>OX328124.1:85960029-87160029 GCA_946811695.1 Gonocerus acuteangulatus
GTACAAATTAAACCCCCGCTTTCCGATTCACCGATTCAGCTCATTTCTACAACACTTCTTTCTCATGAGTTACCCACGACGTATACCGCGTTTCGTTACAATACAACAGAAATAACGAACGGTATGAGTATATTAGGAATTTGGGTCCGGAGTAAACCCCCCCTTCTAATGAACCGATTTAGTTTATTTTTACAACACATATTTACCTGTAGATTACCACTACGAATACCGAGTTTCGTCGAAATATACCAAAAATCACGGCTGGTAGTGGCGAATTGGTATTGTGGGTCAGGAGTAAACCCCCCCTCCTATTATTGTTATTATTATTATTAAAACAAGTGCCCAGATAGAGGGAGCTACCAATGGCTACGACCATCGGTACCGAGGCCAACAAGGCCTATTGTGCCACCCGACAAGCCAGCCTGTTACACCAACAGCGCCGTATCCGAGATGGAACCTTAATAGAGTCCGAAGGTTCAGTTCAGGTAGCCTTCTAAGGTCATCTATGAAGTCTGCATCAAAATGCAGGTATCTCTTTGCTACAAGAGCTGGACATCTGCATATAATGTGGTACGGCGTCTCGTCGTCTTCAAAGCATAGTCTGCACCATGATGTCCTGGCCAGCCCCATAGAATAGAGGTGCCGGTGCATTCTACAGTGACCTGTAAGAAGAGCTGTTACTAGTCATACCTTGGACCTGCACAGATTAAGGAGAGTCTCTGTCCTCTTCTTGTGGGTGGAGCTGCTGCACCCCTTCCTCCTATGCTCGGCTTCCGCCCACCTTCTAATGCTCAATCTGGCCACAGCTGGTGCAATCCCACGTTGAGGTTCTGGTGATAGGGGGATTGTCGCTGCACCGATATTGGCCAACTCGTCAGCTCTTTCATTACCCTGGATACCAGAGTGGCCTGGGACCCACTCTAGTCTGACCTTGTTACGTCGTCCAAGTAAGTTTAAGCTGTCCCTGCATTGCTGTACTACCTTTGACCTGATCCTATTCGTGGATAGAGCTCTTATGGCCGCTTTGCTATCGGAAAAATAGTGAAGCGCCTGTCTATTGGAGAGCCACTGTTCATAAGGTCTGCGCAAGCGCCGATGGCGGTGACTTCAGCTTGGAACACCGTAGCATACCTCCCCAGAGGAAAAACCCCCCCTCCTAATGAACCGATTTAGTTTATTTTTACAACACATATTTACCTGTGGATTACCACTACGAATACCGAGTTTCGTCGAAATATACCAATCAACAAATCACGGCTGGTAGTGGCGAATTGGTATTGTGGGTCCGGAGTAACCCCCCCCCCTTCTAATGACCCGATTTAGTTCATTTTTATATCTCACTTTTCTCTCTATATTACCACTACGAATACCAAGTTTCGTTGAAATATAACAAATATTACGGCTGACATTGTGTACATCAAATTAGTGTTTTGGGTTCGGGGTAAACCCCCCCTTCCGGTGGACCGACTTTAGTGGTTAACGAACTCGTTCAATCGTTTGCTAATTGAATCCTATATACCAAGTTTCTTGACGAAAAAACAATAACTCTGGCCGCTATCGTGTTAACAGACATACACATATAGATATATATATATATATATATATATATATATATATATATATATATGTATATAGATATATATAAATTTTAACGGGGGTCATTTTCGGTGTCTACTAGGTAGGATCGATAAAGATTTGAAGAAATTTTTCAAAAATTCCGTCATGAGTCCAACCTCAATAGCTACATTCCTTCGGAGAAAAGTGCTAAATATATATATATATATATATATATATATATATATTGTATTTCGGTTCTTCTTTCGTAATGGAAAATATCTGTGTAAATTTAAAAGCAACTCGATAGATATCAAGCTTAACTATTAAGGAACTTGTACGAAACGAAAACAATTGTTCCATTTGAAGTCTTGATATTTTCACAGGTACTTGACATACGCTTTCCTGATATTCTCATCTTTCGGCACTGAGATAAAATTTATGTCTGCCGTCTTATTATGCTAGTCGATGATGGGAATATCAGGTTATTTTGGTTAACAGATCTGTCCTTAGGAGCTTCGTCGCAGTAGATTTTAATTCATCATTTTCTAGAAGTATTTATAGAACGTAGCGATCATAGGAACCGTATTTTACATAATGCTGAACCTTTCTACTAGTTCTACATGAAAAAAACTTGACAACATTATTGGATTTCTAAAAGGTAATCATACCCCGCAAGAATTCTGCAATCTGTTATCACACGTTGAATCGACACATACGGAGAGTTACATAAGCTCCTTGAATATTAAAACCTTTCCGGCGATAGGATCGTGTTGCAACTACTTGGTCCTGGATGGCTATTAAGAAAACCTTAGTTTTGAAAATAGCCGACCAGAAGTCAACCATGCTACCGACAATGACGTCTGCATCTCAGGATCAAATAAATGATTGTTATATCGCCCGTGCAATTTTTTTTTTTTACATTCAGAAAGGCGAACAGAAAATGTCCTTAGATCAGGTTCGTTAGATATCTTAAATTTCCATGCTGTATATTTTTCTTCCAATTTAACGATTTCATTAAAAAGGTCGATCTCATGTAATACCATATTATCGTTAATATTGTTATTATTATTTCTTTTCTACTGTCCCCGTCTCCTGTAAGGGATAGGAATAAGGAAAACAGTAGATAAAAGATTCAGAGCCCCACAAGGAGAGAGTCCATTAGGGAATGATTGAAATAAGAAGTGGATGAGAAGAGGATGGATGAGGTTGGGATTCTTTCTTCGCTACCAACTGCCTCTTCGGCTGAATAATTCATTCTCTAGTATCAGCCTCAATCGTCTCAATACAAGCCATGGCTCGAGCAGATTATTCATATACTATCTTATATCTTATAGATTTCAATATAATTACTTCAGAATCCAGGGTGTATTCGTAGCTATATTTGCTTGTTGACGAGGAAAGCTAATTTTTTCATCGTCGAAACAACTCAAATCACAATAATGTAGCTCTACGTAAACCGAAAATTCCTCGAAAATGTTTTCTTGCATTTTAAATATAAGGAAAATCCAAATAGTCACGTTTTCTTTGTACTTATGGAGTAACCTCACAACTCCAAACGTACTTAAGCTATACAACGTCTAAATGCGTCAAAAGATTACTAATGAAATTTCCTTTAAAAACTTTGACATTTCTGATGCCGTCACCGAGTGACAGCAGCCAGTACATAAACAAAATATTCTCCTACTTACAGAACAATAAACTATACAATCTCATTTGAAGACATCTGCTGAATAACCATCGGCTTTCAGGCATATTAAAGACTTTTCCATACCTCTGTTTATAAGTGAATCAAATTTCTAATCACGATGCTGGTTCATTAGACCATACAGGTACCACCTGGGAAGAGTGAAGTCACCATAGTAACGATCACTTATATTAATAATAATCTGTAAAATGTTTCTAGAAGCATGAGTGCATTTCTGTTGGGCTGTGCAACATTTTCAAAAATATTTACTTTTTTTTTGCTGATACCTCAATAATATTATTGAATAGTTTATTTCAGAAACCCGTCAAGTGTACTTTTTTAAATTTTGAGAAAACTAAAATAACTTCTTAATTTTGTCGAATCGTGATGGCTCCCTGCACATTTCTCCAAGAGATGTTTACTTATTTCTTGCCTTACAAAAATATTTACTAGGGAAAATGTTAAATTCTAAACATAATGTACTACATGATCTATCCAATTTGTTTGCATCAAAACTACAGTCTTTCTACAGCAATAACATTTAATAGTGTCTTTAAGATGTCGACATTTTTACATAGTAAAGAGAAATATATCGTCGATTTAAATGTTCAAGTATTTGCACTATTTAAATACTTCCCAAAAATGAGCATGAACTTTTTTATCGACCTTATAGAGTAGGTTTGGGGGCGAGGTTAGCTCAGTGGTAGAGCACTGGACTAATAAGCTGGAGGCCTGAGTTCAAATCCCGAGCAAGCACTAAAGATTTTTTCTTCTAGTGTCTTCGTTCATGGGTTGAATTCGGCCTCCCTGACCGTCCCTAGGCTAACCCAGCCTTTAATTAATTTAATAATGGGTACCTTGGTTGATGCTAATGACTCTAGCAGTCGAAGCAGCCAAGGGGAAAATCAGGCGGCCGGAGCATAGTACTGACCACACTATCTCCCTAGTGTGCCGTATGGTCATGAATCAGATACCTCTATAGTATCTGCCCCTCAGGGCCTTCGTGGCCTGTTACGGGACTGATTTTTTTATAGAGTAGGTTTAATTTGTTTTAGTTTATTTTCATTCGTTTATTTCCTGTTGAGTTCCAATTGAGCCCAGTCGTGTTAATGGCTATACCACCGCGTTTCCATGCACTCTATAGGAAGTAAACCCGCTGTGTATTAGTCTAGTTACAGTAAGTTACGAAATTCCGAATATAACATCTGTCATCAACATAGGCAAATGCACAACAGTTGCCGGCGAAAAGCGCTGTAAGATTGACTGAATAAGAAAGAGCTAGGGCGTGTAGTGGATGTGTATACGGTGGAGTGAATAAGGAGTGCCTTTCTTTGCCCTGAAGTGGAGAAAGTGAATAATTCATCTGCCAGAATCAGACGAAGGGTGAAGCTGTTTCTTCTAATTATCAGACACATTAGGAGATCTGCAGGGAAGAGGCGGTGGTAGTCCTCCCTCTTCAACCTCCTTTCTTCAGCTCAATCTGGGCTTGAGGCTGTTTCTTTTGTGCTGATCTTCTGGGGGCGTTGAGGAGTCAACTAAGAAATGTATGGCGCCTCTGACGCATCTGAAAAGAATATAATAAAATAACACCCAAGAAAGAGGAAGAAAAACAAAAAACATGTTTATTTAAGCCGTTATGTAAGAGTATAATGACCATAGATAAAACGGCGGGTTTGGCAATGCAAATAAAATACCTAATGAATATACTCAAATAAATAAAATCAATATACTCAAATAAAGAATAAAGAGGAAAGAGAAAATAAAGAATATCGGGACTGAGAATATTTTGAAATCAAGATAGGAAAGAATATCATGGCTACAAGAACTGATTTTATAAAAACAAAGTCTTAACCACTGATTTTTTTATTATTAATTAATCAGTTATAATCTAATTTCATATTTTTTTTAATTTAGCCGTTACAAATTATTTGTTTTTATTATTAATTGTTTATAGTTATTTAAGTGTTTTAAGTGATGAATTGCCCCTGTCGCGGTCTCACTGATGTAGAAATAAATATTTTTGTTATTACGTATTTATTTATTTTTTATTCACAACTTGGAAGGTTCCATCGATACGAAGTAGAAACATGTTATATATACCTATATATTATTTTTTTTTTCGATTCTCACTAGAGGATGGAGGCTTTTCTTTACATAAGGCACGAGCCCTATCTCCACAGAAATATGACAGTTGCCTGTACGTAACTTGCCCCACGAATCAGTATGATTTATAAGTCAACGTTTAAATTTAAATAAATATGATTTTCTTCTTAAGATTAATATATTCTTCTTTATTTATAAAGACATAATTCTGAACATTTTAACTCCCTTTCCATATTCTCTTTTTTTTCAAAATAATTCCACTATTTTTCTTTTTTTAATAATCTCTTTTATTATAATAGTCTACTATTTAGACATTATCACCATTTATTACTGGAAGTTTATCGTGGTGAATATTACACAGCGTCACTACCCCGATATTCGTTTTAAAACTCGATACTAGAATTTTTGTATGTGAATGCCCCTAATTGGGATTATGAAATAAATTATGGTTATGAAATGAACTGCTATATAATATAAATAATAAATATATTAAACTATATTATTTAAAAGATCTATCTCTTTCATAAGCATTTCCACGGAAAACGCCTCTTTTTAATTCACTCCTGCTTTCCTCTTATAATGGAAATAATTAAAATTATACTTTCGTTGTACCTACCAGTGTGGCCTTAATTATTTCCAGCTCCTTTTTAAATCATTTTTCCTCCCTGAGGTAAAACAATCTTATAATTTAGGGAGAATTAAATGTGCATAGCTTATAAAGGAACAGTGGAATTTTCAAGTGGTTTGTTTAATTAGCGTATATTTAGACTATTTAAATTACATTGTCTTAATTTAATGCCTACGTCCTTTATGAAATGTAAACGAGTTGTTAAACGTGTCCGATAATTAATTACAAGGGGCTAATTGAGCAGTCCTCAACATCAAATTGAATTGAATTTTGTATTGAAATTAGCTTAGTTAGCCCTTTCAGTTCAGTAATCTCTTTCCTACATAATCCATTATACCATTATGCTAAAAGGTTCAAAAATAATAAATATTTTCCAGGAGAGTAAAAGAAAAATATACTTGTGTACTTATATTTTAACAATTTTTCAATTATGAAATTAAATTTCTAAACGAAATTATAAATGAAGAAATCAGAATATTTTCAGAATATAACATTTCTTGGATCTTTTCTGTCCTGAAAATCATATAAACGTGAAATAAATTAGCAAAAATAAAAATAATTTATGATGACAGGTTCACGTTTAAAATAAGAAATTACATAATTCTAGCCGTCAAAAGCTGTGTGAATAACGATAAAAACTAATGCTAGGCCTCCTAGTGATAGGGTAGTCAGCGTATTGAGTAGGTTCCAAAGCAGAAGCGGGTTGAAGAACATTGCTGAGACCATGTTGCTACACATTTTTACTAATACAAAAAAAATACTATTTATGATATTCTTCACAGTTTTGCCAATGAAATTTACGACGTTGATTCCTTCCTAAAGGAGAAACAAAAAGCTCAGATCGGTAGTCGTTAGTGGTGATGGACGTTGGAAGGGTGGGCCATGAATTAGTTAACTTTTGAAAGAGTCGTATAAAAAAAAAAAAAAAAAAAAAAACAAACAAGTTGACATATTTTAAAAAGTGTTTATTTACAAGAAAACTAATTAGTTGTTTTAATGAAGTTAATTTTAAAAAAAAATGGCATCATCTAAATGATCACCATTTCGACTTTTGCGCTCTTCTAAGCGACTACCGAAATTTTTTAATACACGTCGGGTAAGAGACTGCGAGATCGCCATCATCTCTTGGCTGATTACTACTTTTCGTTGACGTGTATTTGGTTTATGGCTGTAGAGGTGACTCTTTAAATGAAAAGAAGTCTGCTGGGGATAGATCTGGACTGCTGGGTGTCTTTGGGATGTCGCCTCGTCTGAAAATCAGCTTTCCCGGAAACATTTATTTGACCACCGACAGGGATTCATTGAGTGTGTGGCAAGTGGTTCTATCTTGCTGAAACCATGTGTTAAGATTGTAGCCAACAAATTGAAGTATCATCGGCCGCCAAGAGCTCCCGTAAAAATGTCACATAGGTATTCAGCAGAATTAACAGTAACCAAACGACCACGCGAATCTTCGAAAAAGTAAGGCCCATAAACCAAACGACGCTAACTAAAAGGCGGAAAACAGCCAAGGGATGTCGGCGATCTCATGAGTATTTGAAAATTTCTGTAGTACTTAGAAGAGAGCAAAAGTCGAAACGGTGGTCATTTCGATGATGACTAATAATATGGCTAATAACTAATTAGCTTTATTTTAAATAAAGAATTTTTAAAATGTATCAAATGGTTTTTGACACGCTTTTAACTAATCCATGACCCACCCTGTGCTTTGATTTGTTTTAAGAAGTCAATTTTTAATGGTCAGTGTTATTTTTTATTATTGTCAGTTCGGTACGTTCTAATTCATGAAATGTAGTGAATGAATAAGCCCTGAGTAGCATTTCTTTGGCAGGTAAGGACTAGCCTTTTCTTCTTTTGCCTCTCTTGAAGGCTATTCACATACCATACTTATAATTTCCTTATTTCTCTTTTGTGGCATAACAAGATTGTTTCCATTATTGTAAGATTAAAATCTTGGTTTATGTATTCCTATGTAGTGACCTCTTCGTCAAATAGCTGTAATTTTACCGTAGAAAACAATTTTACGTCATGTTCACTTAACGTGTTCTTCTTTTGGTAACTTCCCTCCTCCGGGTCAATGCAGAAAAGGCTGCAAAAGAAAAAGCCAAAACGTTCAAATAGACTCTTCCCGAAATCTTTAGTTTTTCCGAATCCCATTTTTCGTATCATTCCGAAGTTAAACAATTTACATATTCTGTCATAATTTTTCGCTTTAGCACTTGTCAGGCAATTTTTGTAGTACTCAATGGGTATAAATGATTTCCGTATATAAGTCCAGTTACGACTATTCCAGTGCTTATATTAGAAAAGGAGGAGACATTAAATGTTATATCAAATTAAAAAGTGGCATTTATTTACCTAACATGACCCAAATGTCTGCTTAACAAATACCATCAAATCAAGCCACACAATATGAAAGTTGTCACGCACGCTTTACACAAATGTCACACCGCAGATAATATAGACGGCCTAATCATTTGATTGCATGCCAGATAAATTGATGATCCTTCCTAAAAGAATTCATTATTTTAATTTTTTTCTGCGTGCAAATCATAAATTATGATGTGATTAATAATTTCCTTAGGTTACGTTGCCAGCGTAAATCCTAAACGTAATTAAAAAATAAATGGAACTATAAATTTCATTTTGAGCTGCACTGAACTAATCAGATTGTTGGCCAGTATAATAATGTCGTTTTAATATTATACCATTAACATTTTAGATTCTAATTGACTTATTATACGTTCTTCTTATTGTATTTTTGATTATATTCTTGAAATCCGGATTATTTCCAATTTATTAAAATGATGAGTATATTTTATTGTATTTGCACTTACTTATGCAAAAGTCTTTAGCTCAAACTGCTGCTGCACATTATTACCTCGGTAAGTTATTTGGACTAGAATAAGTGATTTCTAATGTTAATGCGCACCGCCACACAGTGGAACGAAATGCCGATTTTTCGGACATGGCTTTCTAAGTGTTAGTACTAAAACAAGCAGTTCGTAAACTTTACTCCATTAAATTTCAAGCTTGGGAATAAGGGGAAAACATTTTCGGTTTGAGTTCTTTTTTCCCCCTCCCAGCACCACTGAGGGCCGTTCGCATGAAAGCAATATATGTAGTGACAAAAAAAAAAAAAAAAAAAAAAAAAAAAATGTTGACACCAACCCCCCAAAAAAAACAACTATTTCAGGTGTTATTTTATTAGACTTATCATTGAAAACAACAACAAAAGTACACCTGAAATAGTTGTTTATTTTTTGGTTGGTTTAGGGCGTGTCTAAGTTGTTGTTTCATTTGTCACTACATTGTAATACATTACATTATATTACATATTAATACGTGTTTGATACCGCAAAATTATTTTTCGTATTGTTGTGTAACTTATTGTTTAAACGTTATTGTTCACATATGAGGTTTTCCTAGGTACATAATAGAGCGTATCATGATGTTGGTAATTTTACAATTTGAACAGAAACTGTAATCTTTATAGGTCTAATTCCGATACACACTGGAATTCTTAGTAATATATTAATATTTGCAGGAAAACCCCCTGTAGCCTCTACCATAGAATTCTATAATTTTTTAAATATTATTAAGGAAATATTTATCGATTTGCCTGCGCTGAGATACAGTATCGTGGAGATTTTCTCTTCTTTTCATTTTTTTTTTCTCGTATTTTTAATAAATAGTATCTGAGATTCCTTCACATTCTTTAGTCCATTGAAGAACTTCCTCACTAACTTTATTGATCTTCAGGTTGTATTTTTCAATAATAAACTAAAACCACATAGCCACAGAATATTCTCTATTCTTGGTATTAACACAGGCAGGGATCTTGACGAAGGTATGCTAGGTGCCTTAGAGCTACAGTCGAGATAATCGTAGTACTACGACTCCCGCCTTTGATGTGTTAATATAGGGGCGAAAATGAATGAAATGGTTACTAAATAGATATTTTTCATTAACTATTTTTTTTTCGTCAGCTTAAAATGCATTTACAAGTTTCATATTCCAATAGGAAAATTATGTTTATATAGTCAAACAACCTACCAAGTTTCTGTTTAGAGATTTATGAAATGACGATGAGTTTGGGGCCCTTGGGCCTCTGATGTTTCAGGACAGCGAGGGTAGCTCGTTATCAAGTACTTCCTATGATTTCACACACTTAGAGGATATCACTGATAAATCTTCTGTTGTAATTTTTATACCCGCTTAGTTATATCCAATAATAACGAAAACGGGGATTCCCCCTGGTCTAGTGGCTAACGCCTTAGATTCTTCAGCGGGAGATGGTGGGTTCGATTCCCACCTGCGGCAGGAATTTCTCATCTCAAGGCTCCTTGAGAAAATTCCTCGCTGCGCCATGGATGTCGGCGCTAACGGCCTAGAAGTCGATGCGACGCAAAAAATAAATAAAACAAAATAATAAAAAAAGTAATAACGAAAGCAGGTAAAAGAAAAAATCGAAACTGTATATTTATTAGTTTCACCCTCTACGTTTGAGGAATGGTATTAATGACTTCATAAAGATCCAGAAAATGATTCGGGAAATAAAACCATTCATAAAACAATGTAACATTTGCTACAGAAGCTGCCCGAGAGCAGAAATAGACTTTACAAGGCTTTCAATTTGACATAAACAATTACAATTTCACTTGATGACAAAACATACCACTACGTACACAATGTAATACGCATTTCTCTGTAAAACATTATCAAGGCACTACTGATAGCGGCGATACTCGAACGTACCACATGCTACGTATGAACTCTGAGGGATGGTAGTCCACGCATAGACACTAGTCTGCACTTTCTACGACATACATATTCAAACGAAAATGTATCTAGTTTATTTCTTATAGGTGTTCTGTTTCTTTATTGTCGTTTTATATCTTAAATTTTAAGTAATTTATTCATTATTTTCGTATATTCTAGTTGTTCATTTACATTTTAAGGTTTCTACTTTTTATGGACTTTAATTTTGTTTGCATCCCACTCGCAGAGATTAAATCGGCTACCGGAACTCCTACGACAAAATCAAAACTAAACAAAATTGTTGAGTAATTATTATTTATTTTTTTACGGCGCTTGACGTCTAGAACATTAGCACCGAAATCCAGGGTGCAGCGAGGAATTTTCCAAAAACCGTGGGATGAGAAAATTCCTGCCGCCGGTGGGCATCGAACCCACCATCTCCCGCATATGAATCTAAGGCGTTAACCACTAGTCCACGGGAGACCCCAGTACTTTTTAATGACAGCATTTCCACCAGCAAAGGATTATATGAGTTTTCTCGGACCGAAATTACTAATTTGTAAATACTGGCCCTAGTTGTTGATATATAGCATCGAAACTCGGCAGTCGTTGTGTTTATAAAAAGAAAAGAATTGTTTTTTTTTTTTTGTTTTTTTTTGTTTGTTTTTTTTTTAAATGAGCTAAATCGGTTCATTAGAAGTTGGGGTTTACTCTTAATTCTGTTCAAATTGAATTACACCGCCAAACCTCGGGATCGGTTGTTACTCTGCCATTAGGCGCTCTGAACGGGGGCGATATATCAGCTACCTGCGTTTTTAAGAATGTTATATTTTCCATTTTTACGAGTGGACGCTTTTTATGCATATTGATCAAGATCAATAAAAATAAAAGTCAAGTTTTTGCGTATTTATTAACTAGTGTAGAACGTCGCATTCAAAACACATAGGAAGCACATAAATTTAAAAATTAATCAGTCAGCTGCTCAACGCAAATATAAAACATCAAAAGTATTTTTTTAAAAATATTTATGTAGGTTGGTTTATACAGATTATTCAGGAATACAGCATGCACTTTTTACCTTCTGCGAAACGTGGAATGGGGCATAAACGTTCCTAGTTATGCAGTCCATATATTAATTGTTTTCTTCAATTTTCAAATAATTATAGATTGTGACTGTCTAAATCAAAAGATGACAAATCTGAATGATTCAGAGCTGAGAAGGCTCTGGAATCAGAGCACTTGGGCCTTTCTCTGGGATTAAGAAAACTATTTCTGGAAATAAGAACATCTTTGTTCGTCTAACCAAATAATTAATGTGACAGAGGATAAAAATATCACGAAAACATTCGTATTGATTTTTTCTTTGTATATTTTTGTATCAAAGTAAGTCTGAACGAATAAATTGGAGGTTAAGTATTATATGGAAAAATAATAACTTTTCTTGAAACATCGGTTTAATTTAAACAAGATTAGCACAATTTATAAATAACTTCTATAATTACAAATTAAAAAAATAAATGCATCAAAATTAAATTTAGACGTATAGAATGTTCATCATTAGAAATAAAGTGTAAAATGATCTTTTAAATCCATATATGCTATCGATGAACCAAAAAAATAGTTAGAGTTAAGAAAGTATATTAAAAATAATAACACTTTTTGAAGTATACAATTTGAGAGAAAAAATAATATAAATTAAAATTGTTCTAATTAAACCAAGTAATATAAATGCATTTGTATAACATATAAAAAAATTTAAAAAAAAAAATAAAAATTAAAAAAAAATAAAATAGAAAAAATAAAAAAACTGATAAGTCAATAACTAATAATTGATTTTGTGCTATTGCTCATGATACCGAATTTTTAATGCTATATCTCACCACATCAACACGCATTTTACGTTGGAAAAAAAAAAAACAGACAATTTCTATAAAACAGCTCTGGCTACAAAGAGAGTTGACTTACCACGCTTACTGTGGCTCGATGAATAGATATTGTTAATCAGTGATGGATGTTCATTTTTCAAAATTTAAAAATATTAGTTGTTAGTTCGAAGATACCAAACAGATTTGTTATCATAAAAAATAGAAATATGATATGTCTATATTTTTATAATATACTTTATATATTATAGGCTATACATTCCAGCGACCTGACCTCCTGATTGAGCAGGAAGAGTAAATCTACCCAATGATACCAGGATTCGATGAAGGATGAAATCGGCTAACGCTATCTCTTCTCTCCAAGGGCTGGGGTTTATTCTCGGTCAGCAAATTCTTATCCAATTCCTGGCCTTTTAAAGCCAATAATAGACACATTAAATTAACAGGCTTAGATACAAGTCCATATATGTGTTTTTAACTTGAAAGAAGGTCATAAACGATAAAAACTTAAATTTCTTATTAGGTAACTGCTCCTATTATTGACATACCCCCAATTATTGACACTCATACTTTCAATTAAAAAAATAAGCGTTTGGCGCCACCTATAAATTTAAACTTAGCACCAATGGGTTCGGAATCTTATCTACTTGTTTCTGCCAAAAACAAGTTTGCTATAAAGAACACCACAGTTGAGGTCAAGATTTTCCCTTTTGCTTTGGAGATTTTCAGAGAATGTAGCTGATTTGCTAGTGTTTCTGCTTAGAAGGTGAGTGCTTATTTTTCTTATTTATCAGTCCCCATTTCTTTTTTTTTTAGCGGAACTGTTTTTGAAACAGTTTATAGTCTTTCTTAGATATAATGCAGCCTTTTTAAGTGCTCACTTTGAATAAATAACGTTATTTTGAGGGTGTCTATAATAGGATAGAGAAAAACCACCTTAATCCAATTATTGACACACTGTCAATAATAGGAATTTTGATGAAATCTTTGTTTTGGTGCCTAACAAACTGGATTTTTAATGCTCAACAAAACGGTGTTTTGCTTTTCCAAAAATAATGAAGGGATCCAATTTTTGACAGGGGGTGTCAATAATAGGTAAAGTATGTGTCAATAACTGGAATACATTTTTCCAATTATTGACAACCTCAAGTTGCCAGTTATTGACATACCTAATCCACTTATGCAAATTCGATGTTTATGATAAATTCTCGTACCAACCCAATGAGTCTTTTTTCAGGCTCGACTACATTTGTATGATTCTATTATGTTGTGGATGTTGAGAAGGTCTGAAGTATGGATTTGGTTTCTAGGCATGTAAAATGGCTCCCATAAAGATCGATTCACACTATACGTACCGTCTCCGACAGGCCACCGTCCAGCATCCGACAGGCAAAATATTCTTTAATGTATTTCCAATGAGGTAGTTCACACTAGAGCGTTCCGTCACCGACAGGCCAGTAAAGCCAAATTTAGGTAGCTGGACGGTGGCCTGTTGGTGACGGTACGCATAGTGTGAATCCACCTTAAGACACACTTATGTACTTCTAGGTTTCACCTCTATGATTCGACCTCGAATTGCCAGAACTACTCGAACTTCTCCGATCTTTTAATCACTGATAATGATTGGGAAATCGTCAACAGGAGTATCTGCCAACATAGACTTATTCGTAATTCGTTAAAGTTTACTGTGGTGTCCCTTTATGAGAACCCCCACCTGAGAAGAGCATTTTATCCAAAAATGCAGCCAATAGTGGACAACATTGAATTCGAACTGATGATGAACCTGAGGAATAAGTGGTCACAAAAGAAAGAATCTCCTACAATTAGAGAAGCCAGAAATGCGGTTAATACATTGTAGAGCCAACGGCCATAGCCACGTTTAATGCACCGGTTTCCGTTCATCTTGAAATTTAAGCAGCTTCGGGCGTGGCCAGTAGTTGAATGTGTGACCGACCACGTTCTGTTGACATTATTAAAGGGTGGAAACCTGTAGATAGCCCGGCGTTTATAGCCTAAATGTTGATATGCCGTTAAATACACACAGTGTTCTTATGTTAAACCACAAAGAGTTCGCCGTAAGTAGCTGGGAATATAGAAGATACATCTCCTTTTAAACTTTGTGAAATGATGAGTTTCTTGGAGAGCCCGTGCTGCGAATTTCGTGAACCATCATAAGAACAAGAATGCAGAGGAGTTAAGTCTCAAAATAAGAACTCAGTGAAGCTTCCTTATGGACTTTTAGAGTAACTATACTTATTTATGATATAATTTCATCATAACTTTTGTAAATGTTGTAAAAAAAAGTATATCGTTGCTACTTCATTGAAATTGAGTCAATGACTGGTACCTTTTCCTATCAAAAGCTAGATTTTACCTGTCAATAACTGGGTCATTTACCAGTCGAAAACTGGATTTGACCTGTCAATAACTGGGTCATTTACCTGTCAATAATTGGATTTTACCTGTCAATAACTGGTGCAAAAAGTCACCTTCTTATTATGGCTAAAATCCTCTGAAATCATTCATTTTTAATTAATATAATAGGCTGAATTAATTCTAGAGATCCTGGCGAGCATAAACCCCTTTGAAGCAGGTGGATTGGATAATAAATAAGGAAGATACTGTAATATTGCCTGAAAATTTTGCCTAATGTGTCAATAATAGGGGCATTTACCCTATTTATTTATTTATTTTTATTTTTATTACGATCTCTACATTGCTGGCCTCAAGGACAACAAGGCAAGGCCTCGTCTAAACGTTTAACAAGTGGCCCTGCCTGTGGAAGGTCTTTTGTGACGTCAGGCTAAGGATGAAATAAAATCTACTTACTTATGTTGCTCCTGAAGAGGCGTCTAATGGCGAAACATGTAGAGCACGTAATAAAAATAAATTAATGAGAAATTTGAGTTTTTATAATTGATGACCACCTGCCAAGTTAAAAAACTTAGTTGAAAACAAGGGTCACAACCGTAATATATATATATATATATATATATATATATATATATATATATATATATATATATAGCAAGCGAAAACTTTAGTACAAAGAAATAAAAAAAAAAAAACATTTCATTCAATTATTGTAAAAAAAAAAAAAAAAAAAAAAAAAAAAAAAAAAACAGTCCCGTAACAGGCCACAAGGCCCCAGAGGGGCAGATACTGTAGAGGTATCTGATTCTTGACCGTACGGCACACTAGGGAGATAGTGTGGTCAACACTATGCTCCGGCCGCCTGATTTTCCCCTTGGCTGCTTCGACTGCAAGAGTCATTAGCACCCAAGGTACCCATTATTAATTAAATTAATTAAAGGCTGGGTGAGCCTAGGGACGATCTGGGACCCCAAATCCAACCCTCGAACGGCAGCAATAGAAGAAAAAATCTTTAGTGCGCACTCGGGTTTTGAACCTGGTCCTCCAGTTCATTAGTCGAGTGCTCTACCACTGAGCTAACGTCGCCCCCAAATATGTATATATATATATATATATATATATATGTATATATATATATATATATATATATATATATATATATACATATATATATATATACATATATATATATATATATATATATATATATATATATATATATATATACAATAATTCAATGAAATGGCATTTTTTAAATATGGCATATATAAATAATGTTAATGTATGACCCCATTTACATTTATGTTAGTAACGTGGTAATAGTTCATAAGACTACCTTCATAAAATATTCAATCAATTTGTAGGTGTCTGTGAAGATACCCCCAAATATAGAGTCTCAGGTTCCAAATTGTGGTCGTAGGATTTGAAATTGCATTACAGAAAGACAATAACACAGGAAAATGGAATCCTTTCGTCAGATTGTAAAATTCGACGTATTCAGTTTTATCTTGAAACCAGATACAATCATGATGCAAACTAATTAAATTGGAAAAATAAAATACATGTAAATATAAAAAAAAAAAAAAAACTTACCACTTGGGGTCCACTCAGCCCCTAAAGCCGCTTTTCAACAAAAAATAATCAATTTGAGGCGTGGATTATCCTTTCTGAGCGATTTGACACTGCCGATCTCTGGAGCACTATTTAGGAAGCTACTCAAAGAGCAAGAAGGTAGAGATACGGTGGCTGTAAGGGAGGGGGAAATAGTATGCGTGGGGTCCGCCTAGACCCCACCTCATCGACGGAGGGTTAATATATTTTTAGAATAATTAAATGAAATGGCATTTTTTAAATTTATTTGTGCTAAAGTTTTCGCTTGATTTTTAAGTTCCATGAGATGACTAGCCATCTTCTTGAAGACATATAAGGTTGTCCTGAATCACGAGCTATTTTACGAATATTTCTGCTGGACTGCGTTAACCTTAACTCGTGCCTTTTAGCTTTATTTAAACATTTTTCGTCAGCTGGTGAAACGTTAGTATTCCAGACGGGAGCCGTGGCTGATGGTGGTTCACACCTTCTCACTATTAGGTGAGTATTCATTACAAGTACAAAAATCGTCATAAGAGAAATATATACGTGATAAAACTAAATAAGAGCTTAAAGAAAAAAAGTATAATTAATAAATAAAAATAAATTTAATATTTTCTACATAAGCTAGATAATTAATGTAGATTCTGACCATGCTGTAGGAATATCGTTCTGTTATTATTCCAAACAGTTCATTATCGGAGTGATAGTGTGCGAAATAGATGTCTATTAGAACGGTATGTTACTTAATAGAGCAGAGATTTTCCACATGTTGATTTGGTAGCACTTCATTACCATTTCATCTTACTCCCTAGTCACTGTTCTACACTATTTGCAATAACATTTTACAATGTAAAATAGCTAACTTTTTTTTCTTTTGAAAGTTTCAAACTTTATTTTATGCTAAAATAAATCTCAGGCATCATCATCATTTTTTTTTTTTTTTTTAAGGTTTTACGGCGTATAAACAATTGGGCTATTAACGCCGGGCTATCTATACGTTGCCGCGCTTTTATAATGCCAACAGCACGTGGTCGGTCACCCATTCAGGTACTGACCACGCCCGACGTTGCTTAACTTCGGTGATCAACGGGAACGTGGCTATGGCCGTTGGCTCATCAATATATTATGATATTTACGAATGCATAAGACCAAAACGACAAAAATGAAAGTTTTGATTTTCTGCCTTTTTAAACCTAATATATTTGCATCGTAATGTTGGCACTGAATTATAAAATACTAATGATAAATGACCACCATTATATTCAATCTTTAAACAATAGCATCTTCATATATATATGTATATATATATATATATATATATATATATATATATATATATATATATATATGTATGCATACATACAATCTCTCACCCTCCTACCTTTGATTTCTATTCACCATTATTCATTTCATTACATCAAACATACAATTAGAATATTAGAATGTCCTAATAAATATTTATAACCAGAAGGATGTAAATCATTACATTGAATTTAAAACATTAAACTTGCATTTCCTTTGCTGAGGAACAACAGATTTTTAAAATATAAAGTTGACATTCAAGCCATAATTTTATTGACTTTATTAAGTAAATGATGGCAATAAGATTATATTTAACATAAATTAATTCTACCAAATAATGGTTTGTTTTTCCAGCACCGTTTAAATGTACATAAAGAAGAAGGGTATTTCTGTTATTTTCTATTCTGTTAATGGACGCAACGTAATGTGGATAATTTTATTTTTACCACGATCTCATTTTGCCAGTCCTGCAACTGTCACCAGAGCCCACGCTTGGCAGCCCGGAAAATTCATTACCAAATTTCCCAAGCTGTGGAGTGTGTCCGTCACCCAGCTGGTGGTAGGATAATAAGAATTTAAAGATCAGCCATGCAAAACCATTATTCCAAAATCAAGAGACTTTTTTTTTTTTTGGGCATCAATTAAAGTCATACAGCCCTGTTGATAGTTCAAAATACAATAAGGACCCCTTATATCCTGACAAGTATTTTAATTCTCACGATTAACATATTAGGAAGTGGTGTCATTTTAGGTAAATATATAAACAGAAAATGTTCGGTTTTGTTATTTAGAATCGTTCGTTTCACTTGAAACATTTCCTACTGGTTTAAAATTTAATAATCTAATTTAATTTAATTTAAATTTTAACGTCCATTATTAATAACTACAAATGATATTTATCTAAACTAATATTTAAATTTTGGTTACAATTAGTTAAGTAAGTATTAAACATATAATGTTTATGAACTCACATAAGAAGTTTAATGATTTTCTTATGTCTTCGAAAATATTTCTATGAGGGTTGGGAAATCGTGGTAAATGGATGGTAACCATTCGAAAGCTAAATATGTCCTTCATAAACGTTCTTTGAGTAATTTTAGATGGGATGGTCTCATTCGGAGAAGTGTTTGTAACTGTGAAGGCCTTGATTTCTTATATTTCAGAGGTACTTTTTGTCTGATTCCCTTAGTTTTATATTGCTCGTTATTTTTGTAATTTCTTATAGCAGTAAAATTAATTTGTCAATAAAAAGGATAGGTAAAACGAGAAACAATTTTTTGTTGCTTGAAATACAGTTTCGAAGCGGAATTCGAATATCTGATTACCTTACCTATTTAATGGGTTGTTTTCAGAAATTGAATTTAACAGTACGATGATTATTTTGGTAGAACAAGGTAAAAAAATGAGAAAAGTATTTGTAATGTTTCACAAAAGATCAAAACAAACTAATAACTTGCTTGATTTCTTTACAAATGTCACTAGGAATAAGAACGGAAACGTGCTAACAAGTCGCAGTTCCTCCAAGTCAAACTTTATTTACTTTAAAGCTGCCATAAAAGCCAAAAATTGGTTATTTTCTCAAATAATTTACAAAAATATAGAGTATTTGAAAAATTATTTGTTTGCGGACTCGTCAGTATTTCCTTATTTGTATTTCATTTATTATTAAATATTTGTATTTCGTCGATTCTTATAACCATAAACTCACATTTTACTGTAGAATGAATAAAAAAAAAAAAGTTCGTTTTGTTTATTTATAACTGAGCTAATTATAGAATTTATGCTAAAAGAATTTATATCTTTCTTGTAGATTATTAGTTGAAAATATGATTTTCTTGCATATTAACGGGAGGGGGGGGGGGGCCATCATACATGTATATTTTATACAGGGTGTCCCGCATAGAGATGTCATAACTTTAGGGGTTCATTCTGCGTGTTATTAGTAGTTATGTGATGCAGAAATGAGCGTTCTATCTGAACATAAAGCAGAGCTACTCAAACTTTTCTCTATTTTCCAAAACTATTTTTTTTAATGACAAACTGTGTTTTAGGGATTTCCGAATAATGTAGCGTAATTGACATTAAATCTCCAATAAAAAACACCCATTATTGAAGTCTTGGCATGTAAATTAAGAGCTATACTAAAAACCACATCGATGTAAACTATTGATATTAGTGTTTTCCTAAATTATTTATTATTTTCTTTATCAGCTTATTTAAAGACTTTGAGGTTTGCCTGCGGCTGAGCCATTCTGAACACATTCTTTAATTTTACACGAAAATGGTGATTACCCATCCTTTAGAATGATATAACTGACAGATTCGACTACTAATTTAGAATATCTTTTTTAGAAATTATTTCTCTTATTATTTGTAGTTATTATATTCGGCCAAACATAGTAATGTAGGCTATATGTATATGTGTGTGTATATATATATATATATATATATATATATATATATATATATATAACTTGTTTTTTTTTTCTTTGTATGGCAATTGTTCGATAAAGCAGAACAACATTCGTTTTTGTTCAACTACTTTATTTTCTCTACTTTGCCCGACATGTTTCGTGCCTTTGTTGGCACCTCTTCAGGGGCTTTCCTTATCAGGAAGTAATCACCTGACTCAAGCCAGTATACATGACGAGAGGGCTTCCTGATATGGAAAGCCCCAGAAGAGGTGCGAACCAAGGCACGAAACATGGTGTGCAAAGTAGATAAATTAATGTAGTTGAACAAAAACGAATGGTGTTCTGCTTTATCGACCCTCTGCCATATTTTAATGATGATATATTATTTATCCAGTTCTGCTACTGACCCTCTGCCATAAAAAGAAAAAAATAACAAGTAAAAAATATATATTGGGTCTTATTTAGAAGAATTAATATATATATATATATATATATACTATATAAAAAATTAAATGTATTGCACAAGTAATTACACAAGTGTTGTTTTTATTTCTTACTAGCTGTTCCCCGGCGTGCCATGCTACACCTACTTCCTTCCTATGACTCTCCCCGTATCAAGAACTACCTGTATACCCAGTTACGTCAACATCGGTCAAACGGTGTGAATTTGTTTATATCTGTCAAGTAATTCAGACAGCAGCCGGTAGAGGCCAGCACCACAGCAATTCATAAAACAGCCGACAGAGGCCAGTACCACAGCCTTCGAGTAGATAGCTCTTATCAAAGAAAGGCCAGCGCTCCTTAGTTAGACGGTGACTGTTGATATGAAATCGAAATAACATTACATGATTATATAATGATGCAACGTCATCAATGAGTTCAGGTTATTCTAATTATCAAGAACATCAACAAATAAATATGAGACATTATTCAAAATGGCCGTCAGAATCTGAATGGTTCAGTATAGCCAATCTTTCTTCAACAAAACGTTTGACTTTTTGACCAAATTTGACTATTTTAGCCTAGCCTAGGAGATTTCCCGTATCAAGACCTCGCTGTGTGCCAAGTTTTGTCAAAATCGGTCAAACGATGTAGATTTGTATAAGGGAACAATCAGACAATCGGCCAGACGCGTGATTTATATATATATATATATATATATATATATATATATATATATATATATATATATAGATCTAAACAAAGTCTGCAGGTAAAAAAAAAAAAAATCTTCACGTGGGCGTAGACTACCCAGTTGCTGCTACATTCACAATTCAGAAAAAAGTGGCTAATACATGTGCCGAGGTACAAAATTGCCGCTGGATTGTCAGTAATAGTCTCTCAAAGACAGAGATAGAACAAATCAGATGACTTCTTTTGTTTATTTATTTTTATTTTTTTACAGAAGATACAGAATATTCGCTGAATACTACAAACAAAAAAAAAAAAACACGTTTGCACGGCAAACCGCAGCCCAGCTAATCACACGCACATAAAACGGAGCGCATTGAAAAGAGCGAAACTCCATTCTGACAGGGAGATTACCAATCTGCAGAAAGTCGAGTTAGGAAGCGAGGGACACAGAGAGAGAAGCAGAGCTGATTGCAAAAGTAGATATCGGCTTCTACCCCGATGGAAGTAGAGGCTACGCTTTCATAATAGCTTCGTGGTCTGGACCTCTATTGGCTTTTGGCTGACACTCACCAGCAGCCTTCTCTATTTGTTCCTTATCAAATTCACCTCGGCTGATAGAGATCTTTAGTTTCTAGCAACAATATCAGGCAGGCATTTCCTGCAAAATTACAAATCCGCAAATATTAAAATTTCCTCTTAAAACAGGTCCTATTTGTATATTGCTTGTATAGCAAGGATATGTAGACATTACATGCTGTCTCTTATAATTTTAAAAACTTCTACTATATAATTTTCAAAACGTTTGACTTGCAGAAACTAATCTATCTCAGCGCACCTACATGTCATTTATATCATTAGTTTTATCTATAATAATTTAAAATAGTTTGTTTTTGAACGTTTTTTTTTTTGTCTTTGTTTAAATCAATTTATAATTGAATTTTTTTCAATTAAATTTATCTGTAAAATGAGTATTATGGTAAAAGAAAATAAGAAACAATAAGCAGTGTGTTTTTAGAGCGAACCTTGACAAGGCCAGAGAGTCATTTTTCTGTCAGTTAGAAGTATGTACCCTTACAACCGTGACCTATTTGGGGTCATAAATTATTTCATGAAAGGTCTAGCCAAAATTATGACTGTTTCTATTTCAACTATTTAACATTTCCAAATGACATTAGGGATAAGAACGAAACCACGCTAAGATGATGCAGTTCCTGCGAGCCGGACTTTGATATTATTTTTTTTACTTGCAAGGCGCATGCACCCTAAGATCGTCGGTTCGATTCCCACTATGGGTGATGGGGTTTCTTCCGCAAAAAGAAAAGGCAACAGCCCTTTCATGGCTAGAAAGGGTAGTAACCTATAGATAACGGGTCCTTAAATTCCATGTCAATAATGAATGGACTTTAAAATTTGAATAAATGTACCTGGAGCGTTTTGGTAGCAGTATTTGGGATTGTGCAGTATTAGCATTTTATTATTAATGGCTCGGAGAACTTTAGCGTGATTATGAAATATTTAAAAAAAAAAAATAAAAAAAAACAGTCCGATTTTGTAAAACTCTCTCTCTCTCATTCGTTCACTCAATCATTTACTATGTTATATATTATAAGTTTATGTTGTATTTTAATCATCTTCCCATGATCTATACAAATCCCCCCAATTTTTTCTCGATCCGGAACAAGAGTAATCGGATAACCTATGGTGAGGGTACTCCACTTTCGGTATGGTAAAACGATATCAAATATTTTTATCTTTTTCCGAGGCCGCTTGGGGCTTTTACGGAAGCAAACAGAGTATCGGTTGGAATTGAGATCAATCTCCAAGCTGCTCGGGGAGGTTTTATCGAAGAACAGCTCCTGTAGGTCCGTAACTCACCGAGCCCTTGTTAAATATTAACCCAGCCCATCGCCGCGGTCTTGTTTGCGTAAGGGCTCTTCACCATGGTCAACCAACTGGTCAAGCGTAGTTTGCTTCAGGTAGGTAAACGAATGCCAAAAATATTAATTTTCCAAGAAATTCAGGTTATAAAGGATATATGAGTATTGAATGTCAATAAAACGAATTCTTGTAGAATATCCTTTTCTAGTATATAATAAAATTGTATCTGGTTTATCACATTATTATGAATACGAGATTATATTTCGATTTTTCAATCGTCTTAGGACATTTCCCTTTACGAAATAAGTATATATTCTTATATATTAATGTTCATGCGAAATTTCTGCAATGTCTAGATAACTAAGCAAATATGAACACAAGGAATTATTTTGAGCCGCTATTTAAAATATTAAATGAAGATTTGTAAAGGGCTCCTTATAAATATATTAATTTTCAAGCTATATCAGCCATGAGCAAATAAATGATAATACACAATTATTAAAAGTAAGAGAACTTTTTACGATATTTTTGCACATTCGTTGACTTTTGAATGTATATGTATTGAATAATATTGATGTACACCGAATTAATAAAACTTTACGCTCCACCAATGCTCATATTTTCCATTCACTTTGATTTCTTTATTATTATCATTTTTTCCTCGTTTATTTTCTAACCCCATCTATAACCCAATTCGTGACCACTATCGTGACAAAGCCACTTCTTCTTTTTGGGACTGAAAGCCACTGCTGTGACAGGTTTTTGCACCTGTCACAGCGGTTTTTCTCCTAGAATTCAGTTAAAATGCAGTTTGAGCCTTTTGAATGGGAATTTATCTTTGCTACCAGGTCCTTTGCATAGTTCGGGTCCCCCTGAAGGGTCTTATTTGTGTTTTACAAGTTTATGTGCATATGAAGATCATGTTTCGTAATTATTATACGCATGCCGGGGTATTTGATTAAAAAAAAAATAATTTCAAACCTTTTAAAAAATAGAAACAAAATCGAAAAATTAAAATAAAAAGACTTTTTTTAAGACTGCCGTTGACTGGTATAAAGCCCAGAATAAGAAAATAATAAGGGAAACGTTTTGAATCAAGAAATAACGAGAGCTTATTACGAGAAATGAGAAGGCATGAGGCGGTGGAGACTGAGCTATTTTAATGCAGTCCTGTGGAACCAGGAGTGTGAAACGGGCGGGTTGACGTTTCCTAAGTATTACTTCGCCCAGGGAGATGAGCTAAAATAAAGTTAAAATTAGGCTCAGATGATCACAATTCATAAGACTTGTAAATATTTTTATTTGACACCAGAATACTTGTCAAGTTGGTCAAAATACAGATGTAACAAACCTTAGGTACTTAATTCGTACAGAGGAGGTGAAATAAGTCATTAACTGTCTTAAAACAAATTTATTTATATCCAAATGGAGTCTTTCCGTGGTCTACTGGCCAACGCAAAGGATTCCTAGATTATTATTTACTAGTTAATTTCAATAATGAATGACCATTAAAAATTTGTTGTAGGTGTGCAAGCATCCATATTAGATAGAACCTTCTCTTAACTGTAAGGCGTGGGATCTGACATAAATAATGTAACAAGTAATAATTATAATTTAAGGTAGATTAGAGGGAGTTAATCTAACAATAATGCATAATTTAATTTATCTTAATTCAGTTAATATATTAAAGGTAATCCATCATCTACGGGACAGGAAGACGGCTATAATCAATAATGGTTCCGGTGTTGGGCTTTTAAACAATAAAAAAAACATAAATTGAAAGATTTTACCAAAAAAGAATATTTAATTTACACCCTAATACTCCAAACTATATTCTATATTTAGAAACTAAAACTCAACTCCTTTACTTTTATACTCTAAAACTTCATCATCAGTATATAATAAATACATTACAAAAATCAGAAAATAGACTAACTAAAAATTTGGTAACACGAATTAATCGTCGCAAGATTTACTGGTACAAAGCATGGACTCGTATTTTCAAAAAATATAATTGTACATTGGAGACAGGGACGTTGAAAATTTGGGGGAAAAGTGGGATAAAATTATAGGAATCATGTTGAAGTCAGAGGTCTCGAATCAAAGTAATTTAGCAAAAGCTTCATCTACTATATATTTGTCAAATACCAGTCACTGACTGACTCACTGACCTATCATCGCCCAGCCCAAAGCACTTGACAAAAAAATTTGAAATTTTGCTTAGACACTCCTTTTAGGACATAAACACTCGCTAAAAAAGGATTTTTTGATATTCAAATTTTTAAGTATTTTTAGAGGGGTTTAAAGTTTTAGTTGGTTAGAGCAGGCAAGCCTAGGCAGCTTGCGTTGCTAGGACACAACATAAACATGCGTTGCTAGGACGTAACAAGTCAGCTGTTACCGTACTGTATCTGTTTTATAATATTATTTGTATTTGAGCTTCATTTCAACTATGACGGCAGACCTTGAATTACTAGAAATAAACTGTGATTTTGTCCCTCATACAGTTTACCCTGTACCTGGTGACAGTCCATCCGAGGTAATAATATCCCGAACTCTTAAACTCCTGTTACTGCTAACCTATAGATAACGGGTTGTCTCTGCGTTATCTGTTTATTCACACTGGTCCGGAGCGCCCCAGTATCAAAAAACATTATACTTTGATTAGTTATCAATTGATGAATAACTTATAGTGTGACGGAAACCGTGCTATAATATGCACAAAATCTAAATTTATCTGCTGTGACGAAGCACGAGTTGTTGTCAGCCAGAATTATCATAAAACATTTAGTATGTTGGATTGGAACCTATCAGATAGCTGTAACTATAATAAGTTTACTAATCTGAAAATGGTTAGTATGCTGTTTAGAGCAAGAGGAAGCTTATTCTACCTGAACTATAGTCCTGATTGAGATGAGCTGGCTAGATTGTGTTCAATTTTCTTTCCGAATCGGACCATAATTAAAATGAACTTCTTGTTTGAAATTATGTAGTTATAGAATCGCCTCTTAGAGTTGAGCTACTTAGATCTGAATCGCCTTGTATTGAACAATAATGTAAGCTAATAATATGTATAATATATATATATATATATATATATATATATATATATATATATATATATATATATATATATATATGTATATATATATATAATATAGACTCATAATATACAAGTACATGGACACATATATACATAATATATATAAATATGTATATATGTATATATATATATATATATGTATATATATATATATGTATATATATACATAAGTATATTTATATATATATATATATATATATATATATATAGGAAATAATTTATAATATAATAACATAATAATATAATAATATATTCAAAAAGTATGTTGTACATCGCCATAAAGCGGAACTCCAATAAATAAATTAAAAATAAAACATATTTGAAGGGAAGACACAAGATTACATGCTCATATTTCCGGGATTCTCTAACGATCACATTGAAAATTTATGCAACTACACACACACACACATACACACATACACTCTCTCACACACACACACACACACACACACACACACACACACATATATATATATATATATATATATATATATATATATATATATATATATATATAATGTTTTGAAAGATTTATAGAGATATGTTCATCAAGAATTAATCACATCCAAAGATTCTATTAACTTAATATGACCAGTCTCCAAAGGAGTATTCATTTCCACTCCTTGTCCTGAGCCCTTTCATTTTCTTAAATAATCCCCAACCCTTTACAGCTCTCGTACATTTAGGGAGAGATATATCAAAGGGAAAATATACTTCAATGGGTAGAATACGATATTAATACCCTTCTCATGAGATCTCGAATCCCAATAGTTATTTATAATTTATTCAATAAGTAAAGCGGCTCTATGTCACGGGACTTTTAAGATATTTTGCTTTGTCTCTTTAATAATGAACAGAAAACTTGTATTTCATATCTCATTATGTAATTTAAGCCGCGAAAACTCACTCTACCGGCGAATACAATTAGCCTAACAAGGTTCTTTGCTGTTTAAGAAAATCCTTTAATATCCTTTTCTTCCTGAACTTTCACCATTTTTCAAACTTCTTTCCCTCCCAAGGGTCCAATTAGTGCACTTTAAGAGTATTTAAAAAATTATTTACGCTAAGGAAACTACAATGGCTCTGGAAGACAGTTAAGTCCCTGAGGACAACTACTGTTTTTATTTTATGAAAGGAGCTCTGTAACTCTTTACTTTTTTATGCGAACTATAAATTATTACTAAATGTATTCAAAACGTTATATATTTATTTAATAGCTGACCCGGCAAACGTTGTTTTGTCATATACATTATTTCTAATGATTATTTTGGTAGTCATATAAAAAGTAACTAACTTATTGTAAGATGAATAGAGTAACGATGACGGCCTATAAAAGTAACAAAACACCAAACATCTGTCTATTTAATTCATTTTACTTAATTGCCCTAACTAATATATTTAAAATTATGACTAATTTTGACAATAAAAAAGTCCGTCACGCAGGAGCTGCATAACTAAGCACTTTCCTCAGAATTGGGTATTGTCGAGTGCATTCCTGAATAATTTGTTTAAAGTAACCAATATAGATAAATAAAATAAAAACATATATAGTTCTAATCTTTTTCATTTTTTAAGATCGACTGTTTCAATTATTAATTTTGTAATTAATTTCCTTCCAGAGTTTTGTGTATGCGTGTCACTACACTATGTAATAAATACACAAAGCTTAACATATTTATGGCTGCTATTTATATGGGGCATATATTTATATTATATGGCTAGCAAGTGAAAAGAACATGAAAAAAATTAGCTCTCAAAGTTCGACCTTACACTGTCTCCAGATCGCTTGGTATACGGTAAAATGCAATATTAACTTTGAAATAGACCTACCAGCAAGAACAGATTAAAATATTTTAATTAGGTTGCACAATGTAACAAATAGACAACATTTTGTATAGTTTTCACCCAAGTAGGAGCTGATATCTACAGTGTTGTCTACATTGCCGATAAAGACAATGAACAAACATTCAAGCTGGCCAGAGAATTACATTGAATTATGCGTATATAAATAGAGAACTCTATTTGTTCGAAACTTTAATTAATATAGCAACCTTAACATTTGTACAACGGAGGTCAGAAGAGCTTTAGATTATTTTATCGTCATTTGAGGATTACCTACTACTTCATAAGTAGTAGGCATTTCTACGAACAGTGTTAGGAATGTAAATGTTATTTGTACTTGTGCTTTCTAAAATGGAACCACCACTGCCAATGAAGAACCATTATTAAATAATGCAGGCGAATGACAGTAGGAATACTGTTAATGTAGGACGGTCTGTGTGGGTGAAGCGTAGTAACGGCACTTTGCAGGAAGCTACCGTCGTTTCAGTAATCAGTGATGACTCGAATCAAGAAGGCAATATCCAAGTAAGTGTGGAATCGGATGATGATTCAGGGGATCTCTTGGGGAAATTAGTTTCTATAGAGAATATCCTGCTTCGGAATCCTCTCTCTGTTCTACAAAAGATTTGTGCCACGCCCGACGTTGCTTAACTTCGGTGATTATTGAGAACCAGTGCATTCAACGTGACTACAGCCGTTGGCTTTTATGTTAATATATATATATATATATATATATATATATATATATATATATATATATATATATATGTTTATACCTATGGCTATTTTCGTCCTGAAGAAGATAATTAATTTCTGTATAAAAATATTATCTCTTCCTGAACAACTGTTAGCGCGCAGGTGCTTTAATAAATTAGTTATTTTAGATAATAGCCGCTTCAAATTTTGTGGAAGAGTATTTTAAAAATCTTAATAATCCTCAAAGATTGCTTGCCAACATAAATAATATATTAGTAAAAGCCAGAAATAATTTATTATCTAGAGATATTGACCGGGCACTTAACTCCAGTCTATAGATCAATCTGTAATTTCTCACATCCACAACCAGCTAACTATCTTCAATTTATTGTCAGTATTGAACATAGGTATATTCATATTTTTTAGATTATATTATTCAAGCTTTATTTTTATTTCTAATTTGGTAGTATTATTCTTTATTTTAGACATTGTATTACTATTAGCATTATTATGATTACTTAAATATTAAAACCACTTACAGAAAATGGCCAGATCCTTGGCAATGTCAATGTAGCTGTTGCCAAATAAATTCTATTCTATTCTATGTATGTTTATAAAATAGTAAAATAATTCTAATCTTTTAAATGGATTCAGTAAAGAGTATTTCATCGAAAATACTAAGTATTGGTGTAATTCTATAGATCTACTTTATATATTCTAAAGGGCTTATATACTATTGTTTCAAACTAACTCAAAGTTAGCTATAGTTCATTTTACTTAATTGCATTGAAAGTGCCCCTTGGACGATAAAATAACAACCGGGCAAGTGAACGACAAGAGTACAATAAACTTGGTGAAGAGGCTAAAACAAACTTTTAATTCAATTACAACTCTCCGAGTTAGCATAGGAGATCCTCCCTCTAAATATTTGTGTTCCACCTCTCCTCGTCCCCCCCCCACTCTCCTGTTCCCATACACTCAAGCTGCTGTCTCTCTGTTCCAGTTCCACCGGATATACTTTATCAGGAGACGAGTTCCGATATGAGCATACAGGAGGGAGAGAATGCTACTCTCGTCTGCAAGGCAGCGGGCCATCCGGAACCTAGGATAACATGGAGGAGGGAGGATGGCGAACCTATTCTTCTCAAGAAAAATAGGCAGGACATGTATAAAGGTAATGACGTTTTATTTATTTTTTTATATCATTAAAATGATGCCTGCATATTAAATGAAATGCTTAAAAAAAAAAAAAAAAAAACGTTATTTACTGGTGTACCGGACAGGATTGCTATTGAGGTTGCACTCATGGAAAATGGCTATAAATCTTCATGATCTTACCTATTAGACACACACACACACACACACACACACACACACACACACACACACACACATATATATATATATATATATATATATATATATATATATTAATTCTTGTGAAAGATGACCCGATATATATTTTCCACTTTTTCTTGTTTCTTTTTCTGGCAGGGGGTCGATAACACAGTACACTCTTGGTTCACAGTTACTACTTTATTTGGTATGTTTCGCCCGGCATGTTTCGTAACTTTTCGCACCTCTTCAGGGGCTTTCCTATGCAACAATATTTTTTGTAAATCTTAAACTTATAATTGTTTGCACTTATATACATCTATCCTTTCCTTAAATAAATTTACATTTGAACATATAATATTTTATCTTAAATCTTAATCCTACCTTATCAGGAAGTCCTCTCGTCACGTTGTCTAGCTCGAGTCAGGCGTAATACTGAAAAGTCATCTGTGGTAATAAATATGGCTGGTTTGTAGCAATTTTTTAGCTATTCTAATGGTATCGATTATTGGTAATTTTTTTCGTGAGATTTAATTTATAATACTATGGAGAATGTGGTGTACATTCTTTAAATCTGTCTTTTTTTTTTTTATTAATGGCAGTGTTTGAATTTTTAATTATATAGATATTTTCTTTGATCTTTCTTTTCAATGTGTTCCTCTCTTTATTTATATAATGTGAATGTCCCTAAAATTAAAGTTATGTTTTAAAGTTAATGCATGTTCTGTCAATGTTGTCCTGTTCTCGTTTTTGTCTATGCTTCTTGCGTGTTGCACGATCCTTTTTTGCAATAGCTGTGCCGATTCCCCAATGTAGCATGCGTACAGTAAATATTCTGATACTATCATAGAGTCAATGCCACCTTAAAAAAAATTAAATTAGTTTCAGATTTCTTTAATAACGATACTGCAAATAAAAACAAGCGCAAACGAGATCAAAACGATAATCCTCCAGAATCACAGAACAATTAAAAAAAGCGAAGGTTATTACAGACAAATATTCAAAAATTCTACATCTTTAACTTCACTCCACAGCATCCGCCACAAAACTGTTGCAATGAACCAACAACGGAAAGCAAATCCCTGAGGGTGTAACCAATGACTAATCCCCTCAAGATCCTTTTAGAATTATACCTCTTAGTCCCAACTAAATTATTTTGACCCGCAGGAGTAAATATTATACTGGTTTAATTTTTTTTTCGTTTAATATAAATATATATAATTTATTCTCGTAGATGACCCGACATGTTTCGTGCGCCTTTTCTTCGCACCTCTTCAGGGGCACTTCTTGCTATGAAGTCCTCTCGTTACAATGTACTCCCTCTGGAGTCCGGCTTAATACTTAATTATTATTAAGTATAAAGCCGGACTCCAGAGGGAGTACATTGTAACGAGAGGACTTCATAGCAAGAAGTGCCCCTGAAGAGGTGGGAAGAAAAGACGCACGAAACATGTCGGGCCCAATAAATAAAGTGGTATAATAAAGGAAGACTGCTTTAATGACCCCATGCCTCCTAGGATAAAAAATAATATATATACAGTGGAGTCTCACTTATACGAAACATTCAGTTATACGAAGAGACAACAGTTTTTCCACGAAATGTTTACAGACTTACCCCCACCAGTCTCTCTCTCACTCATCCAGTTCTTCCTTGTCATTCCAGTAGTCCAGCCGTGTTTTATGCATTATAACTTTATGACATACCTGCTTGTGTGATTTCCTTCGTTTCCGATCTAATAATAAGCCATGTGCCAGTGATTCGTCCCCCCTCCACTCACTCGTTTTTAAGTTCTCTATACAGTAGTCGTTCTTGTAACCGTGTTCTGTTTAGTTCTCTATACAGTAGTCGTTCTTGTAACCGTGTTCTGTTGAGTTCTCTATACAGTAGTCGTTCTTGCAACCGTGTTCTGTTGAGTTTTCATCTTTTAATATGCGTAAAAAAACAAGAACAAAACTTTCGCTTTTAGACAAAATAAAAATACTGCAAGAAGTTGAATACAGCCCCAAAGAAACAAAATTGTACATATATAAACGGTTGAAATAAATTTTGTTAACCCTTGAGACTAATATCGGTACGAGGAAGAAATCGAGGAGAATTTTGTGATATGAAACTTAAAAATATAATGATTTACCACGTTATCTAGTAACAAAATATGTACAAACAATAAAATTGTTAATTTTTTTTATGAAGAACTTATATTACTTTGAAATAGCCAAGAGGTCTAATACTATTCATTTATACGAAGTATTCACTTATATGAAACATTTTCCGTTCCTCCTCATTCATATAAGTCAGACTCCACTGTATATATATATATATATATATATATATATATATATATATATATATATATATATATATATATATACAACACGATACAACCCAGAGTTTTTGTTATTTCGAAACATGACATGTAGCATTCCCCTAGCCAATGAATCAACGAGCTCGTTATCGAGCAAAAAATCGGTCCAGAAGGAGGGTGATTTTCTATGGAACATAATTACTAAATTGCCCTTACTGGCCGAATTTATCTGTTATATTTCAATGAAACTCACTACACGTGTGAGTATCTAAAGATTTGACTTGTGGTAAATCTTATATGCTAAGTCGGTAAGATTTCTTTTTCTATGTAAAGACATGTCAAATATTGAACACGGTTTCGGCACAGCCGTAATTTCACAAGATAAGAACATCGAGAAGCTATCTGCAGACATGCATTTACATGACAGAAGTCTAAAGATATAATACAATTTAATATTAGGGGGGGGGGAGGGACGAGCAGACTTATCCTTGTGTGGTTGCTCCTGAAGACGTGGCAATCGGGCCAAGAAACATGCAGGGTAGATTATTTTTATTTAAAATGGCGTAAAAAGAGATTGGTGTCCGCTTTTATAGTGGCCTATGCCGTACATAGGGAATAAAGAAATACGTACTTGTACAGTGTCAATAAGAGGCTTAGTAAATAGCACCAGCAAACCGTAAGCTTAACAAGCATTAATTCCGGATATTTATAACCAAATTACAAAAGTCCAACTCGCAGGAACTGCAGCATCTTAGCGCGGTTCCGTTCATGTCCCTAGTGCCATTTGATAAGCTTAGAAAAAAAATAAACTTATTTTTTTTATATATCTTGTGAAAATTGTCAAAATCCTCTCGAACATCTCGAATAAAAGTGATATTAAGGCGTCAGGGACACCGACAGTAGCTAACTTTTACACAGAAGCGGAAATTACAGAATCTGGCTCTCATTCTAAAGCAAAGCTCTATAAATCAATACAAAATACGCCTAATAAAGCCTTTCTAGAGGATACAGAAGCATGGGCGTATATGAGGGGGGGGCTGAGGGGACTGCAGCCCCTCCCGAAATTTTGAATTGATGATAAAAACTTCTCGTAAAACCCTTAAAAATAAATTAAATAAGATCACTTAGTTCATAAAACATATTTTATTTTACGTGTAATAGCGTTTTAGTTGCCTAAAACTATTCCAAGCTCTAAATATTTAGTATTCCATACCCTGGAAATGGTCTCAGCCCCCCCCGAAATTGTTTTTATATACGCCCATGTACAGAAGGATCAAGAAGAAGTACACAAGATTGAGTAGAATACCCAGCCTAATATAGCCTATATAGAATAATATGTTGAATAAAACCTATCTAGTAAATACACAAGGACAAATAAAAGTCTTGACGAATAACAAATCAAGAAAAAAAACTTTATTTAACAAAATAAAACAAAGTTTAGTTGCCCAACTACAATAGAATAAAATACCTAATTAAGTCTATGGAGGAGACACAAATGGACCAAAAACAAGACTTGTGGAATATTGTTTTTTTTTTTTCTAATTAAATACTTTTTATCAATATTTAGTATCTAACCTTTGTTGAAAACTATTGATTGCTAATTGATGAATCGGTTTACAACTAAGTAGTCTTTATCAATATTTAGTATATAACCTTATGTTTGGATCTGAGTTTTTGGGGTGCTCTCCGCCTAGGCTTTGTCTTTGTGTCGGCACATACCTGGGGTATATTTACAGCTTTTGAGGATTAACACTTAGCAGGTAAATTTCCTGCGGCCCCCTGGTTTCTACGGGCATTGAACTTTAGGAGGATTGGATTTAGGACTTAATATACGTATGAAGACTAAATCATAGCAAGAAGTAATCCTCCGTCGTCGGTTCTTAATTATGTAGACTCGCTAATGTTATCCAATCTTAGATACATCGTATTTAAAATCCACAGCAAAAACACGACATTTCATCAGAATCCCCTGCTGAATAAAACTTATATAGAATAATATGCAAAATAAAGCCTATCTAGTGGATAAAAATAGAGGAAAAAAGCCGTTCGTGGAGGTAGAAAATCTTAAACGTATTTCGCTCAGAAATCTCCGAAATATTGTCACTAATTTTACGTATCCTGTTTTATAGCCAAATAGATTAATATTCTATAATCAATAAGAAAAATCTACTAACAATAAAAAACTGTGGGTAACAGATGAAAATAGGGAATACCAAGAATAATTCTAAAGAACGAAATCAACACCAGTACTGTCACATCTAGATATTCATACGGCATCTTCGAATTCTAACAAACAAAATATTGATTCTAATTATACGTATCCTGTTTCATTGACAAATACATTTGACTACTATAAGCAATTAAAAACACTAGGGAATATGCCAAAGAACTCGGAGTAGGAGCCTCGACAGTTTCAAGACATTTGAAGGAAATCGACAAATACAAAACTGACATTTCATACGGTATTTCTCCGATTGACATCGCCTAATCAAAACTTTCATTAGAACCTTTTTTGTAGAGCATTTAGTAAGCTTTCTAATGGTATTCTTCCGTTTCCCAAATTCTCAACCTTTTTCGAGATATTAAGGAAAGTATACAAAGTTACCAAAACTTTTTTATGCCTGTTAATAAAATATTTTATTCTAACCCTTCCTTAACTCCAAACGCAACCAAAATTTCAACATATTAGTTTTAATGAATGTAGAACATGCAGTAAATGTTTCAACTGAATCCCTTGATTCTAAGTACCCAAACCAAAAACGGCATTCAAAAATTATTTTTTCAGTTTTCTCGAGAACGGTTAAAGCTATCGCCTTGAAAATGGTTCCATTCGTTTTCCTAGCCCAAGAAGCCTATAAAAAGAGTACTTACAAGCTTATGAACTCAAAAACGTAAGCGTTACGATTTTTTTTGCGCGAATTTCGCCCCAAACGCCATCTTCCAGTGGGCGGATTTTGCTGGTTAACGAACTTGACCTTTCAAATTGGACGACAGATTTTTGCACCAAATTTCATCAAAATCGGACCATCAGGGAAGCCAGAAATGAGCGAACAGACAAATATATATATATATATATATATATATATATATATATATATATATATATATATATATAAATAAATATATACATATATATATATATATACAAATTTGAACCACCGTTATTTTCGGTCTCTAGGGGTTCTGAAACGCGAAATTTTCTTGTCGGCACTTCCGGATTGTTTCATTGTATCAACCTTATAAGCGGGGTTCCTCCCTATGGGGGAGGGAGGAACCGCGCTAAAAATCAATTATTATAATGCAGAAATCGAAAATACACATGAAAACCAATTTCAAACGACGATAGAAATGAAATGACAAATCAGTATTATTATGAAATAAAAAAACAAAACCTGACTCGGTATTATTTTGTACAAGAAAATTTAAGATAATTAACTAAATTCGGTGCTAATGAAAAAAAAATTAACTAAATTGCGTAAAAAATGATTTAGGTTGTAATGGCCTTTGAATAGGTGGCAAAGCGGCCACGCAACATATTGAGTTTGTAAAATTAAGTGCTATTTCTCGTTATTATCTAAGACATATAGATAGACATTAATCTACTTTGTTGGGTCCAAAATATTAAAGCTATAAAAATTAATAAATTAGGTACCACAAATGAAGCGGAAGGTCAATAATAAAAAAAAACTTTTCAATACTTGACCTTAAAATCCTATCTAATGCTTCATTTGTTTTACGATATTAATAAAAACGTTCCGGCTAACTTTTCACCAACCCAGCGTGGTCAATATTAAAAGATAATTAATTAGGTTAGCGACTATACATCTGAGTATAAAAATAAACGCATCATAGAATAGAAATATGATTAACTGATTTACCTGGCAACCAGATTAAATCTTTTAAAATTGAACAAGCCTTGATTAGTGGAAGGTTAGGAAGGGCTATCTATAATTTTTACTTATTTTTAAGTTCCGACGAAACACCAGAAGAGTACAAAATATGCGGAGCATTGAATAAAGGATTCAGAGCTTAAGCAGTAGTGTGTTTTTATTATTGAACTTCTGTCATGTTTAAGTGAATTCAGTGATATTAAAAGTCACGATAAACAGAAAAATATTAATATTTCATGAAGTCTAATGGATGCCAGTGCCACTAAAACTAAAATAAATAAATACAGAGGAATTAGATATGGGACACGCTTTAACTAATAAACGGCTCTACCATAGGGTTACTATGGTTGAGAACAAAAAAATAAATAAAAAAAATTAATACAGGGAAAGAAATATTCATCTGAAAGTTCATTATGAAGAAATTCTTGTGAAATAGATATGTTTACAAAAGACAGACTGGAGTAAATGGATGGAAGGGATGAGGAGAAGAGGGAAGCCCTGGTATTTAATATAAGTGGAGGGTTGCTGGCATTTCGGGGCTATAATTCATCCAGAACCAACATAATTCATATCTGGATGAGATAATCATGCTTCTCTTCCAATGGATACCTCATCTTCCTATTCCCGTGTCAATTTAAGGCACTGATTAAATTTAGGCTTCCAGTCTTGACAGAATTTTGAAACAATTATCCAAATCTTCATCGATCTTATGTAAAAGGCACCAATCATGACCCGTGTGTGTGTGTAAGGGACGTGGAAAGAAACATAACTAATACAACTGGATATTTGCAAAGAGGTCGGGTGTCAAACATTGGAGATGTGGGAACAACGAATCCGCAAACACTCCGTCTGGGTCATTTACACGACTCGTGGTAGACACATAAGATAATTCCCGTAAAGCATAAGACGTGACAAGGTAAATCTTATTAGGACCCACTAGCTAGAGCAGAGGTGGGGTGAAGGGTTTGTAAGGGCGGGCTTACCTCTGACTAGACGGAGTCCACACCAGTCCCAGAGACCGCGGCCCAGATCTTTGTCGATGGTACGTCAGCCCAATATGCTCTCAATATTCCTCCCCATACGACAGTAGTCACTCTAACTAGCTCTCTCTGGCTCAACCTGTCTCTCATGCTAGCGATGGTCGGTGATATTTATCTATGTAACAGCAACCTTAGTAAAAATTAAACTTTTTTTAAATATTAACCGGTTACAGATTTCCTCCGCGTTCAACGAAACAAACTGTAGGTATAACATACAAAACTAATAGGTAAAGCCCATATTCCCCAATTATATACATTTTTTTTTTTTTTTGGTTTTGTGGGTCCAGGCAAAACCTCAGTTTTGGCAATTGACAGCCCCTCAGTTGCTCCTCAAAAAATGTATATATTCTTTTCAAGGTCCTTTCTAGTTGGTAGGATTTACTGCAACTTCACTACTTTTCACGAATTTAATCATATAAGCTACATTCATTCAGAATTTACTTGGAAAAAAATTACTGGGAACAAGATATTCCCTGAGAGAAATAAGAAAGTAGTAAGAAGGAAGACAGAAGAAAAGAACCGGGTACGTCTCTTGTGTTGAAGTAAAGTGTTTTGATGCTAGTGGAGTGGGTAGAGTGTGTGGCGTAGATAAGGGCCGTGCTGGGAGAACACTCACAGACAAAGGGTTGCTTGTCCACCAGGGGCCTATAATTAAAGCTTCTATGTCCTCCTTGTGTCTTATTCTTATCACTTCCCTCTCTTCAGCTAAAACATACACCATAACCTACCGCAGCGAGAGATAGAAGTTCTGCAAGTATAGCCTGTGCCCTCTCATTGGTGAATAACACTGTATAAAAAAAAAACACTGTATAAAAACATTTAACAGTAGTTTGAAAGTGAGATGCAATTAACTGCATGTAATGTAATTATTTTGCGTTAATATCTCGAATGTCCTGTGAACTGTAAAAATACTGCAGAAGCTTAACAAGAGTATGAAAATGGAAAAAGTACTGAAGATAAATAAGAACTGAATAAGACTAGAGCCAAATCATATCACTACCAACCAGAGGGGCGAACTCGTCAGTTGATGTACTAATTTATATATTACCGTTCGACACGTTCATTACTAGTATAGTATGGTAGGCGCAGATTTTTGGGGTTGCCATTATGTATTACGAAAAATCCACATAAAAAAAAACATAAGTTCGGTTTAAGCTAAGTGAACCAGAAAGGCGAACTTATAAATTATTCTGTACAATTGCATTTGGCGAGTTCGCCCTTCAGGTTGGGAACGCCTAATATCTTTCAATGTAGTAGATTACACCATTTTTATTATAAATTGTAAAATATTTTAATTAAAAAAAATTCATCAACTGATAATATCTCTCTCTATTTTCATATTATAATACTTCAATTACTAGTCCTTTAAGTGTTATAAACAATATCGGTCAATTAGAAGTTGGGGTTTACTTGAGAACAAACTTAAATAAAAAAGTAATAATTCAGTCGTCCACCCGTTACAAATATAAAAGACCAAAATTATTCATGCTTATTTTTGTATTTATTTAGGTAATTTTACGTTCATTCTTAAGGAATGCAATGGGCTAAGTAATGCAGCTCCTGCGTAACGGAGTTTGTTATTTGGTATTATAAACGTTGTATATTTATTTAATCACTATTTATTAAGCATAAGTATTTATTTTAACATTTTTATTTGCTATGCACAATTTTATAATTTTATTTTCACAAAGTTGGCTAATTATTATTATTATTAGTCCTTTCTCCCAAAGTGCGAATTTATATATTTAATATCACCGCAAAAATATCATTAGCATTGACAGCAAAATACAAAGAGTACTTAATTTTCATACCATAATATGGATGAGCACAAAGGTGACGCAGTCCCTGCAAGAGAATTTCTTTTAAATATGTAATTTTTCAATTAATTTTCTACAGGACTGAAATTGACTAACTTGGTTAAATATTACTGTATGTTAGATCCATACAAAGATAAAGTGAACTCTAAAACTTGTGTAAGAAGTGAAAATGAATTTCGCTTCCATAAATCCGTAGTGTAAGGAACGTGATTTGTTTTACATCAAGAGACTCAACTCGACATATCTCTCTTCGCTCATATTTTCTTAAACAATACAATCTCAGATGGTTTCTATGCCATCTACAAGCTTTCACAAATTTACCCACTTGCAAGCTTTCACAAATTTTTATTATATTTTTTGTTCCGATTAATGCCATTTTCCTGAGACTACAAAAAAAGTGATAGCTCCACTTGGAATATCCTAATTAGGGAGAGGATTTTGTATGTCACAGTCTGATCATAAACTACATAAGTGTAAGTGTTTTGTGTTAATAAAAGTTCAAATGTTTTATGTTGTATCTTATTTCTGTTCGGAACGCAGGGTTTAGTGTATTGAGATTTGAATGTCTTGGAGGAAGTCGTCACTTCTAAGAGGGCAGCAACAAATAAGGATTAAATATTATGGTGTATATAGGGAACCTTACATTTCCTTTATTGAAATAGTCCTTGCTCAATTGAATACTGCAGGAATATTCTATATTTCATGTAAGAACATTGTGGTGTTTGACGAGTACTCCTAAACATTGCTAGGCGGTTAAAATACATTTTTTTTTATTTTTGTAATATTCCCAAAATTTGAATTTAGGCGGTTTTTAATGTACTAAAAACGAATCTGACATCCGTTTTTAAATAAAAAATTGTTTCATAATCGATAACTTTTCAAATGTAGGTTTATGGAATATTTGGGCATAATAATGACTTCTACAGAGTCGATTATATATATATATATATATATATATATATATATATATATATATATATGTGTGTGTGTGTATTTGTAAGTCATTATTTTTTTGTGAGTACTTAGAATCGCGGGATTCAATTGAAATATTTTCTACATCTTGGAAATTAATCCCAACTAAGATGTTTAAATTGTGGTTATATTTGGAGTTAAGGAAGTAGGCGAAAAAATTATTTTATTAATAGACATGAAAAGTTTTCGGATCTTCATACATTTTTTGTAAATATCTCGATAACGGTTGGGAAATTGTGGTTAGTGGATGCTGACCATTCGACTGCTTACTAAATTCTCTACAAAAAAGGTTCTGAAGCAATAGTCGATAGGGCAACGTCAATCAGAGATATAAGCGCTTAAAATTTAAAAAGTGTTTGTTTTGTTGTTTTGAAAGGGTTTTTCTCTTCGTTTATCTCACTTTTTAATGGGTTGTTTCTTGTTTTAAATTGCATTTATCAGTAAAATTAGTATTGTAGTAAAATAAGCTAAGAAACGGTGAAAGGTATTGGTAATAAGTTTGGAGTGGCTGTGGTAATCATGATGGCAGTGGCTAATCATCATGACGTAGTTTGTTTTGAATTCTCCTATTTATATAACCTTCCTCATACCCTGCAACTGAAGTTATCGTTATTTCTTATTTTATAGAAAGATTTAACCCACTACAGAATGGAATTTTAATCGCCATGAAGCACATATTTACAGTTGATTATAACAGTAAAACGAATTTGCTAGTAAAACAAGATACTTAAAATGACAACGAATTTTTGGTTGTTTAGAATAGAGCCTTCTCAGCAGTAGTCAAAGAGTAAGTACATTTTCAGTACATTATTGTATTGACTTATAAAGATTAAGAATTATCCGCTTCTTTGTAAGTTGGCTACTGTTAGTTTCCTGTGATTTGTGATGCTAATCTATTCCATTTCTTCGAGATGTACGTAACCGCGCTAAGATGATGCAGTTCCTGCGAGTCCTTTATCCTTTATTCACTATATTATAGACTTCATGAATTTGATTATTTTCTTGTCAAGTAGTCTGCAGTCAAAAATTAGATGGTCGTAAGTCTGTTCAGTACGAGAGACACATTAGCAGTTGTGATTTTAAATCTGTGTAAATATCTTCTTGTTGGTCCGTGACCGGTTATTATTTATGTGATTTTATAATTTATTCTTGATATTTTCTGTGCGTTACTGACCCTAATTTATATGGGTCATAGAGTGCGATGTGATTGAATTATTGGACATATTGGCCGTTACTATTTTACATATTAGCTCCCGTCACTGAGTAGAGCTGTCAATTAATCTGCTAGGTCAATGTTTGTTGCAGTATTAGCACTAATATTTTATCATAAGGAGTGAATGGGTATTATGTGAGTGATCTATCTTTATATAGCAAAAAACTACATCTTCTGTCGCGTTTTCTAATTTGCTTGATGGTAATTGTAGCATATTTACAGCTGAGCTCTACGGTATTCTTATTGGACTGAACAACATTAGCAGGACAGACAGACGAGACTTGATTCTATGCACTGACTCACTGAGCACACTACAGGCACTAGCAGACAGATATTCCACGCATCCAATAATAATAGACATTTTCAAAACTATTCACTCACATAACAAACACATTTTTTTTTTCATATATATATATAGAGTGCTTTGTGGATTTTTAACTTTCGTTATGTATGACATGTTCAATTTCGTGGTGATCACGTTTGTGGGTTCATGACACCTGGACTCACCGGACCTCCACCTCACATAACAAACACATTACAATATACTGGCTGCCAGGGCATGAAGGTTTAGGAAATCCTCCCCAGCAGATTAATATGGAAAACTTGCTATAAGACAACACGAGATTAACCGATTAGTCACACGACAAGACTTGACCAATGCAACTAAACAAAAAAATAATAAACTATTGGCAAGACAGCTGGACTCCACTAACCGAGTCCTAATAAATTACGTACAATTAAAAATACAACTCATGAGTGAACATCCAACAACCGTGACAACAGAAGAATAACACAGGAATATCTTATGACAGGACTTAACAAACCAATTTGTGTCATATGCAATACAAACTTTACTGTAAAACACCTATTTACAGAGTGCAGAAGACAACCAAACCTAAATATCCCACATGACATGAACGAATTGTTGAGGGACAGCAGCCAGAACGTAAACACAATACATTCTTTCTTTTTTTTTTTGGGGGGGGGGGCTTTCAACCACTTAGGGTCATGACAGCCAATGTGAGAAATCTGGGTTACTCTAAAAAATTAGTGAGACATTGCGATTGATACAATATAATTATAAATGTGTGTTATTTTTTAGAAAGTCATTGGGATAAGTGATATAAATATTATAGTGAATATCTGACTGGCAAGAGCGAGAGGGAGTGAGAGGGCGCCGGACCACCGATGGCTCAGCCAGACCTCACCTTTCTAAATAGCGGGCAAGATCCCTGTGAGATTAGGCTCGGAGCGGAGGATCTGCATGGTGGGCCCAGTCCGTCCAGATCCTCTCGAACCTACAGTAGGGGGCCCGACCCAGCCACCAGAGGCCCAGGCCCCTCCAACCACAGCCCGCTCCAACCAATCAGAAGAGGGAATACATTAAGAGGGGGGTTAAATCAAGTTATTTTCACTTTATATTTTGTTTATTAACTTGGTTGCTTCTAGGAAGTCCAAAACTTTATTTATATCAGGGTTTCATTATTTCCTAAAATTTCATTGATGGATGTGGAGATATTGAAATTACTTCTTTGAATTTCGTATATTTGGCATTCTGTTAAAATATGTTTTATGGTTAGCTGGGTATTGCATGAGGTGCAGAGTGGAGGGGGCTCCTTGGACATTAAATATGAGTGAGTTAATCTCCTGTGACCTATTCTTAATCTCGTGATAATGGATTCGTATTTTCTATTCGTGTTTAGAAACGTTTTCCATGGTTTGACGTTTGTTTTTACTTCTCTCAGTTTGTTTTCACGTATGTCCACCCATTGGCGTTCCCACTCTGCCCAGATGAGTCGTTTTATATGAGATGTGAGGTCATTTTTAGGGACTTTATGGAAAGGAGTGCCGTCAGTGATGGCTTTTTTGCAAAACGATCTACTGCTTCGTTGTTTTGAATGCCACAGTGGCTCGGTACCCACGTGAAAATTACCCTTACATTCCTTCTTCTCAGTTCATGTATGGATTCTAAAATGTTGACAATAAGAGGGTGGTTACTGAATGGATTTAATATTGCCATCAGTGTTGATAGGGAGTCTGAATAGATGAGTTTGTTTTGAATGGGGGTGAAAACGTTTAATGCTTTATATATTGCAAGGAGTTCTGCTGTGAATATGCTGCTTATGGAGGATAGGGAAAACATGTACGCATGAGAATTACTTAAGATTGCTGCGCCTACACCATCTTTATCTTTAGAACCATCAGTATAAACCTCATGAGGACCTTGATATCTATTGCGTAGACGTTGGAATTCTGCTAAGAATTTTATGGGAAAGGTATGTTTTTTAATGTATTTAGTTAGTGTGAGATCTATGTTAGTACGAGGGAGTAGCCATGGCGGTTGTGAGGTGTGAGTGTTAAAATCTATAGCCGGAAGATTGACACCTAAGTCCGAGAGACGTTCTTTCATTCGTTGGGGGAATGAGCTTCGAATATGGCGGATGGAGTGTCGAGGCTTCAGATATTCATTTAGTGGATGGTTTGGTGAAGATTTAATATTAATATAGTAGGTGAGGGCTAATTGTTCTCTTCTTAATCCTAAAGGGAGCTCGCCGGCGTCTACACACTAGCTTACTACAGGGCTGGATCGAAAGGCTTCTGTAGCTAATCTAATACCACTGTGATGTATAGGGTCCAGCATTTTTAGGGTCCGAGCTAGTTGAAATGTAAGCCATGCTTCCGTAGTCAAGCTTAGATTTTATCAGACTTTTATAAAGCATGAGCATGCTGGATCTGTCTCCGCCCCACTTGGTTGAGGAAAGAGATTTTAGGATATTCATACTTCTTAGGCATGATGCACGAAGAAGTTGGACATGTTTTGTCCAGCACAGTCTACTGTCAAAGATTATGCCAAGAAATTTAATATGATCCGTTGTTTTAATTTGGATATTATTTATATAAAGTGGAGGGGGGTTATTTGTTTTCCGTGGACTAAATAGAATCGAACAAGTTTTGTCGAGAGCTATGGTGAAACCCTGTTTGTTTGACCATTCGTTAAGTGTGTGGAGGGAGTCTTGGATATTCTTCGGTAGTGCATTTATATTTTTACCAGAATCGTAGATAACTAGGTCATCCGCATATAGCATACCTTTAATTGGGATATCAAGTTCGTTTAATATTGAGTTTATTGCACAGGAGAAGAGATAGGCACTGCAGACGCTGCCCTGTGGCACCCCATTGTCCTGTGTGTATTCTGAGGATAGATGGTTTCCTATTCTGACTCGAAATGTTCTTTCATGTAAGACATTTCGGAAAAAGTGGTAGATATGCCCCTCTATGCCTAAATGAATTATCCTATCTAGAATAAATCGTCTCCATGTGCAATCGAAGGCGTTTTTAATGTCTATAAAAACTGCAAGGACCTTTTTACGATTATTAAATGCAGTGCATATGTCAGTTTGAAGCCGAACTATGTTGTCGCGGGTACTTCTGCCGGGTCTAAAACCGCTCTACCATTCTGCATGTAAATTTTTGTTTTCCATGTGCCAGAAAATTCTATTCATAATCATTTTTTCCATGAATTTGCATAAAGAAGATGTTAGCGAAATCATTCTGTAACTATTAGCGATATCATCAGGCTTTCCTTTCTTTAAAATCGGAATAATTGTTGATTTACGCCACATTTCAGGGAAAATGTTAGTTAAAAATACTTTATTTATGAATTTTAGGACTGTGTCTTTACTTATAGGGTTTAGACTTTTTAATCATTGAAATAATTATGTTATCAGATTCAGTTGGGAGGTGTGTACTAGTCAGCGAGAGTGAGTGTATCGTGTCCGTATTTAACTAAGAACTAAAGTGAGTTAAAGGCTACAAACACCTATTAAAAGTTACAAGCAGTGAGATTTAATAGTCATAAGTGTTTCTGTGAAGTGTCAGCCTTCTACGCGAAGTGAGAGAGTTACAGGAACAGTGGAAAGAATTTCGCATTTCTTCTAATTAGCGTGAGTAATAGCCATATTAGCCTGATCATTACGCATGCGCCCCTCCCCAGTACTACTTGTGATAGGTTCTTATCAAGTTGTCAACAGCAGTACGTCTCAAGGGCTGAGGGAGGTTTTGTTTATCCTTCCCTCCACCAGCATCTACTTGTATTAATATAAATAATCAAATAAAGGCGCTCAGTGAACATAATAATATGGAAGGAGGTGAAGCATCCATCAACTCATTAATGAATTTAATGTTAGAAACTCAAAATGAAGTTAAAAAGGGAATTAAAGAAGTCAGGGAATTGAAAGCCTTTGTTGAATCTTTCAAAACAACAATGGAAAAAACAATAGAGAGAGTTAGTAATTTAGAAGCTAATCAGCAAAAACTAGAAAATAAATTAGAAGGTGTTCTTGGAATACTAGAGAAAAATCTCGCACATGAACACTTACACACCAGACATAACAGGGGAAATAATTTATATTGTTCACATTCCAGGACCTACAAAATGAAACCCCTATTAAATTAGAAGAAACCATTATAAGCCTGATTAGAGATAAATTAGGTACTGACCTCACTCTAAAGGAAATAGATGCAATTAAAAGAAATCCTTAGACTGTCACGGAATATTGACTGGGATTTGAGGTTCTCCTGGGATTACTCGCCAGAAGAAAGAGGAACTAGAAGAGAGCTGTGGCCATATATTCGGGAAGCACGAAGCAGAGGAAATGTGGCTACATACCGAGGTGATAAGGCTATCATCAACTGGAAAATCGTCACCCTAGTGGATCTACGGAGGAATCAAGCAGGTAGTGGAGCAACGAGCAGTCTACAATCAAACATAGCATCTGATCAACCTAAGGATACTGGCTTGAATATCGATGGAGACAAGCTGTCAAAGAAGAGGAAAATCTCGGCACAGACAACTTTAATGCCTTTTTTAAGAGAGAGGGCCGGGTCGGACAGTCAACTGGCAAAGAAAGTACCGTAATTGGAAACAATAGTACAATACAGCCTGTAGATAATCCATTATTTAATATAAAGCAAATATTACTCTGGAACTGTAACGGACTTCATAGAATTTCCAGCTACAATAATATCAATGAACTAGACATTGTATGTCTCACCGAGACCCATCATACATCGGAACCAATCAACCTTCCTTCTTATTGTTCTAAATACACCATAGTCTCAGCATCAGCCGTGAAGGAAAGTAAGTTCGGAAGAGGAAGTGGAGGACTTGCCATACTAAAAGATAAGAGTCGCTATACAGTCGAAGTTCTTATCAAAACTAACGACGCTATATTCACAAAAATTAATGCATTCAAATTTACTTTTATCCTAGCCTTAATATATTATAAACCTACTAATAACTTAAACACAGCCCTAGACTTACTGGAAGCTAATATAAAAAATATATCAAATAGTAATAAGGATACGCCGTTCATCGTGTTCGGAGATTTCAATTGCCGCGTCGCTGACGCAAACCAGCTGGATCCGGAGATAACAAGCGGAACTTATTTGCAGCCGATTAGAAGGAGCATGGATGCAGATTTGAATAACCGAGGAAATCGTCTTGTAGAAGCTATGGAACAGCTTTCATTCATTTTGCTGAATGGACGAACACCAGGTGATCCAAATGGTAATTATACCTACATAAGTTCTAGTGGCAATAGTGTTATTGATTTAGTCTGGTGCAATTTTCAATTTTGTAATATTGTTAAGGATTTGGATGTAGAGATTAAAACAACTGATTCGGACCACTTTCCACTGAGAGTTTCATTCTATCAACCAACTCATAGCAAAGAATCCCAAAGTCAACCCAGAATTGATTCTATTAGAAATAAAGTTAAATTAGTATGGAACGTTAACCTAGAAAAGAATTACTATGACATAATGAAACATTCAAAAAATATTTATCAAAATCAAGATGAAAGCAGTGTGGATAGCCTGTACGAGAACTTTGTTAATGAAGTACATTTAGTAGCTAAATATCTAGGCATGATTAAAAGTGTGAAAACTATTCAAGATTTTTGCCCTAGAAATAAACTATGGTTTGACTCGAACTGTCTGGAATTCAAGCAAAGTTTAATTCAACTTCTTAAAATCTGTAAAAACAAGCATTTTCCCTCTGAATTAGTCAACCATTACGTCAAGTGCAAAAAACAGTTTAAGAATTTTCTGAAAAAAAAGAAGCAGGAATTTTTCGAATATATTAATGATAACTTAAGAAATGCAAGATTCTCAAAGACGTTTTGGTCTTCTATTAGAGCTTTTCGACCTGGAACATGTCGTAAAAACGATATATCTTCCTTTGAGTGGGAATTATATTTCAAAAATATATATCCACTTCGCATTTACTCCAACACAGCGTTCATAACTGTAGCTCATCCACTGTTGGATTCAGAATTTTCACTGGAAGAATTAGACAAGTCAATTCACAATGCTAAAAAAGGAAAAACACCCGGACCAGACCTAATCACATATGAGTACTACAAAAGTCTGCCACTAAATTGGAAATTATACATACTCGCTCTGTTCAACCGCATTTTAACACAGGAGGAAATCCCAAAGTGCTGGTGTGAGCTTCAGAATATTATGATATATAAGAAAGGATGCCCGAAATCACCAGAAAATTATCGTAATATTACTTTGGCTAACTGCATCTTAAAATTGTTTACCCAGATACTTCAATATAGGCTGAATATATGGATTGAAGAAACCAATAGCATTCCAGAATCTCAAGCAGGCTTTCGGGCTGGTAGAGGATGCTTGGATAATATATTTGTTTTAACTTCATTAATCCAGCTAAGGCAAACAGGAGCCAACTTTTATGCTGTCGTCATCGATTTCCAAAGAGCATTTGACACTGTCAATCACGATCTGCTCTGGCATAAATTGTTCAATACGGGTCTCAGTGGAAAATTTATTAGAATCATGAAAAATCGTTATGAAAAGGCACACCTATTAATCCCTCAGAGTGAAGATAGTTATGTGGATGTAACGGAGGGAGTCCTACAGGGAGAATCTTTGAGTCCGGATCTGTTTAAATTGTATATTCATGATATTGAAGATTATTTCAGGGAAAATGGAGTAAGAGGTATAAAGGTCAGTGAGTTATGTGATATTCTTCTCCTACAGTATGCAGACGATCTCATAATTTTAGGAACATCACATTATGATATAAAACAAAAATTATCACTCTTAAATCAATATTGTAAAAAAAATATGCTCCGGTTAAACACAAAAAAACAAGCATCATTAAGTTCAGTAAAGGAAGGCCCAAAGCTGAACGCAAGTTTATGTATGATGGTCAGGAAATCGAAATGGTCACTGAAGTCACATATCTAGGAGTGCTGTTCTCTAGGTCTGGATTGTTTTTGAAGGCAACTAAACAAGCAATCAGCAAAACCAACACAGCAATTGGCATTGTAAGAGGAATCTGTGCTCGTTCTAAGTCTAAAGAGTGGGATACAAATGAAAGACTCTGTCAATCCATGGTTAACAGTGTTTTGATGTATGGTGCAAGTATATGGTCCCTCAGGTATCTGGAGATGGTGGAGAGCTGTCGCCTTGCATTTTACAAGAAGATCCTCAACCTGCATCCATCCACACCTCATTATATTCTACGCCTGGAAACAGGGACTACCCATATAGTATACACCATCCTGGAGCAGGGTCTGAACTGGGTTAGAAAAATACTGGACATGCCTGGCCACAGATACCCTAGAATATGTTTCAATGCCCTCAAAAATAATGCAACAAGGTATCCTAATAATACTAAAAATAATTGGATTTTACAGCTTCAGGAGATACTTAAATCCTTTCAATTAGAGGAACTAATAGCAGTTTTAGAAAACACATCGGAGAGGAGAAAAAATATAAGTATCAGTCTTACCGCTATAAAAGAAAAACTCCACAGTAAAGATTTCGATTGGATGACAAACTCCATGTTTTGCCCAAATTACAAAAGGATTTATAACTCAGAACATACACCTCAACAACATCTACAGATGAACCTCACTCATTCATAAAATCTATCAGACTCTCATACCATAGAACTTCTCACCAATTAACACCACAAGATCCATGCAATATTTGTAACCTCCAGGCCAATGAAACCCTTCAACATTTCTATTGCTGTTGCCCAATCTATTCACCCTACAGGAGATATTATCTTCCCAACCTTATCAATAAATCAGCAGAAGAGTTTTATCAGAATCTCAATACCACCGATATGTCGAACATCAGGGCTCTTCTCCAGTACACCATCAGGAGTCTTAACCTCAGAAAATTTATGCTAGAAGAGTAAATCCCGCTAGTGTTTTAACAAACAAACATTAATATATATCATAAATTTATTTATATATATATATATATATATATATATATATATATATATATATATATATATATTAAAATTAATTTATATGTTTGTAAAGCTTGTTTTTTTATTTATTTATTTATTTTGTTTTTCTTCCTCAATATTAAATAATGAAACATGTCAATAGTAATGAATTATAAAATGCTGTGTATACATATTGTATATTTATGAGTAGTACACACTCTATTTGTATGGGATACATTCCCAAAAACAAATAAAATATTTGATTTGATTAATTATGTTATCAGGTCCGGGCGAGTTATCTTTTCGAGTTTTTAGGGCTATGTGCATTTCAGATGGAGTAAACGGTAGGTTAATTGGGTTAAGCGGATCGGTGTTTAAGTGACGGGGAATGGTTTCTATTAATAATTTTCTTCGTAGGAATTCAGGACTATAGTTAGAATTAGATTATGTGGATTGGAAGACGGTACCTATGTGATGAATGATTTCAGAAGGTTCGGTTATAATTTGATTATTATGTTTTAAGTGGGTGATTGTAGAGGCCTTGTATCTTCCTGTTATTCTCCGAATGGTATTCCATATTTCAGAAGATGGAGTATGGCAGTTGATCTGTGATATGAAGTTACGCCATGAGTTAAGTTTAGCTTGATTTAATGTAAATCTAGCATGTTTCCGCGCGTTTAAATATATTTCAAGGTTACCGGAGCACGGATGGTTTTTTTAATTTGTTAAGAAGTTTTTTCCTATTTTTGACTGCTTTTTCACATTCTTTATTCCACCAGGGGACTAATGGAGTTCCGCGAAATGACTTACTCAGTGGGATATATTGTTCAGCTGCATCTTATATAATATTATTTATTTTATCTAGAGTAATGTTTATGTTGGGATCATTTATATCAATGTCGGCAAGGTCAGCAGATAGCTTGTATGAATCCCAGTTAGCTTCTTTGGGTTACCATCGTGGGATATATTCGATTATAGGTGTCCTATCTATGGTTTCTATCATAATAGGGAAGTGATCAGACCCATATAGATCAGTAAGTACTTTCCATGTACATCTGGGTATTAGGATAGGGTTACATATAGATATGTCTATTATTGATTGTGTTCCGGTTGAGTGATTGAGATGTGTGGGTGAGTTTTCGTTTAGAATTCCTAATATATTAATTTCTATAAAGGTTTCTATTATTTTACCTCTATGATCTGTCAAATTGGCATGCCATAATCTGGAATGACTATTTAGATCCCCCAGGAGATAGACGGGATATGGAAGCTGGAATATAGGTTTTCAAGGTGTGATTAGGTGAAGGGATGACCAGGAGGTAAATACACGGAGCAAAGCTTGAAGGAGAACTCCCCGTGTACACGAACAGCAACAGCCTGCAAGTTAGTTTGGAGAGGAATATTAGAACAGGGGATAGATTCAGAGATTATAATACTAACACCTCCACAAACTATCCTCCCCTCAGTATAATCATCTCTGAAAACTTTAAAATTTTTGAGTTTAAAAGAGTTTCTTGTAGGCAAATGGCATGAAAATTAACGTCTTTTAAAAGAGTAATCAGATCGGAAATATGATGTAGAAGACCATTCATATTCCACTGGAGAATTAGCATGGGGTTTGTAATGTTATTAAATGTATGATTGTAGTAAGATTATAAATTTAAGAATCTTTAAAGATTATTGTTTTAAGAAATCATTGTTTTATGATTCTATTTTTAGCTCTGGGTGGTCGAGGAGATTCCCCTTTGATTCCCTGCCCTGAGTTAATTGTGCCGTTAGCTGAAAACACTGAGCTTTGTGAAGAAGGTCTTTCGCGTTTATCTCCTCTTTTAATGTTTAAATCTTGGGATGATTGCTTTATTGGAAGTTGGGATTTTGCATTATTTTTGACATTTGGAGTATATGAAGTAGAGGGTTTAATTGGGTTTTCAATAATGGAATTGAGATTAGTAACACCTACACTATCTAAATTTTGGGGCTCTGAATTATTTTTACAAATAGATTTTTCAATAATAGTTATTTTCTTTGACAGGATTTCGACAACAGTTGCAAGTTTTTCTATTTGTGACGCGAGAGAGCTTGAAGTGGAGGGAGCTGTAGCAGTTTGTGCATAGCTCTGAGAGCTAGACAAATCTTGGGTTCTAGGCTCGAGTAATCTCTCAGCCTGTTTATATGATATTTTATTTAAGACCCTTAACTCTTCTAAACGCATTTCTCTTTTAAACACTGGGCATGAAGCATACCATGATGGGTGAGGGCCGCTACAGTTTATGCACTTGGTGGTAGCACTTTCACCCTCATGCTTTGCACCTGCACATTTTCCACATTTTGGCATATTTTCTTTACACATACGTGATCCATGTCGAAAGCGATAGCATGTAAAACATATCAATGGTCTGATGTACGGTACGACTCTGACACTAAGGAAATCAAGTGTTATTCTATCGGGTAAGTCAGCCCTATTAAAAGTGAGAATAAATGATGAAGTGGGAATTTTTTCATAATTTAGAGTTTTATATATTCTTTTAACACTTATAACATTCTGACTTGATAGTTCAACACATAATTCGTTTTCACTACAGTTCTGGAACACATCACAGGTAATGAGACCTTTGGAAAAATTTAATGTTTTGTGTCAGGAGAAGTTGATTTTAAGATTTTCATATGATTTTATATTCGATAAGTTATAAAAGTCTTTTTCAAGTTCGATTTCAAGAAGGACTATTCCTGATTTTAGAAATTTTATTTTAGCATTAGGGGCATAGCTCTTAATGAACTTAACTTTAAAGGGACTAAAGTGCCGAAAGGTTTTCTTTTCGCTATTATCTCCAATGGTCATCACAACGAATTTTTTGGACCATTTCCCTTCAAGTTTTTTAAAATTAAGAAATTGGGGATCCGGAGGTTTAGGTTCGAACGTGTCGTTGGAGGCCATATTAAATAGTGAATGGAACTATTGATCAACTGACGATCAGTCTACTAAATCGTTAATAAAAAAAAAGTATAAAGAAAAAATGAAGAAGAATAGTAAGTATAAGAGAGTACTCCCTGATAGAGCAGCTAGGAGCTAGGATAATCCTTCGCAGCTAACACGTCTGCCTCTAAGCTGATACTGACATTCTTTCTTGCAGAACACTAAACTATATACTCACATTTGAAGACATCTGCTGAATAACCAGAGGCTTCCAAGTATATTACAGACATTTCCAAACCTCTGGTTAGGTAAATAATTGAATCAAATATTTATCTTAAGGCCTGTTCATTAGACCATGCAGGTACCACCTTGAAGAAGTGAAATCGACGTAGCAGCGATCCTTTATTAATAAAAAATTTGCTTGAAGTCCGTTCCCTTACTTTATTCTTTGCAATACAGGTACATTTTTTTACACAGGAATATATTTTTAGACTCAATTTATTTACTAACTGGGCCGCGGTAGGACGAAACCTAAAAATAAGAGAGGGAAATCCAGCAAACGTTGCACGCCTCCGAGAGTGATGTAAGGTCCGAAGTAAATAATGCCGACAAGAGAGGAAAACCTATAGGAAGAAGGATATGAGAAGGTAGTAAAGAAGTTCTGAGAGCGATAAGCCCTGGTCTTTGAGCGAAGAAAGTGTGTACTAGGGGAAGGGAACACTCAAAAGGCGAACACTCTACCGCTGAGTCGGTGCCACATGTACACCAACCAGGCCATTTTTCAAATACTCACACACATAGGAACCGCCTCTGGACCAGCCTCGAGGCAACTCTAAGTATATATTTGTACTAACGAGTGGCTTGAGTGTCAGAATGAAGGCAATATACTAGAAATGCTATACAGCTCACAGTACGAGGAATTTTCCCACACTTATCTCTCTGTCTTAAGATCTATAGGAATAACTACCACGGATCAATAATCTCGGGTCTATTTCGGGAACGGGGTGCCAGTGATTTTATCTGTGTCTGTGATTATTTTAGTTAAACAAAATAACCCTATGTATACTATGCGGTAACCTTACCAAACTTCCTAATTTTGTTATTGTTTCATTTGTGATCTTGACTCAAATCTAATGAATATATTTTAGTTAAGTGCCAGTATCAGGACTAAAGACATTGATTGCTCTTAGGTTTTTTTTTTTTGCTATCCTTATGGTCATTAACGCCAGTCTCTTTGGTTTCTACAGAGCTAAACAATTATACCGCACAGACATGCAGTGAATCATTCCAAAAAACTTGACATGACAAAAGGTGCTACCATCCTGAGGGTTGAATCTCTTTGGGCTTCGATCAAACGCAGAAGTAAGATAGAATGCAGAACAAGGGTTGGAGTATGATGGATTCATGTCTATGGGAATTTATATGGAGGAGGAGGTATGAGAAGGAAGCTTGTTGGAAAGATTTAGCAAACATCGTCCATTTTCGTCCAAATATTAAACTTGATTTTATCAGTTTGTTGATGTTTTGAGGTAGTTTATAAAAATAAAAATGTGTCCTTAAATGTATTTTCATTAATATATAACTGTTATTAAACAAAATCACTGGCACCATTTCTCCGAAATAGACCCATAGTCTCTAATACTTATTATAATAAAACTCTAGAAGACTAAGGATCAACCCATAATGTAAATTGTGATCTTTAATATAACTGAATAACATAAATGTGGTGGCAGGTCAATAATAAAAACACACGGCTAGTTCTGCTCCAAATCCTTTATTCACTTTTCTACGCCAATATGCTGCCTTCTTCTGGAGCTTATAAATAAAAATATTTGAGGACTCATCATTAAAAAATAAAATAAAATGCAAAACCTTCCACCCAAGCCGAAGTCATGTAAGCGCGCAATGGTAAGATACCTCTGGGATGCAAGTGTTTTAATGGTTTTTATATCGACCCTTGGAGAAGCCTTATCTTTACAATAAATAGACGTATTTGACAGTAAAAAAATAGAAATAGCCAAAACATAACAGCACGATATACAATGCAATACATACTCATAATAGTTATTACAAACGAAGATGGATATACAAAGACACAGCTGTATATGTCAAATGATATTAGAAAACAAAAAGAATCTTTACCTCTGCACCTCCCGGCAAAGATACAAAATACAAAACAAAAAAAACAATTGTTTTACTTACTGTGGACTGAAGGAAGAAGACCTGGAGCAACTGCTGTGTGGCGCACAGTGGTGCCAAGAGGGAAAAACTCGAGAGGGGAAAATTTGGAAGGATACATATGTCTACCAATTGAGTAAAATGAGACTTTTTGAAATCATATACTTGCTGTTTTCCACGGTTTTCGTACTATAAAACCCGTTTATCTTCCGAAATAATGATTCTATCGAATTGGCAGTGGTCTCATTCGACGCAGCACTACAAACTGCCTTAAAAACGACACCAAAATCAGAATTATTCAAGTACCTACAGGTGTTTTCCCAAAATCGGGCGTTTGGCACCACTGTGTGGCGTTGTCCTGAGTACTCCAGTCTGTAAAAACTATGCGGAAGAACCCGGCATCGATTAACAGTACATTTACCAGACCTGGTACTGGTATAAATGTCAATAACAAACAATATATTTGTTTCTTATATGTATGAAGTAACATTAAGGTTATTAAATATGTCTGTACTTATAGGTTCTAAAGTCGTAACATCATTTAGGAAAGCAAATGTTATATGTAGTAGGAATTTTGAATTAAAATTGCACGAACAGTCAAAATTACTGGTCTGGTAAATCTAATGTTACTTAACATATTATTAAACGAATACCACAAACATCAGAGATATAAACGATTTCAGTACTTATTTCGAAAAAGGTATACGGAAAAGAGACAATGTTAACCTCTGGGGGATGAATCACATAGTATATGGTTAATTAATTTATACATTACATTATGTTATATTTTAATTTTAAAACACCTTGGTATGATCAATTCCTCAGACCTAAATGTGTCTTTATTTATATCATGATTTCACAAATAACGTTTCGGCCTTCAGGCCTTTTTCAAATTTTAGAAAGAAAAATAGTGTGAGTGTTATATCAGAATTTTTTTTTTTTTTTTTTTTTTTTTTTTTTTTTTTTTTTTTTTTTTTTTTTTTTTTTTTTTTTTTTTTTTTTTTACGGCGCATCTACATCTAGGTCATTAGCGCCGACATCCAGGGTCCAGCGAGGAATTTTACCAGCGAGCCGTGGGATGATAAAATTCCTGCCGGAGGTTGGGAATCGAACCCACCATCTCCCGCTTATGAATCCAAAGCGCTAGCCATTAGACCACGGGAGACCCCCTACATCAGAATTAAATCCTCTTTTTAAGTCATTTATATTAATAATTTATATTAATAATGATTTATAAAGAGGGTTTAATTCTGATGTAACACTTACTTTATTTTTCTTTCTAGAATTTGAAAATGGCCTGAAGGCCGAAACGTTTTATGAAGGAGTCGGGGCAAAATATTGCCAAGCAACATTTTCAACACAACTTAACTTTAGCTGCTATATGTTGGGTATTATATAGTACTTTCAGTTGAAATGGTTAGCGACAAGAAGATTAAGTAATATACAGAGCTTGTAGTCATATTTTAGAAGCATTTCCATCATAGACTGATATTCCCACATATAGAAACTACGTAATAAGTTTTGTTAAAAATGTTTCTTGGCATTATTTTGCCCCGACCCCTTCATATGTGAAATGATGATGTACAGTGGTTCACAGTCAAAACGATGCAAACCAAGATTTCTATTTCTGTTGCTAGTTGCTCTCAATTTGTTACAATTTAAATGCGAATGCACATGAGGGCATAATGGTCATACATTAAGTTTACATAAACAAATCAACTCTACAAAATTTGTACAAATAGAATAAAAAAATCGTCATTAAAACTCATAGGAATTGAAGGTCACAGTGAAAAAGATGCAAAGTTTAGTTCCGTTTAGAAAATAACTATTCTTTAATTTTTTGGACACGAGTTTAATAGTATTTTAATGCATTTTCATAACGTTAGATGATTTGCTTCACACATTACGCACACTTACATTAAACGACTGGTTGCATCACTGGCTACAAACAAACAACAAATTATCTCAAATTAAGAACTCAGTAAAAGCATGGAGTAACGAACAACATACCTTGACAAGAAGAGACCAAGTAGTACTGACCAGACTTCGCATTGGACACTCGTTGCTCACACATAATTACCTCATGGAGAAAAAAGACAAACCAATATGCAGAGTTTGTAACATAACATTGACCATTAAACATATACTCACTGAATGTAAAAGACGTGACAAACTGAACATCCCACACGACCTACAAGAACTTCTTACAGAGGGTAGTCCATACATACACTCTATACTCCAATATTTAAAACACATAAACTTGAATCACAGAATCTGAAGAAACAAAAGAATTTTTTTTTTTTTTTTTATAGTGTAATTATTATTATTATTTTTATTTTCTATTATGTAATTATTACTCAATTTTACTTGGTCATTAATGGAAAACCACAACATGTAGACCCCATCATGACCTAATAAAAAATTGTTGTTAGTTTTAGTTATAAGTTATGTAAATATATTAACTACATTTCAAAAAGCAAGGCTCTAAATAATGTTTAGCACATAATTCTTAACACAAACCTCCTAACTTTTGTCGTAAGCTCTTTTCAAACTTTTGTTGTATTTAGTACTATAAGTTACTGATAATTGTGAACATATAAATTTGTATTTTTTACTGTATCTTAAAAAAAAAAAAGAGCAAGTCGCCGTCGTTGCGAAGCTCGTAAAATAAAAAAAAAAAATAATGCATTTTCATTCTTTTAATAAAAACGAAAATAAACAATATGAATACAAGTAATCAGTCTTATTCGACCATTTCTTTAAATTTGGTACACATACTACTATTCCTGAACGAGAAATCGTGATTAACAAATTTAAAATGGGCAAAACAACATAAAATCGCCTCTATTATCAATAGGATTTATGCGTGTTGCATAGTTGGCTACGTTAGTTAAAAAACGTTTATATAAAATGGTGTGTACTGAAACCACTCAAAGAGTCTTAAGAAAAATGCAATGCAATGGTAGAGTTGCAAGGCGAAATTCTTACATAAACGAAAAAAATAAAAATATGCAAATTATTTTTCCCAGGAATTACTTAAAGAGAAGAAGGACATCTGGAGAACTGTTTTGTTTTTTGATGTGTCAAAATTTACTTTGCTTGGCCATGATAGAACACGTTTTGTGTGGATATAGGCAAATGAAGAGGTCTATGGGAATAATCTTCGCCTGAACATCAAACATTGCGGTGATCATGTTATGGTTCGGGGGAGTATGACTGCATCGGCGGTAGGACATCATCGTTTTATTGAGAAAACAATGGATAAACATTAATATTGTGACATCCTGAAGAAATGATTGCGACCAAGTTCGGAATAATAAATTATTTTTCTTCTTATAGACATAACGATCCCAAGCATTCGTCTAATCTAGCAAGAGAATGGGTTTATATAATTACTCCAAAACTATAAAAGCACCCCTCCAATCACTACACATCAACCTCACAGAGACTTTATGGAGTTAATGAGAAACAGAAGTGAGGAAACATAAGCTATCATACTAAGAATATCTCAAAAAGACTCTTGAAGAAGAATGGAAGAAGATAATTCCATCTTGCACAGAAAAGCTTGCCCAATTCAAGCCCATTTGTTTTAAAGTGATAATAAATAATAAAGGATTACCTAAAAAGTACTAAAATCTAAAATATTTTTGAATTTTTGGATGTTTTCCATTTTGCATCATTTTCACTGTGACCTTAAAAGTTTATATTAATGTATAAAGTTTTTATTTAATTTTATGATTTGATCTCAAATTAATTTTTAATTATTGTATATTCTAGCCTGATGATCCTACTTTATTTTTATAAACAAAGATTTTTCAGAATAAATTGTGGGTTGGTATTAAAATTATTTTTTTTTTTTTTTAAAGTAAATATCTTGCATCATTTTGACTGTGAGCCACTGTAAATAAAGACACATTTAGGTCTGAGGAATTGATCATACCAAGGTTTTTTTAAATTAGACTTGACCTCAGAATATTTCGTTTTTTGGGAAAAAAGGATAATAAATAAAGGCGGGGTCTCCCGTGGTCTAGTGGCTAGCGCGCTAGATTCATAAGCGGGAGATGGTGGGTTCGATCCCTACCGGCGACAGGAATTTTCTCATCTCAGGGCTCGCTGAGAAAATTCCTGGCTGCACCCTGGAAGTCCGGCGCTAATGGCCAAGAATTGTTGATGTGCCGCAAAAAAAAAAAAATAAATAAAAAAAGACAATTATATTTTACTATTCTGAAATGTATATATTAATTCCCTATTGTTTACGTCAATATTCATTGCAGCTAATGCCGTAGATACGGATGCGTTGAAATGCAAATAAATAGTATTATTATGAGTTTTGTTACGAATATAGGGATGGTAAAGAGAGAGAGAGACAGAAACAGAGAGAGGGTGAGAAAGAGAGAGAGAGAGTGTGGTCAGCTTCATCAATCTCTGGCTAGCATACGGCCCAGCATCGATTCATCACTCTTTTACATAGTAGACAACTTGTCAGGACTTTAGCAGCCTAACATCCAGCTTCCTTCTGTCATTTATTTAGCTTACTGCCGGCAAACCTCCTTCTATAAATTGGTTGCTTCACCAACCACAGTCTAAACCACTATCACTAGATTTACTAATCCCTCACTCTCCAACTTCACACCAATCCCCTCCGAAGAACATTTCAATCTAACTTTTTTAGAGGTCATCAGTCACGGGACTTCAAACGATTATTTGAATGTGCTTTTGGGATACCTAAAAAATTTAAACTATCCTTGCGATCGCTATTTAATTACATTTACTCTCATGAAGTGGCGTAATATAAAATGATCTTTTAAATAATACCAGGTATTCATAACTATGGCTATATCATCCAGCTATATACAAGGGTGACTCCCCCCTCCCCAAAAAAAAACTTCGGAAATGGATGCAGGATGAAACTCGAAAGAAAAAAAATAATTTGTCATATATCTCATTTTTGCTTCGTTTCCCGAACGAAACGAATGCAAAAACGAAAAAATAAATAAAAACAAATCCTGAAAGTCTTTCATATGGCGTATATAAAAATCGTTAAAAGTATATGTTTTATTCCCTTCCCCTTCTCTCATATGCAGTCCAGTTTTATTAAATTAAGATTTATTTTTATTAAGAATTGAAAGGTTTTTCTTTTTGTTTTGTTTTATGTTATATAAATTTTGTTGAACTTGTAGCTTTATATAGCATTATAGCACAGGGGGGGGGGAATGGGGGAGGTAGGTTGCTGGTTAGAGAGGTGAGGGGATAAAATAGATACGTTAAATTTTGTTTATATAGGCGATATGAAATACAGTCTATTCATAATTGTGTTTAGTTGTTTTGCTTGTTCCTTGGAAACGAAGGCTTGGAAACGAAGGAACAACGAGATATATGTCACAGGATTTGTTTTTTTCATCCTGCATCGATCCCAAAGTGTTGGGGACACCATGTATATCATACGGCGCTTCAGTTTAACGAAATCTTACAACAAATTGTCGAACAATGGCCGCACCTCCTAATAGGATTCCTAATTGTCCTCAATACTTTATCGAGATTTTGATATCTAATATGATTTATATATATATATATATATATATATATATATATATATATATATATATATATATATGTTTATATATTATTTATTCTTGTAGATGACCCAAATAAATATCTAAATTCTTTTTGATCTTAGGAGGCATGGGGTCGTTAAAGCAGTCATCCTGTCTTCATAGTACTTTATTTAATAGGCCCGACATGTTTCGTGCATATTTTTGCACCTCTTCGGGGGCACTTCTTGCTAGGAAGTCCTCTCGTTACCATGTACTCCCTCTGGAGTCTGCCTTAATACAGTATTAAGCCAGACTCCAGAGGGAGTACATGGTAACGAGAGGTGCGAAGATATGCACGAAACATGTCGGGCCTAATAACTAAAGTGGTATGAAGACAGGATGACTGCTTTAACGACCCCATGCCTCCTAAGATCAAAAAGACTTTATATATATATATATATATATATATATATATATATATATATATATATATATGTATATATCCAGCGGTGGTACTCCTTACTTCTTCCTGGAATATTTTCATTTTTATTTGTGGAAGAAAGAAACAACAATGACCTGGCTGACGAAGCTGGTGAAGATTCCAGCGAAATATTCGAGGAAGAAGTAGGGAGGAGTACCGCCGCTGAAGAAAAACGCCGTTCCATCCACAAATATGATCCCAGCGAGGAAACATTAACATAATATAATATATATATATATATATATATATATATATATATATATATATATATATATATGACGAATTATTTTTAATATAGTTTAAATTGACCTTATGTACATTTTTCATTAGTAACAAGGTTAGCTAAGAAATAAGCAAAACATAACTTGAACAAAGGGCGAAACATGAAGATTGAGTGGTCTCATTGAAGTTGAGAGCTGTGATGGAAGTTTTGGATTTGCCGAGTTTACTATAGGAATAATAGGGAAAGTTAAATCACTTGCCTACTGTTGGCGATCAGCTTTTCAGTCACCATGAAGCTGGCCTTATTAGCAACGGGGGTTCTATACAATTCCAAACAACGGCTGCAGGTAATCGTACAAAAATCAGGTCTATAGTAATTCTTAGTTACTTTTTTTTTATAGTTTCTAGCATGGTGGTCATTCATTCTGTCCTCGAATTCAGTTTTTTGACCTTATTTGCGTGATTGTCCAATTTAATATCCATACCTTGGTGGACATTCATTTTATATCCTTTTTTTACATTGTGTAGGCGGGCAATGGTCACCTTGCAGTTTTTTGTCCTTAAACACATGTAAACAAACAAACAAACATTGTATAACAATTGCACGCCCAGGGCCTCTTTATTAAGGTCTTCTTTTTGCACGTGCATTTCGGAAGAGTTATTCCGAAATGCAATTGTTACACAATGTTATAAAGGGATATGATATGAATGTCCTCGAAGGTATCAAGGTTAAATTTTACAAGCATGCAAATAAGGGAAAAAATTTGAAATCTAGGGGAGATACATTGAGGCTGAATTATGGGACTGATGATGAAATATACTGGCTATAGTCTCTTCATTAGAATGGAATAGTTCAAATACTGAATGCGCCAACATTTGCGGGAATTATTCCCGAAGCGTCCGCCATTTCCATTACTATTTCAATGAACAACACGCTACGTGATACTCAAACAATATGGATTAATTTTTAGTAGTTCGATTTCTAAAATTGTGATTTTATTCAATACACCTCTCTGTTTATTAAATCGTTTACGAAACAATTTGATTAGAAGAGATTAAATAAAAGGAGTTTCTTTAAATAAAAGGAATATTTCATTATGAACGATTACCTATTGTCTAGATCCTGGCTCCATGATCTTAATCTAAAATGTATTGAGCTTCAGTGCTGAGGGCTCATCTATGTTTCTTCTGAACATTGTGCGTTACTGCAACCACATAGTTTGAATAGATTTTTACCGCCCCTTGCAGGATCTCCCCGTGGTGGGGTTGATGGGGTTCGAGTCCCGCCTAAAGCAGGTTCAGTTTCTTCATTCCAGGGCCCGTGGAAGGAATTCAATGCTGCACCATGGATGCTTAAGAAGGGTGGAGACCTATGGCGCTAATGGCATAGATGCAGAAGCGCCGAAAAAGAAACTTTCTCTTGCAGTCAGCAACATTTTGTTCTATAGACATTTTATCTCAGATAGTAGATAAGTTTCATTCATCATCCTAATCCCTTTTAATGGCAAATTGGAAAAAGTGTTATATTTAGAAAAAATCTGTTCAGGGTAAGGTTACTCTCTCCTCCCAATTATTAAGGAAAATGCTGGTTCAAAGAAGACCTGTATTTATCCTCGAGGATTTACAAGGGCACTAATGATGACATGTCCACTAAGTACATTGACGCAAAAAAATATTTCAGAAGAAAGAATTGATCTTTTTTCCTGACACTTGGTTTTGGTAATGAGTCCTAGACATGACATTTCATCCCCAATTAAACAACCCAGGGCTCTTTCACAATCTCTGAATAACCTGCTTTTTATGGTCTCCATGGGTACAACCCGATAGTTCGTATACCATCGGCAAATGTTAAAACCAATGTTAATATGATTTAGTTAACTTTTTAATTGAGTTATAATAATAATTATACCCTCATGGTTTTTCAGTTGAAACCTACAACGGAAGCATGCTGCACTTTTGGAGACTGGACCGACGGCAGATGGGTGCATTTCTATGCATAGCCAGCAATGACGTCCCGCCTGCTGTCAGCAAACGGATCATACTCAACGTGAATTGTACGTAGCTGTAACTAAATATTCATCAAACTTAAATATTTTATTTTGTTTATAATTTACCCTCAGTGTTGCAGATTATGTACTTCCTTGAATGTCGATGCAATTTTGTTTATAAATTTAAATTATTTGTTAATGCTTATTTCATTAAATCAATTATTGCCTTATTTTTTGTAATAATAGAAAATACTGGATATATATATATATATATATATATATATATATATATATATATATATATATATATATATGTAAATATATATATATATATATATATATATATATATATATATATATATATATATATATATACGTTATCATAAATTGACGTCTTCTAAAACGTTTTTCTTTTTGTACATGCCTTATTGGTCAACAAATTTTAAATTTCTTTGTATAACATTCTTCATTTTCTTGACGGGTTTCGAACTCTTTGACCTCTTTTAAAAGTATTAATATTTCTAAAATTAATTTTAAGAAAATATTCTATTATTATACATTTTAAGTTATTCAGTAATATGACCTGGCCGTTGACAGTCCCCGTATGCAGAACTGCCTGTGTTCCAACTTTCGTCTAAATCGGTCAAACGGTGTGGATTTGTATACAGAACAAACATTTAGACAGAACATTGGACAAACATTTATTTTTTTAATCTGATAGACGGTTTTGACCTTGCCTACGAGGCCCCCCAACTCAAGACTTACGTGCGTGCCAAGTTTGATCAAAATCGGTCAAACGGATTTGTATAGGGAACAAACAGAGAGACAGCCAGGCAAACAAGTGAATTATTTATATATATATATATGTATATATATATATATATATATATATATATATATATATATATATATATATATGTATATATATATATATATATATATATATATGTATATATATATATATATATATATATATATATATATATATATACATTTATTAGTTTATGCTCTGTATTAATCAATTTCTGTCTATAATTACTATTTATATTTGAGAGCAAACTTAACTAATGCACTCTCCAAATGCACAGATGTTAAATAAACGTATTACAAAAAAAAAAAAAAAAAAAAAAAAAAAAAAAATAGTTTGTGCACATTCGTTAGTAATCCGGCACTAACTAGCCACCTTTCTAAGGAATTTTTTAAGGAATTATATAGGAATTTTAAGCGCTTGCGTAACAGACTTTAATGAATTTACAGTTTTTTTTCTTTTGAAAACGAGTTTTTTTTCTTTCTGGTTCCTGAAAAATTATTTATTTATTTCAAATGTGTCTTGTATTATTTATAAATGTAAAAAAAAAAGTAAATATTAACATTCAGCTATGTTGAGAAGTACGTTTCCGAGGGGCGTCATTGTTTAAAAGACTAAGCCAAGCTGACGTTTTATTCATTCATATATTTTATTTGAGAGGGGAATGGAAAGCCTAAACATAAGTTTTGAGGGGTCTGGAGTGGAAGAATAAAGCAGTGGGTCATATTTTCCTGGGGGGGGGGGGAGCTACAGGTTGGCTAGGGTCTTGCCTGCTTCTGCTTCTAGAAGAATTCTATAACTCTCTCTCACACACTCACAGAAATATATAAGCTTTAGACATACACACAAAACACACAAACAGACAAGCACACGCACTTAAACATAAAAAAAGTACACTCTTCAGTCTTTTCAGTTTTTTGTTTTAACGCGTTTCCTACCTCTCTCTATAGGGAAGAAACCCGCTTATGACACCGACCCGTTGATACTATTAGGAAGTGCAGACAAAAACATTTCACATTTCAATGGTCATCGATCACGAAAATAACGGTAGTGGTGCTAATGATCCCAGCAATCAATGCACCTTAAAAGGTCAATCAATAACGGTAGTTCCAATTTGTAAGCTGGCCCAAAATTGATTCGATTTTGATAATATTGAGTATACATATCTATTGAGTAGGAAAACGGATCCATTTTTAAGACGATATATGTAACCTTTTTTGGTGAATGTAGTTATAACTAGTTTTCCTTATTAATTTTGGGTTTGGGAACGTAAAATCCTTTCATTAAGATAAACATTTTCAATATGTTTCATATTCATCCACGCTAAGATACTAAAAGATTCTACTTTGGCTTCGTTTGGAGCTGAGGAAGTATTAGGGAAAAAATATTTTATCAACAGACATGAGCAGTTTTAGGTGTTTCGTAGGTTCTAAAACGGTTGGGACATCGTGGTAAATGGACAGTGACCATTCCAATATTTAATGAATATCCTACAAAAACGTTTCTGAACTAATTGTCTAAGGGACGGTCACATTTGGAGAAATAAGTGCCTAAAACATGGAATTTGTTAAAAGTGAATGGTTCTTTTTGTCGGTTTCCCTTAGATTTTTTTAATTGTTTGTAGTAGTAAAATGTATTTGTCAGAAAAACAGGATACGAAAGGAATTCGAAGATGCCTTGTGTGTATTTTCTACTACTTTACTTTGGTCATTAGTATGTTTTTCACGAATGATGAAAAGCCACCAATAGCCGCTTCAACACCTTTTCTATTAGCAATAAGGATATACACAAAAAAATAATATTACGATTTTGTATACGTTAGCAGTAGAGCTAATGTGTAATATCTTATTTAATGGGATTTGTAAAATCAAATATTAACAAGATGAGGATCTTTATCAAAATAAGGTAGTCTTTCTGGCAATTGGCAATAGATCTCGAAGGTTGCAGAAATGATGTCCAATTATCTGATTGTTTGTGGTCTATTGGTTAGTCTGTGTTCGGCCGAGAGAACCAACTTACAACGGACTACCCCAAACAAAACTTACCACTTATCCAAGCAACCTCCCCCCCCCCCCTCCCCACCCCTTTCCGCAGTCCCAAACCTGATAACTCGCCAACAAGAACAACTCCTTTAAAACAAGTTCCGATTTATTCCGACTGGCAACTCCAACTCTCCAAGGGTTCTTCTCGCTTTCCCTTCCCCCTCTCATACTTCTTCCAACCTTTTTATTTCACCCAATTTTTACCTCTCTATTTTTATATATATTTTATGAGAACACTTCCTCTCCTTTTCAGAACTTTTAAGGCCTTGCCTTATTAGCGAAGTTTCGAGAAATTATTCAACGCACCGCAATTTGTTTAAATTCAGAACTATCTGAAAGCCAAAGTATAAACAAAAAGGGGTTGATATTTTATTTTTAAATTATTTATTATTTATATGTAAGATCCTTACTACTGGTAGAGGCTTTTCATACGAAATATAGTAAGGAACCTCCTCTATTCTGGTTAAAAAATAAGTTGTTAACCTGTAGATAACCGCCCCCAAAAAGGTTTTTTTTTTCCTGAACTTTTCAGAGTACATTTCCTTTCAAGGAAGGAAAGTAGCAAATTCAAGTCGTCAAACTCAGGGGAGCTTAGAGCACTGCAGGATGTAAGATGTGCAGCGTCCATTCTGTCACCATTGAACTGTACACAGATATCTGTTTCACCCAGGCCGATTCGGTGCAGGTAAGCCTGTAGGTAATCGTATGGTAGTTTTTCTAAAGAGGCTGACAGCTCATTCCTTCGGCAGATCTCACCGGTCCGTTTGTAATTAATTAGCTTCTCCCAAAATTTGACACGTTGAAGCTGTGCGTTGTCCTTTAGCGACATCTATGTTCACAACCGCGTCTGTTTTGGGAGTATTTTTTAATGGGGAACATTGACTCGGTTTTTTGTATCATGTTGTTATTGTTAGTTGTCGTTTCAGACAGCCATATGCCCAGTTATTGTTATTGTAGCAATTTTAGAAAGTCATTGCGCATATGATATTATGATTTACAAAAGCTATGTAGGTCAGGACTATAAGTCAATGGTTAACTCAGTTGTAGCCATAACAGTTGTGTATAGTCTCTCAGAACTATATAACAATTTTCGAAAATTCTAAGTTTCTACTAAATATAGTTTTCATATATTGGATTACATTTTCTGCATAATTGCGTTCGTCACTGAGTGAGGTTGTAATTTTGTCAGAAGTTATTTAGTAGTCATTTTAGTGCTGGAGAAATTTATATCCAACTATAGCTATGTTTTTATAGTTACGCCCTGAATTATTATCAGATGTAACGTTTACAATATCTGAAAGGTTGTTTTCTATAAGATTCGTAAATTCAGCATGCAAAATTAAAGCCTGTGCACAAATTCTCAAAAACATTTTATACCAGGAAATATTATAAAATATTCCAGGGGGTACAGTTATTATCCTTTACTCCAAATCTACATGTCCTTCCCCAAAACTTTTTTTTTTTCATTTTCTTAAATTAATGTTTATTAAAATTCTGTAAATTATACGATCAGCAATCATCAATTGTACTCACTTCAGTATTATATAACAGTTTGAAAGGAGCCTAACATTATTGTAACTTCCTGAGCGTTGTTTATATATTTTTTTCAATGTTTTAACCGCTATTAGGGTAGGTGGTAACCTGTTCAATGTTTCTTAGGCCTCCTAGGATGGTCTTTATGATGGGTCCAAGTGGAAAGGGATTGACCACTAGGATTTTTATAGGGAATTCTACTTCTAGGAGTTTTGTTTGAGTCATAAACGTCTGCATTGATTATTCTACCAAGGACATTAGATTGAATTTCTTGTATTCGTTGTATGTTTGATTGTTTCGCTCTTCCCCATTATTCAAGTCCGTATTTCAAAAATCTGACTATAGTATTGTATGTAGTGAGTAAGCTTTGTGTCGTAATCTTGAAAGAAATTCCAAGTAGTCGTCATATGAGTCCATATCTCCTGTTCAGCCTCTGTCTTTTCGGTCGTGTTTTTGAATTCCATGTGAGTCTGTTGAGTTTTAGTCACAGGTAACATACCTTATTAGGAACTGGGAGATCACTGCACGTAAATGAAGACGGACTGCTTGTGCATTTAATTTTCCACAAGCTGGACCATTTCTCTTCCACTAAACCTGAGGAAATCAATTGTGAGGAGGACACTAGAGCAGATGGACAATTTGAGGTCCAGGAATGAGAGAAGGTCGGCTAATCGAGATTGGAAGTGGGTATAGCTCCATTAGAGAGATAGGAGGAGAATCTGATAGGAGTGCAAGAGACAGACCGCAGGGAGCGTCCCTCTGTCAGAAGCAGGAACCGCTGATCCTAAGCTATTGGTCACCCATCCTAACAAGCATCTCCGCTTGGAGGTCTCTCCAAACGAGAAGTATTGTCATTATCGACTACAAAGAGGATCTCACTAACGATCAACGTGGCGCTTATTCTTTAAGGTTTGATGAAAACATATTTTTTTGGGAATATGCCATAAAATCCTTAAGCCCATAGTGCTTCGTTAAAATTAGGGTTCGTATGCTGATAAAGGTACATCATACAGACATAGGGCGAAGAAACTTGCCAAAAACCTCTGTGTATATATTTTAATAACAAAACATTTTCGCGGTCACCCATCCTCAGTGTCCTCCTAAAATTCAGTCAGGTACGCCCTGGACCATCTTCCGACTGTACTACTTCAGTATAGTGGGGGCTTTTTGGCCAGTTTTTTCATCCTTAGTCAGTCTAGTGCTTACGTTTGCTCCATGATATTTTGCTCAAATTATTCAGTAATTTGTACTGTGGCTTACTTACCTATTCTTGGACGTCGCTTTTACACATCTCAGGGGCCAATTGTAATTCTTTTCTTCGATTATTGTTTTTTTTTTCCTTCATTGATTAAAAACACATAATGAGCACCTACCTATTGTTAAAATCCAACTAGTAGGCAAACATTTTTTTTTTTAGGTTTTTGTAAATTTAGATTTTATTCAATTATTTAAATGTACCTGTTTTTCTTAAGGGACTAACATTTCGCAGAATATTTTTTTTTTTCATTCAATACTAAAAAACTAACCCTATTAATATAATTTAATTAATTAATTACTAATTATTATATCGACCAATGGCTTATATGATAAAAAAAAAACAATGTTCTGTAAGTTATTTATGGATAGGTTAGAAAATCTTTCGAAGTCACATCGTCGATACAAATGCAAAGTATCGAATAAGTAAATCACCACTTTCCAGAATAAAAAAACTTTTATTCATTACTTTGCTTTTGGACAGCCAAATGGTCGGCAGATTCAATGTTTTGACAGCGATTACCTTTCGTTCTGACTGAGTGAACTTAGATTCTAGAGTTTGCCGTCCATCAGTCCAACAGCAATCAGTAAAAATTGAAAATGAAAAATGCGTTTTTTCACATTCGATCATTTGCATTTGTATCGACGACATTTAGTTTTTGAGTACATTCCAAAGAAATATAGCTGTGTGTGATCAACTCCTGACCAAATTTTTAAATCATGTCTTTACATACTCATTATTCCTATTACCAAAAATAATTAAACTTAAACATAAGAAAAATTAGTTTCTTCCATAACGAATATTGTTATAAAAAAAACATCTTTATGACTATTTTTCTTCTCGAAAATAATCTAAAACAGATAGCATGTCTAAAAATATCGACTACTTTCCGCCATATTGCATTTTTTTTTTCAGTCAATGACCAGATATTACGTAACAAATAACATACGTATGAACAATTCTTTCGAGAATAAAAAAAAATGAAGGCTGAATAATAACGGTTTGGACAAAAGACTTGCAAGGATAACCACATTTACTGCAGGATAGTTGCTAAAAAAATGTGACTCCATTGAAAGGTATATATTGGGAAGCTCCTCCTCCCAAGTTCATAGCTGAAAGCTTATGACTCAATAAAACTGAAATGAGCTATAATTCTATCCGCTGCTATTTGTCGTAGCTTCCTATAAAATAAGCGCGTTTTAAGAATAGGGACTACCCATCATAACCTCTAAAATTAATACACTCAATTTTTACTGTTCTGTTTAAAATATGTCCTTGTATTTGTTCAAAGAATGTTTTAAATGACTTTTTGCTATAGTTTTTGTTTTCCAAATTTTACAGTAAATTATCTAGATCGTTTTGGCATTAGAAGGAACTCTCTGCAATAGAAACCTTCTTACTTAAAAGGCCACTTTTAGCTTTAATCCTTTAAATTGCTTTTTCTTGTTTTACTATTGCAACAAGTTTTTCTACTCTTTGGTTATTTGGGGGCTTACATATTAAGTATTTTTCTAATTCAAAGAGATATTTCTTTGCATCAACGATTATTTTTGTTTAATGTAATATAAAATAAATACATATATTCTAAATATTCACGATATATAAATAAATTGTGTTACACAGCTTGTTAGATGCGAATATCATATGCGCTAGTAATTAAGCTGGTATAGTCTTAAAGATTTGTTTCAAACAAAGGGCAGGCGCTTCCAATCGTCAAAAGAATACATTTTAGTTTGTTTTGTTTTTTTGGTAAGTTTTAACCGATTTGCTGCTGAGCAGTGCAAGGCTTCACCTTGACCAGGTACTAAAGGGCTCGTGCCCACCGTTGCTGAGTTCTGAAAGCAGGTCTAAAAAGGTCCGAGGGCTACTAGAAGCTACTGGCAATTATAAGAGTCTACTAGTTGATTTAGACGCCACGAGATGCAGGTTCTGAGATACGCAAATGAGTGAGAGCGGCAGACGTTCTGAATCAAAGATCTGCGTAAGTTGCACTGGAAGCGCCTGAGGGGGGAAAAATGAAAAATTGTATTTGAAAATTATTGTCTTTATTATAACAGATTTTTTTTTTCTTTTTCAACGGTAAAATATAATTAATTGAATCCTGCATGCTATCAGGTGTAATACTAGATATGACACAACTCAAAAAATATACACACATCGTCAATGAGTATTTTTTTTCTTTTGTACTCTTCCTCCTCTGTCTCCCGCTGCAGTGTCCAGCAGTAATCCGCCAGCATCTTCTCATTCCATTTGCCAGTATAACTTTTTTCCATTCTGGAATTGTCTTGGTGGAATCGTTCTCCATGTTCGTCCGAAACTGCAACCAAATTTGGGGCGAAAAAGTCTAGGTGACTATGCAGGAAATGTATTTTTAAGGAGATATTGCATCCCAATGTTTTATATGAAGTAAGCAGTTCTTGAACTATTTTTCGGTAGTCTCTAGATTTTTCGTTCCCAAAAACTTAGCACATACCTCTCGAAAAGCAATCCAAGCCTTTTTCTCAGTAGTATTTAACTTTGCTTCAAAAGTGAGGTCCTTGAGTAGATGTCGAATTTGGGGTCCTGCGAAAATTCCCTCCTTTATCTTAGCATCGCTGAGATACGGAAATTTTTGTTTTAAGTAGATGAAACCTTCTCCTTCCTTGTCCATCGCTTTTACGAAGTTTTTCATTAGCCCCAATTTTATGTGGAGTGGGGGTAAAATTATTTGGTTTTTTTCCACTAATGGAGGATTGGTAATGTTTTTTTCACCTAATTTTTCCTTACGCTCTGGCCATTTTTTTACGACATAATGGTCTCCTCTTTTTCTGATGTCCCACTCGCACAAAAAACAACAAAATTTAGTGTAACCTCCTTGGAGTCCTGTAAGCATGGCTACCACTTTAAGATCTGCACAAATGCGCCAATTGTACTCATGGTACTTGATTTTTTGTAGAAGTATCTTCACGTTGTCATAGGTTTCTTTCATGTGGACCGAATGAGCTATTGGGATAGACGGATGTTTGTTTCCATTATGAAGGAGTAATCCTTTTAAACTAAACTTGGAGCTGTCAATGAATAGTCTCCATTCCTCTGGATTGGTTGGCAGATCAAGTTCCTGGAGCACATGAAATACATCATTGCAAAATACAAGATTTTCTTCCATCGAGAAAAAGCATAGAACTCCTGATTCCCGTTTTTTGAAGAAAGATATATTCACGCCTCCTTCCAAGAGATTCCATTGTTGCAACCTTGACCCAAGCAGCTGAGCTTTTGATTTTGGGAGATCTAAATCACGAACAAGATCATTCAATCGCCTCTGATTTATGAGCTGAGGCAGAGTTTCAGAGGGGCTGGACGAACTTGAAATTTCTTCTTGTTGACTGGTTCCAGGTTGAGGTGAAACGCTTTCAGAATCGCTGCACTCCTCAGAACTAATACGGAACTTACTCGGATTTGGTGGGATGGGCATGGAGGCATCATATGGAGCTGGTCTCATGGCAGAGGGGATGTTGGGATAAACAATTTTCTTTTTGCTCTTGAACGAGAAACCTTTGATTGTGGTCATGCAAAAATAGCAATCGGTCACGTGATTTGTAGGTTCTCGCCATATCATGGGAACTGCAAATGGCATTGACTTATGTGTCCCATTTAGCCAACCAGTCAGAGAACGTGAGCATGAACTACAGCATATTTTAGGAGCCCAGGATTTGTCCTGATCACTTACTTTACATCCAAAGTATAACTCGTATGCCTTCTTCACCAGCGGAGTCAGAGGTTTCTGAGTGGACTTGAATGTGACTTCACCACAAACATAGCAAAAGGAATCAGGCTTATTTATACACTGTCGTGACATTACAGAGAAAAAGTGAACTGTTCCCAGAACAATGATAGCACAACTGAATATCCAAATAAGTGCGTTTAGCGATAGCCTCGAGAGTACTGATCAAATCCTAGAAGAAAATAGTGACAAGAAAGGGGCTGAGTGGGAGGGGGGGAGTTGAGGTATTGAGGGTGAAAGGGGGGCAGGTAAGGATTTGAATGAAAAGGATGCCACCATAAAAGGGAAAGAAAGGTCAGTCCCCTAAAGATCCAGGTAGAGACCAAATCCCTGCCTCAAGATCAAAAACTGAAAAAACACTTTTAGCCATATTTCTTCAACCACTTGTAATATTCCCATCAAATTTTTTTTCGTTCAAATATACTTCATTGCGCTCAAAATCATCGGGCTTTTGAATTTTTTTCACTATGTTTTGATGCCAAAAAAAAATCGTCAAATTTACAAAAAACTCACATTTTTGGATAAAAAACTAGAATTTCTCAAGAAACTGTGCGTGATAGACAGAATCTGACTTCAAATTCGTGTTCAGCACATTTGAAAACAGTAGGACAGCATGTTTTGGTTTGAAGGAGGATTTTCGAGCAGAACAGTGTAACCAATGATTTCAAATCAAGATCTTTTTTGGCAAGGATTATTAGGAAAAACAGGAATTACGAGATATCTTTATAACAATACTTGTTAGAGTACGTTTCAAATTTATCTAACCTTTTATTTATCTATTTATTCTAAACCTAATCTTTCTTCTCAGTCTGCTTGAGTATTGAGGTTCGGAATCGGGCTTGAGGGGATATCGTGTAGGATGTGAACCTTTATTGAGCAGATAGTGTATCGACTGTTATTATCTACTGTTCGCGTCATAAACACGCAGCACAGGATAATAGTAAATAAACTGACACACCGATAAACATCATATCGCTTGCCCTCATTTGCTCCCTCAACTCACTTAAATGCACAAAACTAAAACGAAACTTTACTCACAGTTACAGAGGCCCTGAAAACTGACAACAATTAAAATCTTCCTGGGACAGACTGCTTGAATTAAATAATGTCTCTTCGACTATCAATTGTAAAATCAAAAAAAAAAATATAGAAGTTTTTATTTGATGTCATTCATATTTTAATTTATCGTCATTCATGTTTATGAGATTTAAACTCAAAACTCTTTGTACGGTGTACTGAGACCTTAACAATCAGTGGATAGATTTTGAAAAAAAGCAAAAACATTCCTAAAATAAAGGAGCAATGGCGAAGCCCAACGGAAGTTTGCCGTTTGATGGTGTACGTTTTTTAAATCTTCTGTTTCTGAAAGGCATCTTCTTTATGAGTATTTGTCCATTGATAGTCGATTTACACATTGCATTCTTCTTGTAGCTATACACAAAAGTCCGTCACGCAGGAGCTGCATAACTAAGCACTTTCCTCAGAATTTGGGTAGTGTAGACTGCTTTCCAGAACAATTTGCTTAAAATATCCTACATAAATAAAATAAAAACATGAATAGTTCTCTTTTAATTTTGTAATGAGTAACTGATAAATTATTAATTTGCTTCCAGAGTTATGTTTACACATGGTACCTACTACACTACGTAATAAATACAAAATCCTCATATTATCGTATTTTGATCTAATGCAGGAACCGGATACAGTCCCTCTCGCGCTCCTTGCGGCGCCTTTGTGAACCTATGTCTGGATGGCTTTTCTATTGAAGTATATTACAAAGTAAACCCCCCTTTCCGATTGACCGATTCAGCTCATTTTTACAACACTTTTTTCTCATGAGTTACGCACGACGTATACCGCGTTTCGTTACAATACAGCAGAAATTACGACTGGTATGAGTATATTAGGAATTTGGGTCCGGAGTAAACCCCCCCCCCCCCCCTTTTAATGAACCGATTTAGTTTATTTTTACAACACATATTTACCTGTAGATTACCACTACGAATACCGAGTTTCGTCGAAATGTACCAAAAATCACGGTTGGTAGTGGCGAATTGGTATTGTGGGTCTGGAGTAAACCCCCCCTCCTAATGAACCGATTTAGTTTATTTTTACATCACATATTTACCTGTGGATTACCACTACGAATACCGAGTTTCGTCGAAATACACCTAAAATCACGGCTGGTAGTGGCGAATTGGTATTGTCGGTCCGGAGTAAACCCCCCCTCCGTATGAACCGATTTAGTTTATTTTTATATCTCACTTTTCTCTCTATATTACCAGTACGAATACCAAGTTTCGTTGAAATATAACAAATATTACGGCTGAAATGGTCAAATTAGTGTTTTGGGTTCGGGGTAAACCCCCCCTTCCGGTGGACCGATTTTGGTGGTTAACGAACTCGTTCAATCGTTTGCTAATTGAATGCTATATACCAAGTTTCGTGACGAAAAAACAAAAACTCTGGCCGCTATCGTGTTAACAGACACATATACTTTCCTTCGGAGGAAAGTGCTAAAACGAGACTATTCTTCTAGTAGAAGTTGCAAATTCTTTAGTGGACCACCAATTGTGTAGTTTTCTTGTACATATTTTAATATTTATAACGATCTGAAACCATTTTTTTTTTTTTTTTAAATACTAAAAATAAAAAGATTTGTTAGATTATATCAATGGATTTACCCTATAATATATATGTATATATATATATATATATAAGGGTCGGGTTTTCGCGCGAAAGTGATAAGACAAAAGTGATAGTGAGTCAAGTGAAATCTTTACCTGGTGAAATTAATTGTGAAGGAAATGTACTAATATTTGTCTGGAGTGATTAGTAGACTTGGTTTTACAAGTACAATCCTCAGGATAGAAGAAGTGATTGCGGAGTAAAAGTATTCCAAGAAAAGAAGCCCGAGTTAGGTGACAAGAGGGTAACCCGGAAGTAACCTTCCACATATCTTTCTATAAAGAATTCTTATTTTAGCTCATAGAAATATAAACTTAAACCTATTGATCTTAAAACAGGACTAATCATTTTCTTACTGTTTTTTTTTTTTTTTTCTTTTTTTTATATTTAATTTTCATTCCCACAATTAAAGAACCTAAACATGAATGAGGCAGAGAATATCACTACATCTAAGAGTGAGATGGAGGCTTTGTTTAAACAATTCTCAAATTCATTAAAAAAAGAGCTGAAATTGGAAATTAAAAATGTTATCAAGGAGGAATTGTTAGCAGTAAAAAATGTAATGCAACAGCAAGCTGCTACCATTACTAAGCTTCAACTTGAAAACAAGGCTCTAAAAGAAAAGTTGGACAAGCAGGAGGCTATAATTGAAAATTATATGAGGAAAAATAATTTAATATTTTCTGCTATAGAGGAGGACATAAATGAAACAACAGAAGAGCTACAAAATAAGGTTATAGATTTATGTCAGGAAAAATTAGGGATGACCATAGAACAAAGCCAAGTAAATTATTGCATCCGATTGGGAAGAAATGCCAATAAAACTAGACCAACACTAATATCCCTTATTTCGAATAACTTGAAAGTTAAAATCTTACAAAAATCTCAACTTCTGAAAGGCTCTAATATATTTGTGGCATGTGACTTAGATAAGAAAACAAGAGAAAGAAGAAAGGAGCTTCAAGAAATAAAATTTGTACTCTTGAAAAAGGGGATGTCAGTGAAGCTCAGAAATAGTGGTCTAATAATTAATAATAAATTTGTCAAATATGACTCTGTTATTGAAAATTATAAAGAAAATAAGTGAGAAGAAGAGAGGGTTGAGCAGGATGAAAGCTTCAACTGAAACATTAAATGACTTTTTTCGCCCAAGAACACCTTCGTCTTCATCATCAAAATCAGAAAGAACACCAGTCTGAGAAATTTCTTACCAGTATATTTTTTAATATCCAAGGCTTCAATAACTTCCATACAATATCAGGTAATGAATTCAATCTACTTAAAAAATCCAAAGTAATTGGTCTTACAGAAACATGGCATACTATACCTCTTCAAAAACCATCAAACTTTATGGAATATGACATCACACAATGTTTAGCCACAAAAACACATGATAAAGGTAGAGGCAGGGGAGGAATTCTCTTGCTGACACATATCTCTCTCCATTACCAACCATTAGAAATTAATAAACACTGGATGACAGGAATCATTAAATACATAAAACTTGAGATAATTCTTATATTAGCGTATATTCCACCTAGTAAAACTCAAGATAAATACATTTTTGAATTAGAAGACATGTTAACAGTAATAATTAATCGTTACATAGGCAAAATGACTATCCTGGCAGGAGATGTCAACACTCGGATTGCTAACCTGAACCAAACCTGACCTGATAACCTACTTATGGAAGGTACTGCTCTCACTGGCCATAGGGGTTCACTAGATACAACTGCAAACTCAAGAGGTAGGCTATTCACGGAAATTATTGAGTCCTTGGGATTCGTCTGTCTAAATGGGCGTACAGTAAGCGATACTCCTGCTCAATTTACGTTTGTAAACGCAAATGGGAAGGCAGTTAATGACTTAGTCTGGATGAATGTCCCGTGGGTCCATGGAGTGAAGGACATGTGTGTTATGCCGATTTGTGAACTTTCGGATCACTTTGCTTGTTGTTTGACAATAAATATTTCTGTAGAGGTTGACTCAGGCAGTAAAGGTAAGAGGTTGAGAGAGAATATCCGCTGGAACTCTATTGTTATTGATGAACTTTAACTGTTTCTCAATGCCTCAAAGGCTATATACTTTCACGATACGTCCTCTGAGGCTTTATCACTAAACTTTTTCAACGCAACGTATGCTGCTATGGCTAACTGTAATCTCTTTCAAGTCCATCGTCAGAGAAGTAAGGACTTCACGAAAAATAGGTGGTTCAATGATAAATGTAGAGAACTAAAACGGGACATTCGTAAGTGCTACAGGCAATGGAAAAAGAACCCACATGAAAACAGCCTCGTGGAATCATACATTGGGAAGAAAAAGAACTATAGAGAAGCGATGAAGGAAGCTAAACTTCAATATCTTACTGAAGTGCAAGAAAAACTGAGCACTGTAAAAGACTCCAAAACGTTCTGGGCAACAATAAAACAGCATAGAGAAAAACAAAGTAATCCCTGTCCGATACTACTGGAAGATTGGGAGAAATATTACTCCTCTATGAATCCAAACAAGCCTCTATTCCACCTAAATATCTCCTCCTGTTCTAATAAGAGGGTTTACGATTTGCAAGATGGTCCTATAACGTTAGAAGAATTTGTGTTTGCAATAATATCTTCATCAAATAATAAGGCTCCAGGACCAGACTTAATTGTCTACGAACTATTTAAAACTCTTCCTCCTGCATGGCTCAGCTATCTACAAAACATGTACAACACAGTATTGGAAACCGAAAAAATCCCTACCGGCTGGACGCACACAATAGTTAAAATGATTTACAAGGCAGGCCCCCGAGAAAATCCCTCCAACTATCGACCCATAGCTTCAATGAACACAATACTAAAAATATTCACCACCATCATCAGCAAACGCCTCACGTATTGGGCTGAAATTAATAATATCTTCCCCGAAAACCAAGCAGGATTCAGGCCAGGACGAAGCTGCATGGACAACATCTTCTCTTTGTATGCATTAGTACATAATAAGTTAAGAGGCAAAGGACAATATCTATATTGTGCTTTCATCGACTTTAAAAAAGCCTTTGATACCTTAGACCACGAGCTCTTATGGAAAAAATTACACAGCATTGGAGCCAGCCCTAAGCTTCTCAGAGTTCTTATAAATATGTACGAAAAAGCTAAGGTATCCGTACATACCCAGGAAGGAGAAACAAGGAAAATTAATGTCACCCAAGGGGTCCTTCAAGGAGATTCACTTAGTCCTCTGCTGCATGTCCTATTTACCTATGACATGGAGAATTTCATGAGAGCAAATGGATCCTCAGGAGTGAGCATTTACCATGTGAACGACATCATCATGCTGTCCTACGCTGACGATATAGCTATCTTCGCAAATTCCCCAGCTGATCTCCAACATAAATTAAACACCTTAGAAACTACACTATTTCAACACAGGCAGCACAGAGAATTGCAGGATGGTGGATGAAACTACTCGGCTTTCAAAAATTACTCCTCCTGGACTCAAAACCGAATAATATATCTTCGCAAAACTGGGTAACGAAGTTAAAATATTTTCTACTAAAGTATGATATAACAGACCAAGTCGCAGCTTCAACCCCAAACTTCAAATTACTCCAAGAAATAGCCCCAAAAATAAAAGCAAACCTGATTCAAGATGACCTAGACCATATCAACACAACCTCCTACAGTACCATATATAGTGCAATTCATACCTACAACAGCTACCTTCTTGTAAAAATGAACATAAATAGACACAGAAGCATCAGTCAAATAAGATTAGCGAACAAGAATATACTTTACCTCAGCATCCACCGTCAAAGATTTAAAATATAAATGAATAAAATATGCACCAACTGTGAATTGTAACAAGAAGACTTGGAGCATCTGCTGTGACGATGTCCTGAATACACCAATCTCAGAAATACTCTGAAACCTAGTATTGATGAACACACCAACAACTCCGCAACTTATTATTTCCTGACCACCTCTAGCATCACAGATATAAATGCATTTTGCATTTGCCTGGAGAATATACTGAAGAAAAGAGGAAACCGCAATGAATAGTGGCTGAACCGAACAATCAGTCCTTAATTAATTTATATTATAAAAGTGCACTCTACTTTATTTATTTATAAGAGTCTAATTTACGTACAATGATCTGTATATACTTACCTCGACCATATTTGTAAGAACAATGTTCAATCACAAATACATATTATTATTAATATTATATATATATATATATATATATATATATATATATATATATATATATACCTCAGTATACAATGAGCATATTTACAAAATATATCATTCATTCCATCCATACTCTATAGTAAATTGTCGACACAAACGCGCCTTATGTATAGGAGGCCCCAAATTACATGCACCGGAAAAAACAAAAAAAAAACTATTTTTGAAAAGCTTACAATGGAGAATTGTTCTATTTGGAGGAACTTCTTTAACTAACGATATAAAATATTCATTTCACTGTAGAACCGTGAGGTTTATTGTTTTATGTAATTCCTTAAATTCATTATTATTATAACTAAACATTAACTGTTCCTAGGGGAATAATAAATCTCCCTTTTAATTTTGCGCGATGGACTAAATCCATTGGTAAACTTTTTTCACATAATTCTTCTGCTAATTAGCAGGTTCTATGTCAGTTTCAGCAGCTATGTTACTGTTGGAGCCTCCAGTTCCTCTCGCTAATCTCTTTAATATATCTGCTTCTTGAACATTGTAAGTAGACCTGGGGTAGGTTTCCTAAGTCTCCTGGTGTAGAATCATATATAGCAAAAAGTTGTATTCCCTACTTAGTTTGGAGGGTATGCAATGTATCTAACTAAAATGTTATCTATTGCCACAAATTCTGTTCGATTGTACGAAATTACGATGAACTTCAGGTATAAATTCAATAAAAATTATAAGATTCTAAAGAAACTGTAACTCTGTAAATATAACACCAGTTCTTATAATTCGAGGGAAGGGTTCGAAGAATGGACTCCTTGAGCTGCCATCGCACCCAGGCGTTTTTACAGACAGAAAACGGAGCCTGCTGAAAGGAGTACCCCCAGTGTGACTGTTGGACTGTTAAAAATGCATTCAATCAATAATACCACAATTAGTTTTAGAAAATATTTGAGCGTCGATATAACAAAAAAAAAAAAAAATTACTTTGCATAACAAAATCGCAGCTTGGGTTTAATATTTCCAGCCGAAGGCAACTTATAACCTAAGTGTTTTCAGGTGCAACCTTAGCATAATATAGCTTGTATTTGTACATGTATTATGATTCGTCATTAAAATAGTATCATTCAACATTAAAAAAATGAGAATTTATTTGATTAACTGTAATATTGTTTGCCACACGAAAGCTGAAAAGATGTATTCCAAACCGTGGAAATTTAACCTAGCTCCAATTTTATGCATAGAATGGCTAATGGGAGATTTAAACTTGTTCCCTCATTATAGATTCTGAGGTGACGAATTGAAATTACAAATTACTGCTTATTCCGTGTTGGATACAAATGGAGCTTTGTCGCATATTCAATACGAGCGCGGTATAAATGCAGATTCTCCATTTAATTATGTGACTAGTGGATTGCCTCTAATTAATTCTAGATTATATTCACTAATTGACACTAATTTCTTGTAATTCGCAAATTGAGTTTTCAATTGTGGACTACTACTGTCAGTTTGAGATATATGATCTCATACGGTGACATTTTATAAGGCCAAATTTATCGGAATAATATAGCACTAAAAAAGATAATGGTAACCTTATTGGACTCTATTTTAATATATTGAACATTGATTATTCTTATATTAAATAATAAATATAAAAAGTAAACTCTTTTGACCTTTGCTTAAGTCTGACCTATAAAAAGATTTCTTATAAATACCAACATATTCTTTTTATTTTCGAATGTCATATAGCTTTTTTCGGTGAGTGAGGACAAAGATATATTTATTATTAAAATCTCAATCAATCAAAAAATAATTTCTTCTGAGTAAAGCTTCACTCGGATTTCGCATATTTTTGCACCACACATTTTTCTTATTAGTTGGACATAAAGTACTTTCGAAGTTTTGTTGCAAGGACCCAAAAATGTTGGCAAGTATGTGGAAATGGGTAATTTGGGTTTGGAGTAAACACCTACTCCAGATGGTCCGAATTTTATAGTTAACGAACTCGTGGTGAAAAAACATAGCATGTGGCCGCTATCATGTTAACGGACTCACTAAAACATATATAAATATACGTAACCATGTATACTCACAGAATATATTCCATCATATTTACATACCACGAATACTAATCTACATTTTTTATTAAATATTCGACTAAGCGTAGGTTTACACTTGCTAGTTATTGCAGGAAATTTATATCAGACAGAAATTGCGACTAGTGTAAGCCATGAGCAATTTATGTCTGAGATATATATGTCTATCACGAACTATAAGTGTCTTCACTTCTATATCACCAGGTGTAAACACAGATTTTTACGAGAAGAATTTAATTTCAGAGATAAATATCTTGGCTACTAGCTGTATTGTCGACACTTCTATACCAACAGATGTAAACACTGATTATTTGTGCTTTTGGTGAATTTATCGCAAATTAGAACAAATCCAGAAGTGTCCTGTACATCGTCGATACAAATGCAAACTAACGAATATGAAAAAATGCATCTTTCATTGTCGATCTTTAATAATTTCTGCTGGACTTATTTACGGCAAATTCTTCAGTCTGACTTCACTCTATTAAAGGGAAAGTATTCCACTATCAAAAGGTCAAATCTGCCGAATATTTGACTGTCCAAAAAAAAGTTATGAATAAATACTTTTCCACTCTGAAAAGTTTTCATATTCGTTAGTTTGCTTTTGTATCGACGACATATCCATGACATAAATGCCTAGCTATTTCTGTCAGTATGTAAACCTTCAAGAGAATATCTATCCGACACCTGACATATATTTCCTGCGAGAAGATGTAAACGCACCCTAAGAGTAATGACATGGACAACATGGATTTCTTGTTAACGAAGGGATTGAATGTTGCAGAATCTAATTATTTATAATATTAATTAATTATAATATTTGTGTTATCAAGACATGATCCGGCAGCAGTCCATACGTGTGAACCGAAAAACTCAGCTCCCTCAACTTGCCTACCTACCCATTTTGTAAAAATATTTATCTATTTCTTCACCCTCTGTATAATTTGCACGCCTCCCTGGCATGGGTGGTGCGCGCAAATCTTGATCGAGCAAGCTCGGCATCGCCGGATATGAGTCCCGGCGTGGAGTTGATAAAAGTGGACTGTATGAAATGATATGTAACAAAGATTCATATGAGAAAAATAGCTATATTAAATAAAACATGTTTCTTCCCTGGGCTTGAAGAGCCAATGGTGTTAATATTGTTAATGATTGATATTAATGTTGCCTGGGGATTATGATGGCCGCATGCTGTGATGTTGCCTCGACGTTCGCCGGTTCGCTGTCTTCGCTCCTCTCTCCTCCGCACTCGTGCTCCTGGCCGGAGATTCGCCTCTACTCCCTCATGGCGTTGGATTGCATCTTCTTCGGTAAATGGGTGAGGAGGTTTTGCTGAGGAAGAGCTGTTGAGCGGGGTACTTGCTCTTCAGCTGCCCAGGACGTACTGCTCTCTCAAGGCTCCGTGCGTGTAGCCTAGCGCTGCGTGCTGCAGTGCGAGCTTGCAGAACTTCCTGCTTCACCCGCTGGTCCGAGAGAGTGCGTGGGATGTAGGAGAGCATCATCTTCGATAGGCGAGTGATATAGCGAGCTCGTAGATCGAACAAACCGCCCACCTAAATCAGTGTAGCGGTGTCCGCCTGATTTAATAAATTACAATAAGAAAGGTAGCAGTAATATACAAATGTAATGAGGGCTTACAATGCCCGTTAAAAGTAAGTAGCTTCACTCACCTTGCGATAAGAACGAATATATACAAAACATAATAAAGGCTCGTTGGGAGCGACATAAAATGAGAAAGAAAGGAATAATAGCAAACCTAGCTAAGAAATAACAATTAAATGAAGTCCCCTGGGGGTGAAATAAACTAACTAAGAGTTCCCTAACTCGGGATGAAGTAAGGAACCAAAGGGGCCACTGCTCTGGTAAGGAGCGTGCCGGAAGGAGTGCGAACAACGGAGAAGTGTCCAGGTGTCAGCACGTCGAAGATCGAAGGATTAGTTTGGCGGCTCGAGGAATCCAGTAGCGCAGTCTTAGAAGCGCCAGGCATAGTGAAGGTCCTGCATGAAAGTTGCGCACATGGATGTCGTCTATCAGAATCTTTGATAAATGCGCTCGGGGCGGCAGCAAAATTGGATGCTTTTGGCTCTGGGGAGTGACGACTCTTGAAGACGGCCGCCCACCCTGACAACACCCGCCTCGTCAATGATTGGGCAGAGAGCACAATAGGAGCGAGTAGTCCGAGAGGGTCGAAGATTCTCGCGACGGCTGATAACATGGCGCGCTTGGTGACGTGCTCGAAGGGGGGATTCCGGATCGTGTACAGAAATGAATCAAGGTGTGGATTCCAGCAGAGCCCCAGGATTTTCACGAAGTCGCCTTCTGGCGGCACGACGGAGACTAGATCAACACTGTCGGAACTGCATGATGAAGGAAGAATCTCAGGACAATTTGACGCCCACTTGCTTAGTTCAAATCCTCCTGCCGCGAAAAGATCAGTTAATTGGCGAATAAGCTGAGTTGCCTCTTCCTTCGTCTCTGCTCCGCTCACAATGTCATCGACATACATGTCGCGTGGTATTCGCAAAGCGGCTATTGGGAAACGATGGCCTTCGTCTAGAACGAGCTGGCGGATCACTCGAAGGGCCTGAAAGGCGCTAGATTTCACACCGTAAGTGACGGTGGAAAGTTCCATTTCCGAAACGGATGTCGAGGGATCGCTGCGCCAAAGTATATGCTGATAGCGCCGATCTTCTGGATGAATCAGGATTTGTCGATACATTTTCACGAGATCAGCGCAAACGGCGACGGCGTGCAATCGAAAGCGGATTAGGATAGAACATAGGTCTTCTTGCAGCTTGGGTCCTGCATGAAGGAGGTCGTTAAGACTTTGGGCTGTAGAGGGACAGGACGCATCGAAAACCACACGTAGCTTGCTGCCCTGCGGACCTTCTTGCCATATGCCGTGGTGAGGGATTAGATACTGAGACTGCTGCGTTGTGGGTGACATATGCTTGAGGGCGAGATATTCTCTCATGAAGTCACCATATCTCTGGGCGAATATGCGGTCTCTGCGGAACTTGGATTCCAGTGAGTAGAACCGACGTAGAGATACTTCCCGGTTGTGGCCTATACGAGGCTGTTTATCCTTGAAAGGTAAGCGAACGACGTATCTGCCTTCTGCGGTTCTAGAATGCGTTTGGAGGAAGTGGTCCTCGCAGAGGGCATCATCTGGATGGTCCCTTTGCGCCGGGGAGGGTTCTTCTAGCTCCCAGAAAGCCCTAAGTTGTTGCTCCACGTTCATTGGAGAGTCCAGGAAAAAGGAATGAGTCTGCGAGGACTGCACGTTATGGAGGACTCCCGTCACAATAAGGCCGAATATTGATGGATGGAAGAATATGTCTCGAATTCCAGAAGGCTGAGGTGCTCCTGTGATCACGTGCGAATAGAGATCGGCCCCGATAAGTATTTCAACTGGCTGAGGGCTGCCAAATTGATAATCCGCCAACGGATACTGGGCGAGTTGCTGGACGGTGGTAGAGGGCAATTCGTGGCTAGGAATGGATGATGATATTCTATCCACAACTAAAACATTAGCTGGGAGTTCTCGTTCTCCTGAAACGTTGCGGATCGTACAAGAGGTAGTTCCCTTGAGGATGGATTTTGGGATTTGCGATTCGCCTAAGCTAAGAACCTGGCCGCTATATGACAAAACTTTGGCTCCCAGATTGCGAGCGAGCTCCTTGGTGATGAAAGAGTGCTGACTCCCAGAGTCCAAGATGGCGCGGGCTGATTGATAATTGCCCCGAGAACCGCGAATCAGAACATAAGCGGTTCCTAAAAGGACCGTAGTGGTGGTGGCAACTGGATGAGCTGGAGCAGAGCCGAATCCAATGAACGCGCTCGTAGTCGCCTCTTGCTGCGCAAGCTCCTTTGCTGGCTCGGAGCGTCGGGTATCACCGTGCAGTAAGGTGTGATGTCTTTTGCCGCAATTCCTGCAGCGAAATCTGGAAAAACAGTTGGCGACGTGATGTCCCGGTTTAAGGCAGTTGGAGCAAGAATTATGGGCTCTCACCACATTCAGCCTTTCTGTAATGGACATTTTTAGGAACTCAGGGCACTGGTGAAGACCATGATGCTGTTGGCATTGGGCGCATCGAAGCTGGCGCCTTGCTGTGCCGCTGGTTGGATTCGCTTGGGGCCTCTCTGCCTTGGGTTGTGCCAGACTTGGTGATGAAATGTGAAGGGAAACTCCTCTTCTTTTGAAGTCTCGTGGTGAGGTGGATTTTCGGCGACTGTAAGGAACTGAGGAATACGAGGAGCTTCTGAGGTCTTCTGCCATTCTTAGCGCCAACCTACGTTGCCTCACGAACGTTATTACTGAGTCTGCTGTTGGCATCTGCGCAGTACCTAGGCTAAGCTCATAACTGCGCCTTGTCTCAGGATCGAGAGCTCGGAGGGCTAAGGACGCCAATAGGAATTCCTCGGGGTTCTCAATATGTAGGGCCTTGAAAGCCTCGATAGAGTCTGCCACTTCATTTATGAATGAATCATGGCCTGTCCCAGCGTTGACACTTGAGGAGGCCTTATACTCAAGAAGCCTGTTGATGAGGAAGCTGGCGAGGATCCGCGGGTTGTTGTAGGTGGTCATGATCTTTTCCCAGGCAAGGGTGTATGTCGCGTCATCAACGACAAGGTGGGACACTAGGGTAGCAGCCTCACCCTTTAGGGCTCCTAAGAGGTAGTGGAATTTTTCTACGTTTGTTAAGGAGGCTTCCTCGTGGATAAGCGAGGTGTAGGTGTCCCTGAAGCTTGTCCATTTTAGTAGGTCACCCGAGAAGAAAGGAATAGGAATCCTGGGAAGCTGCAGACGGGTGTGGCCTCCGTTGCAGGTAGCATTTGGAATGTCATCAGGCTGTGGTAACACCTCACAAACTCCGGCGGCTCTGCATGCTGCGTCTTTGAGCCTAAGAAGTTTGGCCTCATGGGTGATCATCTCGGTTTGAAATGAAAGAAACTGTGCATTCCATGATTCGGCGGGAAAAGGGCTCACGTCGGGTTCGCCGGATAGTTCCTCGCGCTGAAGAAATGATTCTTGATACTGCTTCCAGAATGAGCGCGCTGTGTCAAGTGACGCCTCAAGGAGGTGGACATCATCATCCGCGGTGGCCTTCAATGTGTTGATGATGCCGGTGATGCTACGGGCTAAACTGCGTAGCCGCCGCTCTAATGTTAATGCCAGTTTGTCAGACATTGTGTATTTTCAAATAAATCAAATGATAATGCATACCGGCCAGGTAATATGCGACGAGGACGAAGAAGAAGAGAATAGTAGGCAAGACAGCGAACAATGTACAAAATTCATGCTGAGAGGGGAGCGAACAAGCAAACAGATAAATGAAAGGCAGTGGAGAGGGGTAAAATACAAATAAAGAAATACATGATGCTTAGATATAAACAAACAAGGCCCTGTCATGGGACTGGAACATGCCCTGAAATGAGTACGATTGACTCGGGGTGCTGGAAATTGGAGCTTGCACCAATGATGCCAACAACTTGTGACATGCAACGTGCTTGCCGCGCTCTGAGGGGGGCAAGCAGGGAAAGAAAGACAAAATCGATGCACAAGAAGATAGGCATGCTAAAGAAATACAGGCATAAGGGCGAAAACATCAAGACATAAGCAAAATAGAATAAACATAAATGGCATAAATAAAGAAATATAAATAGAACAAGCCTAGATAGTAAAGCATGAAAATTAAAAGCTTGAATAGGTTAAGCATAAATATTATAAGCAAGAAATGACATTTATGAAATAAAATCCCCAATCCACCTGAAATAGAGAATGAAAAGTCCCCTGAAGAAGCCTGATAAAGGCATGAAACATGATAAGCATGGAAATATAAAGTTATCTTGAGCAATAAAACTTCAATAAATACCAAGTCAAGATGTAATAGCTTTAATTGAAGCTACAGGCATTTACTAACATGGAAGAAAATCGCTAATGGAGATAATGAGCGCTTATGAATATGAAACTTAATTGAATAATCGTGAGTGAAACTTTACAATAAGTTATGTTATTTATCTGACAAAACCCACTTAAGAACTGATATAATATTATATGTTGCACCTTGCAATTTAAATCATGAAATAGAAATAGGATATAATGCAAATAGAAAACATGATGCATATAGTATAAATGGAATGCATGTAAATAAACATACGTGATAACTGCAGGCTAGAAATATGATTTTGCTGCCTTTAACATGCCAAGGTACATAGCCTGAACAAGCATACATGCAGTGATACGTCAGTAATGCATCAAATAAATAATGTATATACATGCAATTTTAGTGTTTATATGTTTTGTACTAAACTGCGGAATTCGCTAAGCAAGGTGCATTAAGTGAGCAGAGATAAGCATTAAATGAGAGAGATAAGACAATGAGGCTTAAGATTAAAGACTCTCTCTTGATAATTAACTAATATGGAATTAAATATATCTAGCTGAAGGCTCATTAAATATTAACAAATGTTATTTATTTACTTAAATGTTAACAATAAATTTATTTATTGAACTTTAACGTCATTTATCGACGTTAAATTTGATTTTTCTGAAATTCAATCTTTATTATTGAAATAAAATATCCACGCCGGGAGCTTGACTTATGTGGTTTGAATAATAATGAATAAGTGAAATTAGAATAATAACATCCGGCCCGGTACGGACCACATGTATAATTTGCACGCCTCCCTGGCATGGGTGGTGCGCGCAAATCTTGATCGAGCAAGCTCGGCATCGCCGGATATGAGTCCCGGCGTGGAGTTGATAAAAGTGGACTGTATGAAATGATATGTAACAAAGATTCATATGAGAAAAATAGCTATATTAAATAAAACATGTTTCTTCCCTGGGCTTGAAGAGCCAATGGTGTTAATATTGTTAATGATTGATATTAATGTTGCCTGGGGATTATGATGGCCGCATGCTGTGATGTTGCCTCGACGTTCGCCGGTTCGCTGTCTTCGCTCCTCTCTCCTCCGCACTCGTGCTCCTGGCCGGAGATTCGCCTCTACTCCCTCATGGCGTTGGATTGCATCTTCTTCGGTAAATGGGTGAGGAGGTTTTGCTGAGGAAGAGCTGTTGAGCGGGGTACTTGCTCTTCAGCTGCCCAGGACGTACTGCTCTCTCAAGGCTCCGTGCGTGTAGCCTAGCGCTGCGTGCTGCAGTGCGAGCTTGCAGAACTTCCTGCTTCACCCGCTGGTCCGAGAGAGTGCGTGGGATGTAGGAGAGCATCATCTTCGATAGGCGAGTGATATAGCGAGCTCGTAGATCGAACACCCTCTAACCTCTTAAGGGGCCCTCACACTGGCAAACATTTTACTCAACATTTTGAAGGTGTGAGGAGAAATATTGTGCAAAAAAAGGGGTATTCAATATTTTGTGGCGCGTTAAGACAATGTTTGCGGACCCCTCAATATTTTGTAGCCTGACAGAGTGCAGTGTAAGGGTGGCTTTACACTTGATAGTTATTGCAGGATATTTATATCAGAGAGAAATTGCGACTAATGCAAAACCATGTAAAATGTATGTCTACAATAAATTCTACATGGTAGAATTTATTGCAGACATACATTTTACATGGTTTTCATTAGTCACAATTTCTCTCCGATATAAATATCCTGCAATAACTATCAAGTGTAAACCCACCCTAAAGGGGCTGACAAAATATTACGCATTTGGGTGGGTTTTTGTGCTTGCTAGTGTGCCATTCAGCGTGTATGTTTTTACAATACATTTTCGAGTATTTTATATCCTTTTTTCATCTTTATTTTATCCAGCCGATTAAAAATATATTCATTCGTTTAAATATTTTGTTTCAAATAATTCATTCTCCTACATTTTTACTTCAATTCTTTTTCACTTGCACATATATACATAGACAACAATGACCCAAGTGATTGAACTGCCTTTATATATATATATATATATATATATATATATATATATATATATATATATATATATATATATAACGGCTGTTGTAAAATTTTGTGCAGTGTGAGGTGTCTATGACTATTCAATTCTTTGTACAAAAATAAGCTCAATATTTTGAGCATCATTTTTGCCAGTGTGAGGGCCCCTCACTGAGGGCCCCTTTAGGAACCACTGCAGAGCTCAGTGCTGAGTTTTAGGCATAATTAGTGTATATTTATCTATATATCTATATTTTTTTCTGTTTGTGCTCCAATTTGGCCAGATGTCTAAGCTCTAACGCATATTTGTTTTTGTTTTTTTAGTTTTTATTTTGGTTTCTTGTAGCCAGTTTTTTAACAGAAAGCAGACGTCGAAAAACTTAAGATGAGAATGAGTTATATCTACCGACACTCGCTGTTCTTTGATATTTCCATCCGCAAAATATTTATATTGGTTTACTCTCTAATGGTAAGATGGATCAATAAATATAATATGAACATTCCAGGAAAAATAATATGACTTTCGGGAGCTAAATATACATTATTCATTTATATTCTAAACTTTTCAAGACACGGTAGGCATAAGGCTTAATAAAAACACACTGAGATTTAGAAACCCCAACATTATTATTGGCAGTAACTTATCAGTTTAATTTTTTCACTCAAATAAAATATTATTTTATTTTAGTTTTTTTCACCATTTGGTGACACAACCACGACTTTGTTCTTAGACCCAAAATCCAAGATTGATACAAAAGTATGCATCTGTTGCTTACCCTGTGTATTATTAAATGTTCTTTCTGTTGATTATTTTGTGTATTGTTAAATGTTCTGTCTGTTTTGTTGCATTAAATATAATATAATAAATGGCTGTTGTTATTTTTACTTTTTCAAATGTTACTGTATAAAAGTGTATGCATTAGGTATTTAAAAATTTCAACAATGTACTGGCTATTATCGGAAAGTAAGTCAGTCAAACTGTAGGGTAATTTAAAATTTGTCCTTAGTCTACACTCTGTCAGTAAGTGTTTTATTGTTAAGTGAGTATTGCAGTATGTACATATCGGTCTGCCTTGTCTTGTCATAATGTCGGATGTGTCAGTAGTGTATGGCCAATCCTTAGACGGCATAAAACCACTTCTTCCCGTCTATTTGGCCTTTTACTGGATGACCATTCCTGTAAAGTGTGCTTGATTTCTCGAAGCTTGTTGTCAGCCGTATTGTACCAGGATTCTTGCCATTTATCTGTTATGTTTCTCAAATAAAATAAACATTTGTGTGTTGCATTCAATATACGTACGAAGATCTGTTTATAATAATGTTCAATTAAATAATGCTTTTCATATAAAGCTTAACTAGATCCATAATGGAAGCAATTTGCCCGAGAACACTGCTCGGCTTATCAAGGTTGTAAAATTATAACTAGTTTCCAATTACCCGCTGTTATTGCATCATTAACGGATGGTTATAGTTGCTATGCATTACACACCATGGAAATCCACTCAAAACACATTCATATCTCCTCCATTATCTCATTATGCAAACCTAAATTAACTTAACCTATTCTATTATACATCAGACAATTAACCGTTAGATTAAACTTCAGAATTTGATACTGTATTGTTTATTTTTATTATGCACTGTAACAATTCACCTTAAATGAATTGGCTGTATCCCGCGTTATTATATGCTGCATTTGTACAGCTCTGGCCCTGACGAGTGTGAATCAAGAGGCTTATAGGTGTCGGATATTATTAGGGAAGAAAAAAAAATGTGGTTGCTTTGGTGAGCTCGGATAGAGCAAAGGACAAAATATGATGATATAATAATAATTAGCCTTACCTTCAGGGCATCCACCTTCAACTGTACGACATAGAAAGGCGAGAAGAAAGGAAACAGGACTGAGGAATTGATTTGAGGGAATTATGGAAGTATCTCCGGATAGGTATGCGTCGAGAAAGGTCCAATATAACAAACTTGGGCCGGCTATAGAAATAATAATGCCAAGAACAAATTATTAATTAGAATGAATGGCGGACCAGGCTAGCACGAGGGACAGTGGTACCTAAATCACATACTCGCGATTCGTATAATATGTGTCGCGAAATATAAAAATATTTGAATGCCTCTCACAATTGATTGTAATTCTAACAATAATTAAACTTAATAATAATAAATTTTAATAATAATGAAACCTTACAATAATTAATCCTTATTATCATTAAATGCCATAAAAAATAACGCACAAGGACTGTTAGTAATAATGTTCTTGGTTGTCGATAAGGGCCGAAGACATTGGTAAGTAAATTAGGCAAAAATATAGTAATATATACAAAATGAGTATTTAACTTCAAGGTTTTGATCTTCTGCTACGCATAAATAAAGTCACCATCTCATATATATGTATATATATATATATATATATATATATATATATATATATATATATATATATATATTTCCTGAAGAAGATTTGAAGATATTTTACAAAACGTCATGCTTAAGTATAACTTATTGGAATCCTCGAATAAAAAGCTTCATTTCGAAGAAGTAAAAATAAGAGACTATCTTTTAACTCGAAATGTTCTCGAAGATCAAGTCTTGTTTGGCACCAACAAAGTAAGACTTATCAAATTCAAGTTTCAAACAGATCTATGTTCTTAGCCGTCGATCCTCCAATGCTATTAACAGAGATCTGTGATTCTGAACAACTGCTACTCTCACATATTTGTTTAACGCAGAACCAGCATCTAAATCAACTGGTAGACCCCCAAAATGGCCAGCCTTATTCAAGTTATACCTGCTTTAAGGCCGTTTGCCCACAACCCTTTCTTTTTTAATTGCAATTGGGCAAAACGAACTCCGAACTGGATGGTTTTTGAGTCCCTAGCCCTGTAGCACCCTCTTAGAAGCAAGCCTTTCAGTGGTCAGCAGCAAATGGGTTAAAAGTAGGTATATTACTCATTGCCACATAGCACATATGCCCGTCAATATTTCCCGACCATTCAGAGTTGAGTTTTGTTTGCCATCATAAAAACTCCAAGTAGCATATTTCTGTTAAAAGTAGTTAATGTACTCTTTTCTACTTGGCAGAGATACTCTCTGGTCAGCCGCCTGTAGAATAATATTGCTCGATAGATGTTGATCCTCCGAAAGGAGCGGAAGGGCCTCCTATCTGAGGATCAGGAGCATGATGGATGCCTCGCCTGCCTAAACCCCGATTAACCATCGTTTAATGGAATAGCCTAATGAACAGATGGCAGAGATTAGCACGGCCTTAGATTATCTACTACCGACTTGGCATATTTAATTTTCTATCGCCACTTCAACGCCATCCTTTCCCACTTCCTCTTCAGGAAAAGCCTACAACTGCTTAAGGAATTGATCAATTCAGTCAGGCAACCTTAACTAATTCGATTATCTAGACACGCACCACTCAAATATACTCAATTCCTGAGTCCAATTATTTTCTATCAAATTATAATTTATAGCTCTCACTCAGCGCAATACTAGATCTTGAGATGCCTGAAAACCTAAACCAATTTTAGATAATATTATTAGGCATAAGTTATATATATATATATATATATATATATATATATATAAAGTTTTATATTTTCATTACCTAAAATTCTTAGTTGGCTGACAAGTTGCAACTAAAAATAGTTATGTAAAGAGGGTTGTAATTTAAGTGCAGAGCCTTGTCAATGTCTAAGCAATAAAGGTCGTTCTTTAGTTTTTCAATAATAATTATTGAAAAATTATAATTATTATAATTTTTCTTAGCCAATAATTTTTTTTTTGTTCTAAAAAATCGAAGAACTTTTCTTTAACATAATCTAACACTGTTAGACTAACAAGGCATTTGTGTGGTAATCGGTTTTCAGACATTGAAAGCACCAATAAAGTGAAATTAAACAATAGCAAAATGATTCTCGCAGACTTACACGGTCCATATTTCTTATGGTTTTAATCCCTGCGAGAGGGAACCCCGCATGGCCCTAGATACCCCTACAGCGGAGCCCTTTTCCTTCTCCAGGTTCCAAAGGATAACATTCAAGTAACTGAGCCTCCACCGCCCATCTCTTCTCATTCTTCCTTTTTTTAAATAATATCAAGTCAAATATTTCGGCATTGGTATAATATCACCTCGTAAAACACAAATAGAAGGACTGAAAATATGCAAAAAGGCCGATTAGCACAGAGAAACCCCTCAGAACTTGGCTGAAACTGCAGTTTTAATGAGCTCTACCTAATACAGTAATGATAACAATATTGAGACCTACCGCTAGATATCGTAAAAAGCTGTTCCAGCGGTGGCTTTCATTCCTAAATCTAAAAAATGGCGTTATCACGAAACTGGCTATCAGTCCACGGGACATAGTACAGTAACTATAAAATAAAGCAGAATAAGAAGCAGAGCAACTATAATATTGGCCCGGGCAGTATTTAGATGTTGAGGAGCGCCTATTACGACGCTCAATAATTAATGGTAGCCTGGAAGGTAAGGTCGAATTACTGCAAGAAATGGAGCAAATAATTCCTTATTTTTTCCTGTTATTGAGTCCGGTAATGGAATTTAATGTTTATTTAGACAACAATCCGCTGAATGGAGTTTTATCCCCCTTACAATTTCCTGTTAATGAATATTTTCAATTAGCTGAGGTATTTTAATTTAACGGTCAGAAATTTATATTAAATAGTTTTTGGGCGTTTCGATGTCTCGGCTAGTAGCGCCAAGCTTCCGAAATATCCATGGTACAGCAGGGAATCTGCCAAACGGGTCCTGAAATAAAAAAATCAACCTCCTGCAGGTGGGACACGCATCTCCCACGTGAAAATGCAAGGCGTTAGCCACACGACCATGGGTAGACCCAGAAAATACAAATTATATAGAATATGGTCCATTTCATCAATACTCTCTACACAAAATAAACTCGATATGTACCTATGAAATTATAAACAAATATCCTTGGAGTTACGGATGAGAATAATAGGCATCTGGGAAACATTTAAAAATAAATCGATTCAAGCATCCTAAGCCACCACAAGAATAGTCCATGAGCTTTTTTATGATTTCAATAAAATCGAAATATCTAACGTTTCATTAACATATTAGTGCCGGAGTTTCTTTTTTTTCAAAATTTCTTAATATAAATAAATCAATTTTACAAACATAGTATATAATATAATTTTTCTATCATCGCTTAGATATTTGCGTTACCATATGGTAACGTACGGAGCTAATGGGTTAACATTATAACTAAATCTCAGATGCCAATCCCTGTCAGAAAGGAACCGTTCTAAATACCCTCCCAGGAAGAGACTTTGGACCTGGTACCAAATTTCTTGAAGAAAGAGGCAGGAGTTACTCCCAAAAAGTCTAAAACATTATCTTACGTATATTAGCAACGTTTCGAACGTGTTCAGGTACAACATCAGGCATCTATATAAACTAAAGGTAAAATTAAGAGTAAGGAGGAAACTTATCCGCTGCCAGTAACAATACAATATAATACATTAAAATATAAAGTGTAAGTGTATTGTATCATTATACATATACTTCATTTAATGAGTTATTTTACAATTTATTAGCTCAATAGAAGCTAAAAATTAATAAAGACAAAAACAATTAACTTCAGTTTCAATGCTGAGTGGCTTTTTCCAATCATTTTTCATTAGCTTTCTTGAAATAATCCATAAGTTAGAAAAATTAATTAGTGTGCTATATTTTCTACACATTTTAAATAAAGGTTGATAAAAAAAAGGCAGCTACGAGGATATTTCCTCCGTTGTGTTAGACAGGTCCGCAAATAAATATTTTTAGCATAATTTCTAGTTTCAGCTTTTAGGGTGTTTCCTTCCTTCCTATAAGGATAAGTCCCTCTAACGCAATAACTAATTTCTTACAAGAAATGTAGAAGTCAATAATCAATTGGTCACGAGAAGTAAAGTCATGATTATGTTATCGCAGATGGAAACTTGACCTGATAGCACTTCAGCTTATGTTAGGGAACATGAATTTGGTGGTACCCATAATGCATTAAAGTATATTTCCTACAATTAAAAGATAACTACACAATTATTCCATAGAACATTTTCAAATTTTTCTTGATTTCATTGATATAGTGTTTACTCTTGCACTGTAATACTAACAATATATTATATGTTATACAATAATATTGATAAATAGATGTTGACGAGTCTTCTTCAGTTTTCATATAGGGAATTAATAAATACTCCATATTCTAAAAATATTACGATTTATTTTTTACTAATTAATTTTACTAAAACTTACACCTGAATGTTTTTGTGCAGGAATTTTATTAGGCTTTTGATTTCTCACTTTTTAACTTACCGCGACTTCGCTAGTGTTCTTACCGGCTTACAGATATTTAAAATAATTATAGGAAAATATCAAAAATGGTTTGTCTTTTTCATAGCAATAGTGTTTTTAATACTTCTTATTTCCTAAGCGAGACCAAAATTTATTTAACCTGGATTGAATAACATTTAAAGATACCGTCTATAAAGCGGTTTCATTTCACGTCCAAATATCTATGGAAAACGTACCTGTATTAACGTACGTTAATACAACCCCGGCACCGTGACTTTCTCACGCGCATTTATTTCGGACTCCATATGTTTGTACTCCACTTACGTACAGGGAAAAAGAAAGCACCCTAACATTTATAAGTAGTTTGAAATATTGAATTAATCTCACTGAAGATATACGTAGATGAAATAAAATATTCGGTATTCATGGGTACGAAGAATTAAAATATTACTTCTCTAGGTAGTACATACCTACAAAACCACGACAAGCTACAATTGAATTTCTCTTATTTTAAACCACCTGATTATTAGTAGCGTGTACAGACTTATGTGCAATTAACCAAAGAACGCAATAATTGAAATGAGCGTTATACGCTTTTCAGCTGGGTTCTGCGTATAGTATATGATTAGGGTGCGAAGAATATCAAATATTCCGCTAGAGGAAAAGGTATAAATGGAAGATGTGATATAGAGCCTACATGTGAGTGGGCCACGTAGCGGGGGTAAACTCAAGGCCACAATAACCCAATATCAGTTAACAGGAAGACTTGTTATCCCAACCAGCGTGGTTACCCGTTTTTTACGAGGGCTTATTGATTCTCGAAAGAAAAAAATAATTTACATTAAACATAAATAAAAAGGAATATCATAAAAATCAGAAAGAATTTATATCTCCTTTATGTTACATATCCTTTTATCCTACAGCAATATATTTTCCCCAATCCCCCAAAATGCTCATGTCGACATGACTTATGAAACCGTTTCAATTTTCAACCATTGATTCATATCAAGTATATATTTTCCTGAGGCTCAATTTGAAATTTATAATAATTCGGTTTTTTGCCATTAGCACGGATAGTTCCGGGTCTATCAAAAGTATATTGTATAACGCCCTTATTGTATAACAACCGTCCAACAGCTTTATTTAACTTTTCTCTCTCACCGTTTTTTGACCGTAAAGATTACTACGCTAAGCTTTTGTTTGTTTTGCGATGTGTTGAATGAATTTCAAGTATTAATCAGGGCTACAAAAACAAAAAGAAACAGAATGAATAAAACAATAAACGGACTTATAAATCTATAAAAATATATAAATTTTCCCCCGACAAGGACAAGTTTCCTGGTTAACGAACTTGCCCAATCGTTTGACACGAGAATGCTGTGTACGATTTGCGTTCTTTAAAAAAAAAAAAAAAAAAAAAAAAAAAAAAAAAAAAAAAAAAAAAAATCTGTTAACGTTAACCAACACATTAACATTTGATTGAGTGCAACATTACCAGCTATATTCTTGTTCGTATTAACCCTTGGTTACTAACCTCGGGTCAGTTGATGATTGATAGGCTTCATTAAAGTCTATATATTATATTTATATGATAAATTTGATTATCCTAAGACTTTTGGAATGTGTTTTTCATTGTATTCATATACGTATTCCTTATTTGTTTAGTTACGGGTCAATATGACCCGAGGTTAGTGCCAGTGGTATTAAGTAAGGTTAGTAACTAAGGGTTAAGGGGGAGAGGGAGTGTGGGAGAGAGGGAAAGAGAGTGAAGGGGGAGGGAGAAAGGGAGAAAGCAAGAGAATGAGGGGGGAGAAAGGGATAGAAAGTGAGGGGGGAGGGAGGAAGGGAGAGATCAAGAGAAGGAAAGGGGAGAGAGAGTGATAGAGAGAAGGGGAGAGCAAGAGAAGGAGGGAGGTAGAGAGGAGGAGAGCAAGAGAAGGAGGGAGGGAGAGAGGGATAGAGACTGAGGGGGTAGGGAGAAAGGGAGAGAGCATGAGAAGGAGCGGGGAGAGAGGGATAGAGAGAGGGGGATACCAAGAGAAGGAGGGAGGGACAGAGAGGGAGAAAGGGAAAGATAGAAGGAGGAAGGGAGAGAGGATAATAGAGTGAGGGGGGAGGGAGAAAGCAAGAGAAGGAGGGGGGAGAGAGGGATAGAGAGAGGGGGAGTGAGAGGGAGAGAGCAAGAGAAGGAGGGAGGGAGAGAGGTAAAGACAGTGCTAGGGAGTGGGCGGTTGAGATCGACAAAGAGTGAGAGAGAGGGGGGGGAGAGGGTGACAGCGAGTGAGAGGAGGGTAGGTAGAAAGAGTGAGAGAGAGTGAGTAAAATGTTGTATTGAGAAATGGTTCTAAGACAGAAACTGTAAAGAAGTAAGGAAAGAGGAGGAAGCCTACAAGAAGGAGAGAGAAAGGAAGAGAAGAAGTAGAAGAAGAAGTGGAAAGCGGAACGTTTCCCTACTGTCAATATAAAAGATAACGGCTGTCAATCCAGACAGTAGGGCCTTGAGTCAGTTATTGAATGTCTTTGCTCGGTGTAGGCCTTATCAAAGGCAATATTGGAATATAACATCTTACATCAATCCACTCCATTGCCTCAATCAAGAAATTATGAGAATTATTGTACCAAAGGCTTCCTTAGGTCTTGTGCAAGTACCATTCATTCGATTAGGTTTCTAACTCGTGTTTACATTTTTATCAAATAGAAAACCAATACCTTTACACAGTAATAGCTGCCATCATTTAATAATTAGTTCATCTTTTCTGGGATTATAACAGTTGTAATTATTTAATTTATTTATGGACTTTTATTACTATGGATTGTGTCTAGTAGTTTACTGGTAAACATAACGTACAGAGCAGTGATAAACACGTTTAAATGAAAGAGCCTAAGAATGTTTTGAATCAGGTCTGAAGTTGAGATCATCACCAGTCTGCAGATGGTGCAAAGACAAGGATGAGACACCTAAGCATGTCACATTTGAATGTGTAGCATTAGAAAAGAGGCGTTCCTTGCATTTTGGTAACCTTGATAAGGATGAAATGAGGAGTGTGGCAGTATCTGAGATTCATCAGGAGTTTGAAGTAAGCCTGACCAGCCGTACAGGACTCGCATAATAGGAAAACGGCAAAGATGGAGGGTAATGAATCAGATTTTAAGCTAATCTAATCTCATCTGATGTTTTTATAATGGTATTTGAAAATATTACGTAGACATTCTTTATGAAGATAGTAAAGAAAACATATTTTGCGAAGGTATAAACAAAATACATATAACTTTCCTTCCACAATGCGTTCAGTACTAAAAATTATTTTGAAGTTGTGCTTAACATTAACAGATGTACTATATTGAGGATGTTTCTTTGAGGCAGATTTACGATCTGCGGCTAATTAAAACATGATTTATATCCTTTGTTTTTATAATGCCGGATTAAGAGCTCCTATTTCATAACACTAAAGTCACTATAAAAGGATGACGAATGGTAGCAAAAATAGTCGCTTTTTCTACTTTTGTCCGTTTTCTGCCGCCATGTGCATCGTGTCACTCGGTTTCCTGCCTATGGTGAGTAAGTAATCTCACCAAAATCTGAAATCTACAATCTTTATGAATCTAACATTTACAGTTTGTCCATATTATTAAAAGTATTCCATAGTTGTTGGGATTTGCCATTTGCTTGAAGGGAGGATAGAGATGCATTGATCTGCTGAAAACTGTAGAGAGAGAGATCCCTGGTAGGCCTGATTGCTAACCTTCGATAGGAAGCCTTTGATGTCTGCCACACCTCGTCGCTCTCAAATCGCTTAACCATAGTGTGTGATAATTATATTCCACGCTCACTCATTGAACCTCATTATTCAAACATTTATTCTTTTGATTTCATGAGTCGTAAAAAGAATGATGGTTAAAAATCTGATTAACATTATAAAGACTTAATTTTGTTATCTGATAATGTCAAGTTTTCTTTGAAGTGAAAATTAAATAGCTTTAAAAAATTAATCTTAATTAAATAATTATGATATTATTAAGATGATGAGAGTAAATTCATTCATTGATATAATTAGATTAAAGATTACACGGCCTATTGATCTGATACATGTTCCATGAGAACTTTTTCCCCCTCGTTTTAAGATGAGGATTGAAGAAGGAATACATCCCCATGGATAAGTACTAATGAACAAGTAGAGCTGATCCGAATCGAAGCCCCGAGAGCTAATGATGCTTTGAAAAAAGCCCTTAGCCCAGCCTTGGCAGCTAAAGGGCTAGATTAGCTCCAGTCCTTGGTATTACAGTCTCTCTCTCATCGTCTCTTTAGCATTCAGCTCTCCTCTCTTACTCCTCCACCTTATAATTTCCATGTAATGTGGCTCGTCGGTATAAAGGAATTCTGCTCATTGAATTATCGACCGAAGCCTTGGGCTCAATTACTTCAGGACGTCCGCTGTCAGCTTAAATTTCCTTATATACTTCTTTGAAAAGTCGCTTTAAAATAAAATGCGATTATACAGGTTGTCCCGCAATGAGATTTTATAACTTTAGGGGTTTATTCTAGAAGTCATTTGTAGATCAGTGATGCAAAAATGAGCATTCTCTCTCAATATTCAAACTTTAATCTATTTTCAAAACTACTGATCTTTTTGATGAAAAACTGAGTTTTCCAGATTTCTGGTTAATATATCGTAAATAATGACCGCGTTTTAAGAATCGACACTAAATTTCCAATAAGAAATACCCGTTATTGAAATGTTGTCATGTAATTAACAGCTATACTAGAGTCAAATACATGTGAACTATTGTTATTAGTGTTTTCTTAATTTTTTTCAAAATTGTCTTAATCAGCTATCTGAAGAATTAGAGGTTTGCCTGTACTTCAAAAGTTGCCTTATTTAATAAACTTTAAAATGGTACCTCATTGTTTTAGAAAAAAATTATTGAAGTCTATTTTTTTCTGATTTCTTAGAGAGAACCAATAAATGTGCATTAGCGTGAAAAAGCTATTCTGAGCACATTAATTAATTTCACACGATTATGGTGATTTCATATCCTTTCCACACTAGGTACACATACCTAGTAGATTAAGAGTTGGGGACACTTCGGAATCAACGGCGAAAGACGACAGAAGAACACATTGTAAATAATAATAATTATTGTAAACAAAATAAATACAGGTATTATATCGTTATGCTTTGAGGCCCTTGTTTTATTAAATTTCCATTTTTCATTCTATTCTATTAGTACGTATTTACTGCGATTAAAAAAAAAAAAAATATTGACACGCAGAAAAAAATCATTTGATGGTCAGTAGTAGGCCAATCTTAATGGTAGCTGACTACATTTGGCGACTGAATTCTTCTAAATCAATTATAGGCTATTTTTAAAAGAAAATGCAATAATTCTTTTTATAGTTGGTGGTCATTTTATTTCACTTAATATATACAAACTAATGTGTCATATGATTTCCTTGTATTGTAGCCAAAAAGGTGTTAATTCAACATACTAATTATGTCTTTAAGGATTGGGATGTTTTATATGACCTCTTGTTCGAACTTGTATTTCTAGGCGATCTCCTGTATCTACTGCGTTAAGGTGCCGCAAGCTCCAAACATACGTCCAGTTTTTTAATCTTATATTTTTATTGAACATACGATATGCAGCAGTCATAATATATATTTTTTTCTTATAACCTGGCTTATGTTGGTCCATGTCTATGTCGGCACTTCCATTGGAACAAGTTTACCTCTCCAAAACACTCTAAACCCGCTTTCCATCGGAACAGATCAGCTATGAGAGTATGTACTTTATGGTTTATCGTTGATCCGCATTGACTCAGTCTTTGCGGAGCAAATCACCTTCGTTACAGAGCTCGTAAAGTAAAAAAACAAAACAAAAAAAAAACGATTTGTTTAGTACCTGCTGCTCAAATTCAGGAACATAAATACGCTTTAGGTCCACCCGAGAAACCTATGTAATGTACTGTACAACATAAAGTCTTATTTTTCGTACATGGCCACCGCGGACACTTTTTTTCAGTTTATTCATCGTTAAAGCATATTTATGCTAAAATAATATTCTGGGTGTCTGCCTATTCCGGCAGACACCCATGATGTGCGGAAGGTTTTCAGGCTCGTTGCTGGCTGTGCTACGGATTCATGAGCTCCTACCAGGAAGAGTTTGTAAGGTAATCGAATTACTATTTCTTGCGATGACCTCCGAAAGAATGATCACCAGCTGTTCAGCTTTTACAATTTAATAAAAGGCTGGGAATCACAAGACATTCAAATTAGAATTGATTAATGACCGCTTAGTGGTTGCCAACAGAAAAAAAAAGAAAATTCTTGTATAGGCTGAAAATGCATAACATATTCATTGAGGCGCATATTGCCTACACAAGAAACATTGTTGAGATTTGGTCACTATTTATTTTGAAATGGAATTTATTACGGGTGTACAGCTAATTTGTTCGTGTCTAGAGTCCTAGTGTGTCGAGGATGACTTGTCAAGTTGGCTTTTGAGATCGCTCCTCTTTTACATAATCTTAGGTTTTTTTTTATATATTTTCTCATTTTGTTTGCGGCTTGAGATTTTTCATCTTGAGTGTTATATTAATTAAGGACAATTAATCTTTTTTATTCTTTGAAATTTCTGTCATTCCCTTTTGGAAATGGCCTAATGCAAACGACATAAAAACAACAAAAAGTGTAGTAAAATGAGGTGGTTAGTGAATTAGACCGAGAGTTAAATGAATTTCCATTGATTGAAATTCTTTGTTGACTCTAATTAAATCTAGTAGTTGCAGTTATTATTAGCCCTGGAGACTCGAAGGCCTTCTCGTTACGGATCATTTGTCAATTTCCTAATCTCCAACTCAATCATTAGGAGAGGATGGCCATTTGTTAAAGTGCTATTTGTTTCTGATTTGCATAGCGTTTGTGCCCTTTCGTTTGAAACTTTCAGGGCTCTATTCTCCCTGATTGATCCTTTATCCACCAATTAGCATTTTAGGATTGTTTTTAATTAGTTTCAAATAGAAGTTTGTATTTCTTGAAAAAAAAAGAAAAGAAAAACAAATTATTAGCAATCCTGCAAGTTGCAATGATTGAATATATAATATTTCGTAGCTAGGACGTAGCTAGTATTTTTAGGACAATGCTATGCTTAATCGCAACGCTACAGCATTAACATTATTCTTAAAGAAAGATCTAAGTAAACAATATTTAAATGCATGAAATATTGTTTACTTATTTCATTTAGCAACCCTTTTTACTAAAAGGGTTAGGCAAAGCTTCTAAAAATAGGAAAAGAGCTGGCGATATATTTAGTATTTTAGGAATAATAATACCCACAAAGGAAGACAAAAAAGAAGTGGAGATAATACTTTAATCTATTCAACAATATCTTACACGTGTTATTGCTGCAGAATATTGTAATAGAGCATGAATAGATAAATAATAGCGACAAGCCATAATACTATAGAGGTTTTTATTTTTATATGAATATATGAGTTTTTTATTTATTTATATGTGAGCAAAAAAGACGATTCACCCAATACATTTATTACGTACAAGACTTCCAATTACACCTTAATAAATAAATCAATAGTTTATTCATTTGAGAACGCTACGAGAAAACCTAAAGACATATCATGCAACTCCTACAATTAGCGCATAATTGCAACTAGTATAATAAAGTGATTAAAAAATGTGTTTAAGAAATTTTCGAAGAGGTTCCAAATAGAATATTTTTCGTTGTAGAAGTCACCTATCTTTTACATTTGAACTAAACTGTTATGAATGCAACTTGGCTTACATTAATACATTTATAATAATACTAGAAAATATAATATGGTGAATGTGCCTACATAATTTTTTTTACGGTCTATTCCACTAACCATTTGTTTAAATACTTATTATATCAATATATAATGCGCCAAAAGATTATTTGGGCTTCCCTAAAAAATGCTGATTTAAAAATATATAATTATATTTCTGACCATTCTTTTAATTCTACATATGCTACCTGTAGTTACTTTTAGGCATTTTTATCCTATGAAATTCTTTGATAAATTTCACACCTTAAGCGATTTGAAATATCTCATTATGATGCCCCTAAGCGGTAAGAAATATTTCAAGATTTGGACTGCGCAGCCTAAATCTTGAGATACTCCTCGTCGTGTATGAGACAGCCTTGAGGCCCGAGTTGAACTACACAGTCCATGGAAGTAGAATGATAAAGCCAATAGATTAATTGTACAGTCCAATGGAGGCCGGGACTGTGCAGGCCAGGCCTGACATGTCCCGGACAAGAGGATATTTTGTGCACATACACTGGGCCTACTATAACTGGACTGTGCAGTCCCGGCCTTATGCCTTATTGACTTCGTATGTGTGCAAGACCCACTTAGTCTCCAAACCTTTAGGCCTTCAGATTTGAACCGCCTTTCAGAAATGCATCACTGAAGGCTTTGAAATAAGATATAAATTCTTCCTAGCCTATAAGGTTTTCCTTTCAAAAACCCAACCCCATCCCGGCTAACAAATTCTATTCCTCCACACCAAGGAAATATCCTGTCCCCTTAAAATATTTACTAAAAGGGACGCAATAGATAAATTCATTTCGGCCTTTATGCATTAAGAGTTGAGAAGTTTAAAGCAATTCTCACTTCAATGGACACAAACAATGAATAACTCAATAGTGGAATATTTCACTAAATAGATTCTGACGGGATACAAGGAACCTCACTCAGGAAATTCATATTCCCTTTGCTGGTCGGCTGACCTATCAAGCAGTTCGACCCCCTTTCTCAGGGAGTGCTTGCTTTATTAATATTACTTGACCCCAGATTGGTCACTCCTTGCTGACAAGCCGACCTTTAATGGCGGGCGAGGAGAGACCAAAACTAGACTATTCATATCATACTATCTGATTGCAAAGGATGAGACTTATGGAATCTGCCAAACGACATGAAAAGACTCTTCCGGTCCATATATTATACTCACCTAGCACACAATTATACAATTCAGCAATTTCAAAATATTGAGGTGATCCTTTAATTTTGTCAGGCAGTATAATTAATATTGATTGTTATTTATATAAAATTAAAATATTTCAGGAATATTTAAATTATTCTCCCATTCATACAGCTTGAAGAAGTTGAGTGACATTATAAATTGACAACACATAATTAAAAATATCTCCTTCTTCATTCAATATTCATAGGCTATTATTGTTATAAATCTGACAATGACAACCGAGTGCCTAATAATGTCATCTAATTAATATTTTAACAACACATTGTGACAGTGAGAATAGGAAAATTGGCAGAATTTTTGCCCTTGTAAATCAATTAATGTCACAGTAACGTTTAAACAGCTACACCAAGGTAAAACGTCGTTTTATTTTATTATTAAACGAACACACTTTTATCAACTACTAAAATGCGAATCTATTTAAATATAACGCATGCGGTAAGTTAATATTTGTGGAGAAACTATCTCCTTAAGAACTAATATCTACTCAAGCCCTAAGCGTGAGTAATACAATGAAAACTCTTCAACCGCAAACTAAGTTTCAGGAGACAGAAACTTAACAGTCTGCTAAGTAAAACATAGAGGTAGGCCACAGTAAAGTTAGGATTGTTTCTCTGAATTAATAGTTATTTCTCTACTTTGGATTAGCGAAAATAGGAAATCAAGTGAAAAAATATAAATGAGTTATCTATTAGTGTAATTAACAAGTAAATATGGTCTAAAAAATCTTTTAGATCCGTAAAGTATTCAAATTTAAACTTCAAAACGCCCGACTCGCTACAAACAAAATAAAAGGAAATAACTGGTATACTAGAGTAACTAAGACTCCGACAAAAGACAACCAACGAGTACTTAATTAAAATATAAAAAGCTTTATGCAAAATATATAACATTAAATACATCGTGAAACACATAGAAACGGAATGCCACCAACGTTAAAGTCTAGACTTATCACAAGGCTTGTATGACAGCAGTCAGAATATGCCAAAACATCTTACAACTAAAAATATCTAGAACAAAATTTAACCCTTTTCTTCTTCTATCGAACTTCTAACTTTAAGTTGTAAGCTTTAAGCTCTAAACCCATTCGAGTCTGATAGCCACTTTCGTGACAACGGGCCGGCCTACACTGTGCCCTGATAGCCACTTTTGTGACACCGGGCCGGCCTACAATGTGGCCTGATAGCCCCTTTCGTGATAAGGCCTTTTCTTCGCTTCGGGACTGAAAGCTTTTGCAATATATAAGGGTAAGTTTTTTAAGCTGTAATCCAGAAGGGCCTTATTTGTGTTTCACCTGATGATGTTCCGTAGATATTATACGAACGACGAAATATCTGAATTGATATTATTTTTAGAAAAAAAAAAATCAAACATTTTAAAAAAAGTATCAACAATAATTAAAAATAAAAAAAAAAGTCTTTTTTTTTCGTTTTTAACGGCGCATCAACTATTTGGCTATTAGCGCCGGGCTATCTATAGGTTGCCACCCTTTTATAATGCCAACAGCACGTGGTCACCCATTCAGGTGCTGACCACGCCCGACGTTGCTTAACTTCGGTGATCTACGGGAACCGGTGCATTCAACGTGGCTATGGCCGTTGGCAAAAAGTCTTTAAGCCTATCGTTGTCTGGCCTTTAGCCCAAAATGAGAAAATGGTATTGGTTAAATTTCTAAAAAAAGAAATAACGAAAGTGTATTAGGAGAAATGAGAAGAGACGAGCGATGGAGACTGAGCTATTTTAATGTCGTCCTTTGGAACCAGAAGGGTAAAACGGGCTCCGCTCCACGGGCATCTAAGGTCGTGTGGTTTTCCGTTGCATATTGTACCGAAATAAATTTAATTTGAAAGAATATTAAAACTATAAAAAAAAACACAATTTAAAGCAAGACTCACCAACACCTGGGGTGGTACAATTTATCCGGATAGACCAACGGATAGCCAGGTTCAATGAGGTATGAAACCCAGGTGATCCAAATAAAAAAAAAAGAAAACAACAAGATACTGCAGAGCTGGTAACTTTTTTTTTTTTTTTTTTTTTTTTTTTTAACGGCGCATCAACTGTTTGGCTATTAGCGCCGTGCTGGTAACTATATTGAAATAAGTTTTTTTTTTTTATTGAAATAAGTACAAAATGTTCCCAGTAAGATAACAAATACATGTACACATATATATATACCTTAAATATAATAAATATCTATGAATACCAAAAAAAATAAATAAATTCCCAATAAAAGGGTAAGCATGAATATATATATATATATATATATATATATATATATATATATATATATATATATATATTTTAAATATCACAAGAAGAATTAATATCATTCCAATACTGAACAATATAGCAAAAGGTATCGATAGATAAACATATATGCATATACACCAGATACTATCAGTAATCTGGGAAGAACAACATTAGACTCTTAATAAAAGCATAAATATATATACATATATATATAGAAATATCACAAGAAGGAATATCACTCAAATACTGAATAATATAGTAAAAGATATCGATAGATAAACATATATGCATATACACCAGATACTATCAGTAATCTGGGAAGAAGCCAACAATTGGACTCTCGATAGAAAACATAAATACATACATATATATACATACACCAGGTATAATCATTAATGTGGGAAGAAGCAAAAATATAGACTTTGAATAAAATCTTAATAATAACTGAAGTCCATAACTATCCAATAAATTGGCATAGTACACACATCGGGAAGAACTATTGAATTGCAACTACATGTACAATTCCAAAACCTGGCATAGACACCAATATCAGATTACAACACAAAATTTTGGTGATCTGGCATTGCCTATAACTTATTTAGCGATAGTAAACTTAAACTTTTCCCAAATTTTTAAGTTATACACAATATAGTTACTTGCACTCATGGCAGTACTTGAACGGCAAAAAAAAAAAAAAAAAAAAAAAAAAAATTTAAATGAGGCCTGGAGATAAATGAAACGTGGAGACTGGTGTCCAGCAGAAGATAAAATGTATGGCTTACTCACTCATATGTCCCACAATATGCTCTAAAAGCCTACCACATGGAGTTCCAATCACATGTTCGGCCAAAACGATAAACCGAGAAGACAAATGCCGCCTCTTCGTGCTACTGGATCTTCATTTTCATTGTTAACAAAAAGGTCGCCTCAGTCCCTCCTTAAAAGCTGGAAACCTCATACTTGCAAAGAAAAACTTTTTTTCTAGCACCTGCTTCTACGCCATTTTCTCACAGACTCCCCCTAGAACCGACGCCACTCCTCCAAGGCCTACCGACCACGGGAAAAAAAACAGAAGAATAAAAATCTTAAATTATATACGAAACTGTTACATCCAAAATGGAGAAGAAAATTGACTATCTTTTGTGGATAGTAAACATTTACAAGTGGTGCGAATTCCAAATAAAATATAAAACGTGAAATGTTATCAGTCCAAAGAGGTAGAGAAAGCAGGTTCTCACTCCCCGCAGGGCGCCACGTCACAATATGGGTTAATTATGTAACTGTTAGTTGAACGTAATATTGCTATTATGCCATTTTACGCCATGTATATTCACTAAGCGCAGTGAAATCATTTCTCCTTTCACCTCTTCGGCAAATGTGTTTGGGTCTACTGTCGCATCGATTTTGGGTATAATTGCCAATTATATTTTGAGTTTACCTATATACATATATAGGTCTTTGCGAGAGAAGAATATGGTTTCCCCTAAAGCACAATTTGATTAGTGGCTTCTTCCAAGCGTAAAGGTCACATGGAAACTTTTGTATATTACTTTCGGTATGGCAGATTCACAGCATGTCTAGATGTTATTGCTCTATTCTTGAAAGGCAGATCAGTGGTAGACATTCCAGGTAAGGATTGTGACGAATATTTTCAGAGTGACTGGTGATGGGAATTCAACCGAAGGTACCTAATGCTATTTTGTAAAACAACACAAAAATTTATACAAAATTAATTTTACTTTTATGATACAATACCCATGTAGAGTCCGGTAAATCTCTTTCTATTCTCTGGTTTGTAAAACACTAAATAATGTTTTCATTTTTCTGTTCTAGTTGCTCCGGTGATCAGCGTGCCTAATCAGCTGTTGGGAGCACCTCACGGCACTGACGTGGAGCTCAAGTGTCTAGTTGAGGCTTTTCCCAACACTATTAACTACTGGATAAAAAACGGAGGAGAAATGCTCCTTGACGGGTGAGTTGACAGCATTTGAAGTAATTTCTTACTATAAAATGTTTTTTATTATTTTTTTTTCTCAAGTACATTGCGCGAACAGTGAAGGTTATTTACACAATTTCTTTGTGTTTTATTTTCTAATGAAGAAACCACAAATAAATTGTTGCTTCATCTATTACTATTTACAGGTTTACATATTGGAAACATGAATTCAATGCATTCAATCACTATACTAGGTGGTTATTCCTTTTCATTATTCTCAGGAACTACTTTTAAACTTGACTATAGTGGAGTAAACATGTTCTATCTTTCCTATGTAGGCAGAAGGGTAATACAAAAAATAAATTTAACACATTGGTAAATTTATTATAATATCTTTGTCTGTTTGGAATCTATAGATGGCTCTATAAATAAATACAGCCTAATGTAACTTGTGCAAACCTTCCGCTGCAAGTGCCTCGTCATAGATTTTTATTAGCACTTTCCTCCGAAGGAAAGTAGCTATTGAGGTTGGACTCATGACGGAATTTTTGAAAAATTTCTTCAAATCTTTATCAATCCTACCTAGTAGACACCGAAAATGACCCCCGTTAAAATTTATATATATCTATATATATATATATATGCATATATATATATATATATATATATATATATATATATATATGTGTCTGTTAACACGATAGCGGCCAGAGTTTTTGTTTTTTCGTCACGAAACTTGGTATATAGCATTCAATTAGCAAACGATTGAACGAGTTCGTTAACCACCAAAGTCGGTCCACCGGAAGGGGGGGTTTACCCCGAACCCAAAACACTAATTTGACTATGTCAGCCGTAATATTTGTTATATTTCAACGAAACTTGGTATTCGTAGTGGTAATATAGAGAGAAAAGTGAGATATAAAAATGAACTAAATCGGTTTATTAGAAGGGGGGGTTTACTCCGGACCCACAATACCAATTCGCCACTACCAGCCGTGATTTTTGGTATATTTCGACGAAACTCGGTATTCGTAGTGGTAATCCACAGGTAAATATGTGTTGTAAAAATAAACTAAATCGGTTCATTAGGAGGGGGGTTTACTCCGGACCCACAATACCAATTCGCCACTACCAGCCGTGATTTTTGGTATATTTCGACGAAACTCGGTATTCGTAGTGGTAATCCACAGGTAAATATGTGTTGTAAAAATAAACTAAATCGGTTCATTAGGAGGGGGGGTTTACTCCGGACCGACAATACCAATTCGCCACTACCAGCCGTGATTTTAGGCGTATTTCGACGAAACTCGGTATTCATAGTGGTAATCTACAGGTAAATATGTGTTGTAAAAATAAACTAAATCGGTTCATTAGGAGGGGGGGGGGGGGGGGTTTACTCCGGACCCAAATTACTAATAGACTCATACTGGTCGTAATTTCTGCTGTATTGTAACGAAACGCGGTATACGTCGTGGGTAACTCAGGAGAAAGAAGTGTTGTAAAAATGAGCTGAATCGGTCAATCGGAAAGGGGGGTTTACTTTGTAATATATTTCAATAGAAAAGCCAGCCAGACATAGGTTCACAAAGGCGCCGCAAGGAGCGCTAGAGGGACTGTATCCTGTTCCTGCGTTAGATCAAAATACGATAATATGAGGATTTTTGTATTTATTACGTAGTGTAGTAGGTACCATGTGTAATCATAACTCTGGATGCAAATTAATAATTGATCAGTTACTCATTACAAAATGAGAACTATTCACGTTTTTATTTTATTTATGTAGGATATTTTAAGCAAATTGTTCTGGAAAGCAGTCTACACTGCCCAAATTCTGAGGAAAGTGCTTAGTTATGCAGCTCCTGCGTGACGGACTTTAAAGCAATTTCATTAGGCTGAACTTATTTATTGGCTCCCAATGGCCGCAAAATATTTAGGGCAATTTTTATAAATTGATGAATGTGGTCATATCAATTTATTGACCTCCTGGCTACACAAGATATATTCGTTGAGATTTGTATCCCCCCTTTTTGAATTAGTAATCATTTAAAGGCACTCAGAATCAAAACAAACATGCGATACAGTAAGTATTGCCTCGATGCAGTACACATAAATAAAAGTTTCCTCAGCGTGCCTCTATGAATTATCTAAAAAGAGGAATAATGATTGAATCGTGAAAAACTGTCAGAATATATAAAACAGCCGATGTGGCATAAATCTTAAAAAAAAAAAAAAATTATAACTTTACCCTTCTACCCATCGTATCTCTTGCATTGTCATAATATAAGAAACGAACAAATATTTACTAAAAACTCTAAAGCAAATTAAGAAAAATTAAGAAGAATATGAACCTAAAAATGTTCAAGCAGAAAACGTTTCGGCATTTCGTTTATACCTTTATTCCTGAATTAGTAGCAAATAGTTGGGTTCAAAGAAGGTTGTTGAAGTTCCACTTGAACTATTCTGATCAGTCCAATTAACGACCAGCGATTCAACAATTTAAAGCCCGAAATACCTCAACTTCAGACCCTAAACCTATCGAAAGCTCACGTTTCATTATTGTCATGGGTTGCATTGACAATAATAGACACTCATGAGTTTTACATACATTACAACATTAAAGAAATTTCGAAAAATAAATACTAAAAAATCCGACTCGCAGGAACTGCGTCATTTCAGCACATTCCACAAAATTCTTCAGTGTCATATAGAAAGCTTTAAATATATATATATATATATATATATATATAGGTTATATTTTGTGAAAAATCGAAACACCTCATCTAATGAAATTTTGAAGAAAAGGGAGATATGATGCGCCAATATAAAAAAAAACTAAACAAATTTATATATATATCGAAGAGGCCAAGTGTGTGATTTCCGCTTCTGTAAGTTTTGTTTTGATACTTTGATGAGTTTTATATATATATATATATATATATATGTATATATATATATATATATAATATTTAGTGTGTACGTAATAAAAATAAAAATTAAAAAAATATATTGAAATAAGCATACTTATGTACAAAAAAAAATGAAAATAAAAAATAAATAAATTTGAAGATAAATTTTATGAAAATGAAGAAAAAAAATGAATAAATAAAAAATTATATATGACATATAGAAATATAAACACGCACAACATATTAAGAGAGAAAATATAAAAAATATTATTATACGTCCCTATTGTTATGTTAATACTTTTTATACAAACTTGCGTTCATATATTATTAAACTGTCACTATTTTCTTTATGCAGTACTAAGACAGTATTCACAAGATTTACAGGTTATTACAGGTATAAAAACATAATTTAAAACCTCGGGCAATGATAACCTTGGAGTTTTTTTGTCTTAAAAACACAATCAAACAGCAATAACATGTTATTTTTCTCTTTCAAAGGAGGTCGAATAGAAACTGTCGTTTAGCACACCTTTTAAAAATAATAGATATGATCAACCGAACATTTAATATATTTTTACTAGAACTTTTAGCGTGGTATTTAAGTAATTGTTTTCGTAAGATTTTTTTTTTTTTTTTTTTTGATTGCTCATTAAATTGTTTAAAATATACAAATTGTTTTAATGTACGTCGATGTGGTGTCTGTCGTCTACATGGAGTTCTGTCAAGTCAATTGGAGCATTAAATGTCAGCCAGCCGGTATATGCATGATTGAGACTTCTGAAGTTATGTACATGTTCTGGAAGTCTGTCCTTATTAGTCCTTATATACCAGTGGTTCCCACGGCTGTGGCCGATGCCTAGTCTGGCTGATAGAACTTCCTTATGCCGTCAAATTCTCAATGACACAACTGTAAATTTCGCTGCCCTAAGTATGGTCGATACTCTACTCAAAAGTGGCTAAGTAAGTAAGTTGCAAAAGTAAAGGCAGCAATGAATTCAGAAGGCCCTACTCCCAGGAACTGTGTCATCATAACGTGGTTTTATCGTTACACCTAGTGTCATTTATAAAGCCTGTTTTCTAATATAGTTACTATTTTGTGAAAAATTAAAACATTTGCTCCAATGAAATCGCGAAAAAAAGTTAGATTCCAATAGTTTTTCAAAATACCTTGTTATATTAATCAGATTTCTCACCTTATCAACTAAAAATGTATTTGTTAAATTTTTATATTACTTATATTACAGTCGTTTTGTACATAAAATGTACTGTAAAATAAATTACTCTTTTTGGAAAAATTCAGCACTTTAATTTAAAGATATTTAGAGGACTACATAATTTCCCTAGGTTAAGCTCTTAAAGCCCGCAAGAAAAACAAATTGCAAAAAATGTTCATCGACATATTATTTTTTTATTTTTTTATTATTTTTTTTTTTTGATTTATTTATTTTTTTTTTTTTTTTTTTTTACGGCGCATCTACATCTAGGTCATTAGCGCCGACATCCAGGGTGCAGCGAGGAATTTTACCAGCGAGCCGTGGGATGATAAAATTCCTGCCGGAGGTTGGGAATCGAACCCACCATCTCCCGCTTATGAATCCAAGGCGCTAGCCATTAGACCACGGGAGACCCCATCGACATATTATTATTGGTAAATGTGGGAGAGGTTAGCTCAGTGGAAGAGCACTCGGCTTATATGCTGGAGTGCATGAGTTCAAATCCCGGGCAAGCACTAAAGATTTTTATCGTCCCGTGTCTTCGTTCATGGGTTGGATTCGGTCTACCTGGCCGTCCCTAGGCCAACCCAGCCTTTAATTAATTTATTAATGGGTACCTTGGGTGCTAATGACTCTAGCACTCGAAGCAGCAAAGGGGAAAATCAGGTGGCTGAAGCATACTAAACACACTATCCCGCTAGTGTGCCGTATGGTCATGAATCAAATTCCTGTATAGTATCTGGCCAGGTAGCCAGATACGGGACTTTTTATTATTATTATTATTGCCAAATGTATTTCTGAAAAATGGAGTTTTTCCTCAATTCTTCTAAATGTTATGGACAGAGATATAAAAATATAAATATGAAAAGGGGAGCTCCAAAAGCTTCCCACTTGGGGTATAAGAATTACTTCATTACTTCAACACAAATTAAACTATAGTAATGTTGTCCATCTATTTATTAATTAAATGTATTAAAATAGAATTTTTTATTTTTGTTGATTTTCCGTTAATTATTATTATTACGATTTTATTGTCTTTTAAATCATTAGAAATATTGCCAATAAAGTGGCTTATGTTCAAAGAAAAATATATATTCATAAAAAACATACCACTAATACAGCATTAACAAACTTATATAGGCACTCCTGGCGATGGAGAAACCTCTTTTGCAACGATAAAAATTAATAATTTATTTTTAAATATTTATATAAAATATAAAGAATTCTTCCACAACGAATAAAATAAATATAGTCTACAATACATTGGCGCTTAGAGAAAACCACGGATCTTGGTTTTCCTATTCCGCTCCCCCGGAAAGGAATAGAATGGCTGGGGATCGGTTCGCCTTAATCCATCTCCCCCTAGCAGTCTCCCTTATCCGTTGTGTTTTCAATCGTAGCTCTCCTTATCTCTCTCCAGTTATAAACGACTATGTAAAGGAGAGAGACATCTCGAGCGATAACCCTCCAGAAGAGCTGTCCTCTGGAAAACTGGATGGAGGAAATATTTCAACTCCACCAACCCACGCGGTCTGGGTTTTCTTTTTTTTTCCCCGGACCCACTTCCAGGCCTTTGTTGCTGTCTGCCTTTCATGTCATGAATAATTCCTCGCCTAACAGAAATATTTGCTTATAATTACGTTTAGGGCTTAAGGGGAGAATTACTATTCACCCAGTTTGCTCTTCTACAGAAGTGTAATTTTTATATCTAAACGTCTTTTTCACAGTTTTTTTTGCTATTTTTTTCTTACGCATTCATATTTAATGGAGAAAGGCTAGGATGCAGGATTAAGGCACAGCTAACTGTTGAAGTTTATTCACTGACTACGTTAAACTTAACTACATACATACTTGCTCTAAGCAGTCCATATTTGTGCAAGGTTATTTCAATATTATAAACATAATTGAGAAAAAAATCATTACCCACTTAATAGCCATAATATATTAGGCATTATGGATATTTTTCGTTTAATATCCGCATCTCTAATTTAGAGAGAAGACTTCAGATTTTCAGAAAAATCTAACGGAAGTTTTAGCATGCTCTTTGCTGGCCTTCTTCAGCAATAAATGCCTAGGGGATGGAGGAAAGCCACGATAACATTTAGGGGACCATGGGTAAGTGTGTCACTTATTGCTTAAAAGCCTAAATCATATTCCAAGAGCTGGTAACGCATATTTCATGAAGTGTTTTATGCACCTTGAAATTTTGGTGTAGTGCGTCTCTAGGGTAGATAAGAAGGTATGTGTTTCCTGGACATATCAAATGTCCTGTACACCAAATCGCAGCGTGAGGAAATCACTGCATTTAATATTAGAAAAAAAGCAACTTTTTTACATGTTATCCCCCTGAAAAGTTTTTGTCTTATTTATCATCCATTATAGAATTGCCTTAATTTTTCATTAAGGATTGTTGGCTTCTGAACAAAACGCTATTTCCATCTTTTTTTTTTTTTTTTTTTTTTTTTTTTTACACCTTTCCCCTATACGCAGTACCTGGCGTTCCAAGGTCTGTACAGGAAACACATACTTACCTTCTTATCTACCCTAGAGACGCACTACAGTAAAATTTTAAGATGCATAAAACACTTAATGAAAAGTGCGTTACCAGCTCTTTCACTATTAGTCTTTTCTAAAATTTCATTACAGTGGGGGGTTTACATTTTTCACAAAATATTAATTGCACCTACTCCAAGCTTTCCAAATGATATATCGTAATACGCCAGTTTATACACAGAGGTAATTTTTGTAAGAGTTACTTTTGGTATCAAAAAATTAAAAAGAAATAGTTCAGAAAAATGTATCTCCGACAGTTAAACAACAGTACTTAGAGGTCGCATGCCACAATATAAATTGAGTCCATAAATTAACAAGTCTCTTCTAAGGGAATGATGTCTGCTCGGAGGCATCTAATAGACTTGTCAGTCCTTCTAGGATCATCCTCGACGTTTATTGTCTGAAGACAACAAGGACTCAAACAAGCTCTTCGTAGCAAACAGTTCACTCATCTCTTCACTCTATTTTCTTTGTAACACCTGAAAAGAAAAGGTTGTAAATGACAAAAATGAAAGTTTGAATATGACTAGCGCACGTGATAAGGAATAATGAAATGCAGAGCATAATGAATGCTATGTTGGTGTGTTCTTCCATAGTAGTTTTTAGGGCATTGGACAACGCCTCGATAGATGCTCCACGTCTTCTCCCTCCAGTGCACAATTTGTTTATTTCTATTTTGTATCAATGAGGGTGGATACTGATGCAAAGGGCCTTTGTTTTTCCAATTTTATAAGGCATCTTATGTTTAAATCATTGTAAAGTTCATAAATAACATGTATGCTAATTTATGATTGGATATAACTTACGTATTAAATAGAGGTTTATACATGTTTAACGGGGTTCATATACATCAAAGTACTATATAAAAAACATTTACATTTTGGAAACTCATCATCAATCTTTTGACCAAAAAGTAGATTAATGTACTCTACGAATTTATAGTATTTGCATTGAATCTCCACAATCTTATTACCTTAAATCCGTTTAATCAGAATGATTGCTTAAATGTTTCGATATATATCTCACATGAGAACAATATTAATTAATCATTAGTAACAAAGAAATCAAGCAAGCAGTATTTTACTCAACTTTTGTGATATCTGCCTGTATTATGTATTTACGTGTTTAAAATTGACTCCAAGTAATCGCTAACATAAAAATAAATCAGTGGATATGTGTAAATGTTCTCATCCTCTTATGTCAATAAGTTCATGTATTAAGCTTAGTACATGCATTGGCTACATATTGGTGTGTCTTGTTTAATCATTGGGTGTCTGTGAGTAAGTAAAGAATGGTCAACACGGTGTCATGTAAAAAATTACCTCTTTTCACCTGTTATCTATTTTGTTGGATGGTCATTCTACTAATTATTGTTTAATTTGCCGAAGTGTATTGTCGGTAATGTTGCTTTATTTTGTCTGCCACTGAATTTATATTTCAATATTTTAAAACAAACAGGTAAATTTTGCAGAGCTTTTGTAATAATAATAAAAGCTGTTTCTACTTACGTTTTTATGTCGATGTTTTTTTTGAAAACGCATTCGGAAGAAATTTCAGGTCATCTGAATAATATTGCAGTTTTTCAGTGCCTGTGGCTCTTAATCTTTGCCGTAAATATGAAAAAGTATTCAAAGGAGCAAGAGCGATGAGTGGCATTTTAATGAGGACATTTTCAAGTCTTAACCATTTATTTCCATGAAAAAGGCAAGAGGAAGCCTGGAGTGGGTACAGATACCACTCAGATTCCATAGAATCTAGGTAAATTATACATTAAAGTAGTGTACTGGCTCAGAGGCCCTGGCCATGATAAATCAAGGGAAGCTTTGTCCTGTATAAAATATGCACCTGTATTACAATATCTGCTAACCCCTACCCGTCCTCTTGAATATTCACAGCATGAATACAAAAATAATACAGGGTCGTCGGCCAGTCATTTGAATAAATACCGAGAAGCCAGTTGTACCGCTCGCTTGTCACATTACCATCCTGCTATAGGACAATCAGTAACAGGTGGGGATCGTCTTCTCTTAATCTCCTTCCTTCGGGCCTTATGTACACTTTATCTTCCTAAAATACAGTCCTATTTTCGTTCCTTTGATTTCTTCCTCCCTCCCATCCGCCCTCTCTCTCTATCGTTTTACATTTATAGTGTCGTTCTTTTTTTTCTCATTCAAATCCATTATTGCAAACTTCCTTCCGAAAAAGCCTACATCAAAAATAAATTAATTGGGGTCGTCCACTGGAATCGTATGCGAGCGGCGCACAGTGGGGCCAAACGACATTTCGTATTTCAAAAAAGGCTACAGCCTTTAAATCTTAACCGATTTCAATACATTTTCTTTCAAATGAAAGCTAATAAAATTTAAAACAACTTTTTTTAGCCAGATTATTGTTTTTTGTTTCCCTTGTTTAATAAATTACTGATGAATAATTCACCGACCTTTACAATTTAACATATAAAAATATTCTAGTATTTCGTGCTAGGCGGGAGGTCAAATAATAAAAACTTCACCTCACAGTTTCACCAACTTTATTACCTCCCTACATGTTTCACACCTTTTTCCCCTAGAGGCACTTCAGGGGAAAACGTTACGTCTTGACTGATCTCATCAGTCTAGACGTGGCCGTACTGGTGGAAGGTTATCCTCTTCAGATTGAGGCTGTAAGTTTTATATATGTAACTTTTTCCCCTGAAGAGGTACCAAAAAGGTACGAAACACGTAGGTAGGTAATAAAGCTGGTGAAACTGTGCGGTGAAGTTTTTATTATTTGACCTTCCGCCGAGCACGAAATAAGAAGATTAAGAAAAATAATAATATTTTATTTTTCATATTATCAGGATTTGAATGTTTAATTTCAACGATATCAGTGCTATAATTAAGTTATATGAAAAATTTTACATTATTGTATGTACAATTGTAAAAGTTCCTGAATTATTTGCACGTAATTTAATAAACAAGGAAAATAAAAAACAAATCTCTGGCTGGACAAAGTTGTTCTAAACTTTATTAGCTTTCATTTTTTAAAAAAATGCATTGAAATCGATTAAGATTTGGAGGCTGTAACCTTTTTTGAAGCACGAAATGCCGTTTTGCCGCACTGTGCGGCGGTGCACTACAAGATACAAGCGTTTACGCACTAGAGTCACTATAGATCCAACGACATCCAATCCTGGGACATCGTCTCAGAATTCCTCTCGGTTCATGTTCATAACCCGTTGTATCAACATTATTTATTTTTATTTACTTTCTTACCTTCTTACTTATTTTTTTTTTTATTTCTCTACACTCTGCGCAGAAAATGTTTGTTTGTTTGTTTGTTTTTTAGGGCAAAGAACAACGTGGCTATCATTGCCCGATGCGCAGAAAATGGATCATCACACCGGCAAATAAACCGGTAGTTTCTTAGGCTAGGTCAAAATCGTCTATCAGCTGTTTGTTCCTTATACAAATCCACACCGTTTGACCGATTTTGGCAACACTTGTTACACAGGTAGTTCATGATCTCGGTAGTGTCATAGCCTAGGTCAAAATCGTCTATCAGCTGTTTTTTCCGTATACAAATCCACACCGTTTGACCGATTTTTACCAAACTTGGTACACAGTTAGTTCTTGGTCCAGGGAGTGTCATACGCTGGATCATAATCGTCTAGGAATCACTTCGCAGGTCACGGGTTTGAAACTGTGGACCCGAACAGTAATAGATGTGCGTTATTAGATTTTAGTATTAGGTACTTATTTGTTTTCTAATTTATTTTTACTTTTCTACATAAAGAAAGTAGCATGGCGCGCCGAGTAATAGCTAGTGTGCGTGTATATACATATATATATATATATATATATATATACATGCCTGGCTGCACCCTGGATGTCGGCGCTAATGGCCAAGATTTGTTGATGCGGCGTAAAAAAAAAAAAAAAATATATATATATATATATATATATATATATATATATATATATATATTTGAAAATTCTGGCAGCGTGGGCATCTTGTGCGGTCTTATTCCCTTATATCGAAAGAAATCATTGATGATTATGAAATATATTTTTTATTTGTGTTAATTATTGTGTAGCACTTAGTATTTTGAGCATATATGTCTTCCGTTGCACAATTAAGTTCATTTTAATATTTAAAACAAACTGTTTAATTATTAATTTTAATGCGGCATTTAGTGCAGTTAATTATTTATAATATTGAAACTGTTATTTATTAACAACTTATCCAGTAAAGAAAACAACTGAGGATTGTTGTCAATATAATCAAATTAAAGATATTAAATGAATTTATAAAGCCGTCAAACGTACTCCATTGATCGTGTCAAATCAATTAATTAGACGGATTAAGTAGAAACCATTCATTTATAATTAAGCTCCATGAAATTGGATATAAAGAGAATAGCATTGAACGCCACATCCACTTGCTACTCCAATTTAAAGAATTCATTGATTTTTCCAATAGTTAGACCTGCCTCTGCCAAATTACTTTTGAATGCTTACTAATTTCTACCTATGTAAATTAAATCCTACTTAAATTTGTTTAAAATAATTATTATATTGAATAAACTAATTTAATTTATCCCCTTGTCTTTTTATATAATAATGCTCAGGCAATTTACCAATTGTGCTAATTAGCACTCCTATTTATAATTAAATAATGCGAAATAAATACAGAAATACAGGAACATTAATAGAAAAGCATTTATATAAAATGATAATTATTACAAGTGACTTGCAATTTATAAACTGAATGCAAGTGATGATTTATAAATATCATCAGTTATTTACATATCGAAACGCTCTGTGTGATTATAGAAATATCTTTATCTAAGTTTTAATAGGAACTATATTCGATTTATATAACGAAATTTGGCAAAACACTACATACGATTATTGAAGTTAGGAATTATAAATTATGTATATATGAAACTATTACACTTGGAAATTTATTATTTTATCAAAAATTGAAATGTTAATAAATAATGGTTACAATTTATTTATTCGAAAGAAAAGTTCGCATGCCTAAAAATACAAAAAGCTGCATTTTTCAAAATTGATTTATCACAATGATTCCAAATTTTGTGCATGTCAGGGTTTAATGTATTAGAATCGAATTCCAACGGCTTGGCTCAAATTTTTTAAGGTTCAATTGTCCTGTGGTTCAGTTCACCCCCTCCCACCTTCTAAAATTGTGGAAAAAACACATCTTGGATGCTCTTATAATAAAACTGAATGAAGTGGCTCTAGCTCTTGCGTCGCGAATTTGACAGGACATTATGGCTAGAAACAAAGTTTGATATTGCGGGAATGAAATTTTAATCATTGGTGAGAATTACTGATTTAAAAGGCTAACGTAAAACGCTATACGCAGTAAAAATGGTATTTATTTACTTCCCAAATGGCATTTTCTAAAGTTGTACCCTCAATCTGGGAATCCTTTAATGCACCATAATAGTCTTTCCCAAAGCTAACCACAGTTTACACTTATGATGGTTTTTAATGCGCGAGATTCGCCCATGAAACAATTTTCCGGTAGAAGGATTCTGCTGGTTAACGAACTTAACGTTTTGAACTAACAAAGTATTTTTATACCAAATTTTATCGAATTCGAATCATTGAGCCTATGAGATAGACAAATATATATGTATAACTTTGAACAGCCATTATTTTCGTGATCAATGGGTCTTGAAACTCCCCTTGGAGGGAGGGAGGAAACGCGCGAAAAAGAGGGACACAAAATTCTAAATGCACTAAGAGTACGTCGGATACCAAACCGAATATTCTCTAGTGGTTTGATATTGGACTGTATCTGTTGTAGGTATGAGATATCTGTATTGGAACATATCCTATTGGCCTCCAATTTAGAAACCATAGGAACAAAAGCACCCTCGGCTCACGCATCCTGTTTACTGCAAATGAACATAGCAATCCAATGACCATTTCCAACTGACGCTCTGAATTTCCATGAATATTCAATCCGCCGATTCAGCTGCCCGATTAATAAATGTCTCCTCTCCATTCGACTCTATTATTTCTGGATCTATTTTGTGATTGGAGACCATTCCGGGGTAATTTAGACGAAAAGTGATTGATTAATGGAATGCAGCTTCATTTTCATAAACATTGTTGATTTAATCAATGAATTTTAAAACCTTATTATTTTGCGCAATATACATTCTGCTCATTTAACAATGTTACTTTAATTCACGTAGGGAGAGCCAGTTTTACTCACCCCTTGGTGAGTCATGGATTCAATTCTAATGATGATCTTTAACAGTAAGATATATATAAGTAGTCACAATGAAAATACTATTAATTTGTTTATATTTGTGCCCCATAGGTAAGACACCATGTCACATATTTGCAATTGTTCAGAAGAGCCAGTTTTTCATTACTTTCACCTATTAAAATTTGTTTCTCCGTTAGGTACTTATAGAAACAGTTTAAAGAAAATTGTTCACATTGTTATTGGTATTGATAAGTAATTGGAAGTATTGATCATAGTTAAACAATGCCAAGCCCTCCACATAGTGTATTTTACCTCTAATGAAATTGGACATGATTTTATTTTTCACTGTCTTATCTTCGTTAATTGTGTGAACATGACATAGTGCTTTATATCATTATATGGATCGAAAAATTCACATTAAGAACATTTTGTTAAATAAATTCTATAAAAAATGGACATGTTGTCCATTACCTCCGGGGTACAGATATAAAAAGAGGCAAAATTTAATCAAAATTAGAACTACGTAAAGTATCTTTTTTTTGTGGAAATTACGAAACTAATTTTATGTTATACGGCTGTGGTTTTGTTGCGAGCATATATCAGAGTTTAAAAAACATCAAAAAATGACATTTATTTTCTAAAATCAATGAGTCCCGTAAAAAACCAAGAAGGCCCAGAAAAGCAGTTGCTGTAGAGGTCTCTTAGTCTTGACAATACAGCACCCCAGGAAGATAGTGTGGTCAGTATTATGATCCGGCTGCCAGATTTCACCCTTTGCAGGTACACATTAATAAATTAATTTAAGGCTGGGTGGGCCTCGGGACAGTCGGGAAGCCGATTTTAGCCCACGAACGAAGTCACCAGAAGACAAAATCCTTCGTGCGCTCAAGTTTTGTTAACTCATATCCAGCATATTAGTTCATTGCTCTACCACTGTGCTAACATCACCCTCTGGCATTCATTTTAGATTGTAGATTGTTGTTAATAATCCATGGTTTTATATTGTTCGGGAGCGTTCTAATGTTAATCTCAAGGAAAAGGGAACAAATACCAAACTCATTAGTAAAAATAAGATATGTTATTCTGAGATGTTAGTAGCTAGCCCATTACCTCATTCCCAACTGTTCGAGTAATTAACTGGAAGTAGACAACTAACCATGGGTGTAATTTGGAGATCTAGTGTCTAATCAACAAAGATCATCTGAAGATGTTATTCCAATTCTAGTTCCTAGAGTGCATGGAATACCTTTATCAACTTAACTCAAACTTTGCCATAAAATAACACAGTTTGATTAAAACACAGTCTGCATTCAATTTGTGAAGCCTTTGGATTACAAAAATATAAATACATGGCTCATTAAGAAATTATAATTAAATAAATTTCCTCTGGTTCCCACATTCCGGCTTCTCTATCCAGCGGTGTCATCCTTATGGCAATTATATTTCGGCCAAATCCCATTGACCTTCACCAGTATTGTGTAGGTAGGCAGGAGGTAATATTTCCAACAATTTTCCATTCGATTTTTAGAATTGACTGAAAGTCAGTTTTTCTATCGAAAACTAGAATTTTAAGTCAGTTTTAGGATAGTTAATATATTCAGTTTTCTGAAACGAAATATGCAGATGTACTTTCCCTGCAATTACTTGTAGGATCTCAATTTGTACATGGGCAGGGGCAATGCCTCGAGTTAAAATCCATAGATCATCATGAAACCTAAAAAGTCAACTATAGTATATGTTCTAACTCACTTCATAGGTTGATCCTCATTTTTCTATACCCGTTTTTGAAAAATTTGTTGAAAACTTAGTTGAACAGCGTAGTGAGTTTTTCAGTGTATCACTTTGGGAATTGTTGTTCAAATGACGCCTGCGATGGGTCGCCATTAATGCCTTAAACGCGTGGTGGCGCGTAGGTAGCTCAACACCAATGTACAATATATATATGTGTGTGTGTGTGTGTGTGTGTGTGTGTGATAATTTTTCCATTTAACACCAGTTTCCGAAAAAGACTGTCCATTTTTATAAAAAACGTTCAGTTAGTCGAGATAAGCCAAAGACCTTTCTGGTAATTTCCTTTTAATGAAGTGACCCCAAGTTTTTTGTGACTGCGTAGGAAAGGCAATGTATATTGACTTTGGAGGCCACTTAACCTTTTTAAACATTCAATTAAATTATTGAGGAGGTATTTTACAGAACTGCCTCTCAATTCAAATACCAATAAAGAAAGTACATAAAGGTATGAGCGAAGGTGGGAGAGAATGCTACTGAAGTAACGTTATTCTTCAGGACTTTTTTTTATTATAGATTATTTTAATTATAGCTGGGGATATCATAGTGATATCTATTTCATGCCAACATTTTGTAATGCTACTGGCCCGTAGTTTTCCTAGCGGTTACCCATCCAAGATTTGGCAACCCCGGCGTTGCTTAACTTCGAAGATAGTTCGGGAACTGGTTTATTCAACGTAGACCAGTGGGGGTTCACGTTGCCGAATACACTATTATGCAAGATGTTTAATTATCTAGGTCTCAGCCTAGACTTGTTTGTTCTAATTGAAACCATAGTTGGTTGCACATATTAGTGCAGCGAAGGTCATAACCACGTTGAGTACACCGGTTCCCATAGATCGCCGAGGTTAAGCTACGTCGGGTGTGGCCAGTACCTGAATGGGTGAACGACCACGTGCTTTTGGCATTATAAAAGGGTGGCAACCTGTAGATAGGCCAGCGCTAATGGCTCAGTTGTAGACTAGGTACTAAAATCCTAGAATAACATATTATATACCTACCCATGTTTTTGGCAATGATTTTTTTTATATAAAACAGCTGAATATCTTTCAATTGTTGTTTTCAGTAAAAGTAAAAATTATCAGAAAAAGACCGTCGCATTGGAGTTGTATATTTAAGCACATTCCACATAAAGGTTGTTAGCTTACGCATTACTGAAATATGGAGCTTAAAATAACTGATATATATAGTCAGAAATCGGAAGTCTGGAAGTCTTTGCAAAGTTTGAGACTTACGAGTATGCTCCTCCTCTTTAATGGAGGCGTTTTTTCAAACGGTACCTGCAATAACTATGCTTCAAATAATGGAGCACCGAAATACGGCCGATTACTAATGTATGTAATTCATTAACAGGTGAAAAACAAAACAAACCTAGATAGCTTCGCTCGATACCAAGTTTTATTTCGAACAACAGTGATTATTACCACTATCTTGTTAACAGAAACAAACTTATTCTGATTGTTTCACAAGCAGATAACAATACTCAAAAGAGTAATACTAGACAAAAAATGTAAAATCCGCTTTTACATACAAACTAGACAGAACACAATTCCAAAAAACGAATGCGGCCACATTAATTCAAACTCCCAACATCATTAATTACAAAATTGACAAAAAACATTTCCCCTATATACTCCACCGTTTTCCAAAAGCGGTTTTGAATAGTGCTATTCGATATTTTTCCCAGCCTCCAAACAATTCCTATTTGTGTGTTCCGAAACATTAACCTTTTTTTATATTCAGGTGTATTAAGTGTAGGCACCGTAATTCTTTCAGAGTTTAAAAAAAACTATATCTCCAAAACAAAAAAAATTGAGGTGTTTGTGCCAACGTTTCGGCTTGATTTTCAAACCTTTATACGAAAGTAACAATTCCGAAGTTTTAATCACTTATTTCTCCGATTGGCATTGCCCCATCGAAAATTGCTTGAGAGCCTGTTTTGAAGAGAATTTAGTGAGCTTCGAATGATTTATCAGGATTTCCCAACCGTTTTCAAGATATTTCAGAAAATCTACGAAGACCCCGAACTTTTCATGCCTGTTAATACAATTTTTATATTTCTAATACATCATTAACTCTAAACACAACCAAAATTTAAATATCTTAATTTAGATAAATTTCAAAAGTCTGGAAAAATTTTCAACTCAATCGATCGTTTTTGAAAACTCAAACCAAAAAATAGTTAGGAAAACTAGTTCTATCAATTCTTCTCATAAACGGTTACAGATATCGCTTTTAAAAATGGTTTCACTCGTTTTTATACGTTAGGAATCCTCAAGTAAAATTGTTCCTTCAAACAGATTAAAGCAAAAACTTCCTTCGAAGGATTTTTTTTACCAGTTTTCTTCAAAATCGTATCCACTTTTGTGGAAGCATCAAAGTGTAGAGAACTACATATATATATATATATATATATATATATATATATATATATACAAACACAGAAACACACGAATTTGAACCACCGTTATTTAACGTCTTTTTCAAGTGGGCATTTCCGGTATGCGTCATGATGTCAACCTCCCACTAGAGAGGGAAGAAATGCAGTAAAAAAAATCATTTTTCATTTAAAAGAATAGTTTAATTTAACTATTGGGACTGAACCACGAATATGTTTATATACTTAATCTCTTAAGTTACTGCTCATTACAAGTCGCGGCCCCACTAAATATTTCACATTTCCTATAAATGTTCAACTATTGGCATTATCTATAGGACAAAAAGACGATAAAGAAAATCGCAAAGAGTACAAGAGGAGAAATAAGTTTGAAAGAAATATTTCGGTTGAGCTCTGAATAAAAGATACTTTAATGGCTATCCAGCCGAGATGGCGCAGAAAAGCAACAAAGGGAGAGAACAAACAAAAGAATTCAATTATCCAGAGGAGGCAGGTAGCTCCGATTATTAGGTTCCCTAAAAAGGAAAAGCTTGGGATAAAGGATTATTAAAATACTAGCTGCATAAGCTCGAATATTCGGGATATTCAAATTTTCGCCAAATTTCTCCTTGGCCTTCCAATATTCCACTTGACAGTATATATTTTTACTGTATAATTGTACATATTTATAGCCAACTTTTTGCAACATTTGCCTTCATACAAGCCTATATTATAAGCAGACCTGTATCTGGGTCAAAAATGCACCTATGTTAGTGAAATGTAGTACAAATAAACTTTATGTGAATCAAAAGTTCGTTAATAAACAAACCCCGTCTATTTCAACATGATAGATTAAAATTAAATTTCAGTAAATGTATAACATCCTTATCTTTCGGATAATAGTCCAACAGAAGCAGCTCAGTTCATGGGAAAAGATAGTGGTCCTGAATTCCCCATGCAAGAAATCTGCGGTAAACATTCTCCGTGTTATGACCATATCACTAGGAGATTTAAAACATATCTAGTCTTAGCTTTGGCTAAGTATTGATAAATATTAGGCACTATTTCCTTTGTCTGACCTCTCAAAGCCTTCCCTAGTTTTAAACGAGACATAATTGAGGCGTCTAGAATCAAAACAACACGTCACAATTTTTTACGATTTTACGAACAGTTGATTATACAACTTTGAAATGTCCTCTATGTACTGGGTAAAAAAAAGGATTTTCAAAACCCAATAGATCATGCTCTTTTAGCGCGGTTACTCCCTATCTCCAGAGGGAGAACCCGCTTATGAGGTCTACCTCATGACGCAATCCGGATGTACCGACTAGAAACTTTCTCGTTTCAGACCCCATAGATCACGAAAATATAGGTGGTTCTAATTTGTATATATATATATATATATATATATATATATATATACATATATATATATATATATATATATATATATATATATATATATATATATATATATGCTTGTCTGTTCGCTCTCTAGCGAGCTCAAAAATGCCCCGATTTTGATGAAATATGGTACAAAAATATGTCATCTAATTTGAAAGGTCAAGTTCGTTAACCAGCAGAATCCGCCCGCTGGAAGATAGTGTTTGGGGCGAAATTCGCGCAAAAAAAAGCGTCACGCTTACGTTTTTGAGTTAATATGCTTGCAGGTACTTGTTTTATAGGTTTCTTAACATAGGAAAACGAATGAAACCATTTTCAAGGCGATAGCTTTAACCGTTTTTCAGAAAATTGGAAAAATAGTTTTTGAATACCGTTTTTGGTTTGGGTACTTAGAATCATGAGATTCAGTTGAAACATTTTCAGCATTTTCTCCTTTCATTAAAACTAATATGTTGAAATTTGTGTTACGTTTGGAGTTAAGGAAGAGTTAGAATAAAATATTTTATTAACAGACATAAAAAGTTTTGGTAACTTTGTATACTTTCCTTAATATCTCGAAGAAGGTTGAGAATCTTGGGAATCGAAAGAATACCATTAGAAAGCTTACTAAATGCTCTACAAAAAAGGTTCTGATGAAAGTTTTGATTAGACGATGTCAATCGGAGAAATAAGTGCTTAAAACTTTAAAGTAATTGATTTCGCTTATTCGTACTATTCTTTTTGTCTGTTTTTATTCCTTGTTATTTTTTGACTGCTTATAGTTGGATAATGTATTTGATAATAAATCAGGTTAAGAAAAATAAGAAAAACAATTTAATCTTAGAGATATGGATTTCCAAGATATAGCTTTTCAAATGCCTAGCGGGGTCCTTCCTAGGGCGGGGACCCATCCAGGTAAGATCGTAAATAAGACCTTTCTTGAAAGTAAAGATGGAACTGTCAACTTTGGTCCTCCTCTGCCTCACTTTCATTGCTGACGAAGGCTACCAATGAGTAGCCAAAACGTCCTAAATATAGATTTTTTAACAAAAATCGTATTGAGGTTTCTTTAGCCGAATCCCAACCATTCCATCTTTACTTATCACCTCGACGGCTAACCATCTAATCTTCATGCTTTCTAGAAATGTGGACCCAAAATAATAACAGCTTCTATTTCAATCATTTTAAATGAGTCTAGAGATAAGAACGGAATCGCGCTAAGATGATGCAGTTCCTGCGAGTCGGACTTTGTTTCTTAAATATCTCGATAACGGCTGGGAAATCGTGGTAACTGGAAGATGACCAATCGAATGATTACTAAATTCTCTACAAAAAAGGTTTTAAAGCAATATTAAAAAGTGTTTGTTTTGTTGTTTTGAAAGGGGTTTTCTCTTTGTTTATCTCACTTTTTAATTAGTTGTTTTTTGTTTTAAATTGCATTTATTAGTAGAATTAGTATTGTAGTAAAATAATCTAAGAAACGGTGAAAGGTATTGGCAATAAGTTTGGAGTGGCTGTGGTAATCAAGATGGCTGTGGCTAATCATGATGGCGTATGCATAGTTTGTTTTGAATTCTCCCATCTGTATAACCTTGCTCATAGCCTCTAACTGAAGTTATCGTTATTTCTTATTTTATAGAGAGACATATTTACAGTTGATAACAGTAAAACGAATTGAATTATACAGATTAAGAATTGTCCGCTTCTGTGTAAGTTGGCTACTATGAGTTTACTGTGATGCTAATCTATTCCATTTCTTCGAGATGTACATCACCGCGCTAAGATGACGCAGTTCCTGTGAGTCGACTTTTTAATTTTGAAGTGGCTCCAAAATAAGACATACATCAGTGAATTTTAAAACTAATTAAGGCACATCACGAATAGATATTCCATCAAAATAGATAATATAACAGATAAACTTCTAATATAATATAATATCTAATATAATATAACAATTTATCTGTTAGATATAGATAATATAATATAAATTCCTCCAAAACGTAAGAAAATATTAAACGTAGCAGTGACCGAACCCCGACAATCCCTACCTTGCATCATCAACGGTCAACGATCTCCTCTCAATGTAAGAAAATATTGTGTTTACGATCTGGCAGTTTTTATTTCCTATTCTGCATCCAGTAAGCAGTAAGAATCATTTATTCCTTTAAATTTTGTATAATTTGATTTAATTAATTTGGTATGTTATTCCTCCTTTAAAATTGTCGCTTAACCATAATAGGCTCCCCTCTTTATCTCATCATGGTGAGGATTCATTCTGCGATGCTACGATAGCTACTCCGATGAGCGCTGCCCCGATGTAAAACAAACACATGTATTAAGGTGGGAGCGTTCATAGTGAGGATCCTTACTTCCGATGCTATTCTCACACCCGCGCAATGACCGCGGGGAAGAACAAATATTTTGTTTTCTCCTCGCAGTGAGGAGGGAAGCCGCGATGTGGGCCTGACTGTGATTGGTTTTTTCTCGTGTTTATGCATTTTCCTAGTTTATATCTTTTTATAGCCCCCATTCCTTTAATATTTATTAAACTTTTTAATATTTATTTGTTTATTTATACTCTTTAATTTTATTCCCATCCCCCTCTGAACATTGTATCATCATTGCCCCATTCCAATGAATGTACATATTTACTTATATTTCATTTTATTATTTAAGGCTTCACATATAATATTTGTATTAGTTGCTTTTTTTGTTTTGTTCATTTATACTTTTGTTTTTCTTTATTCATATTTATATTTTTAGGTTAAATTTATTTATTGTTTATTTTGTACTTATTTTTATTCTTATGGGACGAAGTCCCAGAATAAAGTGTTTTTTTCATTCATTCATTCATTCATTGGTTCCTTCAAAAGGACTCTAGTGCGCAGGTCACCTACCCTCTCTCATTACTTCATCTTGTGAGATTATTCTTTTTTGGTTATTTCGTTGTCTAGATGAAAAAAAATTGGGCCTTTTTGCGAAGACCACATCCAGTTACTTTTGAAGTAGCAGGTACTCGCTGATAAGCTTACTGATTAGCTTACAGGTTCTTAGCTGGTTATCTATTACTACATGACTCGTTATCTACGGTTATTTATTTATTTATTTATTTATTTATGAGCGACCGTAACTAAGGCGACTCGCTCAGAACAAAAATTACATATATAATATACATACGAAAATTACATCTAATTAAATACAACTAATTAAATACATCTAATTAAATACAATCTTATTTTACACATTTTTGGCCAAATATACAAATTGAAATTTATATACACATCTATTTATAAGAGAATACAATATTACAATATACTTGAATATATGAAAAATCAATATTATAATAATGCATAAAGTTTATACAAATAATCAATTAAGTTGGTTAAAGGAGGTTTCACACTCCTTTAGTTTTATATTGTCAAATGTAAGATTTTAGTATAGTACGGCTGTATAGTTTTAACATTTTAAGACAAATAAAATACATACACATATATGTGTGTATGTCCTGTTATAATTTGTTCATGTTTAATTATAATTATAATTTGTTTAGGAGGTTGGTCTTGTTGAGGTAGTTCAGTATGTTATCTATATATTTGCTTCCATCGCCGAGTAATTCAGTCATATTGTAAGGTAAGTCATAGTTTTGTCGCTGTAAACATTCAGTAAGTATGTGCTTTATAGTCAGCGGTGTGTTACACTGTGTACATGTCGGTCTGTCCTGTCTTGTCATGAGATAAGAGTGTGTCAGTCGGGAATGGCCAATTCTTAAGCGGCATAATATCACTTCGTCTCTTCTATTATCCCTTTTGCTTGAAGGTCATTCACCTACCGTCTGTTTTATTTCGCGAAGTTTGTTTTCTGTCGCCATGTGCCAAGATTTCTGCCACTTTTCTGTAATAAACCTTCTTACTTCGATTTGCAGGTCTTGTAATGTAACTTTGTCTATGTCCTGTCGGTTTTGTCTTGTAGCTGTCCGAGCCAGTGCGTCAGCTTGACTGCTTTTTCCTATGTCCTCATGTCCTGGGAGCCAATATATTGTGATTTCTTTATTCGTCCGGTGTATCTGTTCTAGTATGTTCATAATGATTGGATTGTCGTTGTATATGTTTTGTAGTCCATGTGTTGAGCTGAGTGAGTCCGTAAATAGTGTTATCTTTTGTTTTTGTATGTCGTGTGCATTTCCCAGAGCAAGGTGAATGGCGTGCAGCTCAGCAGAATAAATACTTGTACTTTTTGGTAGTTTAAGCTGTAAGGTATTTATATCCATTACAGCTGTTGCGCCAGTGCCTTCAGCTGTCTTGGATCCGTCCGTGTAAATAAACATTGTGTCTTTATTTTTGTCAAGATATGACTTGAATATGTGTTTGTATGAATGTGTAGATGTCGGGTCGGATTTTTTGTATTTAGTCAGTCCTAGGTCTAGTTTCAAATTGTTTAGAGTCCATGGTGTGAACGTTACGGGAGGTCTGGGTAAGAGTTGTGTTTGTAGTAGGTCAGTGTCTTGTGCATAAATCATACATCTTACCAGCAGTGGGCGTTGCCTCAATGGTTTCATTTGGTATTTTCGTAACAGATCTTCGTCAATAGATTGCGGGACGCACTTACTATTTAAATATTTAGTTTTAAGGCAATATTTCAAACAATTCTGCATACGTCTGTATTCCATTGGTAATTCCCCACATTCTACATGTAGGCTATTAGAGGGGCTGGATCTGAAGGCTCCCGTTGCAATGCGTAAACCATTATTTTGTATAGAGTCTAGGATTTCAAGATTGCTGGGCTTGGCAGATGTGTACGCTACACTTCCATAATCCAGAAGAGACCTGGTATATGCCCGATAAAGTGTCAGCATTACACTTCTGTCTGCTCCCCACTTCGTGTTGCATAATATCATTAAAAGATGTAAAGATTTTTTACATTTATCAACGAGATTTTTTAGGTGGGGAACCCAGGTAAGTTTTGAGTCAAAAAGAAGTCCTAAAAATTTTATGTAGTTTGTGAAGTGTATAGGCGTATTATTTAAGTTCAACGTAATTTGTGGTATACGTCGCTTTTTTGTAAAAATTATGCTTTGTGTCTTTAGTGCAGAGAAATGTAGTCCGTAAGCAGCGCTCCAATTCTGTAGCCTCTTTATCGTCCTTTGGATAGACTCTGCGGCAGTTTCTAGGTCTTTAGTTCGAATATAGATAAGCAAATCATCCACATACAGGCAATATTTGACTGGGTCAGCAATATGCTCACGGACGGTGTCCATAGCTATTTTGAATAGCGTCGTGCTTATTACACTGCCTTGGGGCACTCCGTTTTCCTGAGTGAATACATTCGAAAAAGCTGATCCCACTTTAACTCGGAAGGTTCTATTCGAAAGAAAATTTAATACAAAGTTGAAAAAATTTCCTCGAATATTCCATTCGCCTAGTTTAGTTAGAATAGCTCGGCGCCAAACTGTATCGTAAGCCTTTTCGATATCAAAAGAGACGGCTAATACAGATTCCTTAGAGATAAATGAATCCAAAATTTCTTTTTCCAAAGTAACAATGTGATCTATAGCCGAGTGATTAGGTCTGAAGCCACATTGGTACTCTGATAGAAGCTTATTTTTATCAAGGAACCATAGAAGCCGCTTATTTAATATTCTCTCAAAAACCTTAAAAGTACAGCTTGTCAGAGCTATTGGTCTGTAACTATCAGCTGATGTCGCATCTTTATTCGGTTTTTTGATTGGTATAATAATTGCTTGGTTCCACGATGATGGGTAGAGACCAGTCTCATAAGCATTATTATATAACTTTAGCAGTAGCGACATCCCACTTGGGGGAAGATTTTTCAGCATCCTATAACAGATTCCATCCTCCCCAGGTGAAGTGTCTTTTACTTGGGTCAGTACTAGTCTCAATTCTTGCATTGTTATTGGCTCGTTTAAAGGGTGAATGAATTTTGGTGTTTGTAGTAACGGGATAGTTTCTAAATTATTTTTTTGTCTACGCGAATCTGGTGATAATCTTTCATCACTTGACACATAGGATAAGTGATGGCCTAGGAGATTACTAATAGTTTCAGGGCAAGTAATTAAGAGGTTGTTTTCCTTTAGGGCCGAAATGGGAGGGTTGTACTTTTTGTGTTTGATTTTATTGATCATATTCCAGATTGTTTTTGGAGGAGTATTTCTGTTAATAGAGGATAAGAATTCGACCCAGCATTTTTTTTTGCTTTGTTTTATAATATATTGGGCTTCAGCTTTTTTCCGCTTGTATTCTATCAGAAATTCCTGACTAGGATTTGCATTAAATAATCGGAGTGCCCTTTTTCTTTCAGTTACTGCCGTTTTACATTCATCGTTCCACCAAGGGACTGGTCGGTTTTTATATGTACCTTGTGTCTTTTTCATTGATGCATCTGCTGCTAATTTAATTGCTGATAAAAAGTTTTCGTATGTTTTAATATCTTTAAGATTTTCTAAAAAGCAATTTTGAAACTTGCTCCAATCCGCATTTTTTACATCATACCGCGGAGTGGAGGTAAAGTTGATTGGAGGTGTATCGGGAGTAAGTACTATTGGGAAATGATCACTTCCGAATTGATCATGATTTACTTCCCAATTGAAACGTGTAAATATTGATGAAGAGCTGGCAGATACATCAATGTTAGTGTAAGTTCCAGTACGGGGACATAAATGTGTCGGTTCGTGCGTGTTAAATGGGATGAGGTCATTTTTTTCAAGAAGAGTTTGAATTATTTTCCCCCTTGCATTGGTAGCTTTAGCTCCCCATGATGTACTTTCAGAGTTCAGATCACCTACCAGGAGTAAGGGCGTAGGGAGTTGTGTGATAATGTCTTGGAGTGTGTGTATGTCAATAGGTTCACTTGGTGGAAGATAGAGACAACAGACAGTAACTTTGAAAGGCATGTAAACTGTGACTGCGACAGCTTGGACTGTAGTCAGTAACCTTACAGGTTCACTGTAGATGCAGTCCCTCACATAAATACAGACACCGCCACAAGCCTTACCTCCCAGCAAATAGTCTTTATAATAAGAATTATACCCGTGTATGGAGACTTGCTTACCTGGAGCGGTGTGTGACTCTTGTAATGCGATAACGTTGAAGGTACGGGCCTCGTCTTGCATCAGAAGCTTCAGGTCAGCAAAATGTCTCTGGACACCATTAATATTCCATTGGAGCACAGACATAGCAGCTTAGGGATGGAGATATGTATTCTATTGGGTCGACTGTGCAGTTGTGAAGTGTTGATGAGTGATGAAATTTGACCGTGAGAAGGTTATTTCTTATTTTTGGTTCTCCCCCGTGTCTTAGTTGGAGATGATGGAGTCTCCTCAGCAGTTTTTGTATCTTCTTTTAAATTCGCAGTTGTTGGGCTGTTTCTCGGCTTTTCAGTTTTCGCTGGGTTTTTTAAAGAGGGTGATCCATTTTTTCCCTCGCGTAGTGGCTGTTCGTCAGGACCTGATGAATCGTTAGATTGTTTATCAGAGATTTTTTCCTTTAGTGCAGATAGAGTTTTTTCAATTTTCTGCATATGTTCTAACAACTTGTTTAGAGGTTCTTGGTAATGTTCCTTAGCCTTTTGAGCATAGGAGGATATTTTCTCTACCGAGAGTTTCTTCTTGGCTTCTGTGTAACTCAGACGGTCTACGACCATTTTAGTTTTTATTTCTATTTCTTTCATGTATATTGGACACGATTTAAAAAAGTGATCCTTACTACACAGAGAGCATTTCACGTTATTGAACAAGCCATCATGTTTTGGCTGGGTGCACCTGCCACATATTTTTTCACTTGTGCAAGTTTTTGACACATGGTTCAGCTTGAAGCATTGATAACATACCGCTGGAGGTGGTATATAGTGTCTCACCTTAACTGACAAGTATCCAATATAAAGCCTTTCTGGGATGTTTGGTGTTCTAAAAGTAGCTATAAAGAGTGGAGATTTGTCTAATCCGTTTTTTACTCGGATTCGTCTAATGCTAGTGACATGTTGGCCGCGAAGTTCCTGGAGAATCTCATCATTCGACACCTCAGCAATGTCACGGCAATAAAAGACTCCTCTTGAGTGATTAAGTCTACGGTGCGGCGTTATAGTTATCTTGTGTGGGCCAAAATGTTTTTGCTCTAGTAATTTTAAAGCAACATCTGGATTATTTATTTCTATCTGTAGCAGTCCTTGTTTAGTCCTTATTCCTTTTCTCTCTCTCTTTTTTGGATCTTTTACATTTATTAAGCATTACATGATATGCGTTTCCGCTCGCTACGCTACGCTTCACTCGCTCAAGAAGATATAAGGAAACTCTAGCCAATCCAACTCGCAATTAATAGAATTATATTAATTTAAGCGACTCTAGTCTATCCAACTTGCTAAAATTAATAGGATTCCATTAATTTTTCCGAGTAAGAAACCAATCCCCCACAACCCATACAGGAAATACTGTGTGTAATTACCACAGAATCTTTGTTCACCAGCAGAACCAAATTAACCAAATTATTTTTGGAACATTGTTTTTGGGCGAAATTTAAGTGGCAAAAATCGCAACGCTTACATTTTTAGGCACGTTTTGTTGGTTCTTTACGTTGAGAAACGGATGATAATTGATACTTTATCTAGATGTTCGACAAACTAAGATATTTAAATTTCATTTACGTTTGCAGTTAAGGAAGAAAAAATTATTTTATTAACAGTTGAGCATTTTTGGGATTTTCGTATATTTTCTTAAAAATCTTGAAAACTGGTAAGTGGGCAGTAACAATTCGAAAGCTTGCTAAATGTTCTAAAATAAATAAGTCCTTAAAACCTGGAAAGTGCTGGATTCTTTGCTTTTTATGATTGTTTTCGTCAGTGTTTTATTGATTGTTGTTTTTATAATTGATTTTAGCAGTAAAACGAATTTAATGCTGAAAAAGAATACTTAAAATGGGGACGAATGTTCGGTTGTTTGTTATCGAGCATTCCGAGCAGAATTCGAAGAGGCTGAGTAATTTCCGCTACTGTACGTTTTCTGTACACAATGGCGCCTAAAACTCAATTATCTTCAAATTTTCATGAGAGTAGGTTTAAGCGTTTTCACAAAATACTTAATGCACTTATTCCAACCATTCCAAATGAAACCAGGAATAAGACGTTATGGAAACGCTATGAATAAATGAACGTTATGGAAAAATAAATAAATAATCATAAAAAAATTCCATAGCTGCTGGATGTTGTGAGTAAATGGTTTCTAAACATTAATGTGAGCTTAAAGCGTCACTGATGTTGATATGTATATGGTGTGCCAATCAATACAAGTGTCATAATAAATGAAGGCTTGAATTTCGTTGCCTATGATTAAAATATGAAGTTAAATAAGAAACTCATCATCATTATGCGGCTGTTGTGTGTATTTTCTAGGTACCGCTAGTGTATTACAGTGCATATATGCATATAGAATGACATTCGATAGAATATCACATTAAATATGCGTTACGCAAGGTTAATATGTCAGATCTCTCAAATTCCAGGTTAAAATCATGTTATTTTATTTACTACCAAAATAATTTTCATTCGGAAGAGAACACATTTTGGCATGAATGTGAAGGTTCATTTCTTATTCAAAACCTACACAGGGCGTGCATATGAATATGTAATGAGAAATTCAAACGTGAAATCGGATATTGTAGAAAGTTTTTAAGACATTTTTTTTTTATTGATTCCAAGTTTGTTAAAATTTTTGTAGGGTATAGAAGCTTTTTCATCCTCTGCGGAAGTTTAAATTCCGATCTCCATATTGAAATCTGCATCTGACAATACATTACACATAAAAACACCAGCTCACTGGATAAGCGTAACATTAGCGCGTTTCACAAAAAAAAATCCATTTCGAGCAAAACTGAAAACGAAAATTTTTTTTTTTTTTGCGGCACATCGACAGCAGAGAAACTACCTGTATTTTACCTTACGTCAACAAACTATTTGTATAAAATACTAGCTGTTACCCTGTGTACCATTCTACACCAACTTTATATTATATAGTTGTAAGGAACAAACATACAGCTGGTTGATTTTTTTTCAGCTTGCCTATGACACTTCCCGTATCAAGACCTACCAGTGTGCCAAGTTTGGTCAACATCGGTCAAACGGTGTGGATTTGTATAAGGAAAAAACAGATATACAGAAAGCTGACAGATGATTTTGACCTAGCCTATGACACTCCCCGTATAAACCCCTACCTGTGTGCCAAGTTTGGTCAAAATCGGTAAAAAGATGTGGATTTATATGAGGAACAAATTGAATGGCTTTTTCTTTTTTTGTTCCACAATATAGTATCCTTTTACTGTGGGAGTTCATTTAGGTTCTGCAGGTTCCATCTTCCAATACTGCCTGCACTACAATCAAAGTAATATACATTTTTTTTTATATATTTTTTTAAGTATAATAATAAAATTAAAATAGAGAAATATGATAGCGTAATGATAACAACTATAATAATAATACAAATAAAAATAGTAACAATAATATTGAAACAAATTCTATTTAGAAACAAATTATAATATCAAAATTATAAATTAATTGAAAGAAATACAAAAAAGAGAATGAATATAAATGAGTCAAATAAAATAAAATAACTGATTAATGAAAAGAAAACGTCCGTTCTTGCAATGGCTTATTCTTGCGATTGTTAAAACAAAATTCAATCATGAGAAACTGTTCAATTATTTACAGCAGCATTATTTTTCAAAAACAAATTCATTACTTTTCTCATTTGTTCCGATACTAAACATAAAGGTATGAATTCTGTATACGCACTTTTGATAAGATTATATGATATAACAATAAAAAATAATGATTTGTCAAAATGAAATTATTTACAGTGATAATCCATCGTTTCAGTTTAAAATAAATATATGTCAAGATTGCTTTACATACATTCAGAAAAATTTCACAAAAAGTTTTAGCGGAAATATTTTACTGCAGCTCATGACAAACGTGTAGTAGATAGGGTGGAAGAAAGAGTAAAATCCTTGGTCTCTAATGGAAGTTATGAGCAAATCTGAAATTAAAAATGTAAAAAACTCAGTAGACTTTGCTAATGTTGCATCTAGTTTAATGACAAACACTACAATTCTCCGTATGAGCCAAGTAGATATTGAGACTGCTATAAGTTCGGACAGTCCGTGGGTTACTGTTAAAGACATAGTTTTTATTAAGCAAATGTATGTGATAAAATGCAATTCGCAAATCAAAAATTCAACTATGGAAAACAAACTGAAACCAGCAAGTTAACAGATCAAAAACTTAATATTTCAAATTTTAATGTTAGTTACTCGTGTGCAGTTACATGTGATAAAAATTAAGTTGTATTTCATTTTATATTGCCCAGCAAACCCTTCACTGAAGTAATGAATGTTTTGTACATGTAGGTAGTTTAATTACTTTATGCTTATATTATTTTTTTTTTCTGGCTTCCATATTTATTGAAGTATTGTCATAGAAAATGTCATCAACATTGGTCGATAGGTATGATTTATATTCTAGAACTAAGTGCACTTCCTTTGTCCAATAGATGATAACTGCACAATTTGAAATACTTTAGCAGGGTATAAAATTAAACTATTTGAGATTGAGAAAAACTATTTTATATTCTTACTTATATCCATAAAAGGAATGAACATGCCACGTTTCATTAAAATCTGAGATCATGGGTGTCAAATCCTATTTTTTTGGGTTGATTTGACATGGAATGACCCAAATGTTTAAATATCATGTCACACATAGATGATTTTAGGAGGTACGTTAAAGAACTAAAAGTATTTAAATTATTAAAGTTCTGTGCAGGTTAATGGGTTAATATTGAAGACATAGTTTATGTTAAGCAAATGCATGAGATAAAATGCAATTCACAAATACAAAAAAATCAACTATGGAAAACAAACGGGAACCTGCAAGTACACAGATCAACAACTTAATATTTCAAATTACTTACTAATATATGATATTAATCCAAAATCTGAGAATATAAGGTTATAATTTATATAATCCCAACATTTTTGTACGTTACATACAGATGATTTTAGGTGGTACGGTAAAGAACTAAAAGTATTTAAATTATTAAAGTTCTGTACAGATCCATGGGTTAATGTTGAAGGCATAGTTTATGTTAAGCAAATGCATGAGATAAAATGCAATTTGCAAATAAAAAAAATCAACTATGGAAAACAAACGGGAACCTGCAAGTCCACAGATCAATAACTTAATATTTCAAATTACTTACTAATATATGACATTAGTCCAAATTCTGAGAATATAAGGCTATAATTTAGATAAACATACAAAGGTTAAAACTGAAAAGTTTTGTTCGCAAAAGAAAAACTTTTCGCAAAAAAAGAAGAAAGTTTTTTTTAGCTTGCTAATCCACCTAGGCAACACTGGAAAGAAAATTACTATTTCTGAACAATTCACTCTTCTTTAATTGACAGTAATTTATATATGGTATTTTACTCGAATTTTCGGGTAGATTAAATCTCAAGTTTAGTAACATTTTATTAATACTTTTGTTATTTATTTACACTTTAAATGATCCTTATTTGCCAATGGAATCTCAATGGTCTACTAAGGCATAAAGCTGATTTATCATACCTGTTACAACAAAAGTATATCCATATTTTTGCATTACAAGAAACCCATACCCATCCTAATGAAAGTATCGACATAAATGGTTTCAATGTTTACAGTAAGAGCTATTCTCTAGGAGGTAGAGCATCCGGTGGAGTCGCTGTATATGTTAGGCATAGCATCTACAGCGAACCCGTGCGGCTCTTCACAACATTACAAGCTGTTGCTGCGTCTGTATTTATACCCTTTAGACTTACTGTCTGTTCGCTATATCTCCCCCCTGGGCAACCCCTTGATTTAAATTCACTCAAAGATCTATTTCTTCAACTGCCACCCCCAATTCTGTTGCTTGGAGATGTTAACTCTCAAAACACCATTTGGGGGTCAGTGGGAAATAATTCCAGAGGCCTCTTGATTCAAAGACTACTCGAAATTCATGATCTTATTCCACTAAATACCCATTCCCCAACACATCTTTGCCCTAAAAATAGAACTTATTCTAACATTGATTTGTCCGCTTCCTCAAGCTCAGTTTACACACGGTTTTCTTGGGAAACTTATAGTGATCTTCTAAGTAGTGATCACTTCCCAATTTTAATTTCTACTGACTCTCCCTCCCCTCGATTCTCCTCCACTCCAAAGTATAACACAAAAAAAGCTAAATGGAATGAATTTCAAAATTATTTGTCAAACCACTCTGTGCTAGAAAGCATTCAAAATCTCGAAATGTTTCATCAAGCACTTATTGATGCTGCCAACCTTAATATCCCGAAAACTCCTCATCAATATAAAAAAAGTCCAGTGCCATGGGGACCCAAGAATGTAGCGATGCTGTCCGAGAGAGACGTAAAGCTCTACATAAATTTAATAGATGTCCATCACATAATTTTTATTTAAAATACAAAGAACAAAAAGCCAAAACTCAATGGATAATAAGAACGTCTAAGAAACAGGCATGGATTACATTTTTAGAATCTATTAATAGGAATACGCCTATAAAATTAATTTGGAATACTAATGATAAAATTCAAAAAAGGACGTACAGAAAACCAATAGCTGCAATTAGACACAGTAACTCTATTGTAACTGATCCATTACAAATTTCAAATTTACTCGGAGAACATTTCGAAAATATTCATAAGACTCAGCAAAACTCTCCTGAATCTAATCATTATAGGTCAATAATTGGGAATATCCCACTTAACCTTAATTATAGTAATTTAAACCCCCTGAATGAACCGTTTTCATTAACTGAGTTAAATTATGCACTTAATAGGTCAAAAAATACATCTCCTGGAGCCGACGGAATAAACAATGAAATCATTAAGAACATTCCCTATCCGATGATCAGGAAACTGTTAGAAATGTTTAACAGCGCTTTTGATTCCGGGGTATATCATGTTTCGTGGAAGGAATCACTGATAGTTCCTGTGTTGAAGGCAAACAAGGAAAGTCTTTTACCCACAAGTTATAGACCAATTTCCTTGACCAGCTGTGTTTGTAAGCTTTTTGAGAGAATGATCAATAGAAGACTAACATGGTTTCTTGAAAAAAATAAACTGCTATCAGATTTCCAGTGTGGATTCCGAACTAATCATTCGACTTTAGACCACATTGTGCGCCTAGAAAACTACATTTTAAATGCTTTTATCGATAAAAAATCTACATTAGCAGTCTCTTTTGACATTGAAAAAGCCTACGGCACAGTCTGGTCTGGGACTTTGGTCTATAAACTTAATGAATGGAATGTTGGTCGAAAGATGTTAATGTTTATCAAACACTTTTTGACCAACAGAAAATTCAAAGTTAAAGTGAGATCACCCATCTCTGAATCATTTAACCAGGATCTTGGGGTCCCTCAGGGAGGGGTTCTAAGCACTGCTTTATTTAAGATAGGAATGGACAGTATAAAGTACAGCTTACCTCCAGGTGTAGAATACTGCCAGTATGTCGATGACTTATTGGTTTATTCATCATCTAAAGATATTAGTGCTCTGGAGGAAACCATGCAGAATGCTTTTCGATTATTAGAAAGATGGAGCAATTGGAATGGTCTGAAGTTTTCAATAGAAAAAACAAAAATTATACTTTTCACAAAAAAGAAAAGGGTTCCTAGCATTAATTAATTTATTTACAATAGAAAATTAAGAGAAGAAAAAGTTATAACATTTTTGGGTATATTATTTGACAGCAAACTAACTTGGGTACCCCATGTCAAAGAACTCTGTAAGAGATCAAAGAAATCACTTAATCTCTTGAGAGTTCTGGGAAATACGAAATGGGGTGCTGACAGGAGTCTAATGCTAACGTTCTATCGAGCATTTACTCGTTCGATACTAGATTATGGATGTGTGGCATATTCCTCTGCCAAGCCCAATCTTCTAAAGTTGCTAGATTCTGTCCATTACACGGGACTAAGGTTAGCTACTGGTGCCTTTAGAACCAGCCCGACCAATAGCCTTTGTGCCGAGTCTGGAGAGTATCCGCTAGAATACAGGAGAAAGATGCTAATAAGTAAGTTTGTACTTAAGAGTATATCTTTAAATAGTCCATGCCTTAAGTACATCCACAATCCATACACCGAAACATATAACATGAACCCTACATTGCAAAAGCCACTTTACATTAGATTTCGCGAAATTGCCAACCACTACATTGACCCAACAAAAATGATACAAAAAGCAAATCACATTTTCCCTCCTTGGACAATTCATAATCTAACAATAAATTTAAGTTTGACTAAACACAGAAAGCATGACCCAACATCTGGCATTATATATAAAAACAAATTTAACGCTTACCAATTTATTTAAAGATCATTTAGAGTCATTATTTGTATACACAGACGCATCTAAAACACAACACGGTACAGGAATAGCTGTAGTAATAGGAAAAACAATAATAGTTAATAAACTGCCTGACATTACGACAACATACACAGCTGAATTACGAGCAATACTTCTAGCACTGACCAACATCAACACACGACAAGAAAACGACATTATCATTTGTACAGACTCTCTCAGTTCCCTTATAGCCATACAAGACATTTTTAGTTCACATCCAATTGTAACACAAATACACGATACAATACATTCATTGAAGAAACGAATAACTATTTATTGGCTTCCCGGTCATGAAGATATACCACAAAGTACGAATGTAGACAGACAAGCAAAATTATCCACAACACGAAACCAATACGACGTCACAGACATAACATACGAAGATATATTCACTGACATACAGAAACACATTGGTACATGAAAACCAGTGGTACGATGTATGGTACAGGACAAGAGACAACAAACTACGTGAAATTAAATCTACAATTACTAACTGGCCATCGAGCAACAGAAGTACAAGAAGAGAAGAAGTAGTACTGACACGTTTACGGATTGGACACACTAGACTCACACACTCATTCCTAATGACCAGAGAACAAGCACCGATTTGCCCAATATATAACACCTTTTTAACGATTAAACACTTACTAACGGACTGTTTAAGACTTAACTCATTTCCCCTCCCAGCTATAAATCTAACAGAGTTGTTAGCAGAAGGAAGCCAATTTATAGATTTTGTTTTTAGATACTTAAGGAAAATTGGACTATTTGAAGAAATATGATGTACACGTATATGGTATTCTATGTTTGTATACGAGCTTATCTGTTTGTGGATGTGTATATGTGTATGTATATTTATTTTTCTGTTTACGACCTCCTATTACTAATAAATATGTAAAAACTATGATTTAAAATTCATAAAGATCTAAGTCTATAATTGTATTTACAGACTGCCCTATCTGCCTCTGTGTTGTTCCTACCTTTTTATAGTCACTGCAAATTGTATTAGTATTTTTTTTATTTTTTTTTAATATTTTTTTAATTATTTCATTTTCAAAGTTAACAATTGTTTACTATTGTTTCTTCTTATGTATGTATTTTAAGTGATGAATTGCCCTTGTCGCGGTCTCACTAATAAATAAATAAATTTAATTGACAGTTTGGAACTCGTTACTTCCGAACTGTGAAGCCTAAAAGATTTTATATATATATGATTATATAATGATGTAAAGTCATCAATGAGTTCGACTTATTCTAATTATCAAGAACATCAACAAATAAATTTGAGACATTATTCAAAATGGCTGTCAGAATATAAATGAACAGTGTAGCCAATTTTTCTTGAATAAAACTTTTGACCTTTTGACCAAATTTCGAAATTTGACTATTTTGACCTAGCCTAGGAGATTTCCCGTATCAAGAAGTACATGTGTGCCAAGTTTGGTCCAAATTGGTCAAACGGTGTGGATTTTATAAAGAACAAACAGACAGACAAACTTACAGGTGATTTTTATATATGTAGATAATTCAAAACAAAACTCAGTCAGTGTGTAACACGCAAACGATTTATGTTCCTATCAACATTTGTATTACCTTTTTCTTTCTTTTTTTTAAACAAAATATGTGCCAATTTCAAATCGATATATATATATATATATATATATATATATATATATATATATATATATATATCTGGGACATGACAGTAATAGATTTAAAAAAAAAATAATACAATAGAACGCGCTAAAATTGACTATTACTTCCGCGAAATACAATTACCTCTCATCTATTTTAGGCCATACAGACAAGTTTTTTCGTTTAAATGTTACCGAAAATATGTCTGAAGTCGAAATCCTCATAAGTTACAAGTTATAATTATTATTATTAGTGACGATATATATATATATATATATATATATATATATATATATATATATATATACTTAAAAATAATAGAATGATCTGGTCTAGAGAGCAGACCATGTTTCATGTATGTTTTTAGGGCGGCTGAATATATATATATATATATATATATATATATATATATATATATATATATATATATATATATATATATACATATATATATATATATATATATATATATATATATATATATATAAAATATATATATTATTTTTATTTATTAGGAGATGCACATAAAATTGTAACTACTTTTCTAAAATGCAATTGGTCAACTTAACAATTGGGTGTCTCCTTCACCCACATATGTGTATATACATATATATATATATATATATATATATATATATATATATATATATATATATATATATATGTCTGTGTGTGTGTGTACATGCACATTGAAGCTACAATTGTTACATTTGACCTTACGCGTCTCTCCCACCTTTTTACACTACAAATTTACACGTGTCTTTTTTTTTAACATTTTTATATCGTCGATACAAATGCAAACTAACGAATATGAAAAAATGCATCTTTCATTGTCCATCTTTAATAATTTCTGCTGGACTTATTTACGGCAAATTCTTCAATCTGACTTCACTCTATTAAAGGAAAAGGATTCCACTATCAAAAGGTCAAATCTGCCGAATATTTGACTGCCCAAAAAAAAGTTATAAATAAATACTTTTCCACTCTGAAAAGTGGCGATTTTCATATTCGTTAGTTTGCTTTTGTATCGACGATATGTACACGTATGGGAAAATATACATAAAAAACCCTCCTTTATGCCTTCCTCAACAATTAAAATAAATAGGATAACAAAGGCAATAGAACCACCGTACAAAACAGCAATAAAATATTACTTCTAGAATGGTTTGATAAACGTCCCGAGCTCTGGGGAAAATATCGAAACTACCAGAAACTCATTAAAGAGTTTTTTTCTATTTGCTCGTGTATAACATTGAATGTCCATTTTCGAATCGGGGGACACACAGAAATAAAATATAAACTATTCGCTCTCCTGGAATTCTTCCAAACTCAATTCTGTAGCACCTACAATAAATTATTCCAACTCCTGTATCTTTTTTTTCATTTATAGTTTTATTCTTCTTATAAACTTTCGAATTTGGCAAGCACTGATGAGAAATTTATACTTCTTTGTAAAACTGTATAAAAAAATACTTGAGATATTATTGCTTGAACTTCGTAACTATTATTTATTTATATTTTTTATAGCCTACAAGGTTTGAACTTAGGGAGAAGTAGGTGTTATATAATCTGATTAGTACAGCTAATGTTAATGATTGTTAGAGGCATCCATTAATCTAATTGATATTTAGTATACATCCATGAACGGTAACAATACTTACTATATAGTACATTCATTTATATATACGATTAAACATAACTCAATTGTAAATACTTTATAATACATAAAGATAAAAAATATTATATATATACGGCATTTAGATTTGTAAAAACGTTGTGAAAGTAATGCAAATTTGTAGCATTGTTTTAATATGTAAAACAGTTGCCTATGTAAACCTGAATCAGATTAATTATAACAATTGTTTTTCAGAAATATTTAAAAAAAAGTTTAACGAGTAGTATATATAAACATAAACAAAAAATAAATTTTTTAAATAAATATAATAAATGAATTAAAACGAAGTTTTAGAACAATAAGAAATTGTTATTTTTTTATAAAGCCTATCTACGTACACAGAAACAAATATATAAAAATTATATAAAATATGGTATATAGTACAATATATAGTACAATATATTTTATGTTATTTTTATATATTTGTTTCTGTGTACGTAGATAGGCTTTGGTAAAAAAAAATAAATTATATATAAATAAAATTTATTTCATTTTAGCCTCACTAGATGCCCAGTCCCTCTTCACAAACATTCCCATAGATAAAAACCTAGAAATTATTGACAAGAATTGGACCACCCTCGAACCACACACCAAGCTATCTCGATCTTCCTATCTTGAATCCCTATCCCTCTGCTGCAAATCCGGATACCTCCTATTCCAAGATAAATTCTTCAACCAGATCTCTGGCCTCGCCATGGGTAACTGCCTCGCTCCTGACCTTTCCAATATTACCCTTAATGACCTCCTTGACCAAATCCTCCCCATGTTCCCCGACGATATTATTTTCCTTAAAAAATATGTTGACGACCTCTTCCTCATAATTAATCCTGATAAGATTCCAGAAATTCTAACAGCCTTTAACTCCTACCATCCCCGGTTAATATTCACCATCGAGACCGAAACTAACAACTCCCTTCCTTTCCTTGACATACTCCTTATAAGAAATACAGACGGCTCTATATCCACTGATTGGTATACCAAACCCACTTACTCGGGACGACTTCTCCATTACCTTTCCTCACACCCCAAACACCAAATCCTCAATACTGCCAGCAACCTAATAAATCGAGCCCTCTCCCTATCCGACACCAAATTTCACCCTGCCAACAAATCCCGACTCCTCGACATTCTTACTACTAATGGATTTCCTACCAACATTATCACCCGTCTCATAAATTCTTTTAATAACCCTAAACCCATCCCCACTACCCAAGACAATATTGTCCCTCAATTCAGAGGCCTCCCATATATCCCAAACCTCACAGAAAAAATCCAAAAATCCCTACGCGATACATTCCCCACTCTAAAACTAGGACTATCGACACAGAACAAACTGAAAAACTTACATACGACTCTTAAAGACCCTATCCCACAAAAAGACAGGACCAATGTAGTCAACAGAATCCCTTGCATCACACCCAACTGCAATAGTGCGTACATTGGACAGACTAAAAACCCAGTAAGAAAACGTATCAACAACCACAAAAACGATGTCCGGAATAAAGACATAAAGACAGCTTTAACTAGACATGCCATCACAGACGGACATGACTTTGGTTTTGACCTATACTCCATCCTTTCCACTGAATCCAACGAAGACAAACGCCTCCTTTCCGAATCAATTTTTATCCACCTAGAAAATAACCCAGTTAATGACAAAATTGACAAAGAAGTCATCTCCTCTACCTACTCCAACATCTTCCATTTATTAAAAACCCCATCCTAATCCCCTATACCGCCTGCAATATAGCCCTTTATACCTGCCTCCCTTTCCATTAACACAACATTTTATGACTTTATGACCCCTTACTGTACTTCGCCGCTTTCGCCGCTCTTTCTTTCATCTTCTATATTCTCTGTCCATTGGGTGGTCCAGAACCCCCCCCCCCCCTCACCAACTCCTTTCTTCCTATGTTTCCCTGTATTATCTGTCAGAAATGATCCCGCATTTGTGAGGAATAGTTCTCTATCTTCCCATCGGTAAGCCCATATTGTTATTCTTATATCTAATCTAATATGTAATCTGTTATTCTTATATCTGTTTTCCTAATAATCGAAACACATTGGTATCCTAGAGCACATTGTTCTTCTATATATTATGTTCTAGCATTTTATGTTTTATCTTTTCCCATATATATATGTATGTGTATTTGTGTATGTAGGCATATATATATATATATATATATATATGTATATTTCAGTATTACATCCGTCCTACTTGTTTTTTACAGCCCTGATGAAGGCTTGCAGTTCAAGCCGAAACGTCGGCACAATAAAACCATTTTTATGATAAAATGTAGTTTTATTAAATAGCAGTGACCGAACCCCGACAATCCCACCTTGCATCATCTACGGTCAACGATCTCCTCTCAATAAAAAAAATAAGTTTTCAAATTATAACAATTTGGGGGGGGGCAATGATTATTGCTTGTGATGCGTTGCATCAATACATAGATAAATTTTACATGATAAGGAAGTCCTTATATTTGACGTCCTTTGATGAGTATCGATTTTTAACGCAGTATTCCGGTTGTCGGATTCTGCTTGTTTATCAACTTTAATTTCGTTGTTGACAAAATATTTTTATATTTACAAGTATCAACCATTTGTGTTTATGTGACGTTTGAGTTATGAATGAGCACATCGCCTTGTCAGAAATAATGCTTTGGGCCGTAGGAGTGACGACCCTGCAAGGAGGGCAGAAAAGCCAAGAGCGGGGGAAAAAGTCAAATTGCCTAAATTATAATCAATAATTCAACGAGACTTACACATATACATTACACTAGAAAAATGGCCATAAGGCTATACTGGTATGAAAGAAAACAAACTGAGACTGAGATACGTATAGTGATACAGAAATTGTTAATGGGCGGCACTGGTAATACACATGAATACATAATCTCTGAACCATCTTTAACGTACTACTAGCCGACTGCCATCTTAAAAGGAACTTAGACGCTCATACACAATTTACATTATAATTACACATTTAAAAAATATAAAAATACACACATGAAAAAATATAAAAACGTCAGCAACTGCTTTCATTTTAAGATTAATTGATTTAATATTATATAATTATTTTATTTTTTGTGTTTTATTTGAATTTCAGAATTTATTATTTTATTTTTCATGGATTTAATTAATTTTTTACGTGATTATTATTATTATTTCTTTTTTTGTTGTTATTTTCTTAGTCTCTATGAGCAGGGCTTAGCGGAAGACGAGTTATTTGACATTGAGAATGCAGAGCATCATAACATAAAAATATAATATTTTTGACAGTAGACTGTATTTGGCTATTTATTGAGCCTTTCAAAGCACTGGGTAAGTCAACTGTGTTTGTACAACATCAAACCAAGCAGCCATTGCAGGACTCTATTTATTTTCTCATATCACGTATATATATATATATATATATATATATATATATATATATATATATATATATAAATCTGAGCCTAAAATGGCTTGTTCTTGTGGAAAACAACACACACACACACACGAAAACACTTTATAAATACTATACACTTAATTGTGGAATTGCTTTCAAAAATTCATTGAATTCGTTTTCCTAAAACCAGTAAGTTCCTAACAAAAACACACACAAGGTCCGACTGTTTTTATTTGAAATCCACTTAAAAGTATCATTCCTCGAAAGCGATAGGTTGAAGTTTATCGCCCCAAAGTTGTGCGGACCAACTAGTACTTTGTATGCTAATATACCGGAATATTTACATGAGACAAAATACGCCTCTTTCCAATACTAAACCACTCCCCCAGCTCTCCGAATACATATGGATTCACACACAATAAATGTACTTATCTAGATTTGAAACCTCCGTTCTATTTAGTCACAATCTCCTCTCAATTAAAAATTTTAATGAAATAAAAGTCTGTGTCACAGGAGTGCCTTTACGTTACTAATTTCTACACACCATTTATGTATACAAACCATAATTATTTATAAAAATCCATTTTTTTTATAAATGTTAATTCGGCGAAACGAAAAAATATCCATAAAAATTTTCTGGTTTCGGCTATATCGCTGCTTATGTATGCTTAACAATATTCGCTAACACAATGGATACTAAAATTTGCGGATAGAATGGAAATTACATTTATGGAATAACAGGAATAACTATACCTTTGATCTTTTTTCTCTGACATATATTTTTTTCGTATGCGTATTTAATTTGTTTAACATTTCAGAGCTAATGCCAAGAAGAATTATTTAATAATTCCTGGCCTTTCAAGAAACGGTCACGACATGTCGTAACGAAAAAAAAATAATGTTTCAATTGAAGTAAAACATAACGCTCCATCATATTAGTACCAATGAAACTCAATTTACCCCCAAAACAATGTTATTTATGTTATCATTTACTAGCGACTACTTACTATTATTGAAAATGGTGCATCACCTAACTTGAGTAAAACTACCGCAGAACTCCATGCACCGAACGGGGGGGGGGGGGAACTAAAAAATATTTCGATTTCCCAACACCCGAAATTCACCCTTTCTCTTCCAAGGTCCTGATATTATTTTAATGATGATTATTTCCCCCCCCCTGTTTTAATTTTATTTGTTTGTTTAAGTACTTTTAGTTTCATTTTTACTTAATATTTTATTTTTTTTATATTATATGAAAAGTTACACAGCACACATAATGTTTCAAGAGGGTAGAGGAATATATATATATATATATATATATATATATATATATATATATGCGTGTATGTATTACTTTTTGTCCCATTTGTGGCAGCCACAAATGTTATATATATCATGGAACGCCTCAGAAATATAGAAACATTCCACAGGACCTATGTTATAGCTGACATCTCCATCTTTCAGGTGCATAGTTGAATAATCGATCTAAACAAAATGGATAAAAAAATTATGTTAACGGATATCAAAGGTTTTCAGACTATTTGATGATTTTGTTACAATAGAGGTTTAGTCTGGAGCAATTATGAAGATAACAATTGTAATCTGAATCCTTAACAACTTTTAATAAAGAATTCATTTCATTCTTATTAGTAGGGCTTATTTTTAGACTTTAATTATGATAAGAGAGTGGAAGAAATTAAAAGGAAGCCCAGAAATATAAGAAAATAATAAGGATGATATGCCTGAGGAAAATGAGTCTTCATTATTTCTTTATGCCCTGGGATAATCTTTGGTTAATTGAATTTCGGTTTTTGAAGTATTCACGTAATTTGTAAATACGTCATCACAAAGCTTTCGAGCAAGAATATAATATATTCTATTGATATTTTTTTGTACTATTGATATCTAAATATTATTTAGATTGGGTAGAACTGAAGTTTCGCGTCATCACAACCGATTTCTTTCAAATTTTGTGCAATAACGTATTTTGACGCACTAGCCACGAATCCGTTAAAAAAAAAACTCGCTTTCAACTAGGAAAGAAGTTATTAAGCAGTAAAGTTCACTGTTATGGGGGTTATGAGAGCTAATGTAAACAACTATATTAGTCAACATGCGCATGCGCGGGTATGGAAAAGTCCGTAATAAAGAAGTCTAATTGAAATTTACCATCAATTATTTGAATTCACCAGCAGTTATTTATTCACAACCATTTTTTTAAATAATGAAACATTCTTCACATTTCTTGTTTCGTTCATGTAACGTATTATATAACAGAAATCCCTTAATAATTAGCTAATGCCTTTATAATTATTAGTTCGTTCTAATTCGCGCCTGCTGAAGTTTGATTGTTAACATACTTTCATTTTATACAAAACTAACAATGAAGTTGCACGAATTTATAATTCTCGTCCACAATAGAGAAGAATTACTCAAAGGCACTTTTTAAGAATTACATTAAAGGCATTTTTCGGTGCGATTGGGGATTTATATCCACCGAACATCGCGTCTGAAGGAGAAGAAAGAAGAAAAATGTCTAGGACGATTTTTTGGCATACATGCTATGCTTTTCCGCTGGCTCAAAAAGATATCAAAACTCTAGTCAATCCAACTCGCTAAAATTAATAGAATTCTATTAATTTTAGCGAGTTGGATTGACTAGGGTTTTGATATCTTCTTGAGCGAGCGGAAACGCATAGCACGTTTGCCCATAAGCGACAGGTTACGACGGGTGATGATGCCCTTAAAATTGACAATTATTTTTGAATAAATGGTTTATGAACATTTCAAATGAGAGTCCTCTGTTTACCAATATTGCATGTCTGCGCTTGCGCATGTTTACAAACACGATTTTTACGCCTACTTTTATAACCTTCCTAACAATGAACTTTAGTGCATAATAACTTCCTTCCTAGTTGAAGGCGATTTTTTTTAACCTATTCGTGTTTAGTTCATTAAATACGTTGTAGTGAAAAATGTTAAAGAAATCGTTTGTGAGGACGCTAAACTTCAGTTTTACATTTGATTGTACCGAATCCACTTATTCATGGCTTCCATGCAGTTTTTCTCTTATCCTATTTTGAGCTCTCAGATCAACTAATAACCTAATCAACGCTCAATTGCATGAGATCCTAAACAGAGCCTCAAAAAAGGATTATTTTAAAATATTTCAATATCTCAGGAATAGCTTCACTGCTCGGAGAATAATTCTACTTTGTTTTGATATTGTTTGAATATTCGTATTTTTCCTCCTGTTTATCAATTTTTAAATATATTATATAGAATATAAATATAAATAACTAGGCTATATACAATATTTTGTATGTATTATGATTGCCAAAACAATATTTATTTAAATAAATGTAAATAGGTTAATTTTTTTAATTATTAATTATTTAAGTTATAAATATTATTAAGATATTGGTGCATGTTAAATAAAAATTACATTAATGCATGACCTTAGTAATACTAACATTAGTTATACTAATCACATTATATAAGGCCTACTCCTCGCTATGGGGAAACCTTGTAAGCGATAAACAAAATAAATAAATAAAAAATAACCTAATCAGCCTCGGGACAACTAATTACCTGTGAAACACGAATGGCTATCGATCATCAGATCCACGTGAGTACTTACCTTTGTTAGCAAAACGAATACTTATTATGGTAAAGAGAATGACCTAATGAAATCTCTCTAGAGGGGTAAAGTATTATTAAATACTTTCATAACTCCAAACACAACTAACATTTAAATATCTATGTTTAGATGAATGTCTGGAAAATGTTTAATCAATCGAATCAATCATTTTCGAATGCCCTAACCAAAAATTAGATAAAAATACTAGTTGTATTAAATTGTATCGTAACCGGTTAACGATATCGCTTTAAAAACACATTCGTTAGTTTGATTATCTGTAATTGATAATTATTTTTCTTTAATTTTCGAGAGTTCCCCACAACATGAGTCCAACAGCAATCAGAAAAATTGAAAATGAAAAATGCGTTTTTCCACATTCGATACTTTGCATTTGCAACGACGACATTATCTACGCGCTAAAAAAAAACTACCTTAAAAGGATACCTGCGGATGCAATAATGCAAAATATTCCCCTTTTATTATATATGGTACAAACACACACACACACTATATATATATTTATATACATATACATACATATATATATATATATATATATATATATATATATATATATATATATACACACATACATACGAACACCTTCTTGATTTGTATAATAGTAATTAAATTCAAATAATTACTCCTCCTCTAAATATTCCTGATATATTGTCAACTTGCTGGCCATATATCCTTTCTGCGGCTTCTCCATTATTTCGATGGTCACAGAGAATAACTTGGTAAGTTTAAAATCTCAACTTTTCAGAGCAGTTCTTTAACAGAGAATCAAAAAAAAAAAAAAAAAAAATCAGTCCCTTAACAGGCCACGAGGGCCCTGAGGGGCAGATACTATAGAGGTATCTGATTCATGACCATACCGCTCAGTAGGGAGATAGTGTGGTCAGTACTATGATCCGGTCGCCTGATTTTTCCCTTGGCCGCTTCGACTGCTAGAGTCATTAGCACCCAAGGTGCCCATTATTAAATTAATTAAAGGCTGGGTCGGCCTAGGGACGGTCAGGGAGGCCGAATTCAACCAATGAATGAAGACACTAGAATAAAAAATCTTTAGTGCTTGCTCGGGATTTGAATTCAGGCCTCCAGCTCATTAGTCCAGTGCTCTACCACCAGCTAACTGAGATAACTCGCTATTTTAAGAGCTATACAGAGACCTGGATTTTATAACGTTTAAGCCTGTGAGTTCTAATATTTTCACACTATAACATCTTCACACTACGCATAACTCTTAGGAGATAAACATAATTTATTTAACTCATTTTGCCCATTTTCCGGCTTACTAACTTATTCCCTGAGACCGACGAGTTTCGCTATGCGGGTACATAATGGTTGATCAGATCCTCAATATTAATAACGCAATAATAATGGTCCTCCCATAAAGCTGTTCCAATTTTAAATCTTCTGGCATACTACTTCTAACCTGCTAATATTTCATACTTTATTGCTATTTCTCTATGGTTTTATGTATTATAAAATGTTATAAGTCTCAAGACATCATTTTAGGAATTTAAAACGAAGCCATTAACATTTTGCAACAATCGCTGTCTGAAAATTTATTGTCTAGTATTCCTGGTGGTAAATTACTCGAGAGTCGTATTATATTTTATCACAAAGGGAGTAAATTAAGGTATTTGTGAGAGGGGAAATTCGGAATAAGAGCTTGGAAAATTGCTAATATTCCCTTTTCTACTTGACCTATCTCCATTTCCTTCTTTTCCTTTACCCTCCTCGTTTACTCTCTTTGACGCTCCTTTCTTTATTCCGCTCATTTTTTTTTTCTTCTATTTTACTCTATTTCCTTTCATTTTACAAATTTATTGCTTTATTGTCTTTATAAATCACCAAGGTGTCTGCATATAAGTTATTGAGCTTTGTCAAAATCATTATTAGAGTGAATATTCTTCGGCTGCCGACCGGATGTCGTACTCGGAAATTGTTGACTAGAAGCATCCACTTATCAGAATCCATTAAATCAAAATAACGATGATTCAAATTCTCATTTTATCCACTTATTATATTATGTGTTTATATATACATTTATAAATAAATATATATATATATATATATATATATATATATATATATATATATATATATAATTATTATTTTTAAATCTTGCACTCCTCTCGCGATGAATGTTCGAACTAGACTGGCTAAAAACAGGCGTTCCAGCCGCAGGTGCCTTCGTACAAACATTTATTTTGTCAGTAGAAACACAAGTAACTCCCTTCAAGACGAAACATAAATGCGTTCTTTCACTTTCATTAATGAAATACCACACAATAAATCTTTGGCTACCTGCGAAAGGAAATTTTTCTAGGAAGGCTCGAAAATGCTACAACAATGTAGCACTTCCTGCGGACATATGTTTATCTCCAGTATTTTGGCTAAAACTGTTCTATGTTGTTCGAATTTTGACAGTAGGCTAAGTAGAGGAACAGGGAGTGCAGGAACAGCGGTTACAAAGAGGTGACGCCTCCTTGTACCCGTAATTTGTATTTTGGACACCCAAAGAGTCGTTTAAACTTCAATTTGTTCACGTGTCCCACTTTCATCGAAACTGCGATATTGGTTACGTTTGAAGAGAGAAATTAACAAAAAAAAAATATCTGTCAGTGTACACAACGAGTTTTGGATATTTTCGTACATTAACATAAATATTTCTTTATTATATGAAGCGGAAAGTCTCTCATGAAGATTAGAAGAAGAGGTGATAAGCAATCAGGGAATAGTTGGGATTCGGCTAAAGAAAAACCTCAATACGATTTTTGTAAAAAAATGTATATTCAGGACGTTTCGGCTACTCTTTGGTAGCCTTCGTCAGCTAAAATGACAAAAAAAGAAAAAAAAAACAGAAATTAATACATAGAAAGAAAGTTTATAAGATAAGTGACTGGTCTATAATTACAATTCAACTTATTATAAAAGAACAATTTGTAGTTAAATTATTAGAACAATTAAGGCATTAATATCCAGGTAAAGTGAACATTAGTGTATATCTAGAGATTAGTTCTAAAAATCAATAGAAACATAAAAAAAACAATTTTATTGAGGTGTATACAAGTAAATAGGTGCTAATAATAATATTAATCAATTTTTAACAGAGAAATAAGATACTACATACCAATGAAAGTGCCGGGAGGCAGAGGAAGACCAAAGTCTTTCATTTTAATAAAGTATGTTACTTATTTTTTATTGGCGATCGGTCTGGCATATATTCGTTCTCTTTTATTATCATGCAAACAGCACTGAATGTGACTTTCATTGTTTCAATAGTGATACTCCCGCCTTTGAAGTAGCTGCCGCGGTTTTCCTGAGCTCCTAAAAGGGCATTGAAGGACGACTTCAAAAGAGAAGTGAAGTTGGACATGATCCCCTGAGAATAGGAAAGCCGATAGCTGGCTAAGCCGGATCAGGGCTTCTACTAATTGAGGACATGGCTAAGCCGCTGTCCTTACAGACAGTGATAAGGCCCGTTCCAAACTTAGCCACTTACTAGCCCTCGGGCCGACTTAATCAACTCCTAACGTATGCTCTTTTCCTAAGCACGGGGTTTAGAGAGACTACCTCAGTTCTACGGAGTAATGGTCCTTTTATGTTATGTTGAAGCTAATAGGCAATTAGCCGGATAAAACCACACTATTTCCGATGATTTATTCATTGAACAATTTATTTTCTTACTAGCTGTTACCCGGTGTGCCATGCTACACCTACATTCTGCAACTAGAAAAGTAAAAATAAATTAGAAACCAAATAAGTAATATTAAAATCTAATAACGCAAATCTGAAACTATATGGGTTCATATTTTAGAAACCGTGACCTCCGAACCGTGAGTCCTAGACGATTTTGATCTAGTTTATGACTCCCCTCGAATCAAGACTTAGATTTGTATTAGGAACGAACATACAGACAGACAGCTGCTAAACGCTTTTGACCCAACCTACGAGACTTCCCGGTTCAAGACCTACCAGTGTTCCAAGTTTAGTTGAAATCGGTCAAACGGTATGGATTTGTATAAGGAACAAACCGACAAACAGATGGACAAACAAACAGACACGTGATTTGTATATATATATAGATAAATATGCCTGGGTAAATGTGTTTTGATATCGTGTGAATGCCAAATACTTCTACAAGATCAAAATACAAATCCAGATAAATTAAAAATACTACAATACAAGAGCAAAATTATTAGAGATATAATGAACAGCTACTAAATTAACAACTGAAGTGGGGACCAGAGCCCAGGTTGCCCAATGATCCGGTTTGACGCGTTAATTCAATTTGAACATAATACAGAGTAAACTCCAGCTTCTACTGAACACTTCTTTCATTCAAAAGACGTTTTTTGTCTTTTACCTGAGTTTTTAATTTTTAAATTGGATTTTACAGTAAAATTAGTATTAAAGTAAAGCCAGGTAAGCAAATAAAAAACATATTTGTAATAGCGTTTTCCTAGAGCTAACGTTTAGAATCATTTCCGCTTAAAATACTGTTATGGTGCCTATCTTGCACTTCTTTCAGATTTCATCTTTTTTTCTCGTGTTGACATCTTTCACAAAATATCAACAACAAAAAACTAACTAAACTAATAATTGTTTCAAAAATGCCTCTAAGGGTAAGAATGGATGACAGCTCCTGAGAATCGGACTTTTAGCGCGGTCCATTCATAGGGAGGAACCCCGTTTATAAGGTTGATCTCATTAAACAATCCGGAAGTGCCGACTAGAAAATTTTGCGTTTCAGAACCCCTAGAGACCGAAAATGACGGTGGTTCAAATTTGTATATATATATATATATATATATATATATATATATATATATATATATTTGTCTGTTCGCGGCCCTGACAGCTCAAAAATGGTCCGATTTTGATGAAATTTCGTACAAAAATATTTCGTCTAATTTGGAAGGTCAAGTTCGTTAACCAGCAGAATCCGCCCACCGGAACATGGTTTTTGGAGCGAATGGCGCGCGAAAAAAATCGTTTCGCTTACTTCATATGCTTGCAAGTACTCCTTTTCATATGCTTGCAAGGACTAGGAAAGCGAATGAAACAATTTTTAAGGCGATAGCTTTAGCCGTTTTCGAGAAAATTGGAAAAATATTTGTTGAATAACGATTTTGGTTTGGGTACTTGAAATAGTTGAAATATTTTCTGCATGTTCGAATTTCATCAAAACTAATATTTTGAAATTTTAGTTACGTTTTGAGATAACGAAGGGTTATAATAAAATATTTTTTTAACAGACATGAAAAGTTTTGGGAACTTCGTATACTTTCATTTATATCTCGAAAACGGTTGAAAATCATGGTAAGCGAAAGGTTACTATTCGAAAGCTTACTAAATGGTCTACAAAAAAGGTTCTGAAGAAAGTTTTGAATAAGTGATGTCAATCGGAGAAATAAGTGCATAAACTTTGAAGTAATTGATTTCGTTTATTCGAACGTTTCTTTTTGTCTGTTTTTATTCCTTGTTATTTTAGCACTTTCCTCCGAAGGAAAGTAGCTATTGAGGTTGGACTCATGACGGAATTTTTGAAATTTTTTTTCAAATCTTTATCGATCCTACCTAGTAGACAGCGAAAATGACCCCCGTTAAAATTTATATATATCTATATATATATATATATATATATATATATATATATATATATATATATATGCATATATATATATATATATATATATATATATATATGCATATATATATATATATATATATATATATATATATATATATATATATATATATATATATATATGTCTGTTAACACGATAGCGGCCAGAGTTTTTGTTTTTTCGTCACGAAACTTGGTATATAGCATTCAATTAGCAAACGATTGAACGAGTTCGTTAATCAACAAAATCGGTCCACCGGAAGGGGGGGTTTACCCCGAACCCAAAACACTAATTTGACCATTTCAGCCGTAATATTTGTTATATTTCAACGAAACTTGGTATTCGTAGTGGTAATATAGAGAGAAAAGTGAGATATAAAAATGAACTAAATCGGTTCATAAGGAGGGGGGGGGGTTTACTCCGGACCGACAATACCAAGTCGCCACTACCAGCCGTGATTTTTGGTGTATTTCGACGAAACTCGGTATTCATAGTGGTAATCTACAGGTAAATATGTGTTATAAAAATAAACTAAATCGGTTCATAAGGAGGGGGGGTTTACTCCAGACCCACAATACCAATTCGCCACTACCAACCGTGATTTTTGGTATATTTCGACGAAACTCGGTATTCGTAGTGGTAATCTACAGGTAAATATGTCTTGTAAAAATAAACTAAATCGGTTCATTAGGAGGGGGGGGGGGTTTACTCCGGACCCAAATTACTAATATACTCATACTGGTCGTAATTTCTGCTGTATTGTAACGAAACGCGGTATACTTCGTGGGTAACTCATTAGAAAGAAGTGTTGTAAAAATGAGCTGAATCGGTCAATCGGAAAGGGGGGTTTACTTTGTAATATATTTCAATAGAAAAGCCAGCCAGACATAGGTTCACAAAGGCGCCGCAAGGAGCGCTAGAGGGACTGTATCCGGTTCCTGCGTTAGATCAAAATACGATAATATGAGGTTTTTTGTATTTATTACGTAGTGTAGTAGGTACCATGTGTAAACATAACTCTGGAAGGAAATTAATAATTTATCAGTTACTCATTACAAAAGTAAAAGAGAACTATTCATGTTCTTATTTTATTTATGTAGGATATTTTAAGCAAATTGTTTTGGAAAGCAGTCTATGCTACCCAAATTCTGAGGAAAGTGCTTAGGTATGCAGCTCCTGCGTGACGGACTTTTTTAATTACTTATAGTTGTATAATGTATTTGACAATAAAACAGATTAAGTAAAATAAGAAAAACAATTCATTGTTAGAAATATAGCTTGCCAAGAGAAAGAGATTCGATGACGTCTTTTGAATATTTTCAATTGCCTTTATGCTGTTGTTTTTTTTTTTTTTTTTTTTTTTGTTTTTTTTTTAATTGATTTTATTTGTAGAATTATTACTATAGTAAAAGAACACAAGAAAATGTGAAAATTTTTGATATGATTGTTTAGTTCACATATGAATTCATAGTTTAGTTGATATTGATGCCTTAATATTTGACTAAAAATAAATAAAAAAATGCATTCCTGAAATAATTGCGTTTTATTCAAGTTTTAACATCTACCTATATAAAGTAATAAACAGAATTGTTAATATGTATACACGAATTTTTTTTCATATGGATTCTATTTATTCTGGTGGCTTTAATATTTAAATAAATTCTATTTTAGACTCTGCATCAATATTCATTTCAAATATATTAAGTATGCAAATAGCAGAAGGTATTATTAAATTGGTAGGTTTCCTCTTGCTCTATCAAGCTTTTATTTATTGTAACATTTTTGGCTAGAGAACGTAAAATAATATAATTTATTTTTATATCGCAATCTATAAATAGAGAATATCCCTACGTGAACAAATATCTGTAATAATAAATTTATAATTTTTTCTTCACTAAGCATATATCATCATATTACAAATATATACTGCTGTTTCTTTATGCGTTCCACAAGTATAAACAACTATTTAATGGGCCACCAATGTCATTCAGTATGATGATTTGCCTAAATATTTTTAGTAAAGACTAAGTTTCATGCCCCCGTGATTTTCCTTGGCTTAAAATGAACACTAAAAAAGTCCGTCTCGCAGGAACTGCATCATCTTAGCGCGGTTCCGTTCATATCCCTAGTCTAATTTGGAAAGATTAAAATAGAAGCAGTTATTATTTTGGTTTCACCAGTCTTTTTTTTTTAATTATTTATTATAATGGCGTGTCAACCCTTAAGGTCACTAACGCCATTCCTGTATGACGTAAAGTCTTGAAAGGTCATGATTTACTATCTTACCTGGAAGGGTCGGCTAACACTAGAAACTGTCCCGCTAGTGAAAAGGTCTTGGAATCCTGGAAATCTATATTTCTAACAATAAATTGTTTTTGTTATTTTACTTAACCAGTTTTATTGTCAAATACATTATCCAAGTATAAGCAATTAAAAAATAACAAGGAATAAAACAGACAAAAAAACCATTCGAATAAACGAAATCAATTAATTTAAAGTTTTAAGCACTTATTTCTCCGATTGACATCGCCTAATCAAAACTTTCATTAGAACCTTTTTTTAGAGCATTTAATAAGCTTTCTAATGATATTCTTCCGTTTACCAAGATTCTCAACCTTTTTCGAGATATTAAGGAAAGTAAACAAAGTTACCAAAACTTTTTATGTATTGTTAATAAAATATTTTATTTTAACCCTTCCTTAACTCCAAACGTAACCAAAATTTCAACATATTAGTTTTGATGAAAGTAGAACATGCAGAAAATGTTTCAACTGAATCCCATGATTCTAAGTACCCAAACCAAAAACGGTATTCAAAAACTATTTTTCCAATTTTCCCGAAAACGGTTAAAGCTATCGCCTAGAAAATGGTTTCATTCGTTTTCCTAGCCCAGGAAGCATATAAAACGAGTACTTACAAGCTTATGAACTCAAAACGTAAGCGTTACGATTTTTTTTTGTACGAATTTCGCCCCAAACGCCATCTTCCAGTAGGCGGATTTTGCTGGTTAACGAACTTGACCTTTCAAATTAGACGAAAGATTTTTGTACCAAATTTCATCAAAATCGGACCATTCGTCTAGGAGCTACAGAGCGAACAGACAAATATATATACATATATATATATATATATATATATATATATATATATATATATATATATATATATATATATATATAGTATTTAAACGCAGTTTAAATATTTATCTCATTTTAATAACTAATTTAAAGTTTAATCGAACATAACCAACGAAAAACATCCGTGAAATCAAAACAACTGTTTATATAAATTAATCCATTCCACCTAATATCACACTTCTCCCTCCTTCAAGAGAATGGTTGTGGATTGTCTTCGACAGCCCCGACCCTTCGCATCAACTGGTCCGCGTGTTTCCTCTTCTTCAGGCCTTCGACGAGTACTTCATAGGATAGGTCTGATGTTCTCTTGAGAATGATCCCTGCAGTCCAACCGTCCTTCTTCTCTGACTGAATCCAGACTTCTTCCCCTGCTTGGAACTCTCTAGGTCGTGCAGATCTGTCGTGATAGGCCTTCTGTTTCCACATTCTATCTTCTACCCCATCTCGAAATTTTGGAGACACCCGATCCAATAAGGTCGGTAGTCGTCTCCCAAGAAATAAGGCAGCAGGTGACATACCAGTTGTTTTGTGAGGGGTATTCCTATAAGACAACAGGAAGCGTTGCAGAGCTAAGAGGGAATCGCCAACTTCTTTCTTACAAGCGAACCATCTTCTCTTAAAAGTTCGAATGAACCGCTCCACTAATCTATTCGTTTTGGGGTGGTAAGGAGTAGATGTGACATGTCGAATGCCATTATCTGAGCAGAACTTCCTTAATTCCTGTGAAGTGAATTGCGGCCGGTTATCTATCTATGTCTTGGGTACTTCCCATCTGGAAAACCACGACCTTAGCTTTTTTACAACAATCTGAGAGGTTGTTTTCTGAAGCATTTCAACTTCGGGCCATTTCGTCAGTCCGTCTACACCTACCAACCACTGACTGCCGGCGAAAGGACCTGCCAAATCCAAATGAACTCTCTCCCAAGGGGCGTCCGGGAGATTCCAAGGATACAGAGGTACTTCTGGTTCTCTGTCTCTTCCTTCCTGGGAACTTTGGCACCGTTTCACATACTGCTCGAGATCGAGATCCATCCCCGGCCACCATGTGTAGTATCGAGCCAGAGATCTCATTCCCTCGATTCCAGGATGTCCTGCGTGTAGGATTTTTAAAACCGCCTTTCTTAACGAATTTGGTGGAATAAACCGACCTAACCTAGTTATGACTCCTTCTTCTACGGCCAGTTCCTCCTTTTTCAGCGAATATGGTCGAAGAGCTTGGTCTTCTGCTACCTTTCTCGGCCAACCGAGCTGAATAAATTTTACCTTAATTTTCCTCAGTAGTGGGTCGTCCCTGGTTTCCTTTTGTAGTAGATGTCGATCCGTCAATGTGTCAATCTTCTCATTTCGCAGTGCTCTGAGAGATTTGATTTCCAACCGTTCTTCCTCCGATAAGTCCAACGTGTTTTGCGGTAATCTTTACAATGAGTCAGCTAACGTATTGTCTTGCCCTTTACAATATACCACTTCATAGTCATACCCCATCAGCAGTATAGCCCATCGGATTAACCTATTATTTGTTACTTTTGGCAAATCCCTCTTCTCACCAAATATACGCAATAGAGGCCTATGATCACTGATCAGCTGAAATTTCCTTCCCCAGACAAATTGATGAAATTTCTTTACTCCGAACACTAACGCCAGTGCCTCACGATCAATGGATGCGTAGTGTTCCTCAGATTTATTCAACTTTCTTGAGGCAAAAGCTATCGCTCGCTCCGACCCGTCTTCCATACGATGTAAAAGTGCCGCTCCTAAACCTGCTTCCGAGGCATCGCAACGCAAAATCAGCTGTTTATTTATGTCATAAGGAACAATATTGTCACTGGTTGCGAGCGTATCCTTTATTCGCTAGAAATCACCTTCCTCCTTTTCAGTCCATCTCCATCGCATTTTATTGCTGGTCAGCTTATGGAGATCCGCGCAAATTGCATGGAGGTGTGGGGTAAATGTTTCATAAAAGTTTACCAAACCAAGGAAAGCCCGAAGCTCCTTAACCGTTTTCGGAGAGGGGGTGTCCTTAATTGCTTGAACTTTGTTTGGTGTCGGGTGAATGCCCTCTCTGTCGAGCTGATGGCCTAGGTATTGCACCGAATCTTGTACAAACTGACATTTTTCCAGCTTTAACCGTAGTCCCGCTGCCCTTATTCGTGCAAAAACCTCCTTAAGAAGACGCAGATGTTCCGTCATATTTTCTCCCCCCACGACTACATCATCAAGTAAGACCGCTACTTTGGACACTCCCGCCAGCAAATCGTCTAAAAATCTTTGAAATCTAGCAGGGGCGTTCGTTAACCCGAAACACATGCGACGATAACGATAATATCCTACGTGGGTCGCAATGGTTAGTAGTTTGCGGGATTCGTCTGCTACCTCCAGCTGTAGGTACGCATCCCGTAAATCAACAACCGTGAAAACAGTTGACCCCACCAGTTTTGATACTAGGTCGTCAAAAGTCGGCATTAAATAAAACTCTTCAGCTAACACAGGGTTCAGAGTCACTCGGAAGTCACCGCAGATTCTCACTGCTCCGTTTTCCTTATCTATATTTACCGTTTGAGTAGCCCATTCTATCGGAGTCATCGCTGGATCCACCTTTTCAATAATCCCCTGAGACTCGAGTCGACGTAGCTCCTGCTCCACCGGCTTTCTCAGTGAAAAAGGGACGCGTCTAGCTTTAAAAGCTTTCGGGACAGCAGAATCGTTAAGATGCAGCTGCACTTTTACTCCACGAACCGTGCCCAACTCAGGTCTAAAAATATCTTGAAATTCGTTAAAAATATAACTAATATTTTTCCCTAAAGGTCGCTCTTTCTGAGGTCTATTGTTTGGAGAGGTGGAATTAGCAGAACCTACTTTTCTGACTGTCACATGTTTTGGTAAGCTCAGTTCAAATGCCAGAGACCATGGTAATCCAAATAGAGGCCCATCATTCTCATCCATTACTACTACAGGAAGACTTAACGTCCGCTGATCCAGCTCAACCTTCAAGTTCGTCGTGCCTAACGATTTTAAAATATTTTTTCCATACCCTGTTAGCGAGCCTCTGTACTTGGATAATTTTGGGCACCCTAATTTCTCCCACCAATATCTGTTGATTGTCGACACACGTGCCCCTGAATCATACTACATTCTGCACCACTGTCCATTAAGCTTAGCATCGATTGTGGCCCTTGGTGCTTTTGTCTCGATTGCCCGAACGACTGTGGGCTCCACCTCATCTTCGCTTCCACTACTCCTACTTCCTGTAGTCACAGCCCTCACTCCTTTGGCCGAACGCTTGCAACACCTAGCATAATGAACTCGTCTAGAACAGCGTCTACACACAACCTTCTCGGCTGGACAGCTCCCAACTCGGTGCTTTTCAAACCCGCAGGCCTGGCATGTCGGGGATTTGGAAAATGAAATAACCTTCTCAATAGAGAAAGTTCCCTTGTCTTTCTCGGTTTCCTTCTCTGACTTCTCTAACACTAATCCTAACTGTAAGATCTGCTGAAATGACACGGGCTTGTTGGCAGTGTCGACTCCATCCGGCCATCTTTGTCTCACCTCGGCTTCAAATTTAAGGTGGCCAACGCCAGCCACAAAACGGTCTCGGAGTCTTTCGTCCAGGCTAGCCCCATACGAACAGAACGAGCTAAGCTCCTTCAATCGATTTGCATACTCCATAAAAGACTCTCCAACAGACCTATTTGCTTGCTCAAAGTTTATACGGCTAGTAAAAATTGTAGTTGAAGGCATATATATTGCTGTGAATCCATTCACTACTTCTGAATAGGTACAGTCGTCCAAGCTTTTAGGAAAAAAGTAATTCTGAATTGCAGCTAAACATGTAGTCCCTACATACGCAAGTAGAAGCTCTTTTCTTATTTCACTCTGCTCTGGTGATCCAAAACCTTTTAGCCTGCAAATACGTTCAAAATGATTTATATAACATTTCCAACTTACTGAATTATCGAAAGCCTGGAAACTGAAGGCAGCAATCCGCCGTGCCAAACTAAACTCCTCCCTTCCTTCTTCTTCCATCCTCAGTGGGACAGATTGTTTTCTCGGCATCCTCGTCACCAATTTAGTATTTAAACGCAGTTTAAATATTTATCTCATTTTATTAACTAATTTAAAGTTTAATCGAACATAACCAACGAAAAACATCCGGGAAATCAAAACAACTGTTTCTATAAATTAATCCATTCCACCTAATATCACAATATATGTATATATATATATATATATATATATATATATATATATATATATATATATTTATATATATATACACAAATTTGAACCACCGTTATTTTCGGTCTCCAGGGGTTCTGAAACGCGAAATTTTCTAGTCGGCACTTCCGGATTGTTTCATTGTATCAACCTTATAAGCGGGGTTCCTCCCTATGGGGGAGGGAGGAACCGCGCTAAAATACCCTAAAACGATTTTCATCTGCTTAATTCTTGTGACGAGATAAGATATTCTAGAGAAGTGAGATTTCAAATTCCTGGTGGGTAAGAATTTTGTTTTTAATGCCGTTATATTTTTTCAAGCCAAATATATATATATATATATATTCCTTCTAAAAGTAGCCCTTTTAGAAGGCCGTTTATTGTACTACATGTATCATACAAGGTACAGTATATCACATGTATGTTTTTTTTTTTTTTTCTTATCTTAGTTAATTTTGTTCAATTTAGTATTTTAGTTAGGTGTACATATAAATAATTCACGTTAACTTAAAACAATTAGTATACAACAAGGAGTAAAAAAATAAACTTATATATTCAGTAAGGTCCGCTTTACTTCAATAAAAATGCAATTTTTCATTTTTCACGTAAGTAGGTAGTTTTTAATAAGTGTATAAATGTTTTGAGGGCAGTTATATTCTTTCAAAGAGTTTAGGATTGACGGCCACCATGCACTGTCAAATGCTTTTTGCATATCTAGTGAAATAAGTACGATATGATTTTTATTATTTAATGCTTGTTTTATAAATGTATTCATTTTCTCTAAAGCTTGAGAAGTTCCTGTTTGAGGGGTAAAACCAAACTGATTGCTATCAATTATATTATTTGAGTAAAGGAAATGTGAGAGCCTTCGATGAATTATTTTTTCCAGGACCTTCCCTCCTATTGGAATTAAACTTATCGGTCTCAGGGAGGATATTTCATTTGGTGGTATTAGGTTTCTTTAATAGTGTTAGTTTTGATTTATTCCATAAATATGGAAATATTCCTTGAGAAAAGCATTTTGAATAAATTGTATGCATGAAATTAGGATATTTTTGATAAACTGTTTGGATAATTTCGACAGAAATGCCGTCTATTCCTACTGATTTTTTTTTTAATTTTAATTATGTATAATGTCAGAAAGTTCGAATTTTGTTAAAGGTAAGTCATTTAAGGAGTTGGGCGGTATTTGCGAACAAGTTCTTAATAATTTATGTTTTTCATTGTCTGTTTCCTGATTGTCGTTGCCTACTATATTGTTAATTATATAGTCGTAAGTAGATTTAATGTCAGTAGTGTAGGTCCCGTCTTCTTTTAGAATAGTTTTCAAATTTAGATTTTCAGGTAAATTTTGTTTAGAATATTTGTAGGGCCACGACCAAGGATTTGTAAAATCTATGGAATTACAATAGTCTTGCCAGGACTTTAGTTTTTTTTCTTCTAATTTCTCTGAGGTATATTTGTCTTTTTTGGAAATATAAAATTTTACGTTCTTCTTTTAAATTAGAATCATTTTAAGTACGCTGATAACGCCTTCTAAGACGATTAGTTTCTTTTCTTAGTTCAGATAAGTTTTCATCCCACCAGGATGTATATTTATGGGGTTTCTGGTTATTTTTATGAAAATAAGTTTTGATATTGAATGATTTATTACATGATTCAATCAAACATTTTTGAAATTTATTTTGACAATAGTTTATTTCAGTGTTATTAGCTATTAGCTATATATATATATATATATATACATATATTTATATATATATATTTATATATATATATATATATATATATATATATAAATATATATATATATATAAATATATATATATATATAAATATATATATATATATAAATATATATATATATATATAAATATATATAATTATATATATCTCCAATATATATATATATATATATATATATATATATATATATTTATATATATCTATATTCATATATATATATATATAAATATATATTATTATTTTTATTATTAGGAGATACAATTCACATGGATGAATGTACATTTATCACAAAAAAAAAAAAAAAAAAAAAAAAAGTAAGATGCTAAACACGTCAATTTACAATTGGGCGTCTCCTTCACCCTATTTATATATATATATAAATATATATATATATATTAATATATATATATATATATATATATATATATATATATTTATATATATATATATATATATATATATATATATATGTATATATATATATATATATATATATATATATATATATATATATATATATTGGAGATGGTGATAGTTAGCCGTTGCAAAGATACGAAGACAAGGTATAGTTGGGATTCGGCTAGGAGAAAAAAACGTCAGACTTTCAGGAAGAAATCTGTAATTGGACGTTTCGGCTGCACATTGGCAGCCTTCCTCAGCTAAAAAAATACATACAAATTATAAGTAAAAAAAAAAACAGGCAGAAATGAGCGTAGTATATACATCATGACAATGATTAGAACCTATCTTATTATTAAACAATGAAAATACGGTAGTCGGAAAGTAAACAGTAAGTAAACAAACATTTTTTTTTAAAAAAACATTTTTATATTGCGAGAAACTCAATCTATTCTATAGGTGAATCTATTCTATAGGTGAATTATAAATTTTATTCGCCTATAGAATAGATTGAGTTTCTCACAATATAAAAATGTTTTAAAAAAAAATGTTAGTTTTGTACTGTTTACATTCCAACTACCGTATTTTCATTGTTTAATAATAAAATTGTTTTATAACCTATTGTTATGACGTAAAATTTTGCTTATTGCTTCGACTGTACTCGTTTGTAAGCCTTAATGTTTATTTTTTAGCTGAAGAAGGCTGGCAAAGTGCATGCCGGATTGTTCGAAATATACATTTAAAAAAAAAACAGACGTTTTCCTTAGTCGAATCCTAACCATTCCTCCATTTCTTATCGCCTCAGCTATCTTCATCTGATTATAGTTATTTATAAAGTATGACTTTTCTATTGCAGGCCTAAGCACCAAATCCGCGAGAAGCGGACCAACTACCATGTGGAAATGGTGCTAATCATCAAGAGGTTTAGTCACGATGATGTCGGAACATACAACTGCGTCTCGACCAACTCTCTAGGCAAGGCAGAAGGCACTCTCAGGCTCTATGGTACGAAAAGATTTATATATATCAGAAATATCAATTATTTACATATAATATTCAATGAATTTGTGTAGAAGAAATAGTATAGAATTAAAAAGATGAACAAAAATCTAACATTGTACCCTATTCAATCTAGTTCAAGCAGAAAATCTACTAATTACACATGCAAGTTAATAAATATATTTTTTTAATCCCAGCTCTACTAGATTTGCAACTTCAGTGCCTCATCAGGAGTTGAACATAAAATTAAATACAGCCCAAGAAGGCAAGTCAACTTTTCACCATCAGAGTCAACGTCATGTGGCCCTGGCATTAGAAGGGTTCGACTTTCCTACCGTAGCTGTTTAAATAGTTTACGGCCTGATGATCTACTTTTTAATTCATAATATCAAGTACAATAGACCAAAAGCTTTCATAGGATAAAACTTCTATTATATACAAACATACACTCACACGCTTCAATTACACACACAAATATATATATATATATATAAATATATATATATATATCTTTTGGTTTATTTTGGATTATAAACACCATCATATTGTTATTTAAAAAAATCTACTTTACAGTAATGCTCCTCTATAAACGATTTTAGACGTATAGCCATCGGGGATCAACCATACAGACTGCGTATAGGGTGTCTGACAGACGGCAGACATACAGACAAACAGATAAAGAGACAAACAGACAAAAATTCTAAAAATCATTTTTTTCGGTACGATTGCGTTGATAAAGGCCCCCCAATAGTATTTTTCCCATATCGCTACAGACAGCGATCCGTTATAATTTTATTATATGTATAGATAGATTACGGCTGGCAGTGGCTAGTTGGTAATTTGGGTCCAGAATAAGCACTCCCTTCTAATGAACCGATTTTTTTTTTTTTTTTTTTTTTTTTTTTTTTTTTTACAGCATATTTTTCTAGTTATATTTCCACAACGAATAACAAGTTTCGTTGCAATACAACAATGATAGTGGCCGGCATAACTTTTTTATTTATGAACCGATTGACATGAAACGAACACTGAATGCTAAGTGAAGCTTAATCCGTTAGAATTTTATTATATATATATATATATATATATATATATATATATATATATATATATTGCACTGGTATTTCTAAAGTGGCACAACTTAAAAATCGGTGTTTTTTAGATATGACACAGGTGGTGCGTGATGACACTGACACTATGTTTTTTTTAAAAAAACTGAGCTCTCGCACTGCCTAGAGGCCTATTCTCCTTAGTCTAGTAGTTTCTCTAATTCGCCAATGGATATTATATTTTGTATAACTTTCTTCTCATAGGCCTAAGCTCGCTAAAGAGGAAGGGGATCAAGAGAAATACGCAATCAGTTCCGCGTATTTCGAGCAGCACTGGTCGCATGAATTCCGTCGTCAATACCCGTGTATTGAATGTAGCTGCGAAACAGCTAATAAAAAACACTAATACGTTTTTGTTTTTATCTTATAACTTCTATTTAGATTCAGTTGGTCGAAAGCGATGAAGTCTAAATACTTGAAAAAGTCAGGTGGTGTAGCTAGAACTGAGAGGGTAGTCCATCAAGGAAATAGGCTCCTAAGATAATAATTGTAATTTAAACGGGGAAGAGAGAAGTTGAGGAACGCCATCTGTTGTCCGGCCTTTAACTTTTGTCAAATTCCCATTAGCTGACTCTCAAGGGCCCACATAAAACTTTTAAACAAGTGAGATTTACTACTCTTTAGGATACAGATCAGTTGTTCTTTAATTACTGACTAGGTTTGTTATCTTTCCGAAATATTGCCTACTGGATAGTGTTTCTTGATGGGCATATTGCAGTTCTCATTGTATCCTTTTCTATCACTTACAGTTAATTTTTAAACAAAAACGACAAGAACTCAATCAACGATTCGGACAACTATACAGACTACTAAATCGAACACCACACTTAACCGTACAGAACGAACTAACTGTCTACAAGTCATTAATAAAACCTATGTGGACTTACGGAGTAGAACTCTGGGGGACAGCCAAGCATTCCAACATCCACCGAATCCAAACATTTCACCCAAAGTCCTACGTACCATAGTCAATGCTCCTTATGTTTCGAATCGCACCCTCTATAATGACCTAAATATCCCTTTTGTCCAAGATATAATCCATATCCGCTTCTCATCTTTCCATAGTAAATTGATCAATCATCCTAATCCTTCAGCCCAATCCTTATCCAGCACTAATCATATTTCCTTCCACCAAGACGTCTTAATAAAAAGTGGCTCCGGGATCTACTTAGGCAGTGAAGTGTCGTGGAGTGATCAAAAATCAGTGTAATTGTAATTATGATAATTGAGAGTGATATCGATGGATATTTTCTCTCCACATGAAATCACAGGCCACGTCTCATTCGCCTCCAATCCTCTCTGCTAGTCGCAGGGTGTGGTTGGATGGCGCAAGGTAAACTCCAGGTCATCCTAGAATCCTTCCTAACAAGGAAGGCATTCGGTTGACAACTGGTGGCACCGGAGGCGTGGTCAAGCTACCTATACGTATATCTAATTACATAATACATATATTGTAGACTGTAATATTTCTGTAAATAAAAAAAAAAAAAACAGTTAATATACACTCTAAACAAGGACGCATCTATTTTGAGCTGGATGTTGAAAAGGGGCACGTTAATTTTTGCGGGAATATCTTTCAAAAAACTCAAATGACACTAATTGAGATATGGAAAAAATCAAAAAATAAGAAGTACAAAATGCGTTACATTTAAAAAAAAAAAATTGAAACAATTTCTTTTTTCTCTTTTAGCGCGGTTCCTCCCTCCCCCATAGGGAGGAACCCCGCTTATAAGGTTGATACAATGAAACAATCCGGAAGTGCCGACTAGAAAATTTTGCGTTTCAGAACCCCTAGAGACCGAAAATGATGGTGGTTCAAATTTGTATATATATATATATATGTATATATTTATATATATATATATATATATATATATATATATATATATATATATATATATATTTGTCTGTTCGCTCTCTAGCTCGAAGACGAATGGTCCGATTTTGATGAAATTTGGTACAAAAATCCGTCGTCCAATTTGAAAGGTCAAGTTCGTTAACCAGCGAAATCCGCCTACCGGAAGATGGCGTTTGGGGCGAAATTCGCGCAAAAAAAATCGTAACGCTTACGTTTTTGAGTTCATAAGCTTCTAAGTACTCGTTTTATATGATTCCTGGGCTAGGAAAACGAATGAAACCATTTTCAAGGCGATAGCTTTAACCGTTTTTGAGAAAATTGGAAAAATATTTTTTGAATACCGTTTTTGGTTTGGGTACTTAGAATCATGGGATTCAGTTGAAACTTTATCTGCATGTTCTACTTTCATTAAAACTAATATGTTGAAAGTTTTGTTACGTTTGGAGTTAAGGAAGGGTTAGAATAAAATATTTTATGAACAGACATGAAAAGTTTTGGGAAGTTCGTATACTTTCATTAATATCTCGAACACGGTTGGGAAATCGTGGTAAGTGGATAGAAACTATTTGAAAGCTTACTAAATTCTCTACAAAAAAGATTCTAAAACTATTTTTGATTAGGTTATGTCAATCGGAGAAATAAGTGCTTAAAACTTCAAATACGTCTGTTTTGTTCTTATGAACGGGTTTTTGTCGTTCTTGTTGTAATTTTTGTCTCTTTCCCTTCGTTTTTTATTGCTTTTTATTTTTGTAATTTCTTATGTCGCGAAAATTTTGTGTGTAAAACAGGATATGAAAAATGAGGCCAATTTTCTGTTGCTAGAAATAATATAAATTTTGGGAACTTTCTTTAATATCTCGAAAACTGTTGAGAATTTTGGTAAACGGAAGAATACCATTAGAAAGCTTATTAAATGCTCTACATAAAAGGTTCTAATGAAAGTTTTGATTAGGCGATGTCAATCGGAGAAATAAGGGCTTAAAGCTTTAAAGTAATTGATTTCGCTTATTCGAAGTGTTCTTTTCGCCTGTATTTTATTCCTTGTTATTTTTTAATTGCTTATAGTTGGATAATGTATTCGAAAATAAAACAGGTTAAGTAAAATAACAAAAACAATTTATTGTTAGAAATATAGATTTCCAAGATTCCAAGACCTTGCAACTAGCGGGACGGTTTCTTGTGTTGCCGACCCTTCCAGGTCAGATTGTAAATCCTACCTTTCAAGACTGGTGGAACCAAAATATAACTGTCAGGGTTCGGTCACTGCTACTTAATAAAACTACATTTTATCGTAAAAATGGTTTTATTGTGCCGACGTTTCGGCTTGAACTTCAAGCCTTCATCAGGGCTGTAAATACAAGTAGGACATATTTAACACTAATATATGCACATATCTATGTAAATATATATATATATATATATATATATATATATAATATATATATTTATATATATGCATATACACATACACATATACACGCACACATATGTACATATATATGCCCACATACCTACACATATGGGGTATGTATTATTAAGTAGCAGTGACCTAACCCGGACAATCCCTAGCTTGCATCATCAACGGTCAACGATCTCCTCTCAACAAAATAATAACTGCTTCTATTTTAATCTTTCGAAATTAGACTAGGGATAAGAACGGAACCGCGCTAAGATGAGGCAGTTCCTGCGAGTCGGACTTTTTCGCTAATAACTCCAAAAGAATTTACCCTAGAAACCATCCCAAGTCGTCAAAAGATTTATAATGAAATTTCATACAATATCTTATTTCATAAAAACTTAACATATATTTGCTGCTTTATCAACATAGCAATAAGTATGAAAAAAATTGTAAAAGATAAAGATCATTTACATAATATTTTCGGCAACTTAAAATTCATTTAGAACCCTTATGATGATTGGGGAAAGATCCCATGATTAATTACCCATAAGTATAAATTCATGACAGTCAGAAAAGAAATACCAAAACGAAAAGAAAACATAAACTCTCCTTCATAAATATCATTTCTTCTAAAAATACTTCAGTGACCTCACTTGGTCCTCTCACTACGTCCACCGATGTCAGTCCAATGCGCCCAACGCCAAAGCAAACGGTCAATCCTTCGTAAGCGTTCCCTTTGAACCACCCCTAATGCTCATAACGCCCACTTTGCGTCCCTTTTTTTTTTCAGTCCAATCCGGTCCTTCCACTCTTTCAACGTTTTCTTATAATTCTAACAACTTTTTTGTAGAGCTACTTATGATCTCTAACGTACAAACAATGTTCTTCTTAAATTAATTGAAGCATGACTTTCGGCAATCCTATTCATCTTCCTCCAGATGTATCATTTCCCCTTTTCAAACTCTCTTTTCCTCTCCGGACCTGAAAAACAAACAAAGAAGATCTTATCAGATGCCAGTGCCACTTCAATGAGAACACAACAGCTGTTTAGAGAGACACCAAAGAGATCATAAATAATTAAAACCCTATTCATTGAAAATATAGAGCAAATTAAGTCATGGGGTGCTGAGAAAAACCCACCTCGCTACTTAAAGCTAAATGCTTATTATAGTTGTAGGACTTTTCCTTAATGCAAAAATTGTTCCCAAGGTACGCGATTGCAACAATAGAAATAAAAATTGTAGTTTAGTGCACAAAATGCGTTAATTAAAGAAGAAATGCAGGGTCCTTCTTCATATTTGGCTCCTTCTAATACTGTCTGCTTCTAAATGGACATCTAAGTTTACTTTGCATGCAGTATATTGCAGAAAGCATATTAGGATTAAGTTTTAATTGTTTGTAGGATGTTTTCTCAAATCAAGTCAATTGTACCAGCCGAGCGCCCTTACACAATATTTCTCACAATATAGTTCCCTTAAAACTACAGTTATAAAGCTATGTATCACAATTATTTAGGCTTAGAAATATACTTAGTAAAAAACCTCAAAGCAACCCTGCATGTATCTTTTTCAAATTACTGGATGAAGCTCCTTTAAATTCAATGAACTGTATGTGGGTATTAGGTGTACGATTAGAAGTACCTAAATTCAGTAAATTTTTTCTGAGAAACTTATGAAATTAATAATTTTAATTTTTATGGCCTTTAGAACATAGCCAGGCAAGAATCAATGCCCCAAACGGTAAGCAGGTCTATTAACAAAATACTGGTCTGCCTGAAGAACATAAGAATGTAAAAACTTATTTAATGATCTCAGGCAATGTTGCCACAAGTGGTATTTTCGTTTGCATGCTTTCCTGAAAACAAAAACGTTTACATTTACAAATATCACAGTAACCAAACTGGTTTTCGAGTTTGACCAAGTTTAGAGCAAACAGTTCCTTTTTTTAATCACCAAGGAAGTGTATCACTAAAAAAATAAATAAATAAAAACATAGTAGTTTAAATTCATAAAACTTAGTAGAATTTTAAAAAGACTTAAGAAGGCCATCTCGCCGTCCATTACTAAGATAACACTTAGGTGTCATTGCAACTTACTTCAGAGATAGAATTCTATTCTAATATACTCAGATGCACTTTGTTCCTTCTTTTACGGTTGTGCGACTAAGATAATCTATTTTACAGACGATGTAAGTGGCGAGATAAGGAGCCTGCACTCAGGGGACTCCTAGACTCTCGAGTTTCTCTAAACATTCAAACCAACACAACTTTAACTCTCTCCTTCTTGACTTTAAAAGTTCACTTCCTTGGATCTTGATTGCATTCATACCCAAGACACTTGCTTATCAAATTCTACTTCCTTTATACTCTTGCCTGAACAGCGAATCTGGAATATAACTATTATTTACAACTTTCTTCTATGATATTTCTTGTTCTATGTGCATGGTCAAATAGAATGTGTACCATGACCGTTCTTCCTGAACAGAGGTAAGAAATGTTTAGACAGATTGTAATTAATTGTAAAACTTACAAGGTGGACAATTAATGCTCCTAGACACAAATGGAACGACAAGTGGTTTGAAACAAAACATACCCGCATAAATAAAATTTATTTATTTATTTATTCATTCATTTCGAGAGCTTCGCAACAAGGGTGATCTGCTCTATTGAATAACAAAGAATAAAAACAAGAAAAATGAAAAAAAAGGGGGATAAATGATAATAATAAATACAATGAAGTAATTGGTTTTGAATTAATTGGTCATGATCTCAGATTAAATAGAATCCGATGATAGGTGATAACATAGGGCTTTGATTATAATAATAATTGGTCTAATAATATGGTGACCAGCCGAAAAAATTAAATAAAATAAAATAAATAATAAAAAGAAAAGCAAGAATAAATAAATAAAATAAATAAAAATAAATAAATAAAGGAATAAGGAACATAAATTAAAATAATAACGACAATAAATAAAAGATATGAAGGAATGAATAGGTTGACAATTATTGTAAGATCAGAAATTTTGTTGGGAATTAAGATCGTGGGTCATTTGTAATATTACTATATTTTATTGTATGTATTCGTGGTCATTAAGTATGTCAGTATGGTATCAATATATGGGCTCTTTTCTGCTAACAGCTCGCTAAGGTCATGAGGTGCCTGTAGGTTGTCTCTTTTCATGCAGTCTGTTAGTAGGTGTTTCACTGTTAAAGGAACGTTGCACGTATCGCATCTAGGCTTGTCTTGTTTCGTAAATAGGTGTGAGTGAGTGAGGCGTGTATGTCCGATTCTCAGTCTTGTTAGTACAACTTCGTCACGTCTTGTTCTCAGTTTGTTTGACGTATAAGGTCGTATATTGCTCTTTATTTTCCTTAGGTGGTTATCTGGAGTGCTATACCAAGTGGCGTGCCACCTATTCAGGACTGCTCTTGTTATTGTTATTTGTAGGTCTTGAACTGTAAGTAAGTACTGGTCGTTCGGTTGGCTTGTAGTAGCAAGTTTTGCATGTTCATCCGCTAATGTAGACTGTCCGATGTTCTCATGACCAGGAACCCATATCATTGTTACCATTGTGTGTTGGTCCTTTAGTCTCAGTAGTTCTTGTAAAATTTTGATGATGATCGGGTTGGTGTTGTAGATATTGTATAGGGAGAGTAAACAACTTAATGAATCTGTACATAGTATTATGTGTGGTATTGTAGTCTGTACGTTAGATAGGCCCAAAAGTATACCTTGCAGCTCTGCTGAATATATACTTGTGTCTAATGGAAGGCTGATCTGACATACCTTTTCTCCTAAAACAGCTGCTGCGCCTACTCCGCTCTCTGTTTTGGACCCATCTGTGTATATTATTGGTGTATTTTTGTTGTTTCCTGTCAATTTGTTAAATGTACTTCTGTAATAATTTTGAGATGAGACGTCAGATTTTTTAAATTTAGTCATTGTCAAGTCGATTTTTAGGTTGTTTACTCTCCAAGGTGGATGTGTGAGATGTTGATAAGGGTATGTAACAGAATTTATAAATGTAATATTATCTTTATTTTCGAGGAAGCGGATTAGGAGAGGTTTTTGTTTCGGTTGCTTGAGTACGTATTTGTTTATATAGGGGTTGTTTAAGAACCTCTTAACACATGGGGTGTTCAAAGTTTTTGATCTTACAATAAATTTAAGACAAATCATCTGGCGTCGATAATCCAATGAAGGTTCTCCAGATTCTGAATGAAGGCTACATATTGGACTCGACCTGAAAGCTCCTGTTGCAAGTCTTATACCTGTGTTGTGTATTGTGTCTAATGCTTTGAGTGTTGTCGAACTGGCAGATGAATATGCTATTGAACCGTAATCCAGTAGAGGCCTGGTGAAAGCTCTATAAAGTTTTAGCATGGTACATCTGTCAGCTCCCCATTTAGTATTGCTAAGAATTCTCAATAAATTCAACGATTTGTTGCATTTATAGAGAATACTTTTTATATGGGGTCCCCATGTAAGTTTTTTGTCGAATATTATTCCAAGAAATTTTAATGTGTCACTGTGTCTAATGTGGGTGTTATTTAATTTTAAATTTGTTGTTGGGAGGTTGTGTCTTTTAGAAAAAACTGTGCACTGTGATTTTTCCTCTGAAAATTGGAAGCCACTCCTTGAAGACCAATATTCGAGGGCGTGTATGGTATCTTGGATTATTTCTTCTGCAGTTTCGAAGTTTTTAGAAGAAATATATAGAAGAATGTCGTCGGCATATTGACAGTACGATACGCTTGGTGGGATAAAGGATCCGACGGAATTAATTGCTATGTTAAAAAGAGTGGTGCTCAGGACGCCTCCTTGAGGCACACCGTTTTCAAGTAAGAATTCATCGGAGAGCGTATTACCTATCCTCACTCTGAAGCGTCTGTTTGATAGAAATAGGGAGATATATCTAAATATATTTTCTTGTATCCCAAGTCATTCATTTGAGACAAGATTAGCCGTCGCCAAAGCCGATCGTATGCTTTCTCCAAGTCGAGTGACACTGCGATTAGAGTCTCCTTCAACAGGAAACTATTGAGTATGTCACTCTCTAGATTAGCAATGTGGTGTTGCGTACAGTTATTTGGTCTGAACCCACACTGGAACTTTGAAAGAAGGTGATTTTTTTCTAAATACCAAACCAACCTTTTATTGACGAGTCTTTCCATAACCTTTGAAGTACAGCAGAGCAGCGATATCGGTCTATAACTCGACGGGCAATACTTGTCCTTCCCTGACTTAATAACTGGGATGACAACAGATTCGTTACAGAGTGTAGGATAGGTACCTGTCTTGAAGATCTTGTTATACAGCATGAGAAGAGTAGCCAGACCTCTAGTGGGTAAGTTTTTAATTAGCTCGTAGGAAATGTTGTCTGGTCCCGGCGAAGTGTGACGTACGTCTGAAAGAACACATTTTAGTTCGTTCAGTGTGAATTCGTCATTCAGTGGATGTTCTAAGTCAGTAAGTATAGGTATTTGTATGTTCTCAGTATAAGTTTTGTGGTCTAGGAAGTCTTCACTGAAGTTTGTAGTGCTAGATATTCTGCTGAAGTGACTTCCTAGAATATTACTTATAATCTTAGGGTCTGTAATTATGTCGTCTTGGTGTTTAAGCCCAGTTATAGGTGCATTGTACTTTTTGTGTTGGATTTGGTTAATTTTTTGCCAGATGTTTTGTGATGTGGTATTTTCGTTAATGTTTGTCAAAAAGTCAATCCAACATTTCCTCTTACTATTTTTTATTACCCACTGTGCCTTGGCTTTCTTCTTTTTATAATCCTCAAGAAACGCTTGCGATGGATTCCTACTAAAAAGCCGGAGAGCTTTCTTTCGATCGCTTACAGCTGTTCTGCACTCATCGTTCCACCAGGGTACCGGAGGTCTTCTGTAGTTGCTTGGTGTTTTTGGAATGCTTTGCTCAGCTTCCTCGATTATCAGAGTATGGAAAGCATCGATAGTGGATATGTTTGTTAGCTTTAGTTTGTCATCGATGTAGTCCTGATATACCTTCCAGTCTGCTTTATTTGTATTAAACCTTGGATTAGAACGAAAGGTTGGTATATCGGAGTTAGTGGTGATGACAATTGGCAAATGGTCACTCCCATGACTATCTTCGCACACATCCCACGTGAATCGAGAGAAGATGGAAGCTGAGCAAGCAGTCACGTCGATGGTGGATAGTGTTCCTGTACGGGGGCAAAGGTGTGTTGGTAAGTGCGTGTTTAAAGGGATCAAGTCAAAGTGTCCGAGTATGTTTTCAATTAGTTGTCCTCTTGTATTTGTGGTAGTTGATCCCCAAGTATAACTTTGTCCATTGACATCAGCCAGTATCATGACAGGACTTGGGAGTTGGGTGATCAGATCCTCCATCATGTGTACGTCAATGGGTTCGCCTGGTGGAAGATATACAGAACAGACAGTAACTCGGAAAGGTAGGTGTACTGAGACCGCTACTGCTTGTATGCTGGTATATAATCGAATGGGCTCAGAGTATATACTGTCAGTAACAAATATTGCAACTCCGCCGGATGCCTTATCTCCCAAAACATAATCTTTCCTGTATAGGTTAAAGCCATGAACGTTAACATCTCTACCATGTTTCAAGTGTGTTTCCTGTAGTGCTATTATATGTGGGTTTTTACTTCGCAACAAGAGTTTTAAGTCTCCTAAGCGTCTTTGAAAGCCATTTATGTTCCATTGGATTATAGAGGCCATACTGGTTTGAATTTATATGTAATATGTGTGGTAACAAATAGAGGGTAAAAATATAGAGATAAAGAAATTATAAGATAATTAAAAACGCAAGGATTAACTAACAGAAACAATATGAAATTTTGGTTTGTGCATTTGGTTACAGGTGACAATGATTTTTCTAGGTCTTCGTTAACCATGTTATTTTAAGAATTTTGTTTTGGAAAGGCTTTCCTTATTGTTTCTGTTAGTTAATTTATTTTTTGACCTATTCTTTGTTGCGGAGCTCTCGATGTCTTTCACGATTACTTCCTTTTCGACTTTGGAATACCGTGGGAGGCGTTCTTTTCGTCCAGGTGGCGAATTGTCTTCAAGCGAAGTATTTGCATCTCTTTGGGAGCTTTGACAGATCACTTGGAGTTTGCTCTCTTCAGGTTGGGGCTTTGGAATTGTACCTTCAGTTATGAGATTTGGAATATTGTTCTGTGGTTTCATGTTTTCTTTGGTAGTGGCCAAACTCTTAACCATCTTTTCCAAGTTTTCAAATTTTTCTGTCATGTTTTTCATAAATAATTTTACTATCTGCAAGCAATCGGTTTCCTGCTTCCGTTCTGCAGTCTTTTTGGCAAATGTTTCCTTCGTGGTTGTCACATGTCTTCTTGCTTCGACGTAAGGTATCTTTTGAAGTGTCATGACCTTTATGCTTCTGATTCCTTGATGTAGACAGGACAGGATTTGTCCCACGAATGATGCTCCGAGCCACAAAGACAGCATTTCACCTGTGTGCAGGGTCCATCATGTTTCTCTAGCGCGCACTTTCCACATGTAGGGGGTTTCTTGCAGGAAGAGGCGACATGCTTCAAGCCATGGCACTGCCTGCATCTGAGAGGCTGTGGAATGTAAGGCCTCAATCTTACACTGAGATATCCTACAAAGAGGCGCTCAGGCAGTTCAGGCAAGTCGAAGGTTGCAACAAACAGGGAAGTGTTACTGGGATTGTTGCGAGGAAGGATGCGTCTTATTTCTGCTACCTTTTGACTACGTAACTCAACTAATAGGTCTTCATTTGGAACATCCTTTATCTCTCTGCAATAGAAGACCCCTTTTGACTTGTTTAGTGTTTTATGGGGCTCGATGCTAATACGTATGTTGTTAAATGTCTTTTGACGTAGTAAAACAGGCCACAGACGCTCATTTTGACAGTCTAAAAGCAGAGTGCCTTCTTTTCTCAGCTTCTTAACTTGGATGTCTTTAGAAAGATTAGTTACCCATTTATTAATGATAAAAGGATTTATGGAGTTGAAGGTTATGCTTTCATCGAGACATCGAACTAGTAAATACCTGCATGAATTTGGTTCAGCTTTTCGCATTTCTAGATTCGTTGATTTTATTTTATTTGTCTTGTTAGATGTAGATGGTCTAATAGTAGAAATAATTGGTTCCATTTGTTGAAAGGTTTGATCTTGGCTTCGTTGAAAAAGTTCTAATGTTTTGCATGGAAATTCTTCCAGACGGATAATACGTAGGTAGATTGAAGTTCCTTCAATATTTCTATTACGTAATGGCTCCTTTTTCTAAGGTAAAATCCCTTTTGAAAAGAGAGTTATTTTTAAGTTGCAGTTTAGAATTTATATCCAGCTGTAAATAAAATAAAAAATAACACACAACATTGGGTAACAGCACAACGACACTCCCGGAGAGAAGAAATTGTTTTGGCCGGACTAAAAATAGGACATACAGCACTGATCCACACCTACATCCTAAACAACCTACATCCCCCAACGTTCAACACATGCAACTCAAAAAGTCAGTTGAGCATACTTACAAACTATTACAAATCCAACCGCATAAGACAAATACTTAAGATACCCAATCACAGAAAGCTTTAGGATATGACAAACAGACAAGCCAAAAACTACTCACTTTCATTAAATAAATCAACAGTTACAAAGATATACAAAAGACCGCACTGCCAATGACCCAGTAGGGTAGAGGCAGGATAATTAAAATGAAAACGATAAAATTTATGCTCAAAACAATATAATGCCACTATTATAATTTTAAAGATAACATTTAACAATAACAATTGATAATTTTAAGCCACGAATTTTTTAAATTTCTAATTATATAATTCTTAAAATTTGATGGAAGACTGATACAGAATGAATATATACAACAAATACAATAACATTAGAACATTTATTATTATTATTTATTGATTTTATGCAACGCTTCCGTGGCGATTTGCATTTTCTTTTGGAGGTTTTGGTAGTGGGCGATGTAAAATTGTCTTTTATTTATTTATTTATTTTTTTATTTTATTTGCTATACAGGAGTTCTCCTTAGCAAAGGAGTTGGCTTACATATTTATTTAGTTAGTCCTATTTTTAGTAATTTTAACTTTTATGACTGCTTAGCTGTTATAGTATGTATTTGCACTATTTTACTAATATGAACAAACTATAATGAGCAAATGAGTTGCAAAATAACAATATCTGTATATGAGAAATAAATAATATAACATAAATAAAATCCTTCCGCTTATGATTAAAATAAATATAGTCATATATTATAACATGAATCAAATGTAAATTAACTGAAAAGTGAATTATCAAAAGAACAAAAAAAAAAAATAAATAAATAAAAAAGTAAAGAATAAAAAATAAGATAACAAATAATTAACTTTTATTCATTTAAAATAAATGATCGGCACTTTAGAATTTCCTTAATATATCTAGATATTCCTATGAGTTTATATTTATTATTGCTATTGAGTGCGTTGAGGAAATTAATTTCTGGATCATCATGAGTAAGAAAGGTAAGATGTTTAGCTCTTACCGGCTCATAAGCAGGGCAATGAAGAATTAAATGATTAATGTTCTCTAGAACATTTAAACTACAAATAGAACATTTCTTCTGCGGGTCTATTGTAGATGTTAAATTGTTCATGTTGAATTTTATTGCGTATTTACTGCAGGTTCTTAATTGGAAAATTGTTTTATATATGGAAAATGGTAGATTAATTGTGAGAAATTCCTGGGCCATACCTGGGTTTATGGGTATTCTATTATAAAAAGGGCTATAATTGGACTGATTTTTTTTTTTATTTATATCCTGGTCTAACAACATTTCCTTGTAATCTTCTAAGATACCTGCCATATTTGCTTTAATTACGTGGGGGTCCTGGTTTAACCAAATATCATAATAGTTTAGGTTAATGAGTATTTCCTTAAGTTGTGTTACCCAGTTAAAACGCAATTTATTACTATGTGACTGATCTAATACATATAGCCTGTCATAGCACAATCTAGGTAGTCTATTCCTATCCATAGTTAATATTTTACAGGGCCACTTCAGGGAAGATTTTAAAATTTTGACTGAAATATAATCTGAACCTGTCTCAAGCCTTACCAGATAATTTAGAGTGGACTTTATTAAATTGAAAAGTTTTTTATAGAAGTTAACCCCGGCCTGTTCGACTTGATCTAAATATCTTAAAGCCCAGACTGGGGCAACGTATAAAAGCATGGATCTTCCTATAGCATGAAGGAGTTTTTCTACTCCATTCCAAATATTACACTTAGTCCCTGATAGTATTCCAAATATGACACTTGAGGCACTGTTAAATTTGGTTATGGCAAATCTGCATTGTTCCAGAAATACACCAGAAGAAGTGAAAAGAGTCCCCAAATAAACATACTTAGCCACCTGTTCGATTTCCTTCATATTGTAATAAAACTTTCCTACTGAAGTGGAAGTCCTTCCCTTATGAAAGCTTATTATTTTAGATTTAGTCTCATTTACAACGAGAGAGTTCTCCGCACAATACAACTCTAGTATTGCTAGCTTCTTCCTCATGTCGGCAGGAGAGTCAGCAAGCAGAAGAAGGTCATCAGCGTATTGCAATAGTATGATGTCGTTGTAGCCGTCCATGTTTAGTCAAGTTACGCCTTTTCTTTTGAAATATTTATCCATATCTGAAATAAATACTGCAAATAGAAAAGGGCTCAAAATTTCACCCTGAAACAAGCCTTCTGTTACCTTAATTTTTGATGATTTGACCGGTCCCATCTTGACTTGAACTGTTGCTTGGTTGTACAATGTTTTTAATATTCTAATTATTTTTGGACTAAAACAAAACTCATTAAGTTTTGACCACAATAAGCTATGGCTAACAGTATCAAATGCTCTCTGAAAATCAATAAAAGCAGCAATAACTGATCTTTCCGGAAGCCTTAAATGCAACTGCAAAAGGACAGAAAGAGTAAAAATGTGATCTAGACATCCTCTTCCACTTCTGAATCCCGCCTGGCATTCTGGCAAAATATTTACTTCATTATCCCACAATATAAATATAGCCAATAATATCTGTGTAAATATTTTAAGACAACAGTTTGCTAAAGCTATACTCCGATAATTCGCCGGGTCATTTCGGTCTCCTTTCTTGTAGAGCATCGTCAAACATAGATTGGACCAAGAACTTGGCACTTCTTCAGTCGCCAGAATATTATTAAAGAAGCTTTCTAAATATGACAGCCAGTTTTGAGGTAGATTCTGAAAAAACTCGTAACTAACACCATCCGGACCTGGAGATGTACTATTTTTACATGCATTAAGGCTAGCTACTATTTCATCTTGCGATATACTACTGTCCATAAGAGGGTGACATACACCGAAAAAAGTTATATCATGAATAAATAATGGCTTATACAGAGTAGAAAAGTAATATTCCCATTGCTCTAAAGTAACTTTATTTTCACTAATTGTTTGTTTTTTTATTTTCTTAACAACACCCCAAAACGTTTTACTGTCCTGAGTATTTGAGATAGCCTTAGTAATTGTCTCGAAATAATTTTTCCTCTTTCCTTTTATTAATGTTTTGTATTGCTTTTTAAGTTCCTTGTATGATTTCGCGTCCCCACTTTCGAAATTACATGAACGACATATTTTTAATTGCTTTTTTAATTTTATTTTTAGTTCTTTGCATTCTAAGTCATGCCATTTAGGAGTACAGCTGGTTTTAGGCTTAATAACTGAAAACATTTTTTCATGCTTCATTTGGGCTGCTTCAGCAGCCTCATAAATTGCTTCTATCATATTTTGATTTAGAAAATTTGTATTACTGGTGTTGGTGTAAGAATGTAACCGGTTGCTATTTTCAATTACACTCTGGTATATTTTTTGATACTCAGGGCACTATTTATATGTTGTAAAGGGAATTACTTTAGTTTTGTTATTTTTTAATTTAATTGGTCTATCTATATTTAATGAGAGTATAAGTGGAAGATGCTCGGAAACTATTGTATTGGTTGATACTTCTAAGTCAGAAATTATCTTTAATTCGGTTAAGACACAACAAACATGATCTATGACACTCTCTCCATTAGTGTTTATAAAAGTATGGAATGCAGGCGTGTCACTTCTAGTCCTACCATTCAACAAAACTAATCCTTTACAAGTCATATATTCACTAAGGACTCGACCTCTCTTATTGTAAACATTATCCAGGGTGAGAGCTAAAATTGTCTTTTAGCTCATCCCTAAATCGGTGTATCTCATATTTTGCTACCCTTTTATTAGAAAATTTGGCTCGGTATTTGTTTTGGTGTTTTATTTTGTTGTAGATGTTAATGTTCTTTAAATGTTTCAATGTGGCGGGTGTCATGTCAGATGGTATATATTAGAACATTTGAGACACAATGAAAGTCAAAACTATATCCGTGCTTTCGTAGTAATAAAAATATCATGAAATTGGCTTTCACAGAAATAGTAGAAACCGTGGTTAATTGTTTTTTTTTTTTTTAACTTTTAAAAACGTTTTTGAAATAATTTGACTATGGCTCTGTCATCATACCGGATATAAACAATTTTTAAATATCCATATTTATAACTACGATGCTCTCTATGAAGAGGCCAAAGACACGATATATCTTCCAGTCGTCTGTTGGTGCTAACTTATACGGCTAAAGTTTTTTTTTTTTTTATTTGTTTATTTATTTATTTTTGTTTAACGGCGAATCATCACTTAGGCTATTAACGCCGAGCTGTCTACAGGTTGCCACCCTTGCTAAAGTTATTATCTATACATATAATAAGATTCTAACGGATCGCTGTCTGTACATGGAAGATATATTGGAAAAAATACTATTGGGCCTTTATCAACGCAATAGTAGCGAAAAATGTGATTCTTAGAATTTCGCCTGTTTGTCTGTGCGCGCTGATCTCAAAAACGGCTTATCCGATTTAGTTGCATTTTCATGTCAATCGGTTCAAAAATAAAAAAGTTATGCGAATGTAAAGAATCACGTCGAACATTTCATGAACTATCGTTAGCACGATACACACCTGAGTTCTTTGTGTGGTCGTCGCGAAGCTTTGTATATAGTATTCCCCTAGCAAATGCTTGAACGAGTTCGTTAGCCACCAAGATTGGTTCATCTGGAAGGGAGGCTTACTGAAGACCCAAAGTAGTTATTCGCCCATACCGGGCGCAATTATTGTTGTATTGCAACGAAACTTGGAATTCTTTGTGGACATATTAATAGAAAAATATGTTGTAAAAATAAACTAAATTGGTTCATTCGGCATTATTCTGGACCCAAATTACCAGCTTGCCACTACCAGCCGTAATCTATCTATTCATATAATAAAATTCTAACGGATCGCTGTCTGGCTATTGGATGCCTTTATCAACGCAATAGTATGCAAAACAATGATTTTTAGAATTTTTTTTCTGCCTGTCTGTCAGAAACTCTATAGACACTAGGGTTTAACTATCCCTAAGGGGTCAGCTTAGTGGCTCTGTCATGTTTAACAATCCTAGCAGCCTGTATGCTTGATCTCCCATGGCAATACGCCTAATATCGTGTATAGAGAAGTATTCGTGTAAAGTAGATTTTTTTGTTTTTTTTTTTTAAATGCCCATATGACGGTGTTTATTATCCAAAATAATCCAAAAGATATATCCACAAATGCTGCCCTAAGTCACTATCCTGGAGGACGAAGTCGCGGGCACAGTTAGTTACAAATATGATCTGAATTCAGGGGATGCATATTTAAATTCTTTCCTCTGATTCGATTCATTCGTTCACTGTTCATTCTTTCTATTTAAAAATTGATAAGAAGCAATAAGGTGAGAGTATAATCCGCAGGTATACCTGTAGAGACGGAAGGAAAGAGGATTGGAGATAGGGTTAGGTGTACCATTTGGAATCGATCCGGGTGCGCCACTCCATTGGATTACTCTTGGAGTTTAGTTCTTGATCTGACCCACTGATCGGAGTCACAGGGATCTAGAATAACTAGCATACAGGCCCTCTAGTCGGCCCATGGTTAGATCAGGAAAGTGTGAATGCTCTCTTAGACTACCTTAGCTGAAACTAAATGGCCACCTCGTTCGACCCTTTTAATTCGTCGGACAAACGAAACATATGTTTAATAGTCAGTGTTTTTTTAATGTGGCATTCAAAGTTTAGTGCCCCATCTGGTTGTCCCAAACAAAAATGTCGATGTTTTATAAGATAAATATATACATCCACATTTTAGGAGTAAAACATAGGAATCCACGCTTATAATTGATAGCCTGTTAAAATAATCCTAGAACTCGAATCAATTGTTTGGGTCCAGAATCAAACCCCACTCCTTTTGGAAGAAGTATGCAAGTTTATGGCAATGCTTTAGATCACGTTTTGTGCAGAAAGAACAAAAATAGAGGTTGCTATTGTATATAAGGTCTCTCGTTATTGAAATTATTAGATTTTCAGTGATTGAGGGCAGCTAACCACAAACGAAATTCAAACTTATTGGCACCAGAGCCCCCCCTCATAGGTCTACGACAGAACTACCGTGAGACCCTTAATTAATTTTTATAGATTAGGGATCGGTTTATTCGTTTTTAATTTTTTTTTTTTTATTCATCTCTTTGTGAGACAGCTAGAATTTCATTATTTCCACACACACACAAACACACCCATTCATTTATTCACATATGCTCAAACATAGACTCAACAGGGGACAGAAGTTGATTTATGCCAGTGGTTGAAAAATGACATTATTTATGGGACTATTCATAGTTCAGTGTTGTGAAATTTGCTAAATCGTCTTAAAACACCGTGTGTGCAGTTTACTTCCGAGGCTATAAGACGGCCTGCACACCGTAACAGTAAAGTGCAATTACCAGTTATTCTGGGTATACAAGTCGTCGAAATATGATTTTTCTGATCTGAATGAAATTTGTAAAGCACACGAAAACAAAATTTAGCATTGGTTTTACAGTGTACCAAAAAATCTAGAAATTATCTGTATTTTCATTTTACCTTACATTGCACATGAGCTCAATCCGCTAATCGCAATCTTGTTTATGAGAATTCACTTAAGAATCGGGTGATTTCGATAGTAATTTTTTTTTTTTTTTTTTTTTTAACTAAAAATCTAAATATATAATAAAATTCTAACGGATCGCCGTCTGTACATGGAAGATATATGGGAAAAGATACTATTGGGGGCTTTTATCAATGCAATAGTACCCAAAACAATGATTTTTAGAATGTAGTCTGTATGTCTGCTGTCTGCCAGACGCTATATACAAACTAGTGTTTAACAATCCCTAAGGGGTCAGCTTAGTGGCTCTGTCATGTTTTACCAATTCTAACAGCCTATATGCTTGATCCCCGATGGCTTTAGACCTGATATCACGTATAGAGAAGCATTACTGTAAAGTAGATTTTTTTTACAGAGAGACGGTGCTTATGACGGTGTTTATAAGCTAAAAGATATATCTAAAAATGCTGCTCTAAGTTATTATCCCCACGGACGAAGTCGCGGGGACAGCTAGTGAACAATATAAAGAAGAAACAAAATCTTACTCCTGGGGACCGTGTTCGTAAACAATCGTCATCTCGAAAATGTTAATAGCTACTGACAGCTTGTATAATGGTGTTTTGATAACCAAACTTGAACTATACCTTTGACAACTCAGTGTTTGTAGGCAATATTGTAGCCAGTTGTTAAAAACTGAATCCTCGACATTATACATATCGGCCATGCCATGAGAAATTATCGAATATGAAACATTTCGTTTTTAGATTCAGGACTTTGCTCTTAGATTGTGGAAGATACGGATTGTCACAAAATGCCGCAACTCTAACCCCTTTAGAATAGCCCTTAATGGCTTAAATGAAGTATCGAATAAGACCATTTTTCAATATATTACTTCGTCAATGGATAGAATATGGTCGTTCCTATTTTCTCCGGTTTTTATATTCAAGAGTTTGACTTAGTAGGGACGATGTAATGGCATGCAAATTTATAACGTAACAGTTTATAACACCTTCCTTATTTTACAAGAGCGCTTTTTAATGACTCATTTTCGCTTCCTTCCCTAAAAGCCGTAAGTAAAACTGGCTGTCAAAATTCCCCATGAAATGAAATATATAAGGAGCATGAAATATAAGTGGAATCTCCTGTAAAGGAAATGGGTAAGGTTTAGTGAATTGCTGTATAATTATGAGTGCCTGGAGGTGGCTTAATTTTATTACAAGTTGTAACTCCGGAGCGGAGCACCAACTTCTTCTGGCCGCGACCCCGTAATGAGCGCCTTTACCTTAATGAACCGACTCTAAGTTGCCAACTACCTCCGGCGTTTTATCAATAAATTTGTCCAACTTAACGCTTGTGCCCAACGACCCGACCCCCCCCCTTCTACCCGAAATCCCCTTATCTTACTTTATCATTATTTTCATTCGGTCTCAAAAGAAGGGGGGGGGGAGATTCTCCGTTCATAAATAGCAATTTGCAGAAATTAATTTAACTTCCTCAATTTTCATAGAATTTTCTGTTGTAAAGGACGGCTGGGAACATTTAACAGATCTTTCCCACCTCTATGATTTCAAACTCCGTGAAAAACACACAAGCTCAAGAAGATCACAAGCATCAGGAAAAACACGCTATTATGTATTTATTGTTTTACACTACAAGACGCGGTATTAACCCGACTCCTTATTGGTCATTCTCCACTTACTCCCGGACACCTAATGACCAAAAGAGACGTACCAATATGTAGACAGTGCAGTGAACAACAGACCATAAGACATATACTCACAGATTGCAGAGGACGAGAACATTTACACATACCCACCGACCTTACAGTACTTCTGACTGATGGTAGCCAATACTTGGACACAATATTTAACCATCTACACAACACAGGAATATAATACAAGATTTAACTAAAATACACTTTTATTGTTTTTTGAATTATTACTTCTTTTTCAATTTATTTATTTATTATTTTTTAAAGTTTTCTTTTTGCCTCAATTTAATTCGTTTTATACTTTCTCCAAAATTATATTTATTATAATTTATTCATTATTCAGTTATTATTTCTAAAACTCTCAATGTTTAAAAGCTGACGTTTCCATACACCTCTTCATATTTGCGAAAAGCCATTGCTACGGTCTAACAATATAAATAATAATAATAATAATACAATACAATCAAACTATGCAAACTTTATTAAAAAAAAAAAAAAAAAAAAAAAAAAAAAAAAAAACATATTAAAAATTGAATCGGTCAAGTGTATTTGTACCGTTTATGATTATATTTTGTAATTATTTATGTTCAGTGCGTTTCAATAGTATATACTGTCACTAGCATTAATTATTACATTTATACTGTTTGACTTTTATAGGTTTTCTTTTTGTTATTTTGTTTTACATTTGTTCATAATGTACACTGATTTAATTATCATTTTTTTAATTTCTTAATTGCACACTCTGGTTCTTTACTGTTAATTTCTTAATTGCACACTCCAGTTCTTTGCTGATAATTGACTTTCACATAAATGTCGATTCTATTTCTTATATTGCAACAAAATATGGTGAAATATTTGTTGAACCTCATTAGGTGGCGAGATTTACTCCAGAATCACAGTAATAACTTTCCCATGCCGTTATTTTTACTTCTTTGCCACGTCCTAACGTAAACATACTGCCCAACTAACTGAGTTGTAGTAGGAAGTAAATTCGCTTTATTAGTAGGAGCAGTTTACTCCAGAACAAAATTGATGATGAAAAATTGATTAAGATTTTTACCTTCTGGAGGAAATTCGTTTCAGAAAAAAAAAAAACCGGAGTTCCTCAAGAAGGATTTCTGAGCATAACTTTATTTAACATTCCTCAGAATTCTGGTTATGAGTATATCACTCCAGGAGTAATTTTCTGCATATATTCTGACGAATGCTTAAAAACAGCTATAGGAGGAAATTTTTGGAACACAATTTTGGACTTTGTAACTTTGTTTGGGCTGGATAGGAGGTGAATATATCAAAAGTCCGCGCCCTTAGCCTTTGTGCCGGGGGGGAGGTTTAGGAGGTCCCATTTTTCGGATTATCACTTATATCTCGGAAACCCTGCGTCCTAGCGACATTACTATTCTATAACAAATGAAAGCTGATTAAATTTCCTACAAGTTCTATTCTATAAAGTTTTTCGAGATATCTTTAGTTTTCGAAATATCTGCTCTTGTGTCTGTCATTTTGGGGACATATTTTTTGGCGCATATTTTCCCCCGTTTTGACGGGATAACTCTTCAACGATGAACCCAAAAAATAAATATCGGTTATAGGATTGTAGAGTAATGCATTCCCTTCAATAATATATATTACTTTGCTATTTTATGTATTTTCCTTCAAACGTAAATATAATTTCTGTGTTCATCGTGAAATCAGAAATTTAGCGACTAATAGTCCAGGAAACTAAGAGCTTTTGCTGAAAATGTTTGGAACACAATTTTTGACTTCATAACTTTATGAAGTGCCCCCATTAGAGCATTACATTCCCTTCAAGAATATATATAACTTTACTATTTTATGTATTTTCTTTTAAACGTTGCAGAATCAATTTCTTTGGTATATGAGTAGCCGCATAATTAATGTGATTGCCCAATTTGAAAGAACTTCCAAAAAAGCTTCCATTTTTTAAAGAGTAGCTGACAAATTTACGATGCTTACTAAGATTTCCTCCCAGCAGAGAGAAGAGGGACGCCCTGAAAAGGAACATAGTAGACAGGAGGGCGAGAAATGCCTCCTGAAATGTGTTCATCCGTGCTGAAGCGCTACTAAAACGATCCTTGCCATGAATAAATGCATTATAAATTCAAATGAATGCCCTCGACTCCCTGTTCTGAAATAATTAAATTAAATTTGAATTAGTTAATCTTCGTTAATATTCAGCATATGTTATATATTCCTAATACAGTTTCTCGAAATCACTGCTCAACATAAACATCAACATGGACATAAATACATGTAATTCATTAACGTAAATAAACCCCTTATTTTCCAGAACCTAACCCCTTAAATTTTCTAAAAGTAGCTCACAAACACCGGATCATATCATGTGACGATTATCATCATATCATACATGTGACGATTGAAAAAACATCCGATTAAATGATGGAACAACATACAAGACAATAATTATTTTTTATTCTTTTTTCATTAGGACTTTTTTCGTAAAAGTAATTGAAGTTGAACACAATTGAGCTGGCTCGAATGAAAGTTGAGTAAGTCACTCTAAGTACGTTTTAAGTAATTAACGTTTTTGTAAAACAACAAGTTAAAAAAAAAAATCTTTTAATGGGAATCCGTTTCATAGTATTTTGAACTGCATTAAGGCCTACTGTTTACTACAGCCATTATTTTTCATAAATCGTCTATTGAGGATCTATTTTTTAGAGATTAACTCCACTGTCATTCCGATCTATACAAGTAGCTACAACCTAAACTTTATAGATCAGCAAAATTTATTAATATTTAATCCTCACACGCTGCAATGGAGATTAAATGCATTAACGGGGATCTCTTTGTATTACAATAAAATAAAATGATTATTCATTAACTGATTCTTTGCTCAAATTTAGCGAATTATCGAAAACCTTCCTCCCTTTTCGATAATTCCCCAAAAGGAAATGAAAATTTATTGTTTCGTTTATCTTTCCGATCTTTCACTCATTCAGAATCTGAGGGAACGAAAGATATTTTAAGATTTTTTTTTTTTCATATTATGTAATTATTACTCAATTTTACTTGGTCATTAATGGAAAACCACAACATGTAGCATCCTCCATGACCTAATAAATAGTTAAATAATGGCAGTTAGTTTTAGTGATAAGTTATGTAAATACACCAACTATAGTTCAAATAGCAAGGCTCTAAATAATGTTTAGCAATTAATTCATAACACAAACCTACTAACTTTTGTCTTATGCTCTCCTTAAACCTTTTTTTTTTTTTTTTTTTTTTTTTTTTTTTTTTTTTTTTTTTTTGTATTTAGTACTATAAGTTACTGTTAATTGTGAATGTATAAATTTGTATTTTTTACTGTATCTTAAAAAAAAAGAGCAAGTCGCCGTCGTTGCGAAGCTCGTAAAATAAATAAATAAAAATCACTCATTCATTATATTTGGCATCAAAAAAAGGAACCTTCAAAGAAATTACGAGCTGATATTCAAGCAGATCAGTATAACCAGAAGTATATTTGCTTTGATATATATATATATATATATATATATATATATATATATATATATATATATATATATATATATATATATATGTTTGTTAGAAAATCTCGAAGATTTTCATTAAAAAAAAAAATCAAACTTATATTAAAAGTTGGAATTTGATATTCTTTACCGTGAGTCATAAGGTACTATTATTTTTCTTTCAGAGATAGCGATAAGTCATTCTCCATCTGAACAAGCTAATGATCAGGTGGCTTTCCTGGGAGGTGAGTTACACAAACATAACCACATTTCCTCACAAATAAACCAATAGAAGTATCACACAGTCCTTCACAAAGTGCATATTCTATTCACGTCAATTAGACATTTCAATATCTATATTTAAAACGCACAGTACATAGTGTAATCAATATTTAAGATGTGAACAACTCTCATACAATTGTAACGATAATACTTCATTTACCTCTCATGGCATTTATGAGAAATACTCAGAAATGTTTTTTATATTTATTTATTTATCCCTATCAGTGCTAAAATAGTCATGCAACTAAGAGCACATGCATGAAACTGTGCATGAACACCCAATATTTCGGGTATGTATATATGTTAATTTTAATGCACATATAATAATGAACAACAAGACAAACGAAAAAACAGGTGTTATTCAAAAAATAATTTACTCCATGAAGTATACAATTAACCACTAACGCGACTCCAGCATCATGTTAACGAACGGGATTTTATACAGGATCTCTCTGCAAGTTCTAAAGTGTATCCTTGATATTAGATTGGAGATCCAATAATCGACCTTCTATTTGGAGACCGCCAGTTTGTAATTAGCGTGAGAATGAAAACTAGAATAAAACTCGGGAAAATGAACGCCCTATGCTGGGACCAGTACCGGCAGTCCAGAGTGAATCTGTGAAAACCTAGCTACACTTGGATGTTGAGAGGGAGCAACCTAAAGTTTGGGGAAATATCTTCGGAAAACCAGAAGTAAGGACAATAATTGTTGTTATTTACTTATACCTGAATTATTGACGTATAAGTAAATCGAAAAATATGACACCTATATTTTTTTAAATTATAATATTATTATTATATAATATTTCGAAATGGTAAAAAGTATTCGCTAATTTGAAAATAGCAATAAGTATGAAAAAAAGGGTACAAAATGGACATTCTCTATCACTTTTTCGGCAGCTTAAAATTTATTCAGGACGTCAATATTCCAGGAAGGCAATTCTGATTACACAATAAAACAACCCACGAAATTTCGTTGAAATCGATTCTATAGTTTTCCATAACAAATTTCAGGTATCAGAATAAAAAATAAAAAAAAAATTAAATTGTTGCAAAATACTTTACATGTTTCAAATATTCCATCACATTTCATCATTTTCAAATATTTTAAAGTTAAAAATCGATCAATTAGGTTGGGATCATATCATCATAATATGATGCGTATATTATACGCTTACCTCAATTATTGTTATTTGAGTTGTTCCAAAGATATTCCTCAGAAAATTAGCTTTCCCTCTCTCATCATCCAACTCAAAACAGATGCGCATTGGACTACGCGATTGTGCTTTGGCAATTACCCTCTTGGAGTTCAAATCAAAGCATGGCAAGTTAATTTATTCCAAAAAAATTCCATTTTTCTGAAGCCTATTGGAATTTTAATGTCTTCTGGGGGTTCGAATTCCAAATGAGGGTTTCCACATCAGAGATGAGCTCGCAAAACATTTCATCCGTCACTACGGATATTTCGAACGGCAAGCAATCTTTACATTGTCTGGGGCGCACCTGTGCTGATTTGGATGTTGAGGGGGGGGGGGGGGGGGGTACGCTGATTTTTGCAGGAATATCTTCGGAACGACTCATATAATTCAGTTATGCGTAAATAGAAAAATTCCTTGAATAATGTTTGTTTTGTTTTTTGTTTTTTTTTTATTTCAAATATTTAAAAGATTCGAAAAATATCCTTTTTTTGGAACTTCTTTAGCTCATTTCTCCACAATTATACATTCTAGAGACCTTCTTGAGGGGAAAAGATTTCCAATGAAATTTCCTAAAACGATCTAAGATTTAGAAACGTTAAACGTTATTTCCGGGTTTACAAAATAGCATAAAAAAGAGCACAAAAAGAACAAAAAATAGGCATTTCATTATTTTTGGAGGCTTAAAATGCATTTAGGACCTTCATATTTCAAGAAGGGAATCTTCGATTATATAGAAAAACAAGCAAAATTTGGTAATTTCGTGTAAATTGATTTGATAGGGAATAATTATCCATTTGAGGTATCAACGAAAGAGTTACCATTTTTCAAATTGTTGCAAACCCCAAAAGAAATAATTTAAATTTTTTAAAACAATATAAGGATCTCGAGCTTTCAAAAATATTTTACAGATTGAAAATCGTTCATTTTTTACAACTTAAGGAATTTTTCAAATTTTATAACAATTTTTGGGCTTATAAACAAATAAGCATAACTTCTCGAATTTTGAAACAAATTGAAATCAATAAACGACGTTGGAGATTGCTGGAATAGATGTTTGGAATAAAAATACATGATTATTTTGTCTTACACACGCCTGATAATTTTCATTTCTTTGTCCCCCCTGCGAGGGTAAATTCTTTCTATTGTAGTAGGAGGAAGTAAAAAATGATTTAGGCTTCCTTCGGGGCAATCAGTGCCCAGTATGAATATAAAGCAGGAACACTTCTTAAATCAATGGTAGTCGAGTTCCGCGAGCCCTATATTGCGGAAACCGAGGGGAAATAAAGTTCGAATCGAGAAGGCGGGCAAAAGGAAATATTTTAAAACCAAACGTATTTCCTGTTTTACATCTCTCCTTTTGATTCGTACGAGATTTCTTTCCACCTTCAGGAGAATTTACTAAAAGGGATTTTTATTGCATAATTCACGATGATAATTTTTTTCATGTATTCTTTTTTTAATAAATATTCTCTCATTTCTGAGTATATTTATCCAAATGATGATACATTGTAAGTATCATGTTCTGTATAAACAGTACTTGGAAAAGAAACCACATTTGTAAAGGTTATTTTTCCCAGCCTATAGCGTAATAAGCCTTCTGCTACGGAAGAAAATTTAATCAAGAGCAGCTCGTTTTTACGTAGGCAAGTCTTCTGTGTTTTCTGCATAATGTTTGCTTCATTTAAAAATCGACACCTAAAATACTGATTAACTAAAAAAAGATGTATTTTGACTACAGCTGTTCATATGAAATTAGCAAACAGTACGGTGGTACATTACGGGATTTAAGTATATGGTCGTTTTTTTTCATAAATATTGGCTTGCCAAATTAGTAAAACTAAAGAATAGCATGAACTTTTCATATTATTGGAGGCTAATTAAAGTCAATGGTTGCGGTCCAGAAAAACGCTACGTAGGAAGGGTTTTTCGTATTTTCGAGATTTTCAGTATCTATCATCAAAAATTTCTACGCGCCTGAATAAAAGTCTAACAAACCTTTTGTTGACTAGAGTGAACATCCATTTATTCCATAACCCATCTTTACTCAATCGAACCTTCTGTGATCTCTTCCAATCCAAAACCACACCAGAGCTTAATTGCAAGTGGTGTATGTTCTTCGGGTCAGGCAACTAAACTTTCAGTGAATAAGTATAAGAATAGTAGCCTAGAAACAGAGAAAACCTTTCTTTTAGTAAATTTCAACAAAGAGGTAAAAAATATATTTTTAGAACGTTTCGCCATGCTTATTGGCAGGCTTCTTCACCAATGAATGCCTAGGGGATGGAGGAAGACCAAAGCCTGGAGGGTCTGTATCCTCTAGCCATTCATTGCTGAAGAAGACTGCCGAAATGTTCGAAATATAGGTTTATACGCAAATCTGATTGTTGGAATCCCAACTATTCCATAACTTCTTATCACCTCGAAGGCTATCTATCTGCAATTCATTTGAAAAAGTCAATGATCCCACTGAGGGAGTACATTAAACCTGAATATTTATCGGCAAAAAAATTACCAAATTTAAACAAACAGGCTCATATTACCTCGGAAATTCCTTAGCAATTCTATCGACCGGTCATGGCTGGCCGTTTACTTCATTCCTTCAGGCCTAAATAAAATGAAGCAGCAATGACTTCAAGCATTCCAACAAATCTTGTTAATTGAGATTTTATACGTCATTCAGTCCAGGTTCATAAAATATTTGTCTAATAATATGCCATGGAAGTCTCTTAAAGTACTCTTGGATTTCACACTCACTGAAAGAAATGAAGAAGAGAGAATAGAGAGAGAGAGAGAGAGAGAGAGAGAGAGAGAGAGAGAGAGAGAGAGAGAGAGAGAGAGAGAGAGAGAGAGAGAGTAAAAGGCTTTGTAAGGTTTGCTATTTATCGAGGCGATAGTGTCCTGACCATGAGGGTGTATATCCAGCCCTAACTGCTGCCTAGGATTAGACGCCGACAAAGGGAACATCCTACCATTACTAGGGTCAGGGAAGACTTCTTAGGACCTTCCCAATCTCTTCGGACTCTTTAATTGCAACGAGGACGGCGGATTAAAGGGGATGAGAAACCCCATTCTCACCCTCTCTACGGCTATTATCCACCAAATGCGAGTCTCTAATTTCCTTCCAGAATGTGGGCTTCCTCTCAGGAACAGAAAACAATTTTCCTGTTTCTGAAACCGTTTTCAATTTCCGATAGTACTAAATACATTGGAGCTTTGTTTTTTTTATAGAAATATATAGGCAGCTTCCTACAAAAAAAAACAAACAAAAAAAAACATTATATATACTTCCCTTCTAGAGAGAAATGTAATTTGGAAAGTAAATAAAAACCACTTATTTATTTCTTGTAATAAATTATTTAAAATATACTAAAACAATTTTATCATATTCTTTTACGACAATAGTACTGAGCCCAATTCCTGCTTTATAATCCTCCCAAAATCAACTTCCGGTCACGGGACTTCCGTTACTCTTTTGCGACATCCATAGTGCAGAAGACCCCAGGCCCTACGATCTTCTTATGCAAAAAAAAAATGAATTGAATATTGCTATACTGTATATTAGTATAGTAATAACATTGTAGTAACATTGGTGTTAGTTGTAAGCAATGGCATTAGTAAATAAAAAAATAATAGAATACTATTTATCAAAATAACAATTCATGCACTGTGTTCATGTCATGCACTGTCCTAAACACAAATTACAAACCCTTTCACGACATATACACGACTCTCTAACAGAGTTGGGCAAACGTTAATCGCAGAGGCGATTGACGATTGACAATTAAAAATTCAATCGCATCAACTCGCAATTACGATTAATCAATTGTTAATCGCCGAGTTCGCGATTAACAATTAAATATTAATCGTAATAGTGGATTTCGCTATTACAATTAATCAATCGTTACTGTGTGAATCCGCAATTACGATTAATCAATTGTTAATCGCGGATTTCGCAATTAACGATTAATCAATTGTAATTGCGCAGTTCGCAATTAACAATTTATTCTGCAATTAAAATGTCAAGTGCGGCTGCTGTTTAGCAATACTTAAAGTTAGGTAAAACTGCAGTTAAGTGTCCTCCTAACCGATTTCTTTCAAATTTACGTATAACGTATTTTGATGCACTAAATACGAATCCGTTAAAAAAAAATTTCGCATACTTAGTTAGGTAAAACTGCAGTTAAGTGTACTCATAACCGATTTCTTTCAAATTTTGTACAATAACGTATTTTGATGCACTAAATGCGAATCCGTTAAAAAAAAAGTTCGCATACTTAAAGTTAGGTAAAACTGCAGTTAAGTGTACTCATAACCGATTTCTTTCAAATTTGGTACAATAACGTATTTTGATGCACTAAATTCGAATCCGTTAAAAAAAAAAGTTCGCATACTTAAAGTTAGGTAAAACTGCAGTTAAGTGTACTCATAACCGATTTCTTACCAAATTTGGTACAATAACGTATTTTGATGCACAAAATACAAATCCGTTAAAAAAAAGTTCGCTTTCAACTAGGAAAGAAGTTATTAAGCACTAACGTTCACTGTTATGGGGGATATGATAGCTTATGTAAACAACTAACTTTGTCAACATGCGCATGCGCGGGTATGGAAAAGTTCGTAATAAAGAAGTTTAATTCAAATTTACCATCAATTATTTAAATTCACTAGCAGTTATTTATTCACAACCATTTTTTTTTAAATAATGAAACACTCTTCACATCTTGTTTCTTTCACGAAAAGTATTCTGTAACAGAAATCCCTAAATAATTAGCTAATGCCTTTATAATTATTAGTTCGTTCTAATCCGCGCCTGCTGAACTTTAATTGTCAACATACTCTTATTTTATAAAAAAAAATAGCACTGAAGTTGCACGAATTTATTATTCAAACGAGCTCATAAATATGAAGAGTGCTTAAAGGCATTTTTCTCTGCGACTGGGGATTTGTATCCACCGAACATCGCATCTCAAGAAGAAGAAGAAAGCTAAAAAGGATGTCTAGGAAGATAACAAGAATGTCTAGGACGACTTTTAGGCATAAATGCTATGCGTTTGCTCTCGCTACGCTCGCTCAAGAAGATATCAAAACCCTAGCCAATCCAACTCGCTAAAATTAATAGAACTTTATTTATTTTAGCGAGTTGGATTGACTAGGGTTTTGATACCTTCTTGAACGAGCGTAGCGAGCGGAAACGCTTAGTACGTATGCCTTTAAGTGACAGGTGACGACGGGAGGGGCTACCCTTAAAATTGACAATATTTTTGAACAAATGTTTTATGAACATTTCAAATGAGAGTTCTCTGTTTCCCAATGTTACAAATACGCTGTTTACGCCTACTTTTAGAACCTTACTAACAGTGAACGTTAGTGCTTAATAACTTCTTTCCTAGTTGAAAGCGAACATTTTTTTTAAACGGATTCGAATTTAGTGCATCAAAATACGTTATTGTATCAAATTTGAAAGAAATCGGTTATGAGTACACTTAACTGCAGTTTTACCTAACTTTAAGTATGCGAACTTTTTTTTTACCGGATTCGTATTTAGTGCATCAAAATACGTTATTGTACCAAATTTGAAAGAAATCGGTTATGAGTACACTTAACTGCAGTTTTACCTAACTTTAAGTATGCGAACTTTTTTTTTAACGGATTCGTATTTAGTGCATCAAAATACGTTATTGTACAAAATTTGAAAGAATTCGGTTATGAGTACACTTAACTGCAGTTTTACCTAACTTTAAGTATGCGAACTTTTTTTTTAACGGATTCGTATTTAGTGCATCAAAATACGTTATTGTACAAAATTTGAAAGAAATCTGTTATGAGTACACTTAACTGCAGTTTTACCTAAAGTATACGCGGTGCAAGCCCCGGGGACATGCACCGCAGTTAACGTTTTAATTTCCGGATATACGTAAAAAAAAAAGAAAGGTAAAAAATAGCACTAAAATCTGCACATAGTATGTGCCGGAAGCGAGCCCTTAGAGACCCGGAAGTGAACACTGGTGGATCTGAACTGACTGGAAGTGGGCCTGGGTAACCCAGTTGTGAGAAAATTTTAACTAGAGTAAAACGGAAGTGGACCAGGAGTGGACAGGAATGCCATTGGATGTTGCCCAGAGCCGACCGGAAGTGGACCAGAGTAGATCATACGTAGTTTGGGATGTACTGGAAATGGCCAGAGTTGACCGGAAGTAGCCGGGGTCGACTAAAATAGGACCGGAGGAGGATCAATTGTGGGCCGGAAGTGAACTTTGGAGTGGTATTTTTGTTGAATTTCCGCGGTAATTTTTATTAAAATACTGTTTTACAAAAAATCAAAATGAATTTAATTGCAATTAAATCAATCGCGATTAAATCAATTGCAATTAATCAATCGCGATTAAATCAATTGCACATTTGCAATTAAATCAATCGCGATTAAATCAATTGCACATCTGCAATTAAATCAATTGCAATTAAAATGTTTAATCGCGATGAAATTAATCGCAAATGGCAATTAAAGAAATTAATCGCGATTAAATTAATTGTATTTGGCGATTAAAAAATAAATCGCGATTAAATCAATCGCAATTGATTTAATCGCGATTGATTCAATCACGATTAAAAAGTTAATTGTTTGGTCATACGATTTAAAAATTACTTGATTGATGCCCAACTCTGCTCTCTAACATTCACTTGAGGGCGGTGAGGACCTAGACGTTTTCTGCCCTTAAACACCCAATCCATCCATCTTATGCAAAAAAGGACTCACAGGAACTACTTCATCTAGACTATTCACCTTATATTGCTGGTACAAAAGAAAAAGTTTGGAATCTAAAATTTTCGAAACTTTAAGTACGATATTAGTATACAAATCGGATTACCTTCTAGTTACCACGATTCGCGACCGTTTTCGAGATTTTTAGGGGGAAAAAAAGAAAAAAAAAAGTACTTACTACTTTTAGGAAAATACACGAAAGGCCAAAACTTTTCATATCAGCGGATATAAAACGTTGTTTTATAATAATTTATGGAGTACAAGCCAAAAGTTATGTACATTAATTTTGATGATTTTGGTAAAATATTCAAAAATTCTAGCAATTTCTTGAGAAATGAATTTCAGCTTTGAAAGTTGCTTAATTTTGCTAAATTTAGTAGATGGGTCTTCTTGGTATAAATGAAAAGTGGTTCCACTCTAAAATATTTTATTTATTACTATAAGTAGTAGGACAACCTATTTATGCGACAAACGTCATGCGAGCACTGAGTTCATAATTGAATATTATGATTGCTATGCTTTGTATTTACATCAAAAGTATATTTTATTAAAATCCATTTCATTTTTCAATATTGAGGGAATTAATATAAAAGTAGTTTCCTCTCACTGATGGCAGTTAGCCAAGAGGAGAAACGGACTTCATACTTGCAATCATTAATATTTTTTTTTTTTTTAATTTGTAATAAATGTGTATTTATGTAGATACTTTAAAAATATGAATTTTTGTAACGTTTGGTATCATTAATATAGACTATCTATACACCTATCTAAATATATATATATATATATATATATATATATATATATATATATATATATATATATATATATATATATGAAACATGGACATTTCACCCTAAGCATGAAGATTGAGCCCTAAGCTTTCCTTATAGGGAGGGCGGAAACTCGTTACAATCAACTTAGAATGAAAAGCCACTTGGATGAAAGTTGCCTAAACAAGTAGCTACCAATATATCATTAAAGCATCCTTAGAGATAGAATTCAGTGGATTTCATGCCAAACTCACATTCAGTTCTATGATCTGGTTTCTTGAGAACCTATAAACCTTGAATGGAGAGATATCACTTCTTCCACGAATGAAACAATCCCCTTAAGTAAATTTTATTTTATATATTTGTATTATTATTATAAAGAGAGTTCCGAAATAGGTCTTTGCTAAAATCAACAGGACGTAGTCAGTTTGTTCCTTCATACCTTTCCCGGGTCATTATTTGTTTGACCGATTTATCACCACACCTTGCATGATAAATGTAATAAACACCTCCCTCACATAGTGCACGGTAGAAAGGAAACAACGACATTTATCATTTTATCACAAACACGACGATTATTTAATAATCATATTACACTAACAAGTGAACATCCCCAAGTGTCCGGAGCCCATTTTTATGATACTTTGTATATTTATTAAACACGTGAAAATAATCGACACGTATTTTTTTTTTTTATATCGGCCCAATCGCACGTTTAAGTGCACCCTTCCAAAGTACACCTCAGCTACCCCGAAAAATCCTCATTCTACATCGAAAAATAGTCAACGTGTGTCCTTGCGTTCCGTCCAATACACATTAGGAGCCGAGAAATAAAATAAAATAAGTTGAAAAACTTTATTTTAAATATCGAGTTTAAAAAATTTTATCGACCTGAGTCTTTCACCAATTCATTTGTTTTAGAACGTAGATTAATGAACAAATACAGTCGTCAAAAAATAATTTATATTTCGTCAATGTAAATTCAAAAAGAACACACACGAGGACTTGACCAATACAATCAAACAAAATATTTTAAATTATTGGCTAGACAGCTGGACTCGACTAACTGACAATAAATTACGTACAATCAAAACTACTACTCAGGAGTAGACATCCAGCTAACGTGACAAGACACGAGAAGAAGTTGTACTTGCTCGACTCTGAATTGGCCACACAAGACTAACACACGAATATCTCATGACAGGAGTTAAAAAAACCAATTTGTGATATATGCAATACAGACTTTACTGTAAAACACCTACTTACGGAGTGCAGAAGACAACAAAAACTAAATATCCCAAATGACATTTACGAATTGTTGAGGGACAGGAGCCAATACATAAACACAATACTTTCTTACTTGCAGGACTCCATAAATGCTGGAGTCCCCCAAGAGAGCATTATTGGACCTCTCCTTTTCCTTCTATAAACTGCGGATATTCCCACACACCCTCAAACCCTCCTAACAACCTACGCAGATGATACTGCCGCTGGAGAGAAATTGGAGAGAAATGTGGAAAATAAAAATCAACCCAGAAAAATGCAAACAGGTAACATTTACCCTCTAGAAAATATTCCACTACCAGTATCCAGCGAGGTTCGATATCTAGGATTATACCTTGACAGCTGACTGACATGGAACCCTCACACGAGACTAAAAATACAAGAACTGAACAAAAGATACGAACTACTTAGACGAATTCTTGGACCCTCGTCTAAGTTAACGACACAGAACAAACTTACGATATACAAAACAATCATTCGACCCATCTGGACATACGGACTTGAACTCTGGGGATCTGCAAAAACATCCAACATTAACAGAATACAGGCATTCCAGTCAAAAGTTCTCCGAAAAATTGTCAACGCACCCTTCTACGTATCCAACAAAACCCTGCATAATGACCTTAACATCCCATTTGTCCTTGACCTCGCTAAAACACGTTTCCAAATTTTCCATTCCAAATTGTCTCACCATCCTAATCCTGAAGGTCAATCCTTATCTTCACAATCCCACCCGGACAATCCTCCCAGGCGGCTTAAGAGACAGTGGCCCCGAGATAAGTTACTTGCCTGATCACTCTGGAATCATTAAAATATTTAGTTAAATAACAAGTGAAGTGCCAATAATGGTTGGCTTCTTCCAAATTTTGTACTTATTTTATTTTTTGCGTTTTGATCATATGTACATATCAATATCTGTATCAACACACTTGATCATTGTACACTTTATATTTTGTACAGATTTCAAATAAATATATATATATATATATATATATATATATATATATATATATATATATATATATATATAAAACTTGCAGGACACTAAACTATACACTCACATTTGAAGACATCTGCTGAATAACCAGAGGCTTCCAGGCATATTACAGACATTTCCAAACCTCTGGTTATGGAAATAATTGAATTAAATACCCATCTTAAATTCGCAGTAGATGCGAATCACTTATAAATAAATAAATTCGAAAAGATGCTTACGTTTGAAGTAAACTAGTATTATACATTTTCTTACACCAAAAATAATAGCAATAATTTAATAATAAAAATAAAAATAATTTTAATATAAAATTAAAAATAATAATAGATTTAATATCAGCACACCAAGAAATCCTAATGAGGTAAATATTGAAAAGAAGAAATAATACTTTTTTCCTGTTAGGAGAGACAAGTATCTCTCGATATTGGAGGAAAAAGGTATTATTTATTTATTTTTTTTTTTTTTTGTATATAATTCCCTTGTTAGAATATTTGAATTGTACTTTAGAAGGGTGGTTTCGCCCCTTAAACGTGCGATTCGACCGATTTAAAAAAAAAAAAGTATCGACTATTTTCACGTGTTTAATAAATATACAAAGTTTCATAAATATCGGCTCCGGACACGATGTTCCCTTGTAAGTACCAATCTTCGTATCTTCGTTTTTGGCAATCGTCTTCGCTGTATATTTCTGTCTCCCTGTAAAGTAAAACACAGATAAAAATTTGGTGAAGTATTGGGGAAAATGAATTCTGGATTTCCTTTCATTGTCACATCTGCTATCCCCTTTACAATGAAACATTATTTTTTCATGAAATACCTATTCTGTAATGTGTACTGCTGTCCATGATTAATAAGCTGCCCAAATAATCGTTTAAATCATTAGTAATATTAAGATATCAATGCGTCTTCTACAATTTTTTTTCTAATTTGTTGCAGAGCTTGCGGACTCTTCAAGAGGCGAGAAATCTCGGAGCGAGCTGAAAGAAAATTCTTCAAGTTCGACAAAGAGCATTGCAGGTGCCTTCCTCATCCTGACTACCTCGTGCCTCGTGATAACGTAACCCCAGGGGACTTCAAGCTACTCCCCAAGCTCTGTAAATATTGTGAACAATAAAAGTGGGCTTCACAAATGTGTATATACCCGCCGCAACAAAACCACTCTCAGCCTTCTACTCATCTTTAGTTTCTACACAAATTAGCCACGACCTTCGGCTGTTGTGTAACAGAACCTCTAAGATGTCCTTCTTTTTAGCCGCAAAAAAATGTTGTTGTGTATAAAAAGTTCCAGCGATCATTACCTGTAAACTTAAAATAAATGTAAATATGAAATGGAACAAATAATCTATTTGCATTTATTTGTATGTGGCTGCTTGAATCCAACTTTTCATGTTGGAAATGTTTGTACCTATATATGTAAAAAGAGTATTTATAACATAATCAAATCAAATTGCTGATAACTGTTCGATGTTTATATAACTGAGCATGATTTTAGTGCCAACAGAACGTATATAACTGTGTATTTATTGTATATTACTTCATATTTTGTTAATAAATTCTCTTCTGTTTAAAATGTTCATAATTTTTAATACCATTTTTTCTATCTTACTAGTCAATTAATCTCTTAAAGTCGAAAATTTCTTGAATAAATATTCTTCGCAACAGATGTAAGGCATTGAACGATTTTTAATGGATCTTTTGGATTTAGAAACTAAAAATAATTATACCTGGTAACCCAACTACAGGACAAATTAATTATTAATTACGGTTATTTAATTTAAACATAATATTACTTTTTTTTTCACATTTGATGTTGTTTACCTATATTGAAGTTTTTTACATATTTACTTTTATTTATAAATCAATGTTTAATTTCAAAATCAATGTTTAATTATAAATTAATGTTTAATTTCAGTTTCAGGCTCAACCAATTTTTTTGAAGGAGATAATGATTTTGTATATATTTATTTATGAGCATCCTCATCTAAGGCGTTTCACTAAGGACAATTATTTACATAGACATCCAGTTATAATTTATATATATATTTCTTTATTGATTATTACATCCTGTATAGAAATACATCTGGTAATATGATAAATGATACAATATGGAGGTTCTGTGCTCAAGGCCTTCCAACTTCATCCTCGATTCACGCCAGAAAGACGCTCAGATGACGTTGAAAGGTGCCTACACAAGCTCCCTTCTGCTCCGAACAGTGGCTGGAGTCAAAGAGAGATCGGTGAGCCACAGAAAATTGTCGCACTTGAACAAAGAGAAAGCCATTGCTAACAGTTCACTTGGTCACTGCAGCAGATCTCTAGGCCAATGTCTTTTGAGTCGCCTCGGTGGAAAGAGTGGATGGGTGGCACTTGATAGGGAGAGGACTTCAGGATTTTGATGCGTGGAAAGTTTAGGATGGAAACGTTGGAATCTGGATAATACAACACCATTAACGAGTGGGATATTGAGGTCTTTATGGAGGTTGAGGTTGGAAACATAAAAAGGAGTTTTGTTATAAGGAAGGTCAAAACATAATAGATATTATTATACTATGATAAATATTAATTATCTAATGCTCTACTACTTTCACATCTTTAAAGCCTCAGCAGGAGCGTTCCTTAAAACGTAATTTCAATGTGTTTAGACTGTAAGAAAAATAAGCTATACGTAGTGATTCCTGAATGTTGAAGAAATGTGTTAGCTCCCCATGTTGTGCCACTGGGAACCCTTAAAAAAAAGTCGAAGATTTTTTGTACTTTTTAAGGAGCACTTTCAAATCGAGCAATCACGTATTTTCTTGTACAGTGATAATCCAAGAAATAAAAGCTTTGGTTGGTTATCATACAAGCACTCTTGAAATCCTCTAAGATTCAAGGGGGTGTACAGCGTTGAAAGACTACACAAGAGAACAAAGTTTGTTGTCGGACGGATCTGATGTTCAACAAGGGATTCACTAGGAGTTGAAAAGTTTTGTGAACTTCCTTTGTTGGTGAAGAACAGTACGTTGATACCCGAGAAACTCAAGTAAAATGGTTTTAAGATGACATTGAGAACCCAGAATCCCAGAGGTTTAATTAGCAAAAACATTTTTCCAGTGTACAAGTGATAATGGGTTGTCGCAGGGGTTTCAGATGATGTGAATTTTATATCATGATGAATTAACTACTTTACCGTCATGAAAGAATTTCATCATAGCGCGCTTCCGTTCTTATTCATAAAGTCATCAAACAGTAAATGTTTTGCTTTGGACTTTCGTAAAACATTCCTTACAATGAAATCTGAGATGCAAGATTTTAGGCACCGCCATAGGAAACTGACAGTATCCTAAGCGCAAACCACTTCTTCCTCCATCTCAAAATTCTCTCTTTTAAAACACAATTACAAATACATTTATCATTTTTTTTGTTCTATTTCTAAACTACGAATTCTACTTTTAATTATAATAAGAAAACAAAAAATTATTAACTAAGGTAGACTGAGACAAAGAATCGTTCATAAGAACAAAACCGACATTTTTTTACAACCGATTTCTCCAAATGATATTGTCGCATCTAAAATTACTTGACGTCCGTTTTTGCAGGAGATTTAATATGATTGTCCTCCACTTACCACGATTTTCCAACAGTTTTAAAGTTTCGAGTTATTTAAGAAAATACACTTATTAGCGCGGTTCCTCCCTCCCCGATAGGGAGGAACCCCGCTTATAAGGTTCATACAATGAAACAATCCGGAAGTGCCGACTAGAAAATTTCGCGTTTCAGAACCCCTAGAGACCGAAAATAACGGTGGTTAAAATTTGTATATATATATATATATATATATATATGTGTGTGTATATATTTATTTATATATATATATATATATATATATATATATATATATATATATATATATATATATATTTATATATATATATATATTTGTCTGTTCGCGGATTTCTGGCCTCCCTAATGGTCCGATTTTGATGAAATTTGGTACAAAAATCTGTCGTCCGATTTGAAAGGTCAAGTTCGTTAACCAGCAAAATCCGCCCACTGGAAGATGGCGTTTGGGGCGAAATTCGCACAAAAAAATCGTAACGCTTACGTTTTTGAGTTCATACGCTTGTAAGTACTCGTTTTATAGGCTTCTTTGGCTAGGAAAACGAATGAAACCATTTTCAAGGCGATAGCTTTAACCGTTTTTGAGAACATTGTAAAAATAGTTTTTGAATACCGTTTTTGGTTTGGGTACTTAGAATCATGGGATTACTATAGTAAAAGAACACAGGAATATGTGAAAATTTTTTATATTTTCCAATTCATTGAAAAGTATGAAATGAAGTATCGGTAGAAGAGGTTTCTAGGGTCTTGCGGACCCGGCCCCAGGTATAGCCATAAAACCCTTTGAACAAAGGCGGAGGAAAATATTATCTGTTTCTATTCTATGCTTTTCAAATGAGAATAGGGATATGAACAGGAACCGCGGTCTCCCGTGGTCTAATGGCTAGCGCCTTGGATTCATAAGCGGGAGATGGTGGGTTCGATTCCCAACCTCCGGCAGGAATTTTATCATCCCACGGCTCGCTGGTAAAATTCCTCGCTACACCCTGGATATCGGCGCTAAAAAAAAAAAAAAAAAAAAAAAAAAAAAAAAAAAAAAAAAAAAAAAATGAACTGGAACCGCGCTAAGATGACGCAGTTCCTGCGAGTCGGACTTTTTTTTTGTTACGGCGGACCAACGTTTGGAACCTACAATCCAATTACACCTAGAATCAAACCAACGCTTCAAAAATAATATGGAATTTCGCATTTACCTCAAAATCCTGACACATCTTTATCAAGAATTTTAAATGAAAAACTGACTAAAACTGTAAAATTAAATTTAATAAATGACACGCCGCTGTGGTTTTATCCCCTTCTCATAAATATTTGAATTTATAGTGAATTCTTTCTTTACCTAATACATTTGATCGAAAATCTCTCATGCATACAAATAACTTCTCAGTCTGAATTCCTCCCAAGGCAAGGAAAGAATGAGATTCCATATGCTAACATTGGCAATTTCCTACCCGCCGAGGGCTTGTTGAAAAATTTAATCTCACCATTCCGCAAATCGATTTCCTCGCCTTCTCTAGCAGTCCTACACATACCCTCAAATTGGCAGCGAATACTGGACTTTTCTAACCACATTCCGTTAGAATTAGACATTATTATAATATTTTAGTACTGAAGTAAATAATATGAATAATAATAAGTATTGTATATTTTATTATATTATTAAGACGCCTGACGTTCTAAGTCAGGGTTTCCTAACCTTTATTTCGCCCTGCCTCCTCAAACCAAAAATAATATTTTCATGACCCTCTTAGGTTTCACAACAAAAGTAAGAAACACATTTTTTTATCAACTATCTTTTTTATTTGAATTTCAAATACAGATACCATATATGCATTTATTATAGATCTTTAACAGAAAAGTACACTTAAAAATTACTAATGACGTACTTGAGCTTACATACTCTGTTCCAGTTGGTCAATTCTGAGTTCATTCTTTGCTAGAGCAATCATTAAATTGCTATCGACGGCAAGACGATTCCGCTGTTTAGTTTTTATTAAAACTAGAGCTGAAAAACCTGTCTCGCATAAATAATTGGATGAAAATGGAATAAGTATTTTTAAAACTAGAGAAGCAACTTTCGGATTAACAAGGTATCCTTTTATCCAAAACTTCTCTAATGTCAAGAGTTGAAAGTTATCCTTCATGGTCGAGTCAGCCTTCATTTCTAGAAATCCTTCTTGAACTTCTTTGGGTAATTGTGAGACATCGACAATTGTGAGACATATGCACAAAATGACTACGCCCCCCTAGTGGGGTGTGCCCCCCTGGTTGAAAAGTCCTGTTCGTAAACCTGCCGAATATTTAAGCTCACGCTTTCAGCCGCCAAGGTTCAACCTGATTCGGTCGCTCCTAGTTGTATCATGAATGCTTTTGGCAGAACGTTCCTTCAAGAATTACGTCCTTTAATTCAATTACTGAATAAAATATTGTTTTTACTCATTAGTGCGTCTTCATAAAATCTTCCATACAACATTCTAAAAATATCAATTTACTTATTCCCTGCGTGAAATGAACGCATTAAAAGTATATCGGACCTATAAACGCGACTATATTACCTGAATCTTTCGGATGGTTCTCCTTGGATACTAGGTCAGGATAAACAAAATATTTGTCGCCACGTCAAGTAGAGTAAGGTCAGATGGGGCTGTGCGGAAGCGGACGCGTTTAGATAGGCAAGGAAGGGCGAACCAACTCATGATAAGGACGTGTTTACATAAACGCAACAACTATCTAGGCTTCTAGAACATTCTCTCTTAATTTATCTTAATAAATAATAAATGCAAAGATTTAAACCTGTATTTGTTAGTATAATTAAATATTGAACTTCCTAAAGAAATAATAACTAGAAGGTTACCAAGTTGGGGATCATTGAATACTTCAAAAACACAACATATTTTGAAAACAATAGTTTGCACTTGCATTATCTGATAGGTTTGGAAAATCCTATGTTTCCAATGCCCTTATCCGAAACTAAAATTCTTTTCTTTATTTTGTTCTATTGTTCTCGGAAACCGTCGCCCAAATGAAGAGTATCCGCTAGGCACTTTATGCCAACCCGTCTTTACAAAATGCTGCAAATGTTTTTTTCATTTTGCTACTTAATGGCCATGAACTTTTGTTTGAAACAAGGTATTAACGCGAAAACAAATTTCACCCCAAAAACCATTTTCCAGTGGACGGATTCTGCTGGTAAACACGCTGGCTTCGATACGGGATATATATGTCCCGTACTGGCTTCCACTAAGGTACGGCAGGCAAAATAGCCGAACTCCCTTAATTTAAGATGGCTGTAACTTATCAAAACAAAACAAGAAAAACTCATAGTCCAGTAGATGCACAGAAATTAAACCAATTATTAGAACGTACGGGACTGATATGTCCCGTGACGTACACTAAAGAACGAAATCGACATACGGAACACCACTGTCCCGTATCCAGCCGATAAAAAAATTAAAAATGTGTGTATGCTTTGTGCAGAGTACGTAGGAAATCCGGGTTACTGCCTAAATTGTTTTAATATGGACCATGAAGCTCAATTGAAATAACCTTCAGACAGAGAGATGTATAGATGTTTACGGACACATATGTCCCGTACTGCTCAGCCGTTGAAACCCCCATGGGACACATGTGTCCCGTACTCTCCCTACGACAAACCACTTAAATTTCGTGCCGAAGCCAACGTGTTAACAAACTTGTCATCTCGAATTAGACGAAAGATTTTTGTAATACATTTTATTAAAATCGAACTGTTTTCCAGCCTGTGAGTGAGCGAACAGACAAATATATATATATATATATATATATATATATATATATATATATATATATATTTTAAAAAATTTGGAACAACAAGATAAAGCTCCATGACCTACAAAAGCTTTCCTTTTGTACAATATTATTCATGTATTCTGTCCTATGCGTTCTGTTTTATTGATTCTATCTTATCAAAGACCACATTATGCTAACATGTAGGCAGTAAGCCCCTCATCATGACTAGGAAATCGTCATTTAAGAAGATGAACTGATCTCTAAATAAGAATGGAACACATGAAGAGGTCGTATTGGGATCATGGGGCCGTATAAATTCAGTAAAGTTGTAATGGGAGAAAACACTACTGTAATTTTTTCTTTAAGAGCCATAAAAGATAATTATCAATAAAAGCAATTGTAAGTAAAAAGGTAGTGCTGTTCTTTTATGGCCACTTCATAAAGAGAACTTAGTAAAGAAATAAAATGGTGATTATTTATATTCCAATAATTAAACGCAATAATGATTACATTTTTAAATATATTCATGATTCATTAGCGATACATTTAAGATAGGAATAAAATCAGTAAAAAAAGTTCCTTTTCTATGGGTACATTATGATTAGTGAGTAACCTTGGGTAAATCCTCTTTCAATGAATAAATTCATTTTCGAAGCTTAAACTAACAAAAAAATATTCAACTAGACATTCCCTTGTGAAGGTTGATGAAAAAAAAAACATTAAGTTTTGGAAATGAAATATGTAAATGAAGACATTAATAGGAGACAACGATAAAAAGTTAAGAAACTAATAAAGTGCATTGATTTTAATAAAGTTCGTTTTACTCTCTCTAAACTTGAAACTCACTGAACTTAGTTTTATGAAAAAAATTCGTTCACCAGAAAGGTTTTTCTTGTAAACTAAGGGAGTCTGTCCTTCAATGATGGTGAAACATAAAATTTTGATTTAAATATAAAACCAGAAAAGTGTAGGTGCATTATTAATATTTTTTTTGTAGTTCAGAGCTAAACATATTTTAATGGCTGACCCATGAGTAAACAATTCCTCTAAATTTCTTTATACGTTCATTTATTTAATTATATAAATATATATATGACCCACTCTCATATATATGTCCCACTTACTGAAATAATGCGATAAATATTTTTCAATCTTACTCAACGTAACATTCACGTACATTCATATGGGACAAAGGGTATCCAACAAAGGGAAACTTGCTGACCTAGCAACTAAATCAGCCTCTAAAGATCTAAAGAATTTCAGAATGCTACAAAAAAAAATAACAAAAACACATTTAAAAAGATAGTCACTGAAAGACACAATAAGAAAGGCAATAAGGCTGAAAATTAACTTCAAAAGGACAACATTTTAAAGATATTTATAACAGACATTAAAGAACAATTTGACAAAACTTCTGGTAAAACAAATTTCTACTTGACGCAATTATTAACAGGACATGGGACAGTTAATTCATATTTTTATGGATTTTGCCTAAGCCAACATGAAAGCTGTTACTGTGACTTCAATACAGCACAGACAGATCAACATTTACTGTAGGACTGCATACTTCTAACTGAAGATAGAAAAACATTACAGACATACGTGACCAGGGCATTGGCCTGCTGCTGACAAAATATTATTTGCTATGTGAGGAAGATCCTCACAAAATTATGCTGATCAGATTTAGACTAAAATGGAACACTGGAAAAATCATTATAGTTATTTGAAAAAACAAAACAAAAATCCTTTGTTTTCTTTCATGTAGGAGATGTTTTCTTTTGTTTTGTTTTATTTTCCCTTTATGTTTTACATTTTGAACGTAATCATAAAAAATAGAAAAAAATATAAAAATATTAATATGCAATCAATTATATGCTATGTACATTTGCAATGTAAGGCACAGGTAAAGATTACAATAAACTCCCTTACTTAAGGGTTACTTAGGGGAGGAAATAAATAATATATATATATATATATATATATATATATATATATATATATATATATATATATTATTTATATATATATATATATATATATATATATATATATATATATATATATATATTATTTATATATATATATATATATATATATATATATATATATATATATATATATATATATGGGTGATTCAGGTCTAAGTAGCCAAACTCTAGGAGGTGACTGTAGACATAATTTCCAACAAAAAAGTTCATTTCAAGTATGGTCCGATTTCGGAAGGATAAGGAGCTATGTCCAATTTTCTGTTTTTTTAACGTAGTCATGTTTTTTAATGAATAAGAAAAAATTGCTCAAAAACTATTCAAGATAATTAAATTCGAATTATGCCATCATAAAATAGATAACATTTTCTTTAAAAAAACAGTAATTTAATTCACTAGAACCATTATTAAAAGATCCTTTCTGGACGTCCAGTAACGCAATTCTGTTTTTATCAATGAATCAGAGTTTTTTCGTGAATTTATTCCTCAGCCCCCTAGCGGACTACGGATTCAATACATACACAAAAACTTCTACGTTTAGTGAGAAATGAATCCATGCAAATGAAGTGGAGGTTTTTTGAGGGATAAATTGAATGATTGGCTCCCTTTTGTTAAAAAATGTGGAATGTAGTCTTGCTACTTTCAAATACCTTCTGTGAAGAAATTCAAAATTATTCATATTTCATTGGCCAAACTGTAGGTATCCATTGCCCAGAACAGAATCAATAAAAGTAACTGAAAGAAACGATTAGAAAATATTTTCATTTATGAGATATTTTACATTTCGTTTTTTTATTTATATATTATTTGTTCAAAAAATAATTTTCATTGATTTCTCTTTTATATATATATAAAAGGTTTGGGATCGACAAAGAAGTAAACTTCGTGTGTGTTTGTGTGTGCTAACTTCGGTTCATCGTAATGATCCTCAAGACCAGAGTTTCCTACCCTCTGGTAGGTCAGAAGTAATTTTGACAGAACAGGATATTTTTTCAAAAATCTCTATTCGGGGCAATATTTGTCCATTGGATGTCTCTTATTTTCTCAAAACTTGTATATTAAACTAGTTAACACAAAGCAAACATTTCGTCCATTATAAATAGCACTTAAGGAGCTTAGGAAGTTGTTACAGTATTACCTGAAAATTATTAAAAATGAAGTGAATGATAAATATTATTAATAATGTATTCTGTAAAAAAGAGCTTAGCTAGAGAAGATAGAAACAAAATTTAAACACGAAAAACAATTTAAATATTAACGTGTGCTGTTAAATTTATCTTTAATAAGGAAATGAGCATCTCCCTAGATAACCCCTTATTATTTACGCTAAGATTTCATGATAAAGTAGATTTTATTAAAATACAATTAATTAGAAACAGCGTCATGTTAGCTGGTTTCTGTACAAATCTTAGACGGGAAGGAAACCAACAATTCAGACTTGTGACTCCATTATCTCCGACTGAGAGTTGGTATTATTTAAATTTGCGGCTTGTTTTTTTTTCATGCAAGCATATGTGTTTTTCCGCAAAGTTTTTCTGGCCTTCCAAAGTCGCAACTTTTTTCGGGAAAATTATGAAACAATGTACGAAAAGTTCAAAAGGGCTGATATCTGTTGATAAATTTTTGCAATAATTCCTGACTCCACAAGTAACCAAAATGTATTTAGTCTAGTTTTAATCTACCAGGTACGTATATAAATGTGAGAGTTGTACAAATTCGACATTGCGACATTTTAAAATATCCAAAAAAAATCATCAACTACCGCGATTTCACCCTTTCAAGGTGATACCTGCGTGGTCTAATGAACCAGCATTGTGATACAAAACGAGATTCAGTTATTCCTACAAAACAGAGGTATGGAATTGTCTGTATGCTTGAAAGCCACCGGTTATTCAGCAGACGTTTTAAAATCAGATAGTATATGATATTTATGTCCTGGCTGCGGTCGTTTCAACAATTCGTTCATCTCATGTGGAATATTTAGTTTGTGTCGTCTTCTGTATTCCGTAAGTAGGTTTTTTACGGTAAATGTCTCATTGCATATATCACAACTCGGTTTGACAAGTCCTGTCATGAGATATTCGTGTCTTAGTCTTGTGGGGCCAATTCGGAGCCGAGCAAGTACAATGCCTTGTCTTCTCTCCTTTGGTCTCTGCAGCTGGATGTCCACTCCTTAGTTGTATTTTTGATAGTACTGTCTGTTAGTCGAATCCAGCTGCCCTGCCAATAATTTAAAATATGTTGTTTAATTGCATTGGTCAAGTCTTGGTGTGTAATTGATAGGTGAAGCTCAAGTTGTTTGTAGCAAGTTTTGTACATAAAGCTGCTAGGGAGCTTTCATAACCTGGCGGATTCTGCTTATATATATATATATATATATATATATATATATATATATATATAGGTATAGGTATATAGTAGACTCTCCCTAATTTGGCGGTAGTATTTGAAAAACCTTATTTTTTTTTTAACGGCGCATCTACATCTTGGTCATTAGCGCCGGGCTATCTACAGGTTGCCACCCTTTTCTAAGGCCAACAGCACGTGGTCGGTCACCCATTCATGTACTGACCACGCCCGACGTTGCTTAACTTCGGTGCTCTATGGGAACCGGTGCATTCAACGTGGCTACGGCCGTTGGCGAAAAACCTTATTATTTGAGAATAGAATAATATGTACCATTTTCAATATCATATTAAGCAAATGCTTAAATATGCTTTATTTATAAGCATATTTAAGTAAAATTTAGGTACCGAATTATAAAATAAATTCAAAATATGTAAATCCTTGCTGGTGTATATCACAGCCGCAGGTGCCTGAGTGGAACCATTTATTTTCTCAGTAGAAACAGAATTTCCATTCAATGAAATACTCCGAAAAACATTATTGGCTAGCTAGGTAGGGAATATTTTCTAGGAACTCATTTCTCTCTGCCAAAGAGACCGACCGATAAGAGAACGCCGGATAAGGTAGAGTCTAATGTATATACAGGGTGTCCCAGTATATGTGTCCACCCCCTTTTCCTCCTAGAGTTGTTGGAATTTCGAAATGAAACTTGGTAGGTCTTAGTTATGTTGCATGAGGTTACTTTTGAAGGTTTAGTTGACTTAGTAACATTCTCCAGTTTTTCTCCAGCGCATCTAACTCTTGAGATTCCAAAGGCAGCAGGTATTTTTTATGACGAATTCTGATAGAAAATTTAATTTTAAGACTAATTTATTCCGAGACATCTTTTGATCCGACGCATAACCGTTTGCGCGTAAAACGCAAAAAAACTGAAAAATATCGCCCTTTTGTAGACAAATTCCTATTTACCACTGAAACCAAGCCTTGTACGTAAAAACACCTCGATGCAAACGTTACAGCCTATTAATTTTCCTTTCAGATGATACCATCAAGTTGTAGATTGAATATTTAACGGGATATTATGGATGAAAAATATACCTAGAAAGTTTTAAAAAATAGCAATTCAGAAAATCGATATGAACAGAAAAAAAAGTAGCTGTCATAAACAATAAAAAAAAGTACTTATTGCTTATTAAAAGTATATAAAAAGTATTATAAAATAGAACAGAATAAATTTCTCTTTCCATATGAAATTATTATATCATTAAACCCATCTCATCAAGCGACCCAACATATGTTTTCATTCATAATATCCCGTTAAATATTTAATCTACAACTTTGATCTTGGTATCATCCGAAAGGAAAATTAATAGGCTACAACGTTTGCATCGAGGTGTTTTACGTACAAGGCTTGGTTTCAGTGATAAATAGGAATTTGTCTACAAAAGGGCGATATTTGTCAGTTTTTTTCCGTTTTACACGCAAACGGTGCGTCGGATCAAAAGATATCTCGGAATAAATTAGTCTCTCTGATAGAAAATTAAATTTTCTATCAGAATTCGTCATAAAAAATCCTGCTGCCATTGGAATCTCAAGAGTTAGATGCGCTGGCGAAAAACTGGAGAATGTTACAAAGTCAACTAAACCTTCAAAAGAAACCTCATGCAACATAACTAGGACCTACCAAGTTTCATTTCGAAATTCCAACAACTCTAGGAGGAAAAGGGGGTGGACACATATGATGGGACACCCTGTATATATATATATATATATATATATATATATATATATATATATATATATATGTATGTATGTATACTACTGTGTCTATCGGCGCTAATGGCCAAGTTGTAGATGCGCCGTAAAAAAAAAAAAAAAAAAAAAAATACTGTGTCTGACTCAATAAAAATGAATATTCCAATAAAATGTATTATTACCTGAATCTTCGAGCCTCTCGAACACATTGTAGCAAAACTACAGATTAAGAGAGGCTGATATAAATTCTATAGGAATAAATCCAATGGAATGAAGGGGAGTAGAGGAAGATGAGTGTGTAGGAGGAAGTGGTTAGTTGCGGAATAATGAGGCTCACACCGACACCAAGTGGGGCAGAGGTTTAGCGGCCTCTCGTGGCTAAATGACAAAACTAATACCGAGGCTGTGGCGGCACCTGACGGCAGATTTATCCCCAGCCACGGCCTACTAAATCACAACGTCCACTAACCTCTTTCTTTAATTAAAAGTATATTAAACCAAGGAGCGTACTTCTCCCATCCAGAGCTATTCCTCATATCGCATTTTCAAGTTCTTATTCCATTAAGCATTAAATTGAAGATTTCGAAAATCCCCTCATTGTGATTTTTTTGACTCAATAAGAGAAGAATAAATTTCTAATTACTGCATTTAAATTTATTAACGTCCATTTATAATTGTCACTTAATTTTAGGATGGATTATCTATAGATTACTACCCTTCGCTACCCAGCCTTTTTTTTTTTGGTAGTGGGAATCGAACCCACGATCCAGGAGTTACTTACGTATCAGCACTCATAGCTACCGGGCCTCCACTAATTATTTATTAATTTCAAGGTAGTAGTTACGTATTATCTTCAACGAAAGTTAAATATGTGAGTCTCGTTCAGAGCACTGGAACATGGATATCGCATTTCTATTGGTCTATTCCTATGAGCAATTCTGTTGGTCTTAGAACTATGTTTAGAACCCAATTCATTTGTATATTGGTGTTTCTTTGTTTGTTGTTACCTTTGTATGTTGTTTCCAAGCATATTTAGTGGAGTTCATATGGCGACAACACAACAGCAAGGATAAAAGTGACTGTTTCGAAGCAATGTTAAATTGCATATCGGTCAATTATCCACTGAAAAACCATCCTTGATCTATATTATCAATGAGTCGGATTGATTAGAGTTTCAATATAAACTTGAGCGAGCGGAAACGCATGGCAATTATGCTATTAACATAAGTGTTTCTCAAGGGTAGTAACCTGTAGATAGCCCGGCGCTAATAGCCGAATAGTTGATGCTCCGTTAAAAACGAAAAAAAAAAACATAATTGCTACGCGTTTCTGCTCGCTGATAGTTATATCGAAACTCTAGTAAACCCTCCCATATAAGTAAGCCCGTCTCCATATATATATCTCCATATTGGCAAAAACTGAATTGACGCTTTGATCCAGCTGACTGACCCGGTGATGATCCAGATATTTGAGAGTCGGTTCTTTTTATTTCTTGTTTGAAGGCATGTCACATGGCCGATTTATGCCTTGATTGGGGTGACAGATAGCGCCACCACCACCGACAGGACCCGACCAGGCGAGGGCACGCCCACCGATATCACAGGCCCCCCACTAGATGAAGGTTTACAGTGAACTGCAGATATTACATGACAAGAGCTTGTGACCGAGGGTCTGTTCGGTGGGACCAGGCCGACCAGACCCTCCAAGCTCATGGACCCTTTGGTCCTGAGGGCCCACGACACCGGAAGACCCAACCCCAACCGACCGGCACCATGCCGGAGCAGGGTCGCCACCATCAACCCAATCAATAATAGTTAATGTTTAAATGAGGCTGATTATATGGATTGATATGTTTTATAATTAATTATAATGAAATTGTTGCTATTTAATTCACATGTTACAGCAAATATATTTATAAAATTATATCATAAAATTTACTTTTAGATTTTCTTTAAGTAATGTTTTAACTAGTTATTTTTTAAAAATTAATTGGATATTTTTTAGAAAAAATAATAATTTATTGACTTGAATGGGACTGCTACCTAAGATTTCCTCGAAATCTGATGAGAGCCGAAGTTCATCTCTTTGTTCTTTATAAATTCGACACTCAATAAAAATATGCTTGAGAGTTATAAATACTCCGCATGTTGGGCAAATGGGCTGTGCCTCTCTGGTCATCAGATATCCATGAGTCAATCGGGTAAGACCTGGCAAGCTAGGTGCTCGTACCACCTAGCTTGCCAGGAAATCCACATCTTGGATTTTATGTGAGCGTAAATATCTGAAAAGGGGACTTTTTTGTATGGTATTCCATTAGAAACGGCTGACTTTGCTGCCCGGTCTACTTCCTCATTTTCGGTCATGCCACAGTGACCAGGAATCCAAGAAAAGACAATTGAAACATTGCTTGCTCTCCAAAATGTTGACAAGTGGATGGTCAGAAAGAGGGTTATTTATTGCTAGGAGTGCTGAGAGTGAATCGGTGAAGATTGATACGTGTCTTTCCTGAGGGGTTATTGTAGATAATGCTTTGTAAATAGCTAGAAGTTCAGCGGTAAATATGCTACTAATTGGATCTAATTGGAATTTATCTAATCTGATTTCACAATTGAATGCCGCTCCGACCCCGAAGTCGTCTTTGGATCCGTCAGTGAATATATGAGTTGATGGGGGAAGTGATTTTTTTAGTTTAATATACTCTTTCTGAAATATAATAGGAACAGTGTTTTTCTTAAGGAATTTTGTGAGAGACATATCAACTTTGGGTTGTGGTAATTTCCATGGCTCCTTTTCTGGGCTACAATTAAACAATATTTCTGGAGGGGTTATATCAAGTTCTGGTAAAAGAGCTTTAATTCTTCTTGGAAATGATCGTTTGATGTTATTACTCTGCCTGTGACTCACAGGCTGTGAGGGTGAATAAGTTGAATGTTAGGAGAAAAATAATAATTTAAAGGGTGATTAGGGGACGCAAGAACAGTGCTTGCAGTATTTATCGATTTGGAAAAACGCTTTTGATCGTGTATGGCGGCGTTATATTATTGATCGCCTAGAGGAAATAGGGATACAGGGGCACATGCTGGCATTTATCATCAATTATTTGAAAGAAAGGACTTTTCAAGTTCGGTGTGGTTCTGTTCTATCTCAAGAATTCAAGCAAGAAGACGGTGTTCCTCAAGGCGGGGTACTGTCTGCACTTCTTTTCTCTATTGCTATCAGTCCCGTTCTCCGTCACAGTGATTTACCAGTTAAATCCATGTTATACGCCGACGAATTAGTTATATATCTTGCGGACAAGTCGGTTGTTGACTTATATGAAACAATGCAACAGAATTTGGACAAAATCAGTAATTGGTTTCTAAATCGTGGCTTTCGCATCTCTCCCTCAAAAACTTAAAGTATATTGTTTACAAGAAGGAAAGTTAGTGAACAACTCAATCTGCGAATTAACGATCAAATAATCCAAAATAAAGATATCGTTCGTTATTTGGGTGTATTATTTGATAGATCTTTAAATTGGGTTGCCCATATTAAATCTTTGAAAAATAATTGCAATAGGTCTTTAAATCTGCTGAAATGCCTTACTAACACATCTTGGGGTTCTGATAGGAAACGTATGATGACATTATACCGGAGCTACATAAGATCAAAAATCGACTACGGGTGTATAGCATATGATTCCGCTTCCCCGAGAGTATTAAACATGATAGAGAGTATCCATAACTCAGGCCTGAGATTGGTGACTGGTGCATTTCGGTCTAGTCCTGTGATCAGCGTGTGTGCTGAGGCAGGAGAACCTCCGCTTCAATATCGACGAATGTTCCTGGCAGTTTCCTTTTATTATAATGTTCTTGAGTCGGTTCTTTAACCTGCGTTGAAGCTAATACGTAAGTACCAATTTCAATTTATTTTATTTAGTTACTAATTATTTAATGTAAAGGATGGGGCAAAGAAAGCATTCGTTTAAATTCTTGTATAAGTATGATATAATCGTCTTAGATCCGGCTGCAAGATTTTTATTTCGTAAATTATTTGAACAACATCTATTTTTTTTCATACATTTATGAATAACTGTGCACATTTTTGCCAGATTGTCAAAATTTGGTAGCATGTTTATATAGAATATGAATAATTAATTTTCCGTCGGCGCGAATGGCTTAGGAGCAGGTGCGCCATAATAAAAAAAAACTTATTTGTTCGTAACATTTTTACGTTATGATGTACATTCGACTCTTATGTATCAAATTCAAGCTAATATTTTTTTTCTGCATGTTAGACTCGGGTTGCCAATGTAAAAGTGGCCGAAAATAAGGGTTCTCTGCTGTTAAAAATAGCAGAACTGTTGCGCATGCGTTGGTAGCTAGTGTTCTCAAAGTCACCCAACTCAATTAAACAGTGTTACTGGGGTTTTAACCATGTACACCAGGGCGCATCTGTTTTGAGTTGAACGTTGAGAGGGGGCAAGCCAATTTTAGCAGGAATGTCTTCGGAACGAATATAACTGTATTTTATGTATGCACAAATTGAAAAAGTCCCGAAACATATTTTTTTGTAAATGTGTACAAATTGCGCTTTTTTTGTACTTCATTCGCTCATAACTCTAAAAGTATTCTTTCCAGAGATTTTCGCAAGGCCTGAAATTTGTAATGCCATTTCCTATAATGGTCCATTATTTATAAATTTAATATTTAATTGCTTGTTTGCAAATGCTTATAGGTAGATGCACTGAAATGTTTTTTTTTGTTTTTTTTTTTCAATTAATTTTTTTATTGGTGATTACATTCAGTATATGAATACACGTTTATACGTCAGCATGTAGAAAAATACGTTCACTAGACGAAATTTATACATTTATAAAATAATATTAAATATTATATATTAATTTATTTGATCAAAAATATAAGACTATCTGTTGTAAAAGTCTAACAACTTACTTTCGTGACATTTTCATGATTAGTTAGTTTCATTTACTTCAATAGATACATCTATTGAAGTAAATTGGTGATGAGGCATAAATTAAATAAAGAAAACCATGAATATAATGTGGACTATGAAGTAGACTTGCCAAAGGAAATATGCAAAAGTCTATCCCGCGACAGAAGTAAATGTAAATGAATGTTAACTCTCTGTCTCCTAGAGAGAATATCTGATTCTAGAAGGAGTGTGGGTGCAGGAGCATGTGGGTTTGATATTCTAATTTATGTAGATATCTTCAATCAATTGTGGATTAGACAAGGCCACCACGTAAGACTTACCGTACAACCCGCCCTCTTCTACTAAATTAATTGTGCTGGGATTTTAAACTGAACCTCTTAGTTTTAGGTAAAAGTGTTACATTAAACGTTTTACTACTGCTTATTCAGACAATATAAATTGAGCAAAATTTGACCCATAAATGAACGGATGTCCATTTTTTTTTTTTTTTCATAACACATTTTAATCCCTTGTCATAAAAGCATCCGGAGTCAATGCAGTAACCTCACGATTCAAAAATACTTTCGAAACCACCCGCCATCGTCGTCAGTGTTTAATGATTACGACTGCACACCCTAGCAACCCTCTAGCGTGCAGAGAACCTTGTGAGCTCTACCTGATGATACAGCTCGCTCATGAAACCTCTCTGTCATCCTACATTGATTTTTTAAGCTGGTTTTACTTTTTTGGGGTGCTCAGACTGCTAGGGTTATTAGCACAATCTTTAAACTTCACAGTCTTTAACATTTTTCTGATAAAATTTATGAAATTTGAGTTCTTTCTAAAGCGGTTGTGTGAGCTTCTTCCTACCTCGACATCCTCATTATCTGACGATGCCAATGTGAGAAACATTTGTACCATAAATAAAAATTGGAGATACAGGCCAACATCAATATTGATATAACTTAAATGTTGGTTTTATTAGTCTCTACTCGGGGGCGAGGTTAGCTCAGCGGTAGAGCACTGGATTCATATGCTAGAGGACCTTAGTTCAAATCCCGACGAAGCAATTAAGATTTTTTATTCTAGTGTCTTCCTTCATGGGTTGAATTCGGACTCCCTGATCGTCCCTAGGCCATCCCAGCCTTTAATTAATTTATGAATGGGTACCTTGGTGCTAATGACTCTAGCAGTCGAAGCAGCAAGGGGAAATCAGGCGGCCGGAGCATAGACTGGCCACAATATCTCCCTAGTGTGCCGTATGGTCATGAATCAAGATACCTCTACAGTATCTGCCACACAGGGCCCTCGTGTCCTGTTACGGATTGATTTTTTTTTTTTTTTAGTCTCTACTCATCCAAAGAATGTAATGACTAGAGCCCGGAAGTTAGGCAAAATGCCTTTTTTTATCTGAATGGATATATTGAAGAATCAGATAGAAATAAATATGTTTCAGTGCATTTAGGAAGTGTAAAGACAATTTTTATTTTGCCTTTTTTGCTTATTTTGACTATTTTAAGATTTAATGCCTTTTTTACTATTTTTTTCTGGGGTTTAAACATTTTAAAAAGCACCGTTCATCGAAGACAAAAAAGTTTGCACAATTTAAATTACATATATCCGTCACAAATATCTATTCGAGAGCTCATTTTCCCAACCCATGGATTTAACCTCTATAAATAACAGATCCTTCCTTAGTAGAAGGAATGATGAAGCATAATGAATACCAGGATAGAGACAGGATGAGAGAAGTACGTCACTTCTTCTTCCTCACACCCCTTTTGCTGTGACGATGGTTAGTTAACTGGTACTCCGGATTTCAAAATACTAAGATATTGCAGAGGAAGGGAGGAAATAACTTCCCTCTAACAGGACAATTATAAAATAAGCTGTTAGTCTACTGTTGAACTTCTTAAAGACAGCTCGTGTGTTCGTTCTCACTTATTTATCATGCCGAAAGTTTCCTCGTTGCGTGGTAAATTACATAGCTATGTTCGCGAATTCGGTTCGGATTTACTTTCTACTGATGGAGCTATACTCTTCTGCAAAGTCTGTGAAAAATCTATCAATCACGATAAAAAGTATTTTATTACTCAACATTTCGCAACAACGAAACAAAAATCTAGGATAAATACTGTTGGTCCTAAGATTCATTTAATTGCAACAGCAGTTACAACATCCAGCAGGCAATCTCAGTTTTCCCTGGATCTATGCAAAGCTTTCTTAGACTCAGGAATTCCGTTCTGGAAACTGGAAAATCAATCCCTCAGGACATTTCTGCAAAAGTACACTAAAGAAGAGGTTTCATCAGAATCCACGTTAAGAAAAACGTATTTAAATATCACCTTTGAAGAGACGATGCAGAGGATTCGACTCAGAGTTGCAGAAAAGAAGATCTGGATCTCCATTGATGAAACTACGGATGCAATGGGACGTTACATAGCCAATGTTATCATTGGAACCATGGAAGCAAAGCAAACTGACTTATCATCAGTATATCTTTTGACGACAGAGGAGATGGAGAGAGCAAATGGTACCACATTGGAACAGTTGTTTACCAATTCACTAATGCTACTCTGGCCGGACGGAATACGGCATGATGATGTCCTACTTTTTGTCACAGATGCAGCACCTTACATGAAAAAAACAGCTAAAGCCTTACGAGTTCTCTTTCCTAAAATGCTCCACCTCACTTGTCTAGCACATGGCCTCCACAGAATCGCTGAAGAGATAAGAAGTTTGTATCCTCACGTGGATAAATTAGTTTCTAAAGCCAAGAAAATCTTCCTAAAATCACCCTCTCGAATCCGGGTTTTTAAGGACATAGCACCAGAGCTGGCTTTACCTCCTCAGCCAGTTCTTGCCAGATGGGGAACCTGGATCTCAGCAGTAATATATTACTGCAACAACTTGGACAAGATACGTGAGTTCATGCAGTATCAGTAAACGAAGTTAGTTCAGTTTGCGAGGTAAAAAGTTGCTGGACCAAGAAGATTGCTTAGCAATGATCTGGCATTTATAAAAGCACATTATAGTGTGATACCGGAAGCAATCTTGAAGTTGGAGAAAAGAGATGATTCGCTGGTATCATCTATGAGGATATTCGAAGATGCTGTAAATCAACTGCTCCAAGCACCAGGAGAAAAAGGAAAGAGTGTCAGTGAAAAAGTTAAACGTGTTCTGAGTGCTAATGTGGACATCGAAAAAATTAAGAACATTCGTAATGTTCTGAAAGGCGAAAATTCTGTTTTAACTGGCATGTGTCCTTTCGATGTAGCTTGTTTCAAATTTGCGCCTATCACTTCAGTGGAAGTAGAACGTTCCTTTTCCATGATGAAAAACATTCTTTCTGACAAGCGTCTGTCTATGACAGTTGATACTTTAAAAAAGCATCTTGTTGTAGCTTGTAATCAGGGAAAGTAAGAGTAAGTACAGTATTTAAAATGCACCTTTTAATTGATAATTAGGAATGAGATTCCTCTTTGCCTTCACTCCTTGTAAATACCTATTTTAATTAAAGTACTTTTATGTATTTCAAGTGCCTTTTTGCCTGCCTATTTTAACCAAAATTAAATGCCTAACTTCCGGGCTCTAATAATGAGTAAGATTCATCTTTGCCTTCACTCCTAATAAATGCCTATTTTAACTAATGTACTGCCTATTTTCAGTATTTTAACTGCCTTTTTGCCTGCCTATTTTAACCAAAAATAAATGCCTAACTTCCGGCCTCTAGTAATGACTATTATACATAATAACATGAAGAAAGTCTAAAGATTTAGCAGTTACATACTTGTAGCCGAGCACGTCAACAATTTAACGACTCTCACTAAACTTGCTAGAAGTATATATCACATCATTTAACAAAACTACAGCTTCTCTGATTTTTTTTCTCTTTTTCTATCTTTTTTATTTTTTATTATTACCATTTCCAAAATTATATTTATTTTCTTTATGTATGATTATGACGATTCATTCATTATTTTGTCTAAACATTTTAAGCTAAATCCCCCTAATTACAGCCCAGAAAAACCAATAAATAATAATACTTACTGTTTGTCAGAACAAATAATGACCTGAAATTTCAACGATTTTTCTTATGTAGGCAGATGGTCAATAAAAAAAAGTCAAAATTAATACGAAAGTCAATTTATTTAAACGGCTATGCATGTTTCGCAATGCCACTTCAAGTACACCCTAACTTGGGCGAATCGTCGTTGTGGCGTGGCCCAGGTAGCGGAAGGTTTGTCTACGATCTCTTAGCCTCAACTTATTTATTAAAGCTCCTGGAGATGCGAAAAATGTAAAGACACTATAATCTTAACTTTGCATTTACTGTTAAATTTGACTTTCACCTCCCACTTATGCAAGAAAATTAATACTGATAAATGTTGGGTTACTTTAATTTTGTACTGAGCTGATGTTAAACCTCCTGACACTCTATACTAACCAAGCCCACACATACGACCGTCAAGTGGACTGTTTCAAGTCCCTTTCTTCTCCCCAACTTAGGTCCGTGTACTTTCGAGGGCCCAGTGAACAATTAGTTGAGCGAAGGTTGTGGCATCCGTATCGACCAGCAACTTTGTCGTTCAGGGTTGAACTTCTAACTTAGCAACCCCCCCCCCCCCCTCTTCCTCTCATCCCAACTCACCGTGCTAATTATCAACAAAAACAACCTTATTATTTATAGAGTTAGTTCGATACTAGATGCTAGTATCATTAAAGGTCTTACGTTGCAGAAAGTTGATATTGTTATGGAAATTTATGCATAGTTAGTAGTTTCTGCATTACTTCCGTTAACTTTAGTAGTGTTATCATTTCTAATAATATTTTTTCTATATTATGTTGCAATAAATTATGTAAATTGTTTGTAGCTCTAAATTGTCATGCATATTGAATTGGGATATTTAAGCACCGTATAATATAATCATCAGTTATATATATATATATATATATATATATATATATATATATATATATATATATATATATATATATATATAGAGTGTATGTTAATACATTTCATATTCTGGACTTGTAAAGTAACTGGTCATCAAATTTTAATAACGTACAATCAAACGGAAATCAATAAAAAAAATTAAGAACATTACCGAAGGAACCCCTTTTTATCAAATATAATTTCTCCATGAATAGTACTTTTCCTGTAAACCTTAGAACAAATGTATTATAGAATGTTAAAGACTCATCTACATAAAAATCGTAAAAAATTAATAGGCATACATTTTCTACTATTACATTATGGAAATGAATAATTATTCTACTAAATGACGATAAACATGCAGTACACGCTAGCACAACAATATGTAAAATACATAACCATCAATTGACCATGAGCTTACACGAACTAGGTAAAAAAAAATGAAAATAAATGTCATCGAAATCGATAAAGAAATAGATATTCCATTTGGAGTTCATTATACGAATACAGGATTATTGGAGACTATTAATGTAAGAATATTCTTCTCAGATAATGTAAGCTTATCGCTAAAGTTGCGTAGCTCATAATTAATAAATAAATAAATAAAATAATGTAAGAATATTTTGTAATGAAAAAAAAACAACAAAAAAACAAGGCTTGTTGTCAAGTAAGAAAACTACTACAATTTTTTGACGAAAAAAAAACAAGGCTTGTTGTTAAGTAAGAAAACTACTACAATTATGAATAAATGATTTTTTACATTTTCATTAAAATTAGGTTTTAAACTTATAAAAAAATGTTCCATAAGTACATAAATCAGATTAAAACACATTCAATCAGTCAATAAATCATACAAACAGTCAAAAATACTTTTAATTTATAAATAAATAGGTACATATTTGTTTTTACTAAGACGATATATTTGCATCTTCTACAGATATATCCTGGGATAGATCTTGTTCTTCATTTTCATGATGAGTCAATTCTTCTATTTGTCCCTGTAACAAATGATACCTTGTAACATAAACTGATAATAGCAAGTTGATTAGGATAATAAGGCGATAATAAAATAATGATAATAATAATATTAATGTATGCTAATGGTCTCAGGAGCCGATGCACAAAAATTATATGATAAAAAAAATAATATTTATAATTTTGAGTACTGAACTTTTTTCGATTGTGCCTTCAGAAAAACCTTAGTTCACTTATTATAATATATACTGGCTATATTGTTTTTATTTATTTTTATCTTTTTATTTATTTCCAATCCTCAGTGGCTTTAAGGAGTTGCCTTTTATTTTCTATATGCCCCATGCATCGCATAACACATTTTTACAGGATTATCTACATCTTATTTATTAGGGATGGGATATTTAAGTACCACAACAATCACACATGGGCTCACGAGAATCCCAGGACGGTTCACAAGCGTTACCATCAGTATCAATTCAAGGTAAAGCATTTGTTTTCTAATTATAAATACCTGTAAAAATATGTTCAAATGCGTGATCTAGGTAAAAAAAATAATTTTTGAGGTTAATGTATGGTTGGGGTTCATTAATGGCCACGTCCTGGACAGAAAGTATTAGTTACTGTCATTAACAAATTCAAATTAAATGTGTATTTTATTTATTTACTTTTTTAGGATGTTTTTTTATTTTCGTGAAAGTAACTTTTTTTTTATTGTTTTATGTAAATATTTACTTAATATTTAAGTAAATATTTATAAAAACAAATATTTCATTTATGCTTTTTGAATATACCGAAGTAAAAAATATAATTTTCTTTTCACAGATCCATGTTTTTTTTTTTTAAACTTTTGTTCTTAAATCGTTCACATACTTCAATAACACAGAGTTATAATACATGAATGGAAAGCTGGTTAGATGAGAAAGTTTTTCTGTAACCCGGAAATCTCAGATCCTGCCCATGGAGGAGTAACGCTGGTAAGAAATAACAAGAAAATGTCAGGAAATTTAGAATATCTTTCTTTTGGTAAGATATACATACTTACATTCATTCATTGTTACGTTTACTATCAACTAGTCTTATAGTAAATTTACTCAGACTTCGATTGGTTTCACTTCCTCTCTAGTAGAATCACCTGGGCCGGAGCTAGAACGATTATTCTTCTTAAAACCACGTTTGTCTCGATAAAACAATAAAACGAACGTTTTCTCCCTTATGTGTGAGGATTCGGAAAATCGTCATAGAACAGTTTTTGTTCCCCTTAAGGTCCTCTATCCCCTCCCACAATATGACTAGACATTTACGGGACACCCTATATATATATATATATATATATATATATATATATATATATATATATATATATATATATATATATATATGTATATATATATATATATATATATATATGTATATATATATATATATATATATATATATGTATATATATATATATATATATATATATATATATGTATATATATATATATATATATATATATATATATATATGTATATATATATATATATATATATATATATATATATATATATGTATATATATATATACAGAAAGAAATACGAAATTGACAGAAAAAAATTAATTCAATTATAATAATAACTTATAATTTTTTTTAAGCTTCAAATTTGATATACTTTTGGAAACAGAATAAAGAATTAAATATACCAAGTCGTCCTTTTGAAGAGTATCATCCTTCTTTATTTCTTCTAGGGAATTTGAATCCGTCTCAGGCAGCATATCAGCAAGTGTCTTTTGAATACATAGAAAAAAAGAAAATATACAATCGTAGTCATATACTAAATTATTACATTTTTTAAAGATTATTATATTAATATGTATATAATAGTCGTAAGAATTCATTGGTAATATAATTTAAAATCCATATTTGAAAGATTCCTCAAGAAATCTAGTTACCAAAATAATCAAGTTAAAGCAAAATGATACATAACTTAGTGAGTGTGATAACGAAAGAAGATCAAAATACTTATAAAAAAGAATTACTAACTAATTAATGAATTGTGATTATTTAATCAGCATGGAATCTGTTAGTGTTTGAAAATGTGTTACATTTTTGATTAGAGGTTGGACCTCTAAACATTTCGGAAATCCCAAAAGGAAAATTAATCTTCCACGAATAATGACGACGCTATTTTTCCCCATTTCCTTCAGAGTTTAAATTTCGTTAGTTTTGTTTATTGTTCGAGTAATCTTGTATACTATCTCCTTTCTTATCATTTTTCTAGAAGCCATCAACTGGTAAGATCTGGATCCATCGGAACATATGCGGAAATATTACTATTAATTCCATCGAAATTTGTTATCAGAGTTCGCTTTTTAAGCAAATTTCTAAAGTGTACATATACACGCCATGTTTTATTGATTATTCGTTTTATACGTACAAATTTAGGTGAAAAAAATTGCTAGTTTTTAATTTTTCCCCCCAATTTATACGTTATAGTTGTTCTTTTTATTAAATATCAGGTTTCCTTTTTCTGTACATTTTTTTTCATGGCCCGTTGAAAGATTCCCCTACTGTACCATTGATGTTTAGGAAGGGTGGTCTATTAATAGCCCGGCGTTAATGGCCTAGATGTCTGTGTACCGTAAAAGAAAAAAAAAATAGGAATCAATAATATGAAAATAACTGTATTTCATGATTTGTCAAATTCATAGTGTTCAAAAATTATTTGATAATAAGTTAAAATATTATAAGTTATAATTCTATTCAATAGAAATTCGTGATGATGTATTTTATACGAAATATTTCATGAATAGGAGTTTCTTTTATAAAACTATCTGCTTTATTTTGTTGCCAATTAAAATCATAAGAAAATCGAATTCCAAGGAAAAAATTGTCCAAACCAGACTAAATAATTTATTTCTAGATGGTAAAATATTCATGTATATATTTCGCGAGGAAATGTTAGGGGAAAAGAAGCTAAACCAGGAAAAAGTATTTTACTGACTTGTACTGAAATATGTCAATTTGGAAAACATGGTAATTCTCAGAAATACCAATACGGATTCCCTTTGCCGAACAAACGAAAACCCTTAAAAAGAAAAACGAATATAGAATATGATATAGAAGTTTGGTGTTTGAAATGAATAATAGATTCAGTCTTGAAGTCCTATCGGCGAGAGTTTCTTCTCAAGCTGAGGATGTAAGCCTTTTTGTTGCTAAGATTATTCGCCGGAAAACACTCCACAGCGATGAGACATATGTAGAAAGAGTACACATATTTCAATTGTATACATGTCTTAAATTAAAGGTAAATTAATTCTATTGTAAAATAAAACAGAGTAAAATCCCCTTTCCGCCGGACCAATTAAATTAATTTTTACAACACTTTTTTCTCATGAGATACCCACGGCGTACACCGCGTTTCGTTACAATACAGCAGAAGTTACGACCGGTATGAGTATATTAGTAATTTTGGTATGGAGTAGCCCTCCCCCAATGAACAGCTTTAGTTCATTTTTACAACCCATTTTTCTCTCTAAATTACCACTATGAATACCGAGTTTCGTTGATATATAACAAATATTACGGTTGGTAGTGGCAAATTGGTAATGTGGGTCCTGAGTACCCCCCCCCCACCCCTAATGAACCGATTTAGTTTATTTGTACAAAGTATTTTTCTCTTTAGATGAGCACAAGGAATACCGAGTTTCGCTGAAATATTACAAAAACTACGGCTGTCATGGTCAAATTAGAGTTTTGGGTCTGGGGTTACCCCCCTCCCTTTCGGTAGACCGATTTTGGTGGTTAACGAACTCATTCAATCATTTGCTAGGTGAAAGCTTTATACCAAGTTTCGTGACAAAAAGAACAAAAACTCTGGCGGCTATAGTATTAACGGACACACATAAATATAAATTCCGTTATGAGTGCAACCTCAATAACTACTTTACTTCGGAGGAAAGTGCTAAAAGGAAACAAGACGAAGCGCAAAATAAAAGAAAATGTTCATATTATCAAAAACTGAAAAAATAGAATAATAAAATAAAGATAAAATATTCAAGTATTAGATTTTTTAATTTCTTAGAATCAAATTCCGGTTCACTTGGATAAATTGATATATAAATTTTTAATTCGGGCTTCTCTGGTCCCTCGCCTACTTGGCCAATTCTTAAATCGGAATGTAATACTGTTAGCTTGTTAGTTCTTTGTTATAACTAACCTTTGATCGGGAAATTACACAGTTAGCTAGAAATATGACGCACATGGAACCGAGGCGAGACGCAGCGGCAATATTAATGGCGCAAAGGTTATCCTTTATCTCCTGCTCCTTATGACGCTCATTGATAAAGTGGGTACTCGTGTGTAATAGGGCAGTAAGAAGATAGGCATTTTAAAAAAAATAGCATTCTTTAATATAAGACTTGGGTTCATTCGCTTTTACGACGCTGGCTTATGTCATAATTTATCAATGTATATTAGACGTTAATATGTGTTATATATATATATATATATATATATATATATATATATATATATATATATATATATACATATATGCGAGTGACAAACATTTTTACAGCCTTCACTGAGATTTGAGTTTTTTTTTTTGTTTTTTTTTATGACATTATCACAAAGATTCAAAAGACTAGGTCATAATTATTCTAAGAAAAGATATGATTATCTATTCAGCGATACGAGCCGTAGAAATGGGGGAAAACCTATATTTCGTAGATATCTACGAAATATCTTTGAATCTATGATTAATAGAAACAAATAAAAGAAAATGTTCATATTTTCTTGGCGCTAATGGCCAAGTTGTAGATGCGCCGTAAAAAAAAAAAAAAAAAAAAAAAAAAAAAAAAAAAAAAAAAAAAATAGAAACAAATGAATTAGCTATTAAATGTAATGTATACAATTTCAGTGGGAACAAATAACAATGAAGAATACGTTTTCGCTTAGATAATTAAGAAATGAAGAATTTACTATCCTTTCTTTTTTTCCCCTTTGCTTTGGGGTGACAAAACGCTAGAAAAAAAATAGCTTTTGTTAAAGGAAGCGGAGAGGACAAAAAGGATACCACTGAGTACGTAATGCAAGAAGAAACTTGTAAATACACAAAAAACTTGAACACTTCTACGCGACTTGTTTGAACTGTTGACGAATAACAGCTCACAGGTAAAGACTGTGTTACGTTTTATACGAAATGTAAATATACTTAAACATTATAGTATTTTCCTTTTCGTTATATCACTTCTCCTATGAACCTTTATATGCGCAACACAGTGGAAAAAGATCTGCAATTTTCACTCCATTTTAACCCGTTTGAGGCGGATTGCACGCCGTGTGTACGATTGATTTGCGATGATATAAGACGACCTGCACACCGTGTGAGCAATAACAGTAATGGGGAATTATCAGTTAGTCTGAGTAAACTTTAGCTCCTGGAGACCGTGTTAAAAAAAATCGTCGTCTCTAATGGGTTAAATTATAACATTTATCTATTTTATTTTCCATTTTTAAGTTGCTCGTTATGTTTCTCTTTTTTCTTTTCTTTTTTTTTTTAATTTTATAATTTATGCTCATTACTTAGGTATATCGATTTTTTTATCAGGAATCAAAAAGTTCTGGCGTATGAAGTTGAGTTATGATTATTAGAAACAAATTGACCTATTATTAATATCTGTAAATGTGAGTTTGTAAAACGTTCATGCGTAATAGTTGATTCAAGAATCTTCACTTTTTGTTAATGGCAGATATTTTTGTTAAATGAGCAATTGTCGATTTCTTACAACGACTTCCATTTCACGAAAATAATATTGACGATAACAAGCAAGCTGCCATATTGAATTCACTGATTCTCGTCTGATCTCCGAAGTTAAGCAGCACCTTGTTGGTTGTTAGTTGTATGGGTTACTTCAGTTGCAACCTGCGGATATCACTAAACACGCCTAACCTGATAGGCGGGAAAAAAAATGAAATTCAAGGTCTCTTTTTCCATGTTATATTTAAAGAGTTCAATCAGATTTAATTAACTTTCCTGGAACATAGGAATACAGGAGGAAATTATTATAGAGAATAAACTGGTTAATATCAGAAATTATAAGAATCCATTTAACTTGTGCGTGGAAATCATTCACTTTTTTTAAAGCGTTTTGTCATAACTGGCCGCTATCTCAAAAGGAAAAATGATAAGCTAGCCTGACTAATTAGCCAAGATAGTTCGACTATTTTATTAAATTTCAATAAACTTTTCCCGAATCTGACGTATCATCATTCCCGATTTCTTAGGAATCATGGACCTTAACAAAGATGCACAAATTCAAGCCTTAAATGAGATTTAGCAGGAAGATTACAGAGTAAAACAAGAACAGACCGAATATGCAATATATAGGTCGAACTTTAATGTTAAATCTGCCAATGTAACAATGGAGGAAAATTAACCGAGATGGATTTGTAACTTCATATGAATAAAACCCAGTAGGATTGCAAGATAACCCTCACTGACCCAAGATAGAGAAAAAGGTTATACCAAAACTAGACAGGAAGTCAAAATGAAGTTCTCCCGAAAGTCAGACTTTTTTGAAAGGTAATTCAACAACGTGGGTCATTGTTGCATATGGAAAAGTAGTATATAAATTTAGAAAATATCAAATTCGGATGTTATTAAAATAGAGAATAAAACAAATAAAAATGCTGGTTGGAAATAGAGCTTATTGCTAGTTACAACTAACTATCTTATTGCTAGTTACAACTAACTATCTTATTGCTAGTTACAACTAACTATCTTATTGCTAGTTACAACTAACTATCTTATTGCTAGTTACAACTAACTATCTTATTGCTAGTTACAACTAACTATCTTATTGCTAGTTGAAAATAAAGCTTTAATGTAACACGCAAGAAGATTTTGGGTTCATTACCAGAGCATTCTCTACTGCCTTGATGGATCTAGTGAAAAATAGAAATAAACGTTTTTTCGTAGAATGTGGCTGAACTAGGGATAACTTTACCCTACTTCACAATTTAAACCAATATATTACTTAAAACAAGAGATAATTAAAGCTTCTTGGAAACATGGGCAACTGAGTACATAAAAAAAGGTCATAAAACAGAACTCATAAATGAACCACAAGGTTTATACGCCTTAATTAAATAATTGTAAATGTAATTATAATTGAGGAAATTAAGTAAATTTCCATTCATTCATTTATTAGAGCAAAAAAAGCTCAAAGTGAAGTTATTTTTCTTTATATGATTATTGGAAGCGTAAAAAATGATAATATACAACAATTTCTTCAATATTCGTTTGAATTATAAGAGCACATTTAACCTTTATTATTACTATTTAATTTCATTTGATTATTACTTTTAGAGTTTTTTTTTGTTACCACTCCTTCTCAGCATACATGAAGCCGTTCAGAGAGGACTCAATATGAATTGATTCATCATCCTCAAATAGAGCAACATCCTTATTGAAGATACTTTAAACTTGAATAGCAAAGAAATGTTACATAAAAAAAAAAAAAGAAAAGTTTAATAACGAAAACGTATGTTCTGATGAAAACGTTCCATAATAAGCAGAAGAGTGAAATTATTTTTACAGAAATATATTTTGCTAACCAAATATTTTGGGGTAGTATAAACAAAGCATACACTCCAAAAAATCATTTCAGTTGGTTTAAAAAATGTTTTTATTAATTTGGAAATCGGCAAAAATAATTTTTGATGATGACTTTTAAATCATTGTAACATTAAAAACATTTCGATACTATCTTAAATGCAATGAATGATGTGGAAAAGTTTGAAAAAATTCCTGTGAAATTTATAATATGAATTTGGTATATATTCCTTTTTTTTTAATTGTCAAAATGTTAACTTTCTGACACCCGGATACCTGAATTAAGTTTGGGACACTTAAAAGTCGGTCTTATCACATAAATACAATTATTAATTCATAAAAATGAAGAATAAATTACAATGAATGATTCTGCAGCTTGTTAGGTTGTGATAGAGCTCCTAAACAGACATCTTTCTACAGGTAACATCCTGGATAGAAATGGAACTACAGGTGAAGAATAAAACAAACAATGTAACAAATGGGAAACCTTCCGGATGGAGTTGAAACACGGCGAATAAGGGAGAGGGGCAAAGAAAGAATTATGAGGGTTGAAATGGATTCTTGCAGAGGAATTGTGGGACGTCTCGTTTCCGCCTCCTAAAAAAATGAAGAGATAAGAAGATAGATGGAGACTTACTGACAAAAATGGAAAGGAACACTCTCATACACACATTCTATAAATAAAAAAGTTTGTCTCGCACATAGTTTGGTGTCATTTGTAAGTAAAAATTCTATCGAATAATAAATGCGTTGGGATGTAAATCGTGGCTTTACAACAATATTTATGAACATCAAATTCATCGTAGGCAGAAGAACAATCGACAAATATTGCAAGCTTTTGTAGATTCTTTACAAATTTTTGCCCTACTTTATCTGTGTATTTAACCGTTGGTGGACCTGAATCCTTCCACGTATTGTAATTGTGCAATAGTACATATGAATGCGATAATATGTAATCGGATAGGTTCCCTGATGTCGGCATGATTAATCGAAAAGATAAGAGATGGTCTACTAAATGAATGTTTGAAAACAAATTCCATTATAATTTCACTACAGTGATAGTGAACTTATGATGAGTTCAACTCTTGCGATAAATATTTTGCAGAATAACAGACTGAAATGCAATAAAAAACTAACTACGTTATAAATATTGTTAACTAGTAATAATATAGGAATAGTCAAATGGCTTTACAAACTTATAAATGCATTTATTTGAAACAATATGGTGTTCAGTGGTACTTAATTACATATTGCTGGTACAAAATCTAAGGCCCGGTAAACACTGATGAAACTGATTTCATGAGACGGTTTTATGAAACCGGTTTCATAGAAACGTGCACACAAAAGAAATTATATTCCATCAGTTTCTTGAAGGATTCTGATGACAATGCGCTTGTGTTGTAATGGCTGCTAAAAAAACAATAAAAAAAAAATGAACGCAAGTACTGGATTCATCTGTTGATTAGAGATCGGCAACATAGCTGTTTTGTTTTAGCTCGCGAACTTAAACAGAGATCCTGATAAATTATAGATTTTTTTTAGGATATCGAAGCCACTTTTTGATCAATTATTAGAGCTAGTAGAGCCACTGATGAAACGTGAAACCACAGGAAACCGATTTAACGAATTTCATGAAATCAGTGAAACGAAAGTTTCATGAAACTCTCTGTGCACCAATGTATGGTTTCCTATCTATGCGTTGCAGTAAATTTGAGTTTCGCGAAACCAGTTTCTTCAGTGTGCACCGGGCTTAAAGTTTCATGACGTTCTGTGTGCACCAATCTGTGGAATTCATATTGCAAGCAACTTAAGTTACACGAAACCAGTTTCTTCAGTGTGCAATGGACCTAAGAGTTCAAAAGACAATGAATTTATTAACTTCCCAAAGCAAAATATGTAGGGGCACGCCACCATTGCAAGTGCATGTCACCGGAAACCGTTGTCATCAAGGCAATTACTTGCCTCCAGTGACACGTGGCGCATTGATGATGGAGCTGTTTCTGTGAAAGCGTCACTTTACGAAGTTATCATTGTGGTTGCGCCCCGAAGGATTGGTGTCTGTAATATGCTCAACCATCAACATCCGGTCAAAACAATGTTGTATTACACGCCAATAAGATTTTAATCATGCCAATCTATTGTATTGAGCACGGAGAGCATGCTCTTTGATAATGGCCTATCTGTGGGCAATGATGATAACCCTATCCACCAATTAGATCATTTCTGCAAATCGTGAGCATCGGATCGCAAGATACAGTGTAAATATTGTGGAGCGTTTTGAGATAATGGATCCGTCTAGAAAAATCGATGAAATATTCAAATAATTTATTTTATAGCTTGTAGATCCTTGTTCTAATAAGTAAGTTGATCTGAATTAATTGGCAAAAATACTTTTTTAATCATGACATTTAATACCTTTAATTTTAACTATCCACATTAAACTTCATTTAGAAGACAAATGTATAAAAATATGTGATTCATTACAGCTTACCGCGCTTCTAACAGGCCTGGTTTCATCAACTTCATCATTTTCTTCTACTTTATCTTCTGCAATTTCCATCTTCTCATCTTCTTCCTGTAAACCATTAGAATATAAATATTTTTGACTTGTGACACATGCTACTCGAGCCCCAAGATCGGTTCCTAAGGAAAAGTCTTAAATATTCACTAACAATGACAAGAAAACTGTCATTATAAGTGTTTTAAAAACAAAATGATTGGTCCAAAAACGCACAACGATCCTGCTTACTCTCTTCCAATTTTTCTCAGTCTCATTCAAGTAACATTGCACCTTGGTCATTATATTTCGAAGCAAATTATGAAATAATATATCACTGAATTTTATGGATCATAATATAACATAACATATCTTTAAAGTTTTTTTAAATTGTGTTAGGTTTCATTAAAAAAAAATATTCGTTGAAATCGGTAAGGATTTAGACGCTGTAGCCTTTTTTGAAACACAAAATGTCGTTTGGCCCGACTGTGTGGCGTCTCCCATAAACACTTCACGCTCGTCCAAGATCTTTCTTCTTAAACCGTGCACACTATGAAAACCGATCTTGTTCATGATTAAATTTTTTTTTTAATGATTTATATGTTTCCGACTGACGTAAGACATTTTAATTTGATGCTTTTCTAATGTGGACAAAAGCCATTTTGGTACAATGAATGAATCTCCCCCGTGGAGGGAACCGGCCACAAAAAGCAATCTATAAATGTGACAGTGGGATTGGTCGGGATGTGGGGTTCTGCCCCTATCAGCGACCCTCCCCATCTTTGGGAGTGCTTCCAAGTTTTAACCCCTACCACTAATATATGGGCAGCTATTACTTAAGCGGAAATATATCAAAGTTACAAACGACTTTACTAACCTCACTCGAAAGATGTCTCAGCTTGTCATCGGTTAGTGTCTTTTCCCATTTCTCGAAATCATCCTGCTCCTCTGAAGATTCCTTTGCCAACTCCCTTACCTCCGAAGAGCCCTAAATAGTATAAAGGGGAAAAAATAGAATAAACATGTATCCTTCTTTCTTGGTCAATTATTTTTATAATTATCACGTTTATAACTGACAAGGCAACATCCTCAACTGTCCGGAGCCGCTTTTAATGAAACTAAGTACATTTATTAAACACGTGAAAATAATCGATACGTATGTTTTTATATCGGCCAAATCGTACGTTTAAGGGGTAAAAACCACCCATCCAAATACCCCTCAAATATTCCAACTTTTAAACTATCTTACACTGGAAAAAATGTTATGAGGAAAAGATGTATGGTATTATACATACAAGCCACATATGTAAGGAGATTTTTTAAATAATAATTTATTTATAACGATAAAATTGTTTGCACCTTTTCTTTGCTCGATATCAACATTTTTGTTATGAAACAAAAGAATATGAATACGTTGCTTAATTCAACAATGTATGATATTTTTAATTTTCTTCTCGGAACTTGGAGATGGAATCCCACCACGCCAGTTCGAGCATAGTAATATATATATATATATATATATATATATATATATATATATATATATATATTTCATTCACAGACCTTTAAATAACTTTTTTTTTTAAAAAAAATCCTCTTGTGGAGGCCATCAAGTAATTTTAATTTATTTTTCTTAATTTTATTTCATGAAATAGGCCAACTTATTTTATTACAACTTCTGGGATTTAGTCAATTTAAATAATAAAACATTACTCGTTCAATGGTTCAAATGTTCGCGTATCATTACCATTTATTATGGTGGGTTTTCAATCATAAATTTGCATTTAAGCTCTTGTGGTAGGTTTCATTAAGTCATTATTTAAATACGTACATATATAGTGTTATATTCATTATCTTACAGTGACCTAAATACGGAAATCATAAAACATGATCGGCGGAAGTACGTCTACATTTTATACTTGTGAGGGGGATTCAGGTGTTCCCCTACTTCTGACAGGTTAATTTTTCCGATCAAAGAACGTTTTTTGATTTACTAGTTGCATCAACTTACTGGTAAAACCCCAGCTAAACATAAACTGCATAGCTGCACCTGAAAGAGATAATCCAATTAATATATTTGCGTAATACTTATAATATAATTGCTTAAATTTATATAAAATAAAACCCGGATTACTATCAGGGTGTAACATATGAAATGTCAGTTTTGGACTTGCCGATTTCTTTCAAATGTCTTGAAACTGTCATGGCTCCTACTCCGAGTTCTTTGGCATATTCCCTAGTGCTTTTTGAGGGACAAGCTTCAACCCTTTCTTTCAGGTGGTCATTGTCAAGCTTGGTTTCTGGCCTTCCTCGCTCCTCGTTGTCGAGATCAAAATTTCCACAGTTCGTTCATTCGCCGTTCCCTCCCCGAACGCCGTGTACACGCCTCAGCAGCGCTATGACCGAGCTTAAATTCATAACGAAAAATAATACGGATTTCTGTTGAAGTCATAATTTAACTTTTATTTTTTTCTCAGAGGATCGTTCTCACAACACAGTACTTAAGTTACTGATTAAATAATAGGAATAAAAGAGCTTTAATTCTCTATGAATAACAATGATGTTTGTAAATAATGAAATAAAAAAGGGAAAGGATTAAATCGCAAATTAAAGAAAACTGACATTTGATACGGTACAGCCTGATAGTAGTCAATAAATCAAGCGGAATCTATCAGTCCATGAGCAATATTATATTTATCTATTTATTTATTTAATTTATAGAGTTTCAAAACTAAGGCGACGAACTCTTCAAACGTCTGTCAATGATAAAATTGAAAAATATTTAATTAAACTTGCGATTCGTAATGAGACTGTTATGAAGTGAATTTTTTTTTTTTTTTTTTTTTTTCTTTTGGTGCATCTACTGCTGAGGTCATAAGCACCGTTATGAAGTGAATATTTTCAAATCTAATAGATATGCAATCAGAATAATAGAAATATTAATTAAGGGGAGTTTTTATTTATTAATTGACTACAGATTAGATGGGCATATATAGGGAATAATTTCGGGGGTGGGGGGCTCGCTACATTTGGTGGATGTGAAATACTAACAATCTAGAACTTGGAATAGTTAGCCAACTAAAACGCTATTATACTCAAGAAAACATTATTTTTTCTGAACTAAGTGATCTTATTCATTCATTATAGTAGGTATGAATGCCTAAGTAATTTATCTATTAGAGAATAATGTATTTATCTATTAGAGAGAACTTAGTTTCCACAATTTTCTAATTCAAAATTCCATGTCTCTTTGTTACAAAACAATGTTATATTTCATTGAAAACCAATAACATTCTTTATTTATCAATTGTTACATTATTTTAAACTTTATTAACCACAATAACTGTAAACAGAAAAACTCTTTAATTAAATTAAAAAAAAATCAAATACGAGTCGTTACAGTTCATAACACAAATGAAAATCGTATATTTATTATTTGTTTATTTATTCCTACATCCATGGCATAAGTGAAAAAAGAAAGAGGAAGTGTTGTAATTTCACGCAAAAAGAAATATCAGTTTTTAATTATTCAGTAGAATTCCTGCTATATTACTTCCAGGAAAAATTGTGATATTGGGAGAAAAATTTCAAGTATCTAATAATCGAGAATTGGAATATTTTTGTAAATTCTTGTTAATATCTACATATTTCTCTCGAATCCATCGTTTAATTACTCGTAACTAGCACTTTTTTATTCTTATAAATTAAACAAGTAATCATTTATATAAATTAATTTTATTTTAATTAAATAAAATAAATAAATACACTTTTCTTCTGTGATTGTTTAACTTAAAAATGTATTTTATGTTTATGAAATAAAAAACAAAAATCTTCACATTTGCTATTTTTTAATAACAATCTAAGGGCAATTACGCGGGTCTGCAAAAAAAAAACAAAAAAAAACGATCAGCTACATGCAATTGCTTAACTAAATTCTATGTTTCTTGGTGTGCTGAATCCCAAAATGACCGCCCTTTTGGCTATATTTTGGTTATTGTGGGTTTACAAAACCTTATCTTCATTATTATAATATGACGACCACATTTTTCACAATGTATTTGACAGAAGATCAAATTACTTCATTCATTATTCCTTCGTTTTGCTCTACTTCCTTTAGGTGCTCCTAAAAAGGCGTAAGAAATATGAGAAAGAAGTAGGGCAAAATAAAAGAGTAGTGATGGAATGGGTGTAATTTTTCAAACCATTGAAATGTTTGAAAACATTGAATACATCATTTTTATTATGTATAAAATTGGGGGGAAAAATGTCTTTGATTTAAATTCAACGCAAAGTGGTTAAAAATTTCTTGATAGATTTTGGGCATCCTTACACCTTTCCATCTTCAATCCTACGGTCAAGCAATATCATGTTTGTTTTTTTTTCTGTTTTTTTGGCCGCACACATGTGTTATTGACTAAAATGTTCATTGTTTCATTTTTACGTAAAGTTATACACTCAGAAAATCTCAAAAGACGTTACAGAAATGACTTCACAAAAATTAACAATTCGGACTAACTCTTTTAGTTTATTTTTATAACATAATTATAAAATCAATGAAGGTTTATAAATTTTCTAAACATCCAAAAATGTATTCAAATGCCAAACTTAACTTCTGAATTTGCTATTATGATTTCATAACATTTTACTTACCGCAACCAATGCTATGAACAATAAACCACCAGTATTCATGCTGACCTACACTATGCAAACTCTTCGAAACATCTAATCGCGAGAAACTTATCATTTATTCTTATCTGCTTCCCCGTTTATCACACATGTCCGCCTTGTTTTTTGTAGTACCCGTTAAATTGGTATAAACTGAATTTTGATTGATAAACTACGAAGAATCTGTTTACGCTGATAATAGTGAGCACATGCAATTTAGAAAAAAAAGGTGGGATTCTTCCTCGAAAATGTGTACAGAAGTAATATTGATAAACAGTTAATCTTCACTTCTTTAACTTCAAAACATGAGTACGAATACTTTTTTAGCGATTACAAATATTCAAATCATGATATAAGATTAATCTCTCTGCTAGGTTGTAGCTAGGATTTTTAGACTCAGGCTATGCTAATTAGGAACGTAGCAGTATTACATAAAACAAAGAAAGCTGTGACCAAGCGATATTTGCTCCATTTAAGAAATCGACATAAATCTTGGCCATTAGCGCCAAAAAAAAGAAAAAAAAAAGAAAAAAAAAAAAAAAGAAAAAAAAAAAGGTAAATATAAAACGTTTATATAATTAAAAGAATATATTAAAATATAAATTTACTACTTACAAAAACAACAAAAATAATTTGATTTTGGACCAAAGCAATTAGTTTTTTTTTTTAAATGGAAGAAAAAAATAAATGAATAACCATTTATAAAAAAAAATTAAAATAAAATATCTTACTACAGCCTTGGCTTGAGGTTTCGGGCTGCAGGTTCATCAGTAGAAATAGCTTTGAAGTCTAGTGTGTGCCTGTCGTAATTTTTTGTTATTGTGTAGTTTCCAAGTAAGTCGAGTATCGAAGTGTAGTCCTAGGTAACACACTCCCTGGTCCTTCGGACACCAAGGAACTGGAAATCCATCCAATTGGATTTCTGGAATTTATTCGTTTAAAAACCTCCCAAGTAAAAATACTTTGCCTCACTCTTTGTTGAATTAAGGGACTACTCACAAAAAAAGCTATAAGTAAACAGCTGTAACTTATTTAAATAAATAAAACTAAATATAAAATTAGATAAATTTGATCTCAGAATCCATTTTCGAAGTAAACAAAGAAAAGCATACTTTTAATAACTACTTCAAAGATGAATTAGAGGAATACAATAATATTTAATAAAAAAAAGACGCGATTGAGAATCTGAACCTATAAGAAACGTAGCAATGTCTAAGTCAATCAACAAGACATCATCAGGATTTGGAAAAAAAGTAGTATCTGGCTGTTTTTAGGGATTAGACGGGTAGTTTATGTTCCGTATGAAGAAAGTCCATCTTAATATGGGTGGGAGTGGACTATACATGCAGTACTCCTTTGGCCAGTCAAGTGGAGCCACCAAAAGATGAAGGCTACAAATTATTTCGGGCATTAATAAAATACAGGGGAAATAAGAATATATAAACAACAAATATAAACGCTATATATGTATATATTTATTTAGATTAAATAAATAATATACAGCAACAAGTTTACCTAACAGGCATGAACAGGGGATGTAAGGTATTTAAAAAGATCATTTCATTAATAAAATTCATTTTCATATTAATTTTTGATGAAAATGTAATTAAGTTCTTCGTTAGATTTAATAACATTCAATGGATTATGTGATGTAAAAACTTCACATATTATCGACTTTAAGTATGGAACGGGAACCTCGATAAAGGTTAATTAAAAGTACATAAATTAAATAAAAAATAATTACAATTCAACGAATGAACTTGGCTGACTTGTTCAAATTAAAAAATGATTATTTCAGTGATTTTTTTTTACATAACGGAACGGTCATTCAACTTTTATGGGTGGAATCTCACAGTATTTTTCAATTTGTATAATCAGAAATATATATAATCAGAGTTTTGGAGCTTACTTGAACGTTTTGCCATCTTCTTGAAAACAGTTTTGTTTAGCCTACTCGTGCTGTACACTAATATAAGGAAATTCCATGTGTATATCCAGAGCATTTATTCCATGTGAATCTAAATTTGATGTAGTAATATTGATAGATTGGAGTTTCTGATAACTTAAATGGCGTTCGCTAAATTACCAAAGTAATTTAATCCAACATTTTCAAACCAAATCATTAATTGAAATCATTTGGTATCGGAATAATTAATTAAAATATTAAAGTCATTAAAGGATAAAGTTGGACAACACAATAATTAATTTATCCCAATATTGCAAGACTCCTCTGCTCTTCGAAGGAAGCAACCAATGAATTATTAATTGCTACAAAAGCTACTTACAACTTCGTTCTTATTGGAAATCAGTAAATCACAAAAGTTTGCAAGTTCCCTTGCCAAGCCCCTCAGCTCTGGCAACTAACCAGAAATAGACTAAATACGAGTTAATTAATCACACCATAACCCAATATTTCCAAAGATCCGTAAATAAATAGACGGATGGAATTGTTCCGCCATTTTATAAGAACTGAGTGTTGCATTTTTAAAACCCTTATTATTAAATTAATTTTTTGAAACTAAAAAAAAAACTAATTGAGCAGTACTCAAATGTCAAGGAGGATCCAAAATTCTTTAAATGAACTCCTGAACACCCAATGAACATTGGGCTTTCAAATTGACCTTAGAACTGGAAGAGATGAAGGAACTTTATGACATTTCTTCGCCAACATGATCATCAATAAATCCAGCAGCCTATTCCACATCAACCTTGAAGCACTATTAATAATTATAAGTATTCACAGTTTTCGAGTGAATGTGATTAGTGTTGTGAAAATTGAGGATTTTCTTTTAATGATTATACGAACCAACACAAACCTTTTAATGGTTATTCGGAGCACTTCAAAATGTGTACATATTTTTTCCAATATCCATTGTGCCAGAGAAAAGTTTCCCTTTGTTATGAATATTATTTTACAGTAGACTCTCCCTAATCCGGCGTCGTCGGGACCGGGGTACAGTCGGATTAGAGGGAACGCCGGATTAGAGACTTCAGTTAGAAGTGGTCACTTATGTATTTAATTAATCAATCTGGCTAAACTCAGGCAAGTGACTTAGTACTAGAAACATTTATTTTCCTAGTAGAAACACAAGTTCCTGGAAACATATATGTCTTCTTCGATTTCCATTCAATGAAATACCACGAAACAAATGATTGCCTAGCTAGAAAGGACCGATAAGAGAACGCGGGATAGGCGAGAGTCTACTGTATTTTATATATTTTATTATTTTTTTTTAAATAGATATTTGATGATTTTCTCTTAATATTAATAATATATCATAATATTTTATATATATATATTTAAAAAAAATCAAAATGAAATAAATGAGCCATTAGCGCCGGGCTGTCTACAGGTTGCCAACTTTTTATAATGCCAACAGCAAGTGGAAATTCAGTAACGACAATTATTGATCAGACAATAGCACGGCTTCGTGGAATTATTTTAGTCATGTTACATTCGGAGAATAGTCATTTGATACAGAATACCTCATTTAGGGAAATGCCACTCCAACAAACAGTTCAATTGCGCCCCTATGATATGATATCATGATTTCCTACCTAGCGTTCCGAACATTCAAATTGCATCCGAAATCAAGCATATATCATTGTTTAGGGCATATGTACGGACGCATTCATTGTTCTCGCTGTGGCATTTCTCATCAAATCAATAATTATGGAAATTTGAAGGTATTTTTTGACCTGAGTCACTGAAATTAGTGACTCTCGGACAAATAAAATACACGCACTTAAAAGAACAAATGCAGAAACAGATTTAACAAAATAATTAGCATCACTTGCTGACTTTCGTATAATTTGACCAACATTTTTCTGTACCAAATTTGCAGTGTCCGTCTAGTTTATTTTTATTTGTATTAATGCTTAACAGGACTTATATAAATTATGTTAATCTCATGTTCATTTTGAAAAAAGAATTTTGAGCAATGTCTATAAATATAATACATTTACATACATAATATATTGATTACCTGTACATATCTGAAAAAACGCATTTTTCATTTTCAATTTATACTGATTGCTGTTGGATTGATGTACTTTTTTCATTACTTTTTTATGGTGCGTCGATTGCTGGGATCATTAACACCATTCTTTGGTACTGATGTACGTTGGGGCAAACACTTGAACATCAAAGAAAAATAAACGAATGTGCATTAAGTCTAATTAAAACATATCATAAGATAGAATGTACATAGAGTCATCTATAATGTACCAAACCATTTTTCACATTCGATACTTTGCATTTGTATCGACGATATGTTAAATATTATAATAACAAAAAATAATAATAAGAAACAATTACGAATAGGAAAAAATTAATTTTTTATTTAAGTCTATTTCTTAATCTATATTATTCAAAAAGCTCTCTCTGGATTTTAATCCTCGTAACAAAAAATTATAGATGTCAATATATATGGATTGGTTTTTGGAGTTTAAAAGATGAAATAAATCTAGCTCACTATAATTTGGCCTAACCGTCCAAAATGAATTTCTAATTTTTACACAAATATTTCAGAAAAATATGAAGGATATTTTCATCGAATTAGCGAATTGTGAATTTGACCTTTGCATTTGTATTATAAGACTGTTTTTTTTTAATGTAAGGCGAATATGTATTTTCCAGAAGTTCTAATTTGAGTTATAATTTGTATTAGTTCGAATGGCAAGTTTGTACTCAGGTAATTATGCGGAGACTCTGGTAATACTGTAATGTGTTTGTAAATAGATCTTAATGTAGAATTTCTATTGTCTTCAAAATTATAAGATGGTGGCCCTATTTTTCAATATAATCTATGGGGCTCTTTTGGAAAATCGACATTTACTTTAAAACTATCGATTTTAAACAGCTGATACGTAGTAGACATGATTGATCTTATCTTATATAAGTGCTCATAAAGACTAGAAATATGTAAAGCAATTGAAGTACTGAAGAAAGTGAGTGTTTTTTTTTTTAAATTTGACCTTCTGCTACATATAAATATATTGTCTTCAAGGTCTTCCCCAGTAGTTAATTATCAACCGCCATGTAATTAGTTTATTTCTACCCTCCCATCTTTTCGAGATCCTAGCAATCTGGAATTATGAATAAGAAATGTCGGTGGGTCATAATAGCTCAATTTTATATATATATATATATATATATATATATATATATATATATATATATATATATAAGGCAAGATCTGGGCAAGATTCGCTCAGTGGTAGATCACTAGACTCATCCTCATGACGACCTGAGTTGAACTCTTTCGTAGAAACCTTTAATATCTTCTATTAGGTATCTTTAATATTCTTTTATTGTAAACGTTGTGCTTTTATAGAAATTTGTTAAAACTTAATGACTTTAGGAATCTTCTCACATGCTCAAACCCAATGTACTCTATAATTAAATATTTATCTCCTTTTCTCATGATAGGCGCCAAAGATGGTTGTCTGGCGAAAACACAGCACAAAGGCTACAATGGACAACAGGCCTTGGAGTGTTTTAACATTTTAAAGCGGTAACGGTTGCCGCCTTGAAAGCAAAACCATTAGCTTGTTAATTTGCTCAGTTAAAAGGCCGAAAACGGTAGGGAGAGAAGTAAATTCTGGAGGATGGCCTACAAAGGACTATAGAGTAGGGTCTGTCCCTTCCTGACTTTTCGCTCTACATTAATATCTACCCTTTTTATACTTGGAATGGTGTATTTCCTCTCAGTGGATACAGTTAGAATGGAAGACATTTTACAGTAGTTTTCTTCTGCTTTACTAATTTCTTTAAGATGTTTTTACTAGATTTTCAGGAATTCATTAACAGTTTTCAGGAGTAAAGTTATTTACAACCTAAGTTCTTTGTTGAAACAACTGAGTATAACTTACAAAAAGGAAGTTCAATGTAGCCCATTCTTTCAACTGAAAATAATTTAAAATCAAGCATATTCATTTAAATTTCTGTATGTATTGTATTAATTTTATACACGTCTTCTAGGTCAAATAATTTGATACTGTTTTCTTAGTTTTTTTCTTAGATTTTTATAGAACCTCAGGATTCTGATGAGCGGATAGTTGGGAGCGCGAAGAAACGTTGGAATCTGCAAAATATTAGGGTGGCCATTCACGTTCAGTTCAAACCTCAAACGAATGCACAGTTTGGCCTCAACGTTAGGACTGTGTGGGTCTAGCGCACAGACGATAAGGTAATAAACCTCAAGGCAAGGCCTGCACAGATCTTTTATAGGAATCCCACTGTATGTAAAGCAAAAACCCTCCTGTCCACACATATCAGACCAGGCCTGAACAGTGCAGGCCTCATTGGACTGTACAGTTAATCTATTGGTGTGTTTTTATTCTACTTCGATGAACTTTACATTTCAACTCTGACTGTCAAATAGACGGTGCGGAATATCCCAATATTTGGACTGCACAGTCCAAATATTGGGATATTCCTCGCCGCCTATAGGACATCCTTATGTCTTCAACAAGAAGAAAATACGATTTACCTGAGATTTAATTATTTTACTTTTGTGCCTTATCAACAGTACTCTATGAATGTTAGTCTATATTTGGTTAAAAAAAAATATTGATTCCCCCGACATTTTAGTAGAATAAAAGGCATCTCCAATAAAGAGCCTCACGGGGGTCCACTTATAACATTTTCCACTAAGAATAATAAAGCTCACACAATTAAATTATTAAATATTTACTTTATTTATTTATTTATTTAGAGCCCGCTGAAGCGCTATTTGCTTTTTTCAAAGTTGGAAAGAATTTATATTTTTAATTCAATGTTCATATGAGATTTACCATAATGCTATAAATGTAAATAAATAAAGATAAGAAAATTCGAATTTTGAAAACTTCAAGTGATTAAATGAAAGAAAAAAGAATAAATAAAATATTTATTATTCATACAAAACACAAGATCAACATTATCACTTCTACATATTTTATTTTTATTTTTAAAGCCACTGCTTCATTTCACAAGTAAAGCCTTCTTCTCTCTCCGTTTCATTCTTTCTTCCTTCTCTACCCTATTAGGCGCACAAGGAAAACAGAGAAACATATTTAATTAAAATGCAAATTTAGGCAACAAGGTCAAGACATTATTGTATAGGATGGAAACAATAGAGAGAAAGGAGAATATTAGTTTTAATTTTTTTTTTTTTTTTTTCATTTTTATTTAATTTAAGAAAAATATTACCACACGTCTCAAGAAAATGAGGCTTATTCTTGGCAAAAAATAATACAAACTTCTTCAAGGAAGAATACATGAATATAAATGTTCAACCCTATCTAAAATTTGATATATTTTTTCTAAACTAAATTCCTTTAACAGACTAAGGGTTGATACAAGATTACAGGGGAAAATGTAAATGATATTGTCTAAGGAGAAAATTGAATGAAGGTTTCTTGTGCTTTATCATTTTTATACATCGGAAGTAAAGGAAAGTTTTCAATTTTCAGACTTTCAAACTATGTAATTCCTATTCAACACATTAGGTAGGTTTGTTTTAGCTGTTTATTTATTGAGAACGAAAAAAGCAAGTCGATTTTCTTACATAATTAATATTTAATAAAAATAAATAGTTTAATAAATTAAACCAAAATAAGTTTTATTGAGATAAAGGTGTTTTATGAGTTTAAATCAGGGCCGCCACATGGGGGGGGGGACAACCGGGTACAGTTGTCCCGGGGCCGGGCACCGTGGGGGCCCGGGTCGATCCTCGCTAATTGGAAAAAAGTACCGAAAGTGACCTTTGCAGCACCGATTGTCGGCTTTTATTCTCATTTTGCTCAAGATGAAAATAATTTTAAAATGCCCAAAGCCCTAGAATTTTCATTCTGGCTCTGAGAAGTGAGGGCCCGGCTGTGAGAAGTGGGGGCCCGTGATCTGGTTCCGGGCCCGGCTCTGAGATGTGGCGGCCCTGGTTTAAATAAATACATTCAACAATCTTAAAACTTGTTTGCTTTAATGTGGAAAAATTACGCAATCCAATTCTTTCACTATTATAAAAGTTTTGGATCAGTGTTGGGCAAAAATCATTCAGAATAATGAATAATGAATAAATTTGATATTTCATTCTGAATAATGAATAATTTTTCATTCATTATTCAGTGAATCAATGAATAACGTAAATTTTTATTTTTATTCATTATTGAATAACAATGATTTATTGAATGAAAATTTTTATTGATTGAAAGTGATTTTATTGAATAAAAATGATTTATTGAATGAAAATTTTTATTGAATAAAAATGATTTATTTGAATGAAAATTTTATTGAATAAAAATGATTTATTTGAATGAAAATTTTTATTGAATAAAAATGATTTATTTGAGTGAAATTTTTCATTAAGTACATCAAAATTTGTCTTTCTTTTAATGAAAACTATATATAAGAGTGATATTGTTTATATATATATATATATATATATATATATATATAAATCTCGTGTCTGTCTGTTTGTTCCTTATACAAATCCACACCGTTTACCGATTTTGACCAAATTTGGTGTTCCGTCATCAGTGACGTCACGCCAATTAGAGGCCCCAAAATTCTAGGCGCCTCTAGGGGAGAAAAAAGGCGCGGAAGCAAGGAGAGAGAAAGAAAAATGGCGTAAGAACAAGTACACGTTTTTTTTTCTGTGTGAGTAACAAGAGACTGAAGAACTACTGAGTCACCTTCTTATTCCAAGAAAGAAACATCGGTTGAAATGGAGTAGATTCGAAGACGACGGGAGAAGGGGACGAGGAGCGGAGGGAGACGATGAGGACAACTCCACACTTATGTAAATAATTCCATGTAAATAAAGTCTATTCATTTTTTTATACTATCTCAGTCACAATTTATACAGTCCACAATCCAGAAAAGAAAAGTAGACGTATCTATACTTCAAGCGAAGGTAGACGTCTTGTTTCAAATGGTCCACCGGGCCCAGGATTTTGCCTCAATTGATTTTGTTAATTTATTCAAATAATCTCATTGTAATTCGATTTTATTATTTACTATTAATTTATGAATTAAGCATTTTGTTCTTAAAATTTACTCTAACTTAAATTTGTTAAGAATTTAGTTTTGATTAACATATATCACTAGTGAAGTATTTAATTACCATCTTAATGTTTTGAAAATTAATGAATAATTATACGAACCTTGTATTAAAGGCCAATAAGAACAATTTACAATCATATTATTGTTTTAACTTATGTTTTTATAAGAGCAAGCTTTAAATATTTTAATGTCTCATTCTTCTCAAGTAATATTGCATATTATTTTAATTTCTATTAATTATGTATTAATTTTTATGAACTCATAATGAGCAGTAACAAAGTTATAGTTGAACCTGATATATTTTGTTTCAAAAAACATTAATTAATCTCAAGAGATTATTCTATTACAGTAAAAGAATCTCAATTTTAAGACATGTTACTATTTATTACAATTTAACATGTTAATATTCTCAATTTATGCTTTACCTAACTATTATTTTTATTTCTTTTACCTAAATTGTTGAATGTTTTAATTAAACTTGATATATGCAACTCAGGTAAATAATAATTGTTGTACACTTAAACAACATATTTATTTGACATGAAACATACAGCACAGAATATAACTTCTCATCAAAATATTACATTTCAATTATTCAAACATTATTGAAATAATATATCACAAATTCACTGTTTGTATTCTTGCTGACAACTAAGGGCCAGCGCTTTAACCTACCCTGCTGTTCTAACCATAGATTTAGAAAGAATAGATGCCTAACTCCCCACTTTTTAGCGAAGCACCCCTAACATTCTGGTGGCCATCTTGTCATGGGGATAAACAATGTCAGTAGTGCTTGGACAGTTCATGTAATTTCTTCTAGATATTGTATTAAATATTATTCTGATATTAGTGCAACTATGGTACAATCATGCTGTGCTTATGGGTGTACTAACAAAGCTAAATAAGGATCGGATATTCGCTTTTTTTCGTAAGTATTTACAACTTGATTATCAAAGGTTCTTTCCCCAAGCTCAACAAGTGACTTGTTTTCTCCCTAAAAAGCCAACAAATCCCCAACCTTAGGCCATTGTACATATAAAAATAGTTTCTTTACATAAATATGTTCCATCCTGCTAAAAAGATTTAATTCTTCAATGAAAAAGAAGCGCCCATGCACTTTTCAAATAATTCATAACGTTTTGTCCATCAAAGAATAGTTTTAAGTCATAATACACAGATCTGAAATTGAGTTTCACTATATATCATGAGTTTTATTAATTGTACATCATTACAACATATATAAAAACCAAAATTTAAAAAAATACATTGAACAAATTTAGTATCAAATATATGGATGTTTCTTTTACAAAGAGAAAGTTTTTTTTTTGTTTTTTAATAAACTTTTTAAGTGCTTAAGCCCTTAATCAGCAACCTTATGTTGATATAATCCTTTCCCCTTAGGCTGTTCCATAATTATTGTTCAAATTTATACATGAGTGACAAATTAACATTTGATCTTTAAGGGAAAAGAAGTACCCATGCAGCCATTTAATAATTTTTTATTGTTTCATAACAAATTAATATAATTTGTTTGTCAAATTATAATAATAATTTTGTCCATCAAAGAATATTTTCAAGTCTTCATATACAAATCTTAAATTGAGTTTTCTTCAACTGTACATCATTGTAACATAAATGAAAAACCAAAATTTAAAAAAGTAGTAAAAAATACATTGAACAAATTTAGTATCAAATAAATGGGTGTTTATTTTTTATTGAAGAATTAAAAACGTTTTTTGCTTGTTTTTTAATAACATTTTTAAGTGCTTAACAAGCTCTAACTTAATTTCACTGATATTTTTCATTATTTGCTGTCGTGGAATCCATCTTTGGTCGCTGTGACCAAGCAGATATTATTTGTATCTATCTAAGTTATTTTTTAATTATTTAATTTAGTTGCTTTTCTAATTTATAAATGTTGTTTCAGGTTCCCACTACATATGTGTAATTTTTTAAGGCACTTAAATTTATGAACAAATTACTCTTACAAACCTCTTAATTACTTATGTAAATTGTTATATTTAAGTTATTTGTTTATTCACATTTAGATAGATGTGTATAATAAAGTACTATAAATTATGTAAATAAATTATATATATATATATATATATATATATATATATATATATATTTGCTTCATAATGAAAGTGAAGTGAAACATTTATTTTTAATTATTATTTCTTATGTATGTTATTTATTTATTTTTTTTTTGTCAGACAAATTAATATATTAAAATATTATGTCCATAAAAAGAACAGGTCACTTAAATTGTGGTGCTTTATTAAATAAATGAGTAATTAAATTTTCCATGAAATTTCTTATTAATTTTAATATGCTCCCTCTAAACTTTGTCATCAGAGTATCCTTAAAGAAGAGCTCAAAAAACTTTGAAAACAGTCAGGACTTTGGAAAAAGTCAATAACAACATGTGAAAGCGTATTTTGAACAAAACGTTTTTAAAACTTACCTTTTAGCATAATAACATGAATCCTGCATCACTTACTTTTTCATTCATAGAGAAAAACCTCAGCTACAGATTATTACATGAACAGGTATACAATATATTATATTATATTTAAAAAAGAAAAAAAACGTACAAATAATGAATATAATTTAAGTTTTTTTTTTTTAATAACGCCATGACATAATGTTGGTTATACTATATTAAACCTTAATTAAATACTTCATTTTTAATTATATATATTTTTATGGATATTTATATGTGTATCACACATTGTTTTCTTTAAGAAAATTTAACCCCGGGAGTTTGGTTTTGATTTTCCTTAAAAGGATATTACCATTAAATGATTCCATTATGCTTTTTAAAATAAGGGCTAATTTATTTTCCACCCCGCTTTCACTAAAAAACTTGTAAAATAATTGTTTCTTGTAATTTATTTATTACAACTATTAATTTATTCAAAAAACAACGAAAAAACTCAACTAATTTGATGATTTTATTTTCTTGAAAAAGCTGTGTTCTGATATTTGTGAGGACTTAGTTTGTGTTTTTAGTTACATAATTATATAATATAATATTCTAATAATATTTGTAGTTGAATAAAAATGCAAAATACTGCGCTATATGGGAGAAAATCGGTCAAATTAAAGCATTAGGGCTAATGGACATATGACCCTCTCTCCCCACAATAAGATGGCGGCTCTCCAGTTAGGCCTGCTTCACTTTTTCCTGGGAAAACCAGCGGAGTTAGTCATCTACTCCTTTCTAAATCTATGGTTCTAACCATCTGTTATCTATTATCAATCCACAGAGGTAGGCTCGCATATAGTACTGCTGCCAGCGCACTAGTGGAGTTAGGTGCTCCTGACGTCTCGCCATTGTGCCCCGCATTGACGTATCATATCCTAGTTATTCCTAATTGTCTGATTGCAATTTATTTTCTTGTGATTTATTCTTGCTATTCTCAATTCTTGTGCTGCTATTTTCCTGTTGTTTTTCCTAATTTTTCTCATTGTTTGTTCTAATTTTTATCATTGTTTGTCCTAATTTAACACATTAATTTATTAATTCCTTGTTAGTTGTCCTCGTCGTTTGTCACTTCTTCGTTTCTTATATCGTTCCTTTGCCCCACAGTCGATATTTATCATTATGGTGGAAACAACCGCTTCAATTGCAGTGAGTTGCAATATGTATGAACGCAAGTTGGGAGCCCTTAAGCGCAATATTATTGGAATCGCCGAGGAAGGAAAATCTGCAATTGCTGATCCAGCAAAGATACTTTTATTCCAAGCCAAACTGAACAGAGCTGAAGCTGACTGGGATCAGTTCCAAAAGATATGGGACGACCGAGACAACCTTCAAGCACGATCCGATGATCCTCAGGCTTGGCCTGATAAGAAATGGCTAGAGGAGTATTCAAAATTACGAGAGGAGATGTGCCAAGCTTCAGCGTTCTTGATTCAGATAGAACAAGCACACAAACATCAAAACCCTGAACAGCCTGCACAATATGCAGTTCCACCGATGGCATCATTTACGCAAGCTGTTGTTGATTCTCATCTACCAAAGATAAACATACCAACCTTTTCTGGCGACTTACTCCAGTGGCCGCACTTCAAGGATACATTTACGTCCATGGTGCATGAAGAACCATCATTATCAAATATTAAAAAATTTCATTATTTGAGAGGTGCCCTTCGAGGAGAGGCGGCAATCTTAATAAATCATATAAATATCAGCGATAACTCTTATGGACAGGCCTGGGGAAAGCTCACAAACACTTATGACAACCCCAGAGTGCTTGCGTCAGCTTATTTCAAGAAAATTCTCGAGTGTGACGCAAAGAGTCAAAAAACCGAAATCCAAAGATATGAATTATTCATGAATGATGTGGCGGACGGGATAGAGGGATTTCGAAATTTAGAGTTGAACGACAAAAGTGATTTCCTGCTCGCATCACTAGCACTGAGAGCACTTGATCAAAACGCTCGCCACCAATTTGAACTTGCTCACCCAGACATTCCAAAGGCTGACGAAGTAATCGACTTTGTCCGGAGAAGAATGACTGCCATGAAAATGGCGAAGGATGGGTATTCGCTCTCAGTTCCTCAACCTTCTACTAGTTCAAATTATAACACGAATCGGAGCAAGTATCCGTACCGGACCACAAACAAATATAATCCTGTGACTCTACATACCACAGAGAGTAGTAGCAGAAGAACCTCATCATCACCTAGTGGCCATTCTCCTAAAAATTTCCGTACCTCGATCAACAATACTCAGAAAATCTCCAGTAGTAGCAACCACAGGAAGACATCTCCTATCCGGAGAGTCTGCCCCTTTTGCAAGGAGAATCACGACTTGTGCTTCTGCCACAAATTTTCCGAACTGTCTTCTGATCATCGGGCTTCCTTTGTAAAAGGTCTCAAAATCTGCAGAAATTGCCTAAAGGAAGGACACGCCACTACAACATGCGTATCTCGGTGGAGTTGCCGGTTCTGTAACCAGAGGCACCATAGTCTTATTCATCTCAATGATTCAACACCAACAACATCTTCTGATGGTACCTCTAAAGAAAATAAGAAACTTCTCGAAATACCAGAAACATTCATTGGCTTTGGATCAACTCCTTCGCATTCCGTCTCATCTGGAATGGTACTCCTTGGGACCATTCACTTGCTCGTAAAAGATTACCGTGTCAATTTTCACACAGCTAGAGCAGTTCTTGATTCCGGAAGTCAACACACGTTCATGACTTCACACCTCGCTCAAAGACTTGGTTTCCGAATAAGTGAATTTAACAAGTGTATCACTGGACTGGGAGGAGCGAGTTTAGCGAAGCCATCTGGAATAGTCACCTGCCATTTCAAATCCCACAAGTATCCTGATGAGATCGAGTCTCGAGTGATCGTGGTACCCCGAATATCTCCATCATTGTCTAGCAAACAGTTAGATGAGCATGTGTACCAACAATTAGCGAATGAAGATTTAGCTGTTCGATCGTTCGATGTACAAGGAGGAATAGATATACTAGTGGGTGCAGATGTATATCCATTAGTGGTCACTGGTGCTCCCAGAAAAACATTAGTTGATGATCTCCATCTCTTACCAACAATATTTGGTCACGCTATCATTGGTAAATTAAATAAACGAACGTGTTCACAGGCCTCAGTATTCTTTACAAATGAAGATATTGATAGACGACTCAAGGCTTTCTGGGAATTAGAAGAGCCTATCGCTGTCGACAGAACCCATCCTGACGACAAATATTGTGAAGACCATTTCCAAAAAACTTTCAGCCGCTCGTCAGATGGCCGCTATATGGTACGATTCCCTTCAAACCCGATCACCAACCACTTCGAGGAAATAGAGAGGTCACTACACGCAGGTTACTTACCTTAGAGAGGAAGCTGGCATTAAACAGTGAGCTTTCTAAGAAATACAGAGATTTCATGGGCGAATATTTCCAGAACAGACATATGTCACAAGCCTTAGCCCCATCATCCTACATCATTCCTCACCATGGCGTTATACAGGGTGCCAAACTGAGAGTTATCTTCGATGCCTCTTGTGCCACTTACAAGAGAGGCAGTCTGAATGATATTCTGCTATCTGGTCCTAAACTTCAAAAGGACATATGTCTGATTTTAATCAGATTCCGGCTCTACTTAATTCCTTTGTGTGCTGACATCCTGAAGATGTGTCGGCAAATTCTCATTCATCCAAGTGATCGCCACTATCAACACATATTATGGCGAGAGAATCCTAGCTTTCCTCTCGAAGAATGGGAGTTAAACACTGTCACATACGGATTGAAGTCAAGTCCTTTCCAAGCCTTGAGAGTGATATCTCAGTTAATTCAAGATGAAGGTTCAGATTTCCCACTTGCTGCCGATCGGGCAATGAATGATATGTTCGTTGACGATATCGTTACAGGTGCTAATTCCATAGAAGAAGCATTGCAACTGCAACAACAACTTCGCTCTATGTTTGCCCTCGGAGGATTTGAGCTTAGTAAATGGGCGTCCACAGATTTGTCTCTGATTCCTGATGCCATAGAGGGGAAAATTGAGCCAATAACAATAAGCAGTGATTGTTCATTATCAGGAGACGTTGTCAAGATCATAGGTCTTATGTGGGATCCTATATCTGACTCATTCTCATATAAAATTCAAGTTCCATCCAATCGACCAATCACCAAAAAGGTCGTGCTTTCTTCCATTGCTAGGATCTATGAACCCCTAGGATTCTTATCCCCAGTCATATTTCTCGCCAAGGTTCTGATGCAAGACATATGGAAGGCACACTTAGGATGGGATGACTTTTTGCCAGCAGAACTTTCCGTTGCATGGCATGCTATTTTCGACGAGTGGCACTATTTAGAGTCTGTGCACATCCCCAGATATATCACAGATGCTAATGCTGAGCGTCAATTCATTGTGATGCCTCAAGCCGAGGATATGCTGCTGCCGTCTATTTAAGATCTAAAACACTTGACGGAAAGGCAATAGTTTCGGTATTGAAGGCGAAGACCAAGGTTGCCCCGGCTAAATATGTATCCATCGCGCGCTTAGAACTGTGCTCAGCATTCTTACTCGCACGGCTTATATCATCTATTGATCTGAATGGATACAAGCTCCACAAATCACATTGCTTTACTGATTCAAGTAACGTCATTTCGTGGCTAAAACTTCCTTCGTATGCGCTAAAAATATTTAAAGCAAACCGCGTGAACCAAATCCGAAGCATCATCGCTGAGGATCAATGGCATCATATTAGGTCTGAAGAGAATCCATGTGATATAGCCTCACGAGGTTGCTTAGCCTCAGTAATTCTCAAATGTCACGAATGGTGGAAGGGACCCTCATGACTCACAAGGAGCGAAGGCGAATGGCCAATAACCAAGCTACCATCGATTTCTACACAAGTTTTTATGACAAAATCAAGCTACGAATCATCTTCCATCACCACTGACAAATGGATGGACAATTTTTCATCTTTGAATAAGCTAATTCGCACAGTAGCAAGGATGTTGCGATTCAAAGAAATCATCCGTCCTACAAAACTACCCATCTCTAGACCGATTGCCGCTGATGATTATCGGACTGTCAAATTAAAGTGTATCAAGCTAGTCCAAAAGGTTCACTTCCCGAGGGAGTTGTTGAAGATGGAAGATAAAGTCCAGAAAGAATTCCAACAGCTGTCACCCTTCATCGACGACATGGGGATTGTTAGAGTCGGTGGAAGGCTGCAAGAATCACCTCTACATTATGACGCCAAACATCCAATTCTCATACCTTCCGGCTCTCATTTTTCACGGCTGCTGATCAATGAAATCCACACTAAGCTCTTTCACGCAGGCCCGTCTCTCACTCTCGCCCTTCTGAGAGCCGAATTTTGGCTCGCGAGAGCACCGAAAATAATTCGGAGCCACATATTGAGGTGCGTAGAATGCCGCATGCGTAAAGCTAAACCTATGACTCCATTAATGGCGCCACTCCCTAGAGAACGTTTCAGCTTATATAGGACTTTTCTCCAAGTCGGCGTAGATTATGCTGGACCATTCGCTATCAGAGAGTCTTCAAGAAGGAAGGCAGCGCTAGGGAAGGCCTATCTATGCATCTTTGTGTGCCTTGCAACCAAAGCAGTTCACCTAGAAGCTGTTTCAGACCTCACAACTGTCGCATTTCTCTCAGCTTTCGACAGATTCACGTCACGGAGAGGACTGCCTACTACAGTATGGGCCGACAATGGGACTAATTTCGTAGGTGCCTCACGCTACATCAAAGATGTCTTCGTCTTCCTGAAGAAAGAAGAGGACACAATCATTGGCAAATTAGCGCCCTCGGGCGTGGAATGGAAGTTCACTCCTCCCCGAGCCCCTCATTTTGGAGGAATATGGGAAGCGGGAGTCAAGTCGGTAAAAGCTCTTCTGGTTAGGTCTGTAGGGAAGATACCGTATACCTTCGAAGAACTCTCAACAGCATTCGCCAGAATTGAGGGTTTGTTGAATTCCAGGCCGTTGTATGCTCTCACTGAAAATACCGAGGACTTCAACTTCTTGACACCTGGTCACTTCCTGATAGGTGCGCCTCTATCTTCAATTCCTGAACCTGGTGAAGACAAGCGATCAACTCACTCAAGATGGGCCATGCTTAAAACGCAGATCTCTATATTTTGGAACAGATGGCGCCGACATTATCTCCATCATCTTCAACAGAGGAAGAAATGGATGAAGAAGATACCCAACCTCAGCATAGGAGACTTGGTGGTACTTCTGGAGCGCCGCTCAATGACTGGTCAATGGCCTGTGGCAAGAGTTGCTGAGACGCGTCCTGGCAGAGATGGTGTCACTAGGACTGTTGTTATCAGAACTCCAAATGGTAACTTTCTAACTCGAGCTGTAACATCTCTCGTACTCCTGTTTCACCTCAGCTCCGATAGCAAGGATATATGACCCTAAAGTCGTTAGGTCAATTTAGTTGAAATGGTTAGGATTTCTTTATTATTTTCGCCACTAGATTTTGGCAAGTATATCTCCTTTTTTTATTTATTTATCTGGCCTCAATTTATCGTCAATCAGTCTTCACTCTTACGCTTTACACTCATATTAAATATTACCACTCAGCAACAAATACACTACCTCCATCCTCACCCAAGCAAGAATCATGTACATGTAGTATAAGTAGTCAGTATATGTCATAAGATATTAATTTTAATTTATTTTTGTTGTTATTTATCATATTGAGGTAGTGGACTGAGTAAGATTAAATTGGCTGAGCACAATTTAGGCGGGCAGGTGTTCCGTCATCAGTGACGTCACGCCAATTAGAGGCCCCAAAATTCTAGCCGCCTCTAGGGGAGAAAAAAGGCGCGGAAGCAAGGAGAGAGAAAGAAAAATGGCGTAAGAACAAGTACATGTTTTTTTTCTGTGTGAGTAACAAGAGACTGAAGAACTACTGAGTCACCTTCTTATTCCAAGAAAGAAACATCGGTTGAAATGGAGTAGATTCGAAGACGACGGGAGAAGGGGACGAGGAGCGGAGGGAGACGATGAGGACAACTCCACACTTATGTAAATAATTCCATGTAAATAAAGTCTATTCATTTTTTATACTATCTCGGTCACAATTTATACAGTCCACAATCCAGAAAAGAAAAGTAGACGTATCTATACTTCAAGCGAAGGTAGACGTCTTGTTTCACTTGGAATACTGGTAGGTCTTCATACGGGAAGTCTCGTAGGCTTAATCAAAATCGTCTACCAGCTGTCTGTCTGTATGTTTATTCCTTCTACAAATCCACACCGTTTGACCGATTTTGACCAAACTTGGAACACAGGTAGGTCTTATCCAGGGAGTGTCGTAGGCTAATCTAAAAACGTCCACCAGCTGTTTATCTGTATGTTTGTTCCGTATACAAATTCACACTGTTTGACCGATTTTGACCAATCTTGGCACACTGGCAGGTCTCGATACGGGGAGTATCATAGGCTAAGTCAAAAAAATCTACCAGCTGTCTGTATGTTTGTTATTTATACAAATCCACATCGTTTGACCGATTTTGATCAAACTTGGAACACAGGTATTTCTTGATAGGGGGATTGTCATAGGATCGGTCAAAAACGTCTACCAGTTGTATGTCTGTATGATTGTCCCTTATACAAATCCTCACCTTTTGACCGATTTTGACCAAACTCGGAACATAGGTAGGTCTTGATAGGGGTATCGGCATAAGTTAGGTCAAAAACGTCTATCAGCTGTCTGTCTGAATGTTTGCTCGTTATATAAATCCACACCGTTTGACCGATTTTGATCATACTTGACACACAGGTAGGTTTTGATACGGGGAGTGTCATAGGCTAGGTCAAAAACGTGTACCATCTGTTTGTCTGCCTGGTTGGTCCTTATTCATATCCACACCGTTTGACCGATTTTGACCAAACTTGGCGCACATGTAGGTCGTGATCCGGGGGTGTTACAACGTAAAAATAAGGCAACGTAAAAATTGTCTAGGACTCACAGTTCGGAGGTCACAGGTTCGCAACTGTAAACCCGAACAGTTACAGATTTGTGTTATTAGATTTTAATATTACTTACTTGGTTTGTAACGTTGCTGCCATGAAAATTAAATTTTAATGATAGGCTTATAATAGCCATTATTTAAAAAAAAATTATAATACCTAATTATGTTTTTCTATCACACGAGAACTAATTATTCAAATAAGCTTTCAAGGTCGCTCACTTTTCAAAATGTTCATAACTGAGCTTATGTGCTTGGGGAATATTTGTCTTGCTAGCGAATGAAAACAGTCTTTCAACTGGCGCAGATATTTAAAATTATTTAACATACTCTTCTTCCTGATTTTCAAAAAATTGCAAACTTGGACTTCTGCTTTCGTAAGAGAGTCGTCGCTTGTTACGGTATCGACATTTCCAAAATCAAAAAAATCATTAACTTTAGATAGGCGAGCTGTAGGTGTCACCTCCATTAGTGCATTTAACTCTTCTAAAACGTTTTATTTAAAAAATCCAAAAATTTCGTCAAGTTTCAATTCCGCATGGATATCACTCAACATAAATGCTATTCTATCAAATGAATGGGAATTTTGAAATGGGCACCAAGCAAGAGCAGCTGACTGCCTTTAAAAAATTGTTGTCCATCCAGCGAGCAGTCACGCCAAAAGAAAAACGTCTGCGTTTTGCAGACGAGATGTCTGCAGTAGTACACACATACTTACACTTTCGTTTTACGTACACCATTTTGACGTAGCCTAAGACATTCCCCAGATCAATACCTACCTGTGTCCCAAGTTTAGTCAAAAACGGTCAAACGATGTGGAATTGTACAAGGAAAAAACATACAGACAGACAGCTGGTAGACGTGTTTTAAATAGTCTACGACACTACCCATATCATGATCTATCTGTGTGCCGAGTTTGGTCAAAATCGGTCAAACGGTGTGGATTTGTATAAGGAACAAACATACAGACAGCCTGCTGGTAGACGTTTTTGACTTAGCCTATGACAATTCCCCTATCAAGATCTCCCTGTGTACCGAGTTTGGTCAAAATCGGACGAAGGGTGTGGATTTTTATAAGGAGCAAACATACAGACAAACAGCTGGTAGGCCTTTTTGGAATAGCCCACGACACTTCGTGAATCAAGGCCTACCTGTGTGCCGAGTTTGGCCAAAATCGGTCAAACGGTCTGGTTGTGTATAAAGAACAAACAGACACGTGATTTATATATATATATATATATATATATATATATATATATATATATATATATACACACATATATATATACAAATATAAAAAAAGTTTTAAAAAAAATCAGTCAATGAATAACTGAATAAATGAATGAATTCTTATTCAATAAAAATTTATTGAATAATGATCCAAACCTGTTATGCATAGAATAAAAATTAGTCAGTGTATGAATAACGTAATCAATGAATAAATTATTATTCAATAAAAATTTATTTGAATGATCATTGAATAAAAAAATTATTGAATAATGCCCAACTCTGTTTTGGATTTAGAAAAAAAAAGAAAAGTTAAACACAAACCTATATTTTATTACAAAATTGAACAATATCAAACTAACGAAGTCAAAATCTGTTAACTTGTTACTTGGCAAAATATGTTAACATTTCTAATTAATTTTATAATTGATTGTGGATTCATTATTGTATTGTAGTTTAATTGGATGTATAATGAATTGTATACGTAGTTTGTATGTATGATTCTAATAGACTACTAATTGGGTGTATAGATGTAATAATGTATTATGATGTATATATGTCATAATTGTTTTCCTAGTATCGGCTTGGCTCTGGATGCTCATAATTAAGTATATGAAACAAAAACGTAAATCATCTTCCAATTTTAATTTATAATCCCAATAGGTACATCGTTTATTCATTACTATTGACTTAAATATCTATGAATATCTTCATGTAAACGAACATTTTTTTCAATCTATGTTTACGGGTACAGAAAGGAACAGATATAAATATTTACAAATTAGTGATATATTTAATAATGAAATAATGTTTTATCATAACCATGCACGATATTTTCACGTACATTCAAGTAAACTCCTTTTTTTAGCGTCTTAGGTCTCTTTTAAACTCCTCTGTTAGTGTCAGCGCGACTCCATCCTCCTCCATAGGGAAAAATGAAATTGGCCTCATGAATCCGGAAGTTAACATTTAATGTTTCAGGACCTATCGTTAACTATAAGAACGGCGGTTCACATTTATATATATATATATATATATATATATATATATATATATATATATATATATATATATATATATATATATATAGGGTGTCCCAGTATATGTGTCCACCCCCTTTTCCTCCTAGAGTTGTTGGAATTTCGAAATGAAACTTGGTAGGTCTTATGTACATGAGGTTACTTTTCAAGGTTTAGTTGAGTTTGTGACATTCTCCAGTTTTTCTCCAGCGCATATAACTCTTGATTTTCCAATGGCGGCAGGTATTTTTTTATGGCGAATTCTGATAGGAAATTTAATTTTAAGACTAATTTATTCCGAGACATCTTTTGATCCGACGCACCGTTTGCGCGTAAAACGCTTTTGTAGACAAATTCCTATTTATCTCTGAAACCAAGCCTTGTAAGTAAAAACACCTCAATGTAAACGTTGTAGCCTATTAATTTTCCTTTCAGATGATACTAAGATCAAAGTTGTAGATTAAATATTAACGGGGTATTATGAATGAAAACAAAGGCAATTTTTTTTTTTAGTTTTATGATATAATAATTTCATATGGAAAAATAAATTTATTCCGTTCTGTTTTATAATAATTTTTATATACTTTTTTTCATAAAGTAAATGAGTACTTTTTTTTATTGTTTATTTCAGTTACTTTTTTTCTATTCATATCGATTTTCTGAATTGTTACTTTTTAAAACTTTTAAGGTATATTTTTCATTCATAATATCCCGTTAAATATTAAACCTACAACTTTGATCTTGGTATCACCTGAAAGGAAAATTAATAGACTACAACGTTTGTATCGAGGTGTTTTTACGTACAAGGCTTGGTTTCAGTGATAAGGAATTTGTCTACAAAAGGGCGATATATTTCAGTTTTTTTGCGTCTTACGCGCAAGCGGTGCGTCGGATCAAAAGATGTCTCAGAATAAATTAGTCTTAAAATTAAATTTTCTATCAGAATTCGTCATAAAAAATACCTGCCGCCATTAGAAAATCAAGAGTTAGATGCGCTGGAGAATGTTACTAAGTCAACTAAACCTTCAAAAGAAACCTCATGCAACATAACTAAGACCTACCAAGTTTCATTTCGAAATTCAAACAACTCTAGGAGGAAAAGGGGGTGGACACATATACTGGGACACCCTGTATATGTCTTTTCGCTCTCTAACAGGCTCAAAAATATTCCGATATTTACGACATTTGGTACAAAATTTATTGTCTAGTTTGAAAGTTGAAGTTCGTAAACTAGGAGAATCCATCCTGTTTTTAACACTAAAATGAGTCTTCTAATAAAGGTAGGCTTATGAGAAACGTATTGGAAATAGCGTTTACATAGGCGAACGTTATGAAGGCGGGACTCTCAGTTTCCTGTCGTGGTAGATTCTCTTTGAGATTTTTTTTTCTATTTTTCAAGAAAGATCAATCTCTACCAATAAATGTCTCTTACTTTTACTAGTGGCATTAGGGATTAGCGCTAAAATGACGCAGTTTCTGTGAATCGGACGTTTTACCTAAGAAATGAGGGGAAAAGACAACACCGCGAATATCCTGCGATTTGTTATCTCAGGACACGCTGATGTTTCTTTCCCTACACCCTTATTAAATGTAACCTAATTAGTGTAAACGTTTAGAGTGAGCGTTATTATTGTTGTGAGGATGTAGGCCAAATCAATGATATCAAGTCCTTCGACTAACACAAGGGATATATTAAGACTGAAAAGCTTCTTTCGAAAACAATGTTCTGTCAAGAAATCCATAATTGGAACTGATTGTCCTGAAAAACTGATTGTGTGATCATTTTTTCTGCCAGTGACTATTGCAGACCCTTTACGTCCCTGTAGCTCCGAACGTTATGTCAGTATCATCCACTATCAAAATGAAATACGGCAAATGCCTCTTTGGAAAAATGCATAAAAACTTTCATTCGATTTCATGTTCAGTTCTCATCGGAGTTTTCAAAAAAAAGGCAGAAAGTTGATTGAGTGAAAAGGTAGTGATTAGTTTATTTGAAAGAGAACGACTTAACGGAGCAGAGGAAAAGTAATGCTGTTACGAGTCCGGATGGGCCAGCAGGGGAAATCAAACTGTACATATTAAATAGTGCGCAGCTGTCCGCGAGCTTTCAGCATGAATTTACAGTCCTCGCGGGACTCTCAGCACGCCTACATCTGTTCACTTTACCCAATTCAAGCTTGTAATTTCGTTAGCAACAAAAATTGCCAGTATTTCATGAATTTCAGCCAAATGCTTTTTCTGTCTGTCAATGTTTTTGTAATCTAACTAAGATCTCCTTTGCGAACATAGTCTAGCGTACATTTGATATTTAAAATCCTTGGAATCATTAATGATCAAGGATTAGTCCATAACAACACGTCCGTTTAGCATTCCCATTGAGAACACATACTGTTCAAAGATCTAATTTATGCGATTCACTGGGGACATAGTGCGGCCAGTATTACGCTACATGATTTACCTCTTTAAAAAAACACATTATATGCTGTTCGGGCCTAAAGAAGGTCACGGGCTAAGCCCAGGTCACGACCCGATAAGATAACACTGTAAGACATATTAAGCAGGTGGTTATCCCGAGATGGATGCCAAGTGAAATCAAGAAGAAATGATATTTCGTTTAGAGCCTTCTGCTGAAATTCAGAAACATAAGTATGCCTTAGGTCCAACCGACAAACCTATGTAATGTACTGTATAACATATAGACTTATTTTTCGTACATGGCCATTGCGAATGCGCGAACGCCAGCGGACACTTATTTGTGACACTCTCTTGGAACGCCTAGGTCCGCCCGACAATATATGTGAAATGCTGTATAACATATAGTCTTCTTTTTCGTACATTGCAACCGTGCATGCGCGAACTCCAGCGGACACCTTCTTGTGGCACTTTTTTGTAAACCTGGGCCCACCCGATAAACCTATGTAATGCAACCTATGCACAGTCATCTTTTTCGCACACATGGCCTCTGTGCATGGTTGAACGCCACTGCCTGTGCGCGAACGACAGCGGACACGTTTTTGTGACACATTCAGTCTTCTTTTTCATACATGGTCACGCCACTGCGCATGCGCGAACGCAAGCGGACACATTTTTGTGACCCATTAAGTCTTCTTTTTCGTACATGGCCACGCCTCTGCGCATGCGCGAACGCAAGCGGACATTTTTTTTGTGACACATACAATCTTCTTTTTCGTACATCGACACAGCGCATGCGTGAACGCCAGCAGACAATTTTTGTGACACATACAGTATTATTTTTCGTACAAAGCCACTAGGCATCCGCGAACGCCAATGAGCATGCCCGAACGCTAGTCCACATGCGGGAACACTAGCGGACACTTTTTTGTGACACATGCAGTCTTATTTTTCTTACATGGCTACTGTGCATTCGCGAACGCTACTGCGCATGCGCGAACATTTTTGTAACAGTTTTTTTTCCAGTTTAGTCACTGCTAAACCATATTTATGCTAAAAGTATTCAGTGGGCGCAGGAAAATCTTACTCAGATACGTTAGAACGAGAACCGTGCACCGTATAGACACAGATTGTGCTTATTTTAATATGTCATAATAAAACGAGCATACTACTTCATTGCGAGTTAGTAAAGCTAATAAATAAATAATTTAATATCAGGAAAAGCCGAATTTTGCAATATTGAAGTCATTTTCGTGCCTACTCACATGTATATGTAAAATTTTTCTCACAAATTAGATGGGAAACTACATGAAACTGATTCGTCTTTCGTTTTCCGATCGGAAAATTTATATCTATATCATCATAACATCATAATTACCTACTTGTTCAAAAGAGCAAATTGCCCTTGCAGCGGGCTCTGAACAATGACATAAATAATTCATCATAACAGGTCATCATCATTTCATTACATCATGTTATTTGGGGATTTTTTCACAAAGAATTGCGATGTATGGAAAATACCTGTATTTCACACTAAGGACCAATCTCGACTACTTGAAATACTAATAGTCAACACGCACCACATCCATCACTTTCCACAGAATACCCTTTAAAAATCGCAACCCGCTTCCACCTCTTCTCCAATTTAGGTCGTTTTCATACATCCCAAATCATTCTGACAAAATCAAAAAATCTCCTGAAAAACATTCCCGGACCTGACTTTCCAAAAAAAAAAAAAAAAAAAAAAAAAAAACACCTTAAAAAACGTATACACCACCCCAATCACACGATAAATAAAATGTCCAAAATCGTTTATCGGATTTATTGGCCCACACCTAATTGCAACAGCACCTACATTGAACAGACAAAGACCAACTATGAAAAGCCGACTCAATACACACAAATACAAAGTGACAAAAAAAGACATAAAAGAACATCTTCCCCGTACTCATGCTCCTATTTTCTTCCCCGCGTCATTAGTATTTACCATATCCATAACGGCTTGCAGTCCTGAAGAAGGCTTGAATTCAAGCCGTAACATCAGTAAAAATATAACTCATTTTTTTGTATCAAATGTAGGTTTATTTAAAATACGATCGAGCCAAAAATATGATATGTTTCTATATTATATGGCAATATTCGACATGTTTTACTGATTAACTCAAAGGTTTAACAGATCTAACTTTCAGATTAGGGGGTGATTAGCTTAGTGGTCACCCTAAGGTGAAAATGTGGCGGCAGGAGCATAGTTCTGACCACACTATGTCCCTAGAGAGTAAAGGTAGAATCTGCTGTATTATTCTCTAATCTGCATCATTTCTAAGCTCAAGTTGCATACATTGACGTTGGATCAGCAGGTCCTGACAATTGTTAGAAAGCTTTGGTTTCAGTATTACAAAACTTTCGAGCAGCAATCAAGGGCCTTACTCGCTTAGCAAAAATGTATAGGTAAACAGTAATCCGCTCCAAGTGCACCCTCTTTGATTTAATGACAATAAAACGAGATACGTAAAGTGAGAAAATTTCTTCTGTTAAAATAGCTCATAGCTCAAATAGCGAAAGTCGAAGAGGCCAAATGAGCATTTTTTGCTACTGTAAGTTATTGTTACCTAAAATATTTCTTTTTGCCATGCTTTCATTGCAGTAGGTGATTTGATTTTTCACCAAATATTAACTATAATGTTCTATGCTTTCCAAATGACAATAGATATAAGGACGTTATGGAAACGCGCTAAGCTTACGCAGTTCCTGCAAGTCGGTCTTTATTAAAATAACTTTTTTGGTGATATATGATTTCATATACAGATGGAAGAACGCTCAATTGGAGGTGTAGTGTCAGTGTGTATGCTATTTTGCTTGACTATTGTGTAAATCTAAATAAACGACAAATGATTGGGAGGCATAATTGAGAGGATGAATCGATTATTCGGTTTAAGGACGAAAAACGTCTGGCTCATTACTAGAGCCTAAGAAATAGCCTTCAAATAGTGTTTCGTGTGTAGTTACGTGTATGGTTAGATTAGGGACTATTCTGGTTGCGATAAAAAATAAGTGAAGCTTAGAGGAATAAAGTAAAAAAATTATATAAATGGAGTAAACGTAAGCTATATAAAAAAAATAATATACTGTTTTCAAAATTATTGAATACACATTTACCAATAGACAATATGAATAAAATTATAAGCCACATTTTCATGTAAGGGAAACATCTTACTTTTTCCTCTTTTCATTTCTTTCTATCCCCTTTTTACTTTATATTTCTTTATGTTTCTCTTCTATTTTTTTATTTGATTAAATATATGTTATTTTATTTATGTATTTATTACGTTATAATTTATTTAAGAAAAGCTTGCACAATGAAAACCAATAATCCGATTTATATGGAAACGTTGGCTAGAGCTCAGAGATGCCACTTCGAACGTAATATTTTTTTACCAGAGGCTATATGTCTCATTGCAAGTTGGACAAAAAACAAAACCTTCATTTCTCATCTAGTGGTTAACCTAATGTACTACTACAGACCTTAATAAGTAATTTAGATATCAATTTCTGTCAAAAGAATTGTCTCTACATAAAATCCCGTTGGAATGAATTGACATATACAACAATAAGATGTCAATGTCCCCGAAATGAATTCAGAGAAAAAGAAGCTTCCATTATATCAACCAAAATGCTTCGACCTACAGGGTCTGTCCGAAAAGTAATAGGACTGAGTCGATTAAAAAAAATGTATTGATCCAACCGTTACAATATTTTAAAATAGGCTCCTCCCTGCGTCGATACAGCGCTGCCAGCACGATTTCCAAGCATTGAAGGCGCCACAGTAGGCATTCTCCGGAATAGCCTTTAGAGCCGCGGTACAAGCTGCTTGGATCCCCTCTGTCGTCTCAAAATGCTTTCCTTTCATCGGTCTCTTCAGGCGCGGAAACAAAAAGAAGTCCGGGGGCACATCTGGGCTGTAGAGCGGCTGGGGAAGCGTGGTATGCCTGCCTTGGTCAGATAGCTGCTCACAAGAAAGGAGGTGTGAACCGGGGCGTTGTCGTGGTGCAACTTCCAGTCGGCTGCGATGTCTTTTCGGACCCGATTGACCCTTCGTTTGAGTCTCTTGAGCACTTCCACGTAGAACTTGGAGTAGACCGTTTTTCAACGAGTCACTTGTCGAAGTCGAAGGTCTTCCAGCACGGTCTTCATCAGCGATCTCTTCCCGGCCCTCCGAAAAGGCCTTGTGCCACCGAAACACACCACTTCAAGCAGGTAAGCCTGCTTGAGTATATCAGACGTCTCTGTCGTAGATTTGCCGAGTTTCACACAGAATTTAATCGCCGACCTCTGCTCTACCGAATGCTGCATTTTCGGCTTGTACCATTCACAAAATCTCGTCGAAGGAAAAAGCCTGTCTTGACTCTCCGGATGCTCGCAGACCCTCGACTAACCCCTCGTTTGTTAGATAGGGACCAGTACTACCGAATCCAGTCGGCAAACGCGGACTCCGAAGGTACAGTCGCGGCGAAAAAAAAATCAGTCCTATTACTTTCCGGACAGACCCTGTATTACATTAATAATTCAGTACATTAAAGTATTCTAAAATGTTTGCAATAGAAATAGAAGTAATTAAACTGGCCATTTCGTGTCACAACTTCTCTTTTTAATGCCCTCGGTGTGTTGAAATTTATTAACAGCGGGCTTGCAGAAAAAGAATAACCCTAGACCACCGTATATCAATTAAAAATAGTAAACATTAATAGATGAAATAAGCTATAAAAGAAAAAATGTGTCCTGGGGATGGATTCTGTTCCAGCTAGTACAGAGTGCTGGAGTGAGCTGTCTTTTTGTTAGAAATGTGGTATCATTAGGGGGCTTGAATAGTTTACGAGTTACAATACCAACAGAGGTTTTGGTATTGGATGGTATTTGAGTAATTTCATCGGGGTATACCACCAGGATCGCACAGCCTTCCAAAGAATCCAAATAGCCCTCGTCAGGTGAGGAATTTTATCCAACGAATCACGATCGTTTCATTTGTCAATCACATTGTTGTATTATATATTATTGAATTATATTATTTTACTAGCAGTTACCCAGTGTGCCATGCTACACCAACTTTATATTATATAGTTGTAAGGAACAAACATACAGCTGGTAGATTTTTTTCACCTTGCCTATGACACTTCCCGTATCAAGACCTATCTGCGTGCCAAGTTTGGTCAACATCGGTCAAACGGTTTGGATTTGTATAAGGAAAAAGAGATAGACAGAAAGCTGACAGATGGTTGTGACCTAGCCGATGACACTCCCCTTATCAACCCCTACCTGTGTGCCAAGTTTGGTCAAAATCGCTAAAAATCTGTGGATTTATATGAGGAACGAATTGAATGGCTTTTTCTTTTTTTGTTCCACAATATAGTATCCTTATACTGTGGGAGTTCATTTAGGTTCTGCAGGTTCCATCTTCCAATACTGCCTGCATTACAATCAAAGTAATATACATTTTTTTTAATATTTTTTTTAAAGTATAATAATAATATTAAAATAGAGAAATATAATAGCGTAATGATAACAACTATAATAATAATACAAATAAAAATAGTAACAATAATATTGAATAGTAAAAAAAAAAAAATAATAAAAAAAAAAAAAAAAAAAAAATAATAATATTGAAAAAGAAACAAATTATAATATCAAAATTATAAATTAATTGAAAGAAATACAAAAAAGAGAATGAATATAAATGAGTCAAATAAAATAAAATAACTGATTAATGAAAAGAAAACGTCCGTTCTTGCAATGGCTTATTCTTGCGATTGTTAAAACAAAATTCAATCATGAGAAACTGTTCAATTATTTACAGCAGCATTATTTTTCAAAAACAAATGCTCTACTTTTCTCATTTGTTCCGATACTAAACATAAATGTATGAATTCTGTATACGGACTTTTGATAAGATTATGTGATATAATAATAAAAAATAATGATTTGTCAAAATGAAATTATTTACAGTGATAATCCATCGTCTCAGTTTAAAAATAAATATATGTCAAGATTGCTTTACATACATTCAGAAAAATTTCACAAAATGTTTTAGCGGAAATATTTTACTACAGCTCATGACAAACGTGTAGTAGATAGGGTGGGAGAAAGAGTAAAATCCTTGGTCTCTTCTAATGGAAGTTATGAGCAAATCTGAAACTAAAAATGTAAAAAACTCAGTAAAGTTCGCTAATTTTGCATCTAGTTTAATGACAAACACTACAATTCTCCGTATGAGCCAAGTAGATATTGAGCCTGCTATAAGTTCGGACAGTCCATGGGTTACTGTTAAAGACATAGTTTTTATTAAGCAAATGCATGTGATAAAATGCAATTCGCAAATCAAAAATTCAACTATGGAAAACAAACTGAAACCAGCAAGTTAACAGACTTAATGTGGAACGCCATATTTAATTTTTACAAAATGCATTTTAACACTTCAGGATTTTTTCAGAACGTCAAAACGTCGGGCGTGGTCAGTACCTGTATGGGTGACCGACTATGTGCTGTTGGCACTATAAAAGGGTGGTGACCTGTAGATAGCCTGGCGCTAATAGCCAAATAGTTGATGCGCCGTAAAAAAAAATAAAAATAAAAAAAATTACTTACTTAATGATTAATATAAGTGTACTGAAGCTACATTTACTATTACTTAGGTTTATCTTAATATAAACTTATGTAAATAAACTATTTTTAAAGTTTACTATAAAGTTAGTTTTCGCAGTTTCCAAAAATTTAAGTAAGTAAAATTTTGGTTAAAAATGGTAAAAACTACGTGTTCCGGACACAGTCTTGGCTGAACTGAAATGATCCTCCGGTTTTTGCCTAGAATCTATTATTGTTTCCTTTTTTTTTTTTTTTTTTTTTTTTTTTTACGGCGCATCTACTATTTGGCTATTAGCGCCAGGCTATCTACAGGTCGTCACCCTTTTATAGTGCCAACAGCACATAGTTGGTTATTAATTTAAGAATACTTAACAGCAAAATCCCAGAGATTTTCTTTCAAAATCTAATAGTTTATACTTTTAAGAATGTATCCATGAAAAAAGAACTTGATTTTATGGAGCGCCTTTTATTTTTATCGATTTTTGAAATTTTTAATTTATTTTAAGTTAAAATTTTGTTTTTAAATAAATATACTTAGCAACCAGAAACATAACAGATAGTAAATATATTTTTCCCACATTCAAAATATTATTGTGACCATTTTGGTGAAAATCCCATTGAGATATCATTAACATTAACAGAGTAATGATTTTTTTAGTAAATGAAAGTCGCTTTGACTTAAATCGTCAGTAAAAGCAAAAACAAGTTTTATAGACAACTTTAAAAATTCATAACTCAAACAGTATTGAAGATATATAACTAAAATTTGGAATATATCATTAGAATGACCAGTTCAACAAATAAAAAAAGTTTCAGGCAATTCTGAGTACATGGGTTTCATTTCACTATTTAGCTGGATGATTTGAAATGGACTGACCCATATAGATGATTTTAGGTGGTACGGTAAAGAACTAAAAGTATTTAAATTATTAAAGTTCTGTACAGATCCATGGGTTAATGTTGAAGGCATAGTTTATGTTAAGCAAATGCATGAGATAAAATGCAATTTGCAAATAAAAAAAATCAACTATGGAAAACAAACGGGAACCTGCAAGTCCACAGATCAATAACTTAATATTTCAAATTACTTACTAATATATGATATTAGTCCAAATTCTGAGAATATAAGGCTATAATTTAGATAAACATACAAAGTTTATAATTGAAAAGTTTAGTTCGCAAAAGAAAAAAAAAAAAGAAAAATAGTTTTGTTGGCTTGCTAATCTCTACCTAAGCAATACTGGAAAGAAAATGGCAACTGGACAGACAAGAGATCAAAAACTTAATATTGCAAATTATTTATTAATATATATTAGTCAATATTCTAAGAATATAAGGCTATAATTTAGAAAATCTCAAACATTTTGCTAAAACTAAAAAGTTTTTGAAGTTAGATAAACACACCAAACTTAAAAACAAATTGGTTAATGGCTTCTAGGAACCCAGTGTTGTCCTGCATACATCTTCATCAGAAATTAAGAAAATTGAACATATGATAATATTTGTCCAAATTCTGAGAAAATAAGGCTATAATTTAGGTAAACATACAAAGGCTTAAACTGAAAAGTTTTGTTCCCAAAAGAAAATTTGTTCGCAATAAAAGAAGAATGTTTTGTTGGCTTGCTAATCTCCACCTAGGCAATTCACCTAGGCAACGCTGGAAAGAAAATGGCTATTTCTGACAATTCACTCTTCTATATTTGACAGTTTCGAACTCGTTACTCCCGAACTGTGAAGCCTAGAAGATTTTGACCTAGCCTAGGAAATTTCCCGTATCAAGAAGTACATGTGTGCCAAGTTTGGTCCAAATTGGTCAAACGGTGTGGATTTGTATAAAGAACAAACAGACAGACAAACTTACAGGTGATTTTTATATATATAGATTAGTAACGTCAGATGTTGTAGAACATATAATAATCAGCTGATTTCTAAGCCTTTCGGATGTTTATGAACACTAAACATTTATGTTACAAACTGACAAACATTAAAATATTTACAAGCGAGTTTTAAACTAGACTACTCATAATATTTTAAATAAGAATGTTTTACAGATTTACTAAAATTATGTTTACGAAAGTAGTTGGGACATCACAAAGGTCAAGGAATGGTTGGGTTTCAGTTAAGAGAAAACGTGTCTACAGAGAAAAGCAAGAAAATTTCTTAATTTTTTTTTTTTTTTTTTTTTTACGGCGCATCTGCATCTTGGCCATTAGCGCCGGGCTATCTACAGGTTGCCACCCTTTTATAATGCCAAAAGCACGTGGTCGGTCACCCATTCAGGTACTGACCACGTCCGACGTGTCTTAACTTCGGTGATCTACGGGAACCGGTGTATTCAACGTGGCTATGGCCGTTGGCAAAATTTCTTAATAATTAGAACATAAAAATTAATATAGGTATAATGGAAGCACTAAAATAAGTAAAATGGGAGCGAGTTAAGTTAACAATTCTAAAAGCTACCCCATTCGTTAAATTCGTCTGGTATTTCTGAATGTCTCTTTCCTATGTGATTATAGTGATAAGAATCAGTGATTGCCTTCCATCATGGGAATAATAAAAAGAGACATTCCTATCTGATGGTGGCGCGTGAACTAAATGTTGTAATGTCTGCATGAGTTAGTGGTTCCAGTAACTACGGCCTAATATATTGATGCTATCTTTCGGCCGTAATCAATGGTAAATTGGCTCAAGTTAAATTGAACGTTCGAACGAATAGTTTGATGCCTGATCATTCTACCGTGCTGCATGTTCTCTTCTATTCGCTAGATGTCTGTTGAAAATAATTTCTAGTGTTTGTAGTGTATATTCCTTGTTTAATTATTTAACAATGTTCCTATTATTCAATACAATAATATGAGAAGTCGCATTACAGAATATGTGAGTAAACATATTGACTCGCATACTCAATAATTAACACCATGGACGTTCATATATGACTGACATGTGGCTTTTAGAGATAAAAAAACATTCTTGAAACAATGGAAATCCAGATATTAAAGTTGTAGGCGAGAATACGTAGTCCTTACAAGACTTCGAATCGGACAAACACTACTTACCTACTCCCATTTAACGTCGAAGCATCACAAACCATAGTGAACACAAGGAGGTTAGGAAATTTAAAGCCCAAGCTGCAATCTCAAAAGTAGGAATTTATTAACGTTAGTGACATTTCGATCAACAAGATAATTTTCAAGCTAAAATAAATATATAAGTTACTTGGTTATGTGCAAGTACATCTCCAAGTGTCTCAATATAGTATAAATAATTATGATTACAGTTACAAAAACATGGTGAACACAATGTAATAAGTTATGACAAGTATAAAACTCACTAACAGCCTAAGGAAAAGCATAAAACTGGAACATACCAAATGACATGTGTGAACTGTTAAAGGGAGGAAGCCCACACAATCTTTATGTCACACTTTTTAGCACTTTCCTCCGAAGGAAATAATAGAAGATTAGTGGTAATCTAGCGAGAAAAAAGGGATGTAAAAATAAAATAAATCGGTTCATTAGCAGCGGGGTTTACTCCGGACCCAATTTCTGCAGTATTGTAACGAAACGCGGTATACGTCGTGGGTATCTTATGAGAAAGAAGTGTTGTAAATGAACTAGCTCGGTCTATCGGAAAGGGGGGTTTACTTTGTACATACTATGTTTCAATAGAATTAGCCCGCCAGACGTAGGTTCACAAAGCTGCCGCGAGTAGCGCTTTCTACCATTAGGGGGACTGTATCCCGTTCCTGCGTCAGATCAAAAGACGAAAATATGAAGTATTTTTTTGGATTTATTAAGTATTCATATTTTTATTTTCTTTATATAGGTTATTTTAAGCAAACTATTCAGGAATGCAGTCTACATTTCCCAAAGTTTGTGGAAAGTGCTTAGTTATGCAGCTCCTGCGTGACATTTTTTATTTTCCAGCCATCTCCAATGAATACTTACTTCTCATCCCTCTCCTGAACATAATTCCTATTTACCTGCGTTAGACAAATTCCAAGAATCACTCTCTTCCTCTTTCCCCACCACCGAAGGTTGTCAAGCCGTTAGATGTCACATTCCGAGAACCTTCCTGGAATACCACTGGTTACGAACTCATTACTTCCCAAATCCTTAGACAGCTTCCATACAAGGCTATCGTATTCCTCACCTACGTCTACAAATGTATCCTTTAAACAAGCAGTTTCTCCAAGCTCTTGAAATTCTGAGTTGTTATCCTTTTTCTTAAATCTGGCAAAAATCCTAATAATCCCTCCTCACATCTCTCTATCAGCCTTATCTTAATGCTTTCCTAATTATTTGTAAAATTTCTATTGAAGCACCTAATGCCTATACTTAATTTCCTTAATCTCATCCCAGCCATTCAATTCGATTTCCGCTCCCAACATTCCACAGTGCAGCAAGTGCTAAGCGTTGTTGATGTCATCTCCTCACTTCTCAAGTGAGTAGAGTATTGAAGGTAACTCGCCAGGGTGGGAGTTGAACACAGATCCTTACATTTCTGTAAGGCGAGATTCTGAGACTTGGCAAAAACGCTGGTGTACTTCAAATCATCGCAAGGCCATTTTATTCACCGAAGCGAGCCACCATCAGACAGATGCCACAGCGTCATATTTATCTAAAACCTGACAATGTTGTCATGGAAGGCTCAAAGCAGGTAACATTAGAAGATATTTTTTTTTTTTGTTTTTGTTTTTTTACTTATTTATTTATTTTAAATCTGTACAAAATATAAAATGTACAATGATCAAGTGTGTTGATACAGATATTGATATGTACTTTATATGATCAAAACGGGAAAAAATTAAAAATAAAATAAAATAAGCACAAAATTTGGAAGAAGCCAACCATTGTTAGCACTTCCTAGTTATTTAACTAAGTATTTCAATGAATCCAGAGGGATCAGGCAAGTAAATTGTCTCGGGCCACTGTCTCTCTAGCCGCCTGGGAGGATTGTCTGGATGGGATTGGGATGATAAGGATTGACCTTCAGGATTAGGATGGTGAGACAATTTGGAGTGGAACGTTTGGAAACGGGTTTTAGCGAGGTCAAGGACAAATGGGATGTTGAGGTCATTGTGTAGGGTTTTGTTGGATACATAAAAAGGGGCATTTACAATTTTACGGAGGACTTTTGACTGGAATGCCTGTATTCTGTTGATGTTGGATGGTTTTGCTGATCCCCAGAGTTCGAGTCCGTATGTCCATATTGGCCGAATTATTGTTTTGTATATCGTTAGTTTGTTCTGTATTGATAATTTAGATGAGGGTCCAAGGAGTCGTCTAAGTAGTCCGTATCGTTTGTTCAGTTCTTGTCTTTTCAGTCTCGTGTGAGGGTTCCATGTCAGTCGGCTGTCAAGGTATAATCCTAGATATCGAACCTCGCTGGCTACTGGTAGTGGAGTGTTTTTGAGGTAGACTGTAGGACATGATCTCCGGTTTAGAGTGAATGTAACCTGTTTACATTTTTCAGGGTTGATTTTAACCATCTTTCACTCCAATGCTGAATAGCGGTAAGATGTTCCTGCTGGTGTTGGGATGCTACTGAAGGATCAGGGGAAGTTGATAGGATGGCAGTATCATCTGCGTAGGTGGTCAGTAAGGTTTCAGGGTGTGTGGGAATATCAGCAGTGTAAAGGAGGAAAAGGAGAGGACCAATAATACTCCCTTGAGGGACACCAGCGTTTATGGGGCAGGTAGGGGAAAGACTTGTACCTTGTTTAACTTGAAAGGATCTGTTTGAGAGTGTACCAAAATAAATTTAATTTGGAAGAATATTAAAACTATAAAAAAAAAAAACATTTAAAGCGAGACTCACTTACCAACACCTGGGGTGGTACAATTTATCCGGATAGACAACGGATAGCCAGGTTCAATGAGGTATGAAACCCAGGTGATCCAAATAAAAAAAGAACACACCAAGATGCTCAGAGCTGGTAACTATATTGAGATAAGTACAAAAGGGTCCCAGAAAAAAAAAAACAAATACATATATATATATATATATATATATATATATATATATATATATATTATTTATTCTTATAGATGACCCAAAATATCAAAATTCCTTTTTTATCCTAGGAGGCATGGGGTCATTAAGCAGTCTTCCTTTATTATACTACTTTATTTATTGGGCCCGACATGTTTCGTGCATCTTTTCTTCGCACCTCTTCAGGGGCACTTCTTGCAAGGAAGTCCTCCCGTTACCAAGTACTCCCTCTGGAGTCCTGCTTAATACTGCGCACTACTTGGTAACGGGAGGACTTCCTTGCAAGAAGTGCCCCTGAAGAGGTGCGAAGAAAAGATGCACGAAACATGTCGGGCCCAATAAATAAAGTAGTATAATAAAGGAAGACTGCTTAATGACCCCATGCCTCCTAGGATAAAAAAGGAAATATATATATATATATATATATATATATATATATATATATATATATATATATAATATATACCCTAAATATAATAAATATCTTGAAATACCACAAATAGTTCCCAATAAAAATGTAAACACACATATACCCAAACACAATCAATATCTATGAATACCAAAAAAATAAATTCCCCATAAAGGGTAAGCATGTATATATATATTTTAAATATCATTAATACATAGAAATATCACAAGAAGGGTTAATATTATTCAAATATTGAATAATATAATAAAAGATATCGATAGATAAACATATATGCATATACACCAGATACTATCAGTAATCTGGGAAGAACAAAAATAGACTCTTAATAAAAGCATAATATATATATATATATATATATATATATATATATATATATATATATATATATATATATATATATATATAGAAATATCACAAGAAGGGTTAATATTATTCAAATATTGAATAATATAATAAAAGATATCGATAGATAAACATATATGCATATACACCAGATACTATCAGTAATCTGGGAAGAACAAAAATAGACTCTTAATAAAAGCATAAATATATATATATATATATATATATATATATATATATATATATATATATATATATAGAAATATCTCAAGAAGGATTAATATCATTCAAATATTGAATAATATAGTAAAAGATATCGATAGATAAACATATATGCATATACACCAGATACTATCAGTAATCTGGGAAGAACAAAAATAGACTCTTAATAAAAGCATAAATATATATATATATATATATATATATATATATATATATATATATATATATATATATATATAGAAATATCACAAGAAGGATTAATATTATTCAAATATTGAATAATATAGTAAAAGGTATCGATAGATAAACATATATGTATATACACCAGATACTATCAGTAATCTGGGAAGAACAAAAATTGACTCTCGATAAAACATGAACATATATATATATATATATATATATATATATATATATACATGCACCAGGTATAATCATTAATCTAGGAAGGAGCAAAAATATAGACTTTGAATAAAATCATGAACATACACCAGATACAATCAGTAATCTGGGAAGAAGCCAAAAATAGACTTTCGATAGAGGCATAAACACATATATATCAAATATATTTAATTTGGGAAAAGACAATTCTCAAAAAAAAACTCATAAAATTCCATAGTCTGGCCTGGCCAATAATTACATGAGAATAATACCTGACGATAAGACTGAAGTCCATAACTATCCAATAAATTGGCATAGCAAACACATAGTGAAGAATTATTGAATTGCAACTACATGTACAATTCCAAAACCTGGCATAGCCACCAATATCAAATTACAACAACACAAAATTTTGGTAATCTGGCATTGCCAATAACTTATTTAGCGATAGTAAACTTAACTTTTCCCAAATTTTTAAACTAAGCACAATGTAGTTACTTGCACTCATGGTAGTACTTGAACGGCAAAAAAAATTTTAAATGAGGCCTGGAGATAAAACGTGGAGAATGGTGTCCAGCAGAAGATAAAATGTAGGGGTTACTCACTCATATGTCCCACAATATGCTCTAAAAGCCTACCACATGGAGTTCCAATCACATGTTCGGCCAAAACGATAAAAGGAGAAGACAAATGCCGCCTCTTCGTGCTACTGGACCTTCATTTTCATTGTTAACAAAAAGGACGCCTCAGTCCCTCCTTAAAAGCTGGAAACCTCATACTTGCAAAGAAAAACTTTTTTTTCTAGCACCTGCTTCTACGCCATTTTCTCACAGACTCCCCCTAGAACCGACGCCTCCACTCCCCCAAGGCCTACCGACCACGGGAAAAAAACAGAAGAACAAAAATCTTAAATTGTATACAAAAACTATTACATCCAAAATGGAGAAGAAAATTGACTATCTTTTGTGGATAGTAAACATTTACAAGTGGTGCGAATTCCGAATAAAATATAAAACATAAAATGTTATCAGTCCAAAGAGGTAGAGAAAGCAGGTTCTCATTCCCCGCAGGGCGCCACGTCACAAGAGGTAGGATAAGGAAATAGGTGTGAGGAAGTATAAGCTTTACTTTGTAAAGTAATCCCGGGTGCCAAACCCGATCGAATGCTTGAGCAACGTCGAGAAAGGCACTCGTGCAAAAACTCTTACGTTCAAGCGAGGAGGATATTGAGTCTACAACTCGTAAACACTGTTGTATGGTGGAATACTGGAAGCGGAAACCAAATTGGTGGTTGGGGATTTTCTTCGAGGATTCTATGATAGGAAAGATTCTTTTGTAAAGGAGTTTTTCGAATATTTTGGACATTATCGGCAGAAGGCTGATTGGTCGATAGGAAGAAGGGCAGTGGGGAGGTTTAATAGGTTTGGGAATAACAATAATAACTGAGTGTTTCCAGGGGTTCGGGAAATGGGTTGATCTAAGGTTGTACAGGTATGTAAGGAATATAATGGACTTCTGGGGGAGGTTTTGAGAATTGGGGAGGTGATGAGGTCGTAACCGGGAGATTTCCTAGGGAGGTGTTTGATGATGTATTTTACTTCGGACGGATGGAAAGCTTTGGGAGGGAAAGACAAAGGTAAAGGAGAATTCAGATAGTCTACGATATCTTCATCATGGGAGGGGTTCGTTTGAGGATTAGGGGAAAATACTGAAGTAAGGTGTGTGGAGAGAAGGAGTGCCTTTTCTTCATCACTTCTGGCCCAGGACCCATCACTGCGTTTGAGAGGGGAAGGAATTTGGTGAAACCTTGTGTCTTGTGTAGAGAGGGATGAAAGGTATTCGTTAAAGGATTCTGAACGGAATTGAGATAGGGAAGATTTTAGTTGTCGCGTCTGTCTAGTCCCGTCAGTAGAGGACGGGGTACAGCGGATGAGAAGAGGGTTAGAAGGATCGCAGAATGGTCCGACGATAGGTCGAGGAGCGAATCAACAGAAGTCGCTGTACCTCCCAAGCCAGACGAGATGAAGAAATCGACTAGGTCAGGATTGCGGGATGGATCAGTTGGCCAGTATGTTGGCGTGTTTGGCGATATAGGGAGATAATTCTGGGAATTGAGGATATAATAAAGGATTCTGCCATGGGAGTTAGCTGAACGGCTTCCCCACATGGGGTGTTTCGCATTAAAATCACCCCCGGTGAGGAAACGATGACCAAAGGATTGGAATATTGACTGGAATTCAGGATGGTATATGGTATGGTTGGGAGAACAATACACTGCGGATAGTAAGATATCGAAGGGAGAAAGGGAAAGGGATATGGATGTTACCTGCAGGCTTACTGATGCGATGCTGGACTCTTGGTGATGCTTGAAGTTGCTCTTGATTAGGATTAGAGTCCCGTGCTGCGCCAGAGATGGATGGTCGGTTCGATAACAGGAGTAACCCTTGACAACGAATGTCATGGATTCTTTCAGGTGTGTTTCAGTTATAAGTGCAATGTCAATGTTTTTGTCAGTTAGTAAAAGTGTGAGTTCTTGTCTTCTTCTTCTTCTTCTTCTTGTGTGAGTCCGTTGGCATTCCACAAAAGAATAGAGAGATGGGAATTATGGAAGCGTTGCATTCTGGAATTTAGGAAGGAAGTGTGCTTTAAGGGTGATCATCAGGTTAATTAGAGGAGTAAGAAGGGTTTCAAGTTTATTTAGGAAAGAGGAGAAAAGGGTCATTGGATCTTGAGCCTGGTGCTGTGGTGTTTGCTTAGACGGGGCGGGAGTAGATGGGAAGGTAGGCAAGGTTTGGAGTTGCGGAGGAGAAGTAGAAGAGGTAGGAAGGGAAGATGGTTCATGTGGTTTCTGAGCTGGTTTAGGGACAGGCGGCTTCTTTTTCTCGAGCGTAGTTAGCAGGGAGGAGTAGGTGACGTTCGGCTGGCGATGGGACGATTCTTGTGCTGCTGGAACGGGCTGAAGGCTGGGAAAGTGGGATGGTCCGCTGGGTTCTCTGCCGTTGCATTCTGATGGTTTTGAGTGCTTTATATACTTCACACCCTTTGCAGCTGGCAGTGTGATTCTCGCCGCAGTTCGCGCAGCTCGGTGGGACGTCAAGTGGCTTGGGGCAGTCTTTAGAGGTGTGTTCGGAACCGCATTTGAACCATTTTGATGAGTGATGGCAGTACGCGCAGGAGTGATTGAACTCCTGACAGTTTTGGCACTGTATTACATCGCTTCGGCGACGTGGTTCCTCTACTTTGATTTTTGTGTAGAGTAAGTACTGTTCCCGGAATATTTCCTTGCTTTTTTCATTTTTTTCCAAATCTATGAAGACAAGTGGTAACTGCGCCTTCGTGACAGGATGCCGCACATTGTGGGCTCTCTTGACGGAGTAGCCTTTCTTTGTGCGTTCTTCTATAATATCTGCCGGTGGAGTTGAATATCGGAGGTTGCGGATAACCACCCTGTAGGATTTGTCCTCGGGTAACTGATAGCAGTGAAAGTCTGCTTCCTTACTTTCCAAGTACCGAATTATTTGTCTGTAGGAGTCACTATCAGATGGCTTTATAACGATGTCGTTAAATCTAGCTCGGCATTCGAAATTCTTTTCCCCAACTATTTCAGTCAGACTGCTGCAGAGTTTTTTGAAGTCGGTAACTTTCCTGAGATAGATGTTAGGTGGTTTCACGGGATCTCGAGGTGAATCCTGGCTGACTTGGGTGTGTTCAGAAGTCCGAGGGTGTGTCGAGGAATTCTTATTTGGAGACGACTTTTTTTGTTTTGTCTTAGGTGTTAGGACGTCGCTGGTTCTTTTGCGTAATCTCTTGCGTCTTCCAGGCGCAATATTTTCAAAATCGTGAGCTGACGTAGATTCGATAACGGTCATGATTTTTTCGCTAACCTCAATTGATGACATCGTCCGTGGCTTTTAATGATTTAAAAAAAAATAATAATAATAATAATAAAAAATAAAAAAATTAATTGACCGTGGCGAGCTCCGAACTCGTGCTATTCAGCTGGGAGAGTTGGACGCTGCCACTGAGCCAAGAAGGCTAATATGGAATCTCCCAGTAGCGCAGGCACTAGTATTTGAATTTCTGAAGGGGCATTGACAGCCTCTCTGTCAAGTGCATACAGGAGCACCCCCACCACTAGCCTCAGCTAGGGTAAAGACCTACACAAGTGTAGGAAATAAGCGTTTTTAATCACTTATTTTGTGATGATCTGGTGAGTAAAATTACTTCAAAGTTCACAATTATGTTCACCAGTGGATTAGCTACCACTGTGCCACTTTTCAGATAAGGGGAACACTTTGAACCACTTTAAATACACTACTTTTAGAGAGCTTTGTAAAACGTTGTGACATAGGCTACACCTGGGACACTACCAGAAGATAAATATGTGACTTAATTTACAAGTCTTTATTTTTCAGAAAAAAATAACTGTTCAATTTGGGACTTGAACCAACTATTAATTAAACAACCATTCTATAAGTCTCTAAGGAATTTTCTTAACTCTTATCCTTGCAACTTCAATTACATCAAACGAATAGTTCACTAGTGTGGAGCTATTTTGAATAGCTATTTCTTGGAGCTATTTTGAATGGCTCATAATAGTTTTGATGAACTTTTCAAATAATTGAAAATTAAATCAATTTTTCATCACTTTTTTTTCTCTACTGAAATCTCCAATATCAAAAACGTATTAAACAGTTTTATACGTTATTAAATAATAAAATGATTTAAACTCTTAGAATTCCGAGTAAGGGACAGTCTTATTATTCTGCCATTTTGTTAATACAAACCGTTTGACAAGTTAACAAAGCCGACAGCTATTAAAACATTAACTTTTCTCTAGAGCAATTAATTTCCTTGATAAATAAATCCAGAAAGGAAAATGGCTTCGTTAAAACCTAAGACTAATTACCTATTGCCCATTCAAATATTGGCCGAGCGTGCCTTGGCGAGTAAGAATACTCATTATGGAGCTGAAAAGTTTAAAGACGACAACAGGAGTAAAAACAAAACCTGCATCAGGAAAACTTTTACGAGGCCTTCACGAAGTCTAGTTCATTAGGTTTCTTAGACACGTTTTAATTTATAAAGAAGAGAAGCGTAGCGGAAAACACTTTCCTCTGACACTGTTCCCTCGTAAACTAATTTTTATTCAAGGAATTATGCCGATCCGAGAACGAACAACCTGTCCAAAACATGCCCTTACTAAATAACTTTATATTCACCAAGGACTTATTCAAAACAAGGCCATGACGTACTGTAATATTTACACCTAGATTCTTACAATACAAAAACTTCAACCTTCCATTTAAAAATTAATTCACAATAAAAGGTTTGATTAGAGCAAGGATCCCCCCCCCCCCAAGGGTCCATGACGACCTGGGAGCGAAAACATAAATTGAGTGTCCCTGATATGTAAACGGGTGTTTCTTGTCAGCACAGCAATGTACACTTGTTAAAAGTTAGTATTATTACAGGTTGATGAACTACGCAAATGTAATATTAGCTACGCAGGGGGTCTACCCACAACCGGATAACATAGCAAGGGGTTCATGGGAAAAAAACTTTTGGTCAGCATTGGTGTAGAGGCAGGCAAATGAACATAGGAAAAAGCCACAATACAATAAAAAATGGACAACGCTTATTCATGGAATCATAAATTTCCTTCGGATTGATACCATATTCCTTTAAAAAACTGCGTCAAACGATTTTACGATATCAGTCTTACATTCACTGGGAACAAACTCATTGTACTTATAATAAAATAAGTACAATGATGATATATACACACTTATGGTAATAACTCAACCATAAGTGTATATATATATATATATATATATATATATATATATATATATATAAATATTGGGTTTGGGAATAAGTTAGGCCGTAGAGGTCGTAAAGGCCAAAAAGCAGCTCGAGACATTTGCAACGTATACGGAGAAGGTGTCAAAGATGAGACTACAGTACGGAAATGGTTTGTAAAACTCGAAAATGGCGAAAACACGCTCCGCAGCGATTTGACAAAGAGCGTTTCAAAGAACTTTTGAAGGACGGCCACTAAGCAAGTCGTGAGCTTGAATGCGAACGTTTAGTGACTCTCAATAATTTTCTTTGAATGGGATTTGCAGTTCATTTTTCCCAGAATGAGGGCAGTTCATTTTTCGGGACAATTAACGGCGTGTTTGGTGAGTGGGCAAACTATATCCATAGTTTAGTCCCGCCTATGACAGGTTCTTAGTATAAGAGTCAAATGCCCCGATCTCACTCAGTACCTTTTTGGCCTCTATGAAAAGCGAATAAGAGCAGGAGGCGACCAAAAAAGTCTCTTTTTACCTCCTACATATTCCATTTTTAACCCTGAAAATTAATAAAAAATGTAATTACTCAAAAATCGATAATATATATATATGAATATTATAAACGTTCTGAAAATTTAAAAACGCTACCAACTTCTTCGCCAACTCAGTAAATATATATAAATATATATATATATATATATATATATATATATATATATATATATATTTATATATATATACATAAAGTTCGTGGAAAGGCAAATACTAACTAGAAATGAAATATTTGTATAGATTAAGTTGTAACAATAAATCTGTGTAAGTTGCTAAGGGGTCTCCAATGTCATGGAGTGCTATCAGTTTCCGAATAAAAGAGGATCCTGATTGCGTAGGAAATTGATACTCTTGTCATGTATCACGATGATAATATCGGTAGGATACCTCGCTTACATTCATCCCTTCCTATACCATCCACCTGGAATTACACTTTTTTTTTTTTTTACTAGTTTCATAGTTACAATGAAAGGATAAAAAATATGTTGCAACATAATATTTTATAGACAATTTAAATTGTGTATATATATATATATATATATATATATATATATATATATATATATATATAGATATGCATATATATAATCGGCGTGAAACCTTAAAAATAAAATGAATATGATCACTTAGTTTAGAAAAATTTTTTTTGGCGTAATAGACTTTTTATTGGCTAACTATTCTGAGTTCTAGATTGTTAGTATTCCATGCCCCCCCACATGGTCTCAGCCTATAAGTGGCAAAATCACAGTTTATTTCTAGTAATTCAAGGTCTGCCGTCATAGTTGAAACGAATCGCAAATATAAATAATATGAAATAGATACAGTGCGGTAACAGCTGATCTGTTATCGTCCTAGCAACGCACACTGCCTAGGCGTGCATGCTCTCTTTAAAAGCAACTATAAATTGAAGGAGTCGGGGCGAAATAGTGCCAAGCAACATTTTTAACAAAATTTAACTGTATCTGCTATATGTTGGATAGTGGTTGACACATACTTTAGACTATATAAGACAAGAATACTTACGCAGTTTGACAAAAATTATTCGAAAAAATCCGACGGTCTTTTAAAGAAACATAGGGACAATGTTAACAATGACGAGCTACCAACTGACATAAAAACAAACAATGACTGGATTGTGAACTTAACTGACAAGACTATTCCCGAACATGTCACGAAGTTTCTAACTTTAAGCAGCAAATTCAATATCTTAAAACCGATAAGAGAGAATGAAAGGATTAATCTGATAACGGACTTGGAATACATGCTAGATAACGTAGAAATCTCAAACAAAGAGAAGAATAAAATTAGACAAAAAAGTGTAAACTTTCTAAATAACACTAAAAACACTATATGCTTTAAAAACATACCCAACCATACAGATATTTTACTAGCTGAAAAATTAAAAAAGAACGAACGTACGACTAGACAATTTAAAAAGGACAATCCTGACATTTTAATAATAAAAGCAGACAAATCGAATAAAACGGTCTTAATCGATAGGGATACATATAACCAGAAAATGGAAAACATTTTAAAGGATCCAAACGTTTATAAACAAATAGACTATAACCCGACTACTAGCCTTAAAAACAAAGTTATTAAATTTTTGGACAATTTGGTAAAGAAGCGCTATATAAGTAAAATAGATAAAAGAAAACTAGTAAATCATAATTGTATGACCCCGTTAATTTATGGACTTATTAAGCTGCATAAAGAAGATAAGCCTTTGCGACCTATTATCAGTGCATGTGAATCCCCAATACAAAAACTAGCGAAAATGTTAGGAGATGATCTAAAATTATTCTGTGATAATAACCCTTTTGATATTTTAAGTGCGACACATTTAATAGACAATCTTAAAGATATTAAGATTTTACCGGATTTTAAATTAGTATCATTTGACGTGGTTAACATGTTCCCAAATATTCCCGTAGAGTTAGCAATCAAAATAATAAATAACAATTGGAACCAAATTGAAAAACACACAAAAATTAAAAATAAAGAATTATTCATCGAAGGAATTCGCTTATGTTGCAAATTTGGATATTTTCAATTTAATAATAAATTATATAAACAACTTTATGGCATACAGATGGGAAACCCACATTCAATAGCTATTAGTGGAATAGTTATGAAGCTGAAAAACACATAATATATAATAATCGATTAATTGACCTTCCGGAAAATAGTGATAAATGTAAATTTGAACCTCAACTTTTTAATTTACCGGACGAATTTTTTAACGATTTACAGAACAAAAAGAAAAGAAAATATTCTGAAACTTTTATTGAATCAAGGCCATCTAAAAAAGTTAAAACAGAAGTAATAAACAAGGAAGTGCAGAATAATAAGCGTAAAAGAGATCTTAATGATAATTCCGATATATCGAACAAAAAACAAAGATTATTGGTGCAAACTAATATTAATCATTTTTTCATTAAAAATAACGGCAGATTAGAAGAAACCACGTTAAATAATCACTTATTTTTACAAAAAAGGAAACAATTGGTTTTAAATAACAGTATTGACAAAGATGTAAATCCAATTAAGCAATATTTTACGTTCGATTATCATCCTCTTATAGAAAACAAAATAAAAACAATATGTAAAGATGTTTGTAAAATTGGCTGGAAATATAAACATACAATAAACAATGTATTTAGTAATATTAAAGACAGGGTTAAAGCATCAAGTTCAAAATATAATATTTATAAAATCAACTGCAACGACTGTAACAAATGTTATATTGGGGAATCTGCGCAATTATTAGGTAAAAGAATTATACAACACGTAAAGAGCATTGACACACAAGAAAACGGTACAGCATTGACGGATCATGTAATAACAAAAAAACACAGTTTTAATTTCAAAGAATTCAAAATATTAAATAAAGAAAGAAATACCCTGAAAAGAAAAATAAAAGAAAATATTTATATTTTAAAAAATTCGAAAATAGCAGTGAATAAAAGAACTGATCTGAAAAATGTTCACCAAATTTTCTATGGAATAATAGATTAATACCCAAAAATGTATAAAAAAATATTTGACGAGTAGACTTTACTAGGACAACAACAAAGGACAGATAACGACAGGGCCATTTTGGCTATCCACTTACAGGGTTAGTATTAAGCCGGACTCCAGAGGGAGTACTTGGTAACGGGAGGACTTCCTTGCAAGGTAGGACTCAACACCTTTTATAAAAAAAAAAATATGTAATTTAGCTATAATTATTGCAATATTTAGGGTAGAAGTAACATTTAATGAGCATGATAATGTTTTAATGCCTTTTGTGGAACAGTTCAAAGATCGTATTGATAGTTTTAATATAGTAGAAAAAAAGGTTTGTGTGGATGTGCAAAAAATTATATTTTGTTGTAGAAGTGCCCCTGAAGAGGTGCGAAGAAAAGATGCACGAAACATGTCGGGCCCAATAAATAAAGTGGTGTAATAAAGGAAGACTGCTTTAATGACCCCATGCCTCCTAGGATAAAAAAGAATATATATATATATATATATATATATATATATATATATATATATATATATATATATATATATATGCATATATATAATCGGCGTGAAACCTTAAAAATAAAATGAATATGATCACTTAGTTTAGAAAATTTTTTTTTGGCGTAATAGACTTTTTATTGGCTAACTATTCTGAGTTCTAGATTGTTAGTATTCCATGCCCCCCCACATGGTCTCAGCCTATAAGTGGCAAAATCACAGTTTATTTCTAGTAATTCAAGGTCTGCCGTCATAGTTGAAACGAATCGCAAATATAAAAAGTCCGTCACGCAGGAGCTGCATAACTAAGCACTTTCCTCAGAATTTGGGTAGTGTAGACTGCTTTCCAGAACAATTTGCTTAAAATATCCTACATAAATAAAATAAAAACATGAATAGTTCTCTTTTAATTTTGTAATGTGTAACTGATAAATTATTAATTTGCTTCCAGAGTTATGTTTACTCATGGTACCTATTACACTACGTAATAAATACAAAATCCTCATATTATCGTATTTTGATCTAACGCAGGAACCGGATACAGTCCCTCTAGCGCTCCTTGCGGCGCCTTTGTGAACCTATGGCTGGCTTTTCTATTGAAATATATTACAACGTAAACCCCCCTTTCTGATTGACCGATTCAGCGCATTTTTACAACACTTCTTTCTCATGAGTTACCCACGACGTATACCGCGTTTCGTTACAATACAGCAGAAATTACGACCAGTATGAGTATATTAGTAATTTGGGTCCGGAGTAAACCCCCCCTCCTAATGAACCAATTTAGTTTATTTTTACAACACATATTTACCTGTAGATTACCACTATGAATACCGAGTTTCGTCGAAATATACCAAAAATCACGGTTGGTAGTGGCGAATTGATATTGTGGGTCTGGAGTAAACCCCCCTCCTAATGAACCGATTTAGTTTATTTTTACAACACATATTTACCTGTAGATTACCACTATGAATACCGAGTATCGTCGAAATATACCTAAAATCACGGCTGGTAGTGACGAATTGGTATTGTCGGACCGGAGTAACCCCCCCCCCCCCCTCCTTATGAACGGATTTAGTTTATTTTTATATCTCACTTTTCTCTCTATATTACCAGTACGAATACCAAGTTTCGTTGAAATATAACAAATATTACGGCTGAAATGGTCAAATTAGTGTTTTGGGTTCGGGGTAAACCCCCCCTTCCGGTGGACCGATTTTGGTGGTTAACGAACTCGTTCAATCGTTTGCTAATTGAATGCTATATACCAAGTTTCGTGACGAAAAAACAAAAACTCTGGCCGCTATCGTGTTAACAGACACATATATATATATGCATATATATATATATATATATATAGATATATATAAATTTTAACGGGGGTCATTTTCGGTGTCTACTAGGTAGGATCGATAAAGATTTGAAGAAATTTTTCAAAAATTCCGTCATGAGTCCAACCTCAATAGCTACTTTCCTTCGGAGGAAAGTGCTAATAATATGAAATAGATACAGTGCGGTAACAGCTGATCTGTTATCGTCCTAGCAACGCACACTGCCTAGGCGTGCATGCTCTCTTTAAAAGCAACTATAAATTGAAGGAGTCGGGGCGAAATAGTGCCAAGCAACATTTTTAACAAAATTTAACTGTATCTGCTATATGTTGGATATTATGTGGGACTATCAATCTATGATGCAGATGCTAATAAAATATGTCTACAAGCTCTGTATGCTACTGAATCTTGTTGCCCCTAACCATTTCAAGTGATAGTCCCACATAATATCCAACATATAGGATCTACAATTAAGTTTTGTTAACAATGTTGCCTGGTACTATTTTGCCCCCAGCCCTTCAATTCAAACCCATCTAAAAATACTTCAAAATTCTGATATCAAGAAAAACCTTTCTTAGCGAGTGTTTACATCCTAATGGTAGTGTCCCTGCAAAATTTCAAATTTTTCTGTACAGTGGTTTGGCCTAGGCGATGATAGGTCAGTGAGTAGGTGAGTGTTAGTTGACAAATATATAGTAGACTAGCTGAATACCCGTGCTCCGTCACGGCAGATAGTAAGAAGTTATTTTATTGCGTAAAAATGATGTATCATCAAAATTTACACGACTACATAATTTTGTGCAGTTTATTACAGCACGGTTCCCGTCATACTCTAAGTTAGTTATCAATTGATAAGTAATCAAAGTATAATGTTTCTTGACATAGGGATGCTCCGCACCAGTAATAAGAACCGGATAACGTAGAGATAACCCGTTATCTATAGGTTACCAGCGTGGGCGTATATAAGGGAGAACTGATGGGTCTTCAGCCCCCCCCCCCCACCGAAATTTTGATTTGATGGTAAAAATGTGTCTTAAAAGCCTTAAAAATAAATTAAATAAGATCATTTCATTTTAGTTGTAATAGCGTTTTATTTGCCTAAAACTATTTGAAGTTCTAAATTGTTAGTATTCCATACCCCAGTAATTGGAGGTCTGTCATCATAATTGAAATTAACCTCAATTAAAAATGATAATATGAAATAGATAAAATACGGTAACAGCTGTTCTTTTGTGATCCTAGCAACGCATGCTGCCTAGGCTTGCCTGTTCTAACCAACTAAAACTTAAAACCCCTCTAAAAATACTTAAAGATTTGAATATCAAAAAGTACTTTCTTAGCGAGCGTCTATATGCTAAAGAGAGTTTCCATGTAAACTTTCAAATTTTTCTGTCGAGCAGTTTGGGCTGGGCGACGATAGGTCAGTGAGTGAGTCAGTGAGTAAGTGAGTGGTATTTGACAAATATATAGTAGATTTGTGTTACACAATGGAATACACAAAATGAACACCCCAATTACCACCACTAGCGTTAGTGATTGTGTTGTCGCCAATAGTGTTAGTGATTAGGGTGCCCCCACTAGAGATTAAGGGGCTACTTCTAGCGTTAGTGATGTGGGGTGCCACATTATTGTTAGTGAATGGGGTAGCACCACTCAAGGGTTAAAATAAAACTATCATACATCATTCAGAAATATAAACTTCTTGAGAAGATAAGTCTAATAAAATAGAATGTTCTAATTGTATAAATTCACGTTTAGCAACGCGAAGTCGTTATACGATTATGAAATTATTAAAAATGCTATGCTTGCCTAAACTACACCCAAAGTAAAGCCAAATGTTTTTCCAGAGAGATGTCAGTTGTAACCTCTACGGTTGAAAGCCACCAAAGATATGGAAAGAACCATTTGTAAGATCTTATATCTCAGAGATTTTCCTTCCAAGACAGGGCGACGTTTTCACAAGCTGAATGTTCCTTGAAATTCCCCGGAGAATCCTCTTAGCAAGATTTATCATAGAAGTTTTTCCTTTGAAGATATAAAATGACTCTTTATAGTTTATACACCTTTTTTCGTGAGAAACGTTTTAGCATTACATAGAGGAAGAAGAAGAAACGACTCACTTTGCTTACTCAGAGATTAGATAAGATATCTTTTTCAGGCAAAGTATTTTTCAGGTCAACCTCTACTAATATGGGGATGGGTTTGTCAAAGCGGTAGCCGAACATATACTTAGATCCGGCAGATCTAATTTCTAAGATTTATTATTAAGAAGATACACCTTCGGCCCGAGAGCGTTCTTGTGACCTGTTATAAGACAAATTATATATATGTATGTATAAACATACATTTGTGCGTGTGTATATAAACATTAAAGGTCATTCCAAGCATTATTAGAGGACTAGAAGCAGTTATTGGTAGGTTTTGATCTTTCATGAAAAATATAAAATGAAATCTTAAATAGGTTGAAGATTTCAGGAGCCAAAACAGAAAACTGACAATATCCTAAGTGAAAATTACTGTGTCCTCTTTCATCTAGGACAACACTATTTTATTGTTAAAAGCAAAAAAATATATTAAAAAAAGGGGAAATAATCTAAAAAACCAAAATAGCAATTTAGATGTTTGAAGTACTTAATTCTCTGATTGACAAAGCTCCATCCAAAAATTAATTAAGAATCTTTTTTGTAGAGAATTTAGTGAACCTCAAATGATCACCTTCCACTTTTAATGATTTCCGACCCGTTTTTAAGCTATTTAAGAATACATATACATGTATATCGGGCGAGGTTAGCTCAACGGTAGAGCACTGGACTAATAAGTTGGAGGACCTGAGTTCACATCCCCAGCAAGCACTAAAGACTTTTTCTTCTAGTGTATTCGTTCATGGGTTAATTCGGCCTCCCTGGCCGTCCATAGGCCAATCCAGCCTTTAGTTAATTTAATAATGGGTGCCTTGGGTGCTAATGACTCTAGCAGTCGAAGCAGCCTGAGTTCTGAGTTTCTTCCTAGTGTGCTTTATGATCATGAATCAGATACCTCTAAAGTATCTGCCCCTCAGGGCCATCGTGGCCTGCTACGGGACTGATTTTTGTATATATATATATATAAGTTATTTTCCTGATCCATGGTTGGTCCAAGCGGTTCCTCCTTATGCCTTAGGAATAGAGGGAAGAAACTCGCCAAAATAAAAATTGCTTCATCGGATATCCGTGCAGACCAGGTTTATAAGGAACAGGTTTATTTGGTTCACATACACACGACAATAATTTATTAGCACACATAGTAGCTACTTCGATTTAGCGGTTGTAGTAGTTGCAGGAGTAGATGATGATTGAGCTGCTGTAGAAGGTGCAGCACTGCTAGTAGGTGAAGTAGTTGATGCTGCCGTGGTTGATGCAGGGCTGGTACTCACTGGCATCGGAGTCGTCGGCTTCTTTTCATCACCCAATCCGATAAAGTCAAGGAAGGAGTCGAGGAAATCCCCGTCATCATTGTCTTCTTCAGATGAATCGAACAGCGAAGTCAAGCTTCTTATTATGCAGCTGTCTGCATGATAAACCTAGGCAGAGATGAGAAATATTATGAATAGTGCTTAATACGAATATCAAGAATAGAAGTCTATAATACGACGTCAAAACGTTATATTAGCCAGACTACGTATCGTTCATAGTCATGTTACTCACGAGTATCCTATGACTAACAACGACAAACCTACATGCCAATCTTGTATCCCAGAACTCACAATCAAGCATATACTGACAGACGGCCATCTAAGACAAAAGTTTAACATCTCCAAAAACAGCAACCACATTGAAACAAGTGTCAAACATTTAAAATACATATGAATTTTTAACATCTAGAAAATAATATTAGATAAATAGTCAACCAATATTATAAAAAAATTATTTAGCTTTTTTTTATTTTATTTATATAATTATAGAGTTCCGCAACTTAGGCAAGAAACTCTTTAAAAGCAGTCAACTGAGAAATATGTCTTAGTACCTACCAATAAAACATGAACACAAATACAACAAATAAATAAATGAGAAAAAAGGAAATAAATGATAACTGTAACAAAGGAAAGAAAAATATAGAATAAAAAACATAAATAAATATATACATTCAAAGGGATAAAATTTAATTATTTACATTTTGGAGTATAACTTTGTGTGTTTTAGATACCTGAGTAGTGTACTAATGTGTGGGCTACCTTCTGTCAGTATGTCGTGTAAGTCATAAGGTATGGTCAAGTTATTGCGCTGTCTGCAGTTGGTAAGTATATGTTTAACGGTCAGAGTCTCGTTACAATATCTACAAGTTGGTCTGTCCTTTCTGTCTAGTAGGTAGGAATGGGTAAGTAAGGTGTGTCCAATACGAAGCCTGGACAGGATGACTTCGTCCCGACGAGAGAAGTATTCATTTGTCCAGGCCTTCGTTGTATTTTTAATTTCCCTCAACTTGGCATCAGTTTTTCGCCACTCACTGTCCCACTCGTACAGTATGTTAGTTTGTAATGTTTTGTATAAGTCCGATGAAGTCACAGTTTTCAAGTCAAGCGTAGGTCTTTTCGTCGCTAGTTTCGCTTGTAGGTCTACAGCTGTACTGAGTTTAATGTCCTCATGTCCTGGTAGCCATATAAATATAATGTGTTTGTTATTGTTCTGTAACATGTATATTTGTGAGAATATGTTTTTTATAATGGGATGTGTAGTGTAAATGTTTCGCATGGAGAGCAAAGAACTTAAAGAGTCAGTACTAATAGCAATGTTGTCGTTTCCTCTGTCTTGAATGTTTGTCAGTGCTAACTGTATACCGTATAGTTCGGCTGTATATATGGTCGTTTCGTCTGGTAGTCTTAGTAAGTAAGTGTTGTTGTCAACAATGGCAGCTGCTCCTGTTCTGAATTTCGTCTTGGATCCGTCAGTGTAAGCGTACAATATGTCAGTATCTTGTCGCAATATCAAATTAGCCAAATGTTTGTAGAATGTGGAAGAAGATGGTTCACTCTTTTTGTATTTGGTTAGTGTCAGGTCAATCTTAAAGTTCTTTACTCTCCAAGGCGGAATGTCTGCGTATGTGTTTGTGAGAATATGTGTTTCTGTTAGGTTGTGAAATCTTCTATCTTCTAAAACTCTTATTATTAAAGGTTTGCGTTTAAAATTGGTTATTTTGTATCTATTAAAATTTACGTTATTTATAAAATCTGACACACATGGGGTTCCAAGCTCTTTCGCCTTAATAATAAATTTAGAGCAAAGCATTCGACGCCTGATATGCAATGGTGGTTCGCCAGCTAATGCACACAGGCTTTCTGAAGGGCTGGTCCTAAATGCTCCTGTGGCTAGCCTGAGTCCAGTGTTGTGTATGGTGTTGAGTAGTTTAAGAGCGGTTGGACTGGCAGATGAATATGCTACACAACCATAATCCAGAAGAGACCTGGTATAGGAACGATAGAATGTGAGCATGGTACATTTGTCAGCACCCCATTTTGTATTACTAAGGATTCTAAGCAAATTCAAGGATTTCTTGCATTTGTTAAGAAGTCCTTTAAGGTGGGGTAACCACGTCAGTTTTCTGTCTAGTGTCATTCCCAAAAATGTCAGTAAGTCAGTTCTGTCAATGGCTGCCTGGTGTAATGTTAACTGGGATATTTGAGTTTCTCTTTTCCTGCTAAATATTATATATTTAGTTTTATCTTTCGAGAATTTGAAGCCAGTAACGTCGCACCATTTTTCCAAATTATTTAACGTGTTCTGTATTTGTTGTTGTCCGTTGTTGAGTTGTTTGTATGAGGTGTAGATCAGGAGGTCATCAGCATACAGACAATAGGACACTCCCTGAGGAATACAGCCTATGACGGAATTTACAGCAATATTAAATAGAGTTGTACTCAGTACACCTCCTTGAGGCACTCCATTCTCCTGTAGAAATACATCTGAAAGAGCAGTGCCTAGTCTCACTCTGAATGTTCTGTGGGAAAGATAGCTGTGCAAATACTTCAAGACTTCACCTTGCACTCCCCATTCAAGTAATTGCGATAGTATGAGTCTCCTCCATACCCTATCATAGGCCTTTTCGAGGTCTAAAGATACAGCAAGAATTGATTTCTTGTTCACAAAAGCGTCTAAGATATCATTTTCCACTTTAGCTATATGGTGGGTTGTGGAATGTTGTGGCCGGAAGCCACATTGATAGGATGATAGTAATTTGTTATGTTCTAGAAACCAGATAATTCGTTTATTGACAATTTTTTCTAGAAGCTTGCTGCAACAATTTGTCATACTGATAGGTCTAAAACTTGAAGGTAGTTTGCTGTCTTTCCCCTTCTTTAAAACAGGAACTACTACAGACTCATTCCAGAAGTGAGGATAGGCACCGCTTTGGTAGATGTCATTGAATATATCCAGAAGAGTGACGAGGCCTATGTCGGGTAGATTTTTGTACATGTCATAAGTTAGTCGGTTAGGTCCAGGTGATGTAAGATTAACTGTCGACAGAGCGTGGGTTAGTTCGTTTAGTGTAAGTTGATCATTTAAGGGGTGGTCATGTTTGTTAGTAATTTGGAGCTCTGTGTTTTCTGCGTTGAGTCTGTATTGTAAAAATTCGTGTGTGTAGTTGTCAGTGCTTGATATTCTTGTAAAATGTTCCCCTATTATGTTACTAATTTGTTGTTGATCTGTAACTGTGTTGTTTAAGTAGTCAATGCCAGTAATAGGGGGTCTGTAATTTTTATGCTGAATTTGTTTTATTTTAGTCCATATCTCTTGTTTGGGGGTGTTTTTGTTTAAGTTTGATAAAAAATCTACCCAACATTTCTTTTTGCTGTTTTTAATAGTCCATTGAGCCTTCGCCTTTGCTTTCTTATAATTTAGAAGGTTGACGTCTGATGGATTTCTACGGAATAAATTGAGAGCCTTCCTTCGATCTCTAATTGCTTTCTTGCAATCATCATTCCACCAAGGAACAGGTGTTTTTCTGTATTTGTCCTTCGTCATTGGTATGCTGAGATTCGCGGCTTCAATAATTATGGAGTTCAGGTCATGCATTGTTTTTGGTTGTGAAGTCATTAGTTTGTCGGTAATGTGGCTTCGGAAAGAGTCCCAGTCAGCTTTTTTAGTGTTGTACCTTCTACTTCCGTTAAACAATTGTCTAAAAGTATTCTGTTTAAGGAAAATGGGAAAGTGATCACTACCGTGAGAGTCGGGACACACTTCCCAAGAGAACCGTGTGTATATGTCAGGTGTACATAGTGTTACGTCTATGTTCGTAAGCGTCCCTGTTCGTGGGCAGAGGTGAGTCGGTAAGTCGTTGTTGAGGCAGAGTAAATCATTCTGTTCAAATATGTTTTGTAGTTGGACACCTTTACTATTACTGACCGAGGAATGCCACATTTCGCTGTTAGCATTAAGGTCCCCTAAGAACAATAAAGGCGTCGGTAATTGTGTCAGTAAGTCATTGAGTTCGTGAACGTCTATGGGCTCACTTGGTGGAAGATAAACACAACACACAGTTATACGAAAAGGAACATGTACTGAGACAGCTACTGCTTGGATAGTCGTCCTCAGCGGAACAAGTTCGCTGTGGATGCTATCCTCTACAAATATCGCAACTCCGCCACAAGCTCGACCACCCAAGGAGTAGTCTCTCCTATAGAGGGAATAGCCATGTATGCTGAATTCCTTACCTTGTTGAAGGTGTGTTTCTTGGAGTGTAATGATTTGTGGTTTGGACTGGCTCAGAAGTAATCTCAGATCAGCAATGTGTCTGGAAATTCCGTTAATATTCCATTGCAGGACGGACAGGAAATTAGGTTTGCTCTAAAAATATAAAAAGCACAGAATTTGAGCCTGAATTTAAAAACTAGTATTAAAAAATTTATGTTGGTAAAATTAATGTGTAATTTGATTCCAATATAGAAATTATAGGATAAATACCACACAGATTTATGATACCAAAATATACGTATTTCATAATTAAAGTACGAGATAAAATTGTAAATTCTTTCAAGAAATGTATGATATTTGAGCGTATTATAAAAGAGGTTAGAAATTCTGTTACGAGCTTTACGACGTTTAAACTTAAAATTGATGGGAAAATTAGAAGATAGAAGTTGATGTAGTAGTTTAAAAGGAATTAAAGTAGCATCGATAGTGGAAATTGCGTAACATGAAGAATGAAACACCATTCTAAATGAGGTAAAATGAGACGTTAACAGAAAGAAACATAAGAATAACATAATAATAAAATAGTGGAAGTCCAGTTTTACTGTTTTTTTGAATTACTTATGTCCTTTTGTCCGTCAGTCGGTGTTTTCTTTTTATACCGTCGTCTTCGGGGTGGCGTTTCACTTCTTGTCAGTTCGGGTTCTTCCTGGCTTTCAGGCTGAATCGTTGTATTGGTTGATTCATGTGAGCCGGCCCTGGATCGGTAACTACAGGAGGAATCTTTCGCCACTGGGATATTTTCTTTGCGAAGATTCACAGCTTCAGCACCATTAGAGTTCTTGACTAGCAGCTTCTCCAGGACTTGTAACCTCCTGCTCATCGACTCTACTAAAGCAGTCAGGTTATCTAGTCCATCCATATTTAAGGGAGAATTCATCGTCTTTTTGGCGTATGTCTCTGTTCTTGAGCTCTTTACCCTCCGTTTTGCCTCAGGATAGGTAAGGTTTTGGTGTAGCATAGTCTTCTTCACCTCAAACTCTGCAGCATATATGGGACAGAGTTTAGCGGTTGTTCGATGTTCTCCTCCACAAAGACAACACTGAACTTTAGTGCATCCATTTTCATGTTGAGGCTCAGAGCACTTTCTGCAAACTTGCTCCTTCTCGCAGAAAGCCTTATGATGTCCTAGTGAGCCGCACCTATAGCAGATGAGTGGTGGAGGTATATACATACGAACAGCTACAGAGATATATCCTATAAGCAGCCTTTCTGGGAGTTGGGGCGTATCAAAGGTCGCCATGAAGAGTGCTGACCTTTTAGAAGGATCTCCAAGTCGTCTAATGTGACTGATATTCTGTTCTTTTAATTCATGAAGAATTTCTTCTTCATTGAGATCACGTAATTCGGAACAGAAAAAGACACCTCTTGACTGATTCAGGGTTTTGTGAGGCTGAACTGTTATTTTGTATCTGCCAAAGGTGTTTTGATTTTGAAGTTTTGTTGATACTTCGCTTTTGGGGGAGTCTAGAAACAGGAAGTGACACTTTTTAATCCCTTTTTAAGTGACACTTTTTTTCTGACACTTTTTAATCCCTTCAATTAAAAAGTGTCAGAAAAAATGCCATTCGCCAAAGATGCGGCGCACACGCCTCATAAATAGATAATACGAATTTATTCAAAAGCAAATCAAACATAAAATGTCCATTCAAATTTACGTATTTTTAGCACTTTCCTCCGAAGGAAAGTAGCTATTGAGGTTTGCACTCATGACGGAATTTTTGAAAAATTTCTTCGAATCTTTATCAATCCTACTTAGTAGAGACCAAAAATGACCCCAGTTAAAATTTACATATATATATATATAGGTATAGGTGTGTCCATTAACACGATACAGGCCAAAGTTTTTGTTTTTTCGCCACGAAACATGTATGTAGTATTCCCCCATCAAACGATTGAACGAGTTCATTAACCAACAAAATCGGTCCATCCGGAGGGGGGGGGGGCTTTACTCCGGAGCCAAAGTAGTTATTTGTCAATACCAGCCATAATTTTTTTTATATTTCAACGAAACTCGGTATTTGTTGTGGTCAACTGAAGAGAAAAATTTGTTGTAAAAATAAACTAAATCGGTTGACTAGATGGGGATGTTTACTCCAGATATAAATTACTAATTTGCTCATACCGGTCGTAATTTCTGCTGTATTGTAACGAAACGCGGTATACGTCCTGGGTATCTAATAAGGAAGAAGTGTTGTTAAGTTGAACTAAATCGGTCGATCGGAGGGGAGGAATTTACATTGTACTATGTTCGGATTGAATTGAAACATGTGTTATTTATGTTTTTATTTTATTTATCTATATTTAGCACTTTCCTCCGAAGGAAAGTAGCTATTGAGGTTGCACTCATGGCGGATGTTTTGAAAAATTTCTTCAAACCTTTATCGATCCTACCTAGTAGACACCGAAAATGACCCCCGTTAAAATGTCTCCCTCTATCTCTCTCTCTCTCTCTCTCTCTCTCTCTCTCTATATATATATATATATATATATATATATATATATATATATATATATATATATATATATATATACGATAGCGGCAAGAGTTTTTGTATTTTCGTCACGAAACTTGGTATATAGCATTCAATTAGCAAACGATTGAACGAGTTCGTTTACCACCAAAATCGGTCCACCGGAAGAAGGGGTTTACGCCAAACCCAAAACACTAATTTGACCATGTCAGCCGTAATTTTTGTTATATTTCAACGAAACTTGGTATTCGTAGTGGTAATATAGAGAGAAAAGTGAGATATAAAAATAAACTAAATCTATTAATTAGGAGGGGGGGGGGGGGGTTACTCTGGACCCACATTACCAATTTGCCACTACCAGCCGTAATTTTTGTTACATTTCAACGAAACTCGGTATTCGTGGTGGTAATCAACAGAGAAAAATGGGTTGTAAAAATAAACTAAATCATGTTATTTGGAGGGGGGGGGGGGTTTAATCCGGACCTAAAGTACTAATAATATACTCATACCGGTCGTAATTCCCGCTGTATTGTACGTAACGAAACGCGGTATACGTCTTGGGTATCTCACGAGAAAGAAGTGTTGTAAAAATGAAGTAAATCGGTCAATTGGAAAGGAGGGTTTACTTTAAACTCTGTTTCATTAGAATTAGCCGGCCAGACGTAGGTTCCTAAAGGCGCCGCGAGGAGCGCTATCTCCCACAAGGGGGACTGTATCCTGTTCCTGCGTCAGATCAAAAGACAGAAAATAAAGTTTTTGTGTATTTATTAAGTAGTACAGTATCATGTATTAACATAACTCTGGAACAGTTCTCATAAGAAATGTAAATGAGCAGAACTATTCACGTTTTTATTTTATTTATATAGGTTATTTACAGCAGATTATTCAGTAATGTAATCTACACTACAAAAATGCTGAGGAAAGTGCTTAGTTATGCAGCTCCTGCGTGACCGTCTTTTATTATTTTATTTTATTCAGTCTTCACGACTACAATTCAGTTATATGGTACCTATTAGAAATGGACGAAAGCGTATATAAGGGGGGATGAGAGGGATGCAGCCCCTCCTCAAAATTTTGATTCAATCGGTAAAATTGCGTCGTAAAACCTCTAAAATAAATGAAATAAGATCACTTAGTTCGGAAAAAATAATTTTTTGGGGGGTGATTTGGCATATTAGTTCTAGGTTGTTATTATTCCATACCCCCCAAATCCCTAGGGGTGCTGCCTGCCCCCCCTCCTTCATGAAATTATTTCTTATATACAGTTTCTTGATGATTTACCATTTCTCATTATGTAAGCAGATATCATCTTTAAATTATTTGCACTGGAAAATTTTGAATACACCTTTGGAAAGAACAAGAAATATCCCATAAGAAGGTCATATTAAAGTGTTAACAATCACTTACAAAAGACGATAAAATTCCTTGTACACGAAAGATAAGAACACGATCTTTTAAGGCTGAAAAGCCTTAAATCGTGTAAGACATTTTGTCGTATTTCAAGGAACTGTGCCGAATCATTATTTAATTTTATTTAATTAATTTAGTTTATTTAATTATTAGGTACAGTGCCACTACTAGACACCCCGGATTTAATACTAGTAACATTACCGTTTTCGTTCTATTTATTTCTTTATTTATTTAAAAAGAAATTGAGAATAAATTAACACCGGAAAAACGGTCCTTCCTGAATCATAAATAAAGAAACTAATATATAATTCCAAATGTATTTTTTTATGTAACCTCAGAGCGTGGGCGAGATCGGACAAGCGGAAGTGAAACTTATCTTTGCGGTGAGCGGTCAAACGATCTGTGAGCTTTTGACAGATCGTTAACCGCCGTCAGCAAAAGGTTGTCATCGTCCGATCGGTGCTCTTGTTCAGCCCTTCGTGAAATCTCATTAACCCCGCTCTTTCGGTTTTCATCCCTTCAAATACCAATCCATTTTCCCTGTTGGAAAATTCTTGTTGAAGTTACTGTAAAAATTCAGAAATAAAGTTGTTATGCTTGAGGTTTGTTATGTTAAGTTTATGCTATTGTGTAGGACTTTGAAGTTGGAACTACAAAGCTGCTTTAGATAGATACATGGGTGTATATAAGGGGGGCTGCAGCCCCCCCCCCCCGAAATTTGTATTTGATCGGTAAACATTTCATAAAACCATTAAAAATAAATTAAATAAGATCATTTAGTTCATAAAACATATTCTATATTGGGCGTAATAGCGTTTAAGTTGGCTAAAACTCTTCCAAGATTTAAATTGTTAGTATTTCATATACCGGAAATGGTCTCAGCCCCCCCCCCCAGGAATTTTCCCAGCCTCCTCCGAAATTATTTTCTATATACGTCCATGGGTAGATAAACCCTTCATCTGAGGTTGCATAATAAAAGCTCAGAAGCACAGGAAACACAAACCTCTCTCAGCGTTAATGTCCCAGATGTCGGTGCGTCGTAGAAAAAGGAAAAAAAAAATGATTTCGTTTAGAGCCCTCTGTTCAAATTCAGAAACATAAATATGCTTTAGGTCCACCCGACAAACCTATGTAATGTACTGTATAACATACAGTCTTATTTTTCGTACATGACCACGCCACTGCGCATGCGCGAACGCCAGCGGACACTTTTTTGTAACGTTTTTGTCAAGCTTAAAAAAAAAAAAAAAAAAAAAAAAAAAAAAACCCACTCCTTCTCCGTCCATAAGACAGATGACACCTTCTTCCTTCATTCTCCTCAGTACACTAATAAATCTTTCGAACTTCAAAATTGGCATAAACATGACAACATTCAATAAAAACATTCCACTTGGTTTACAATTTTACGAGTCTATATTACAATTCAATCATCAAGGACAATCCCCAACACTACCTATTACAGAAAATCAAATCAACTCCTTCAGATTACACGGCTACGCTACAGTTTATAAGCCGAAATACATTTATTACTGCCCAAATTAAATGAAATACACCAAAGTGATATTATAATTTTTACTGATTCATTGACATCTTTACATTCTGCGGAAATCATATGGAACAACCATCCTATTATCACTCAAATATACATGGAATAATTTTCAATATGTAGCAGATAACATTATTACTACAATATGAAACAATCAGAGGAAATGTACACTTTCCTCCATTTGTTTTCATTTGTGTGCAAAATAATAAAAACTCTACCCTACATATGTTTTTCTGTAAATAAACTCTTAATATGCAGTCATTGTCTTAAATAAAACCAACTTTCTCATTCTGTCTTGTAATGTATTTTCCCTCCTTGATTTAATGCAAGATGGACGCTAAGATAGCTGTGCTTAATGAAATGTATTTGACGTATGTAAGATTTAATTGAGTAATGCTGGGGAGAAGTTGCGTCCCGGAGTTGCTGATGAAGTTGTGTAAGCCAGCCCAGAAGTTCTGGAGACACAGAACTACTAATTCATTCTACACATGTTCCCTTACATCTTACATATAATTAATTACTCCCCGAAGAAAATATTTCCACAACTTGTTAGAATAATATTTCTTAAGTTATTAGACAGCAAGGTTGGCTTCCAAGAAAAACATTACTTGATAATTTGTTAAAACGTAGTCGTTATTATTCATTCCTATGTATTACCGAAGTTTTAGAACTTTTTATATGCAGGAAATGTAAATCTCCTTGCCAAAATATTTTTAAATCATTAAGAATCATATTAAAAATGTGTTATTTTTAAAAACTTGAAAATAGTTTGATTGATTTTCTTCTAAACGTAGAATCGTCTGACTGTGTCATCTTAGCGCATTTTCGTTCTTATACCTAGCTTAAAATAAAAACAGTTAATGTTTTCTCTAAGTCTTTCGAGAAAACTGTAAAAACAGGTAGCAATTTTGAAATGAAATCTCAATCCGAAGTTTGAAATTCATTAAAACTGAGATATCGTTAGTTTTGAGGTGGAGAATGTATTAGAATCTACTATACTCGTATATTTGTCAAATACTGATTCACTGACCTACCACTCGACAGAAAAAAATTGAACATTTGCATGGAAACTACTTTTAAAATGTTAACACTCGTTTGAAGAAAGGTTTTTTTGATATTCTATTTTTTTAATACTTTTAGGGGGGTTAACAGACACATATATTTTGTCAAATGATGGATTCGTTTTTCTAAATTCATATATTTAATGTCCTTCAAGGAAAAAGTGGAAATATTAGGATATAAGGAGCAGGAGTTATATTATAACTAGGGACCGGATTCTTAGGTTTTCACCTATTTTTTTTCTTTCTGCTATACATGAAATCGATCGGTTTTTTATATGATTCGCGTCTTGTAGTATCGTTCATGCAAATTAGGAAGAACCTAAAAAAACCTACTCAGGGTGATATCACCTAGAATCACCTAAATAAGGATGGAATGACCTAGACAGACCGTATCTTTAAAATAGAAAGTACAATTCAATGAACTCATCTCTTCGACCAAACGAATTTTCTTAAAAGCATCTTCTGGGCCCAGACGTTCAGGAAAATTTTACTAGGAGTGTCACAGCCACCAGAACCCATTTTAACACGCTAGAGAAAAAATAAAAACAGTTGTTGACGCTTTAGGTATGAATGAAGCAACTGCCATTTGTAAGGCTTCGATGGTCCTCCAGAGCAACGAGATTCGTGGTGCACTCGCATTCCTAAAACCACATTTCTCAGATCTTCCAAATCTCATTGGAAAATTGGAATCGTCAACACTGGAGCTAAAAGATGCGATGAAATACTCCTATTGTGACGTAAACGGGCGCATCTTTCTCTGGTTTTAAGACGTTCTCTAGACAATCAAAGACAATGAATTAAGAAAATTAAGTGGTTGACCCAAACTATGCTTTAAACATCGCCGTTGAAAGTTTTTTTTTTTTTTTTTTTTTTTTTTTTTTTTTTTTTTTTTTTTTTTTTTTTTTTTTTTTTTTTTTTTTTTTTTCTTTTAATAAACATCACGCATGACGTGATATATTCATTTATTAATCATTATTTTACATAGGATCCTTCCTATTGATTGTACATGGGGCTATTGTTCTTATGTATGTTATCATATTATGCATAGAACCTATATTGTAAATAGAAACTGTTGCGATTATATATAGTCATATTGTACATAGGAACTATTTTTTCGTTTCCTTTATAATTATAAGTTTTTCTTCCTTTACTTCTTATTGTTTTTTACTAGTTAATTTTACTTTTAGCTGTATGTTATCCACAAACTTAATTGTATAATTAGATTGATACACACAATAATGTAATTTGATTTGTAATTATGTAATATTGTAAATATTTTGTTATTGTTATGTATTTATATTTTATATGTGTACCTGGGCGAAACGCTGTCAATGCGGGGTGCTCATAAATAAATTATAAAAAAAAAAAAAAAAAGACGTTCTCTAAGACAAAAGGGAGAATTTCACCGTCGAAACCCTGGGCACCTATCTGCGAGTTTACCGTAACAAGGGGTAATACCTATTTTAGTTTCAAATTTTCCCTTTTAAATTTTTCGAAGATTTTTGTTTTTAACTTAGTTAACTACCTTTCTATAGGCAGTAAAATCCTTCCTTATGTTCTTTAGAAGTTAGAAGTCTTTAGCAGAGAAACTTAAAAATTCCCTTTACATATTTGTTTTAATTGTTTTGTATTATGTTCTTATTTTTTTTTTATTAATGTATGTTTTATTAAATAATTTAAATTCTTATTTTGTTCTTTCTTTCTTTTTAAACATTGGTTTATTTCTAAAATGTATTTTATTTAAATAAATTTCATTCACTTTGTTTTTTAACCAAATCTTACGTTGAATATTTGGACTACTTATTCTTTTTTTTAAATAATAACGCGTATTTCCGTTTTATTTTTATTTGCTCATCTTTTTTCCCCTACTCAATATACTATTCTATAAAATAATGTTATTTGTTGTTTATTTTATGTCACTAAATATAAATATTAATTTATCAATTATAAATTAATCAAAATTATTAATGATAAATTATAATTAGTTAAACTTTATAAATGTCAATTTTTCGAACCTATTGAAACATTTTTATCACCTAAAAAAACTTAAAATGAATTTTTAAATAAAAAACCTAAAAAGGCCTATTTTTGAGCCTATTCAAAACATTTTTATCACCTAAAAAAACCTAAAATGGATTTTTAAACAAAAACCTAAAAAGACCTATTATGCCTGTTGCAAAAACCTAATTGGGTGCTTATTTTATCCTAAAAATCCGGCCCTAATTATAACGCTTACGAATAGGGCATTCAAGGCACTTACATCTCATGACGAAACAGGAGTTACCGAAATATGTACATACATATGTAAGTACATACTAACAGAATGCTTGCAGAGCAACAACCATAGCATATCGTAAATCATGATCGAACTACTTAGTAAACGGTACACAACTAATCAACTATCAAAACAATAAAAACGTACTAAACAAATTATACGCACAAAATAAACAGACTTTCTATAAGGACAGAGACTAAATAATATAAGGGTATGTCTATTATTTAATTAGCATTTAGCGTGCTTCCTCCCCCCGTCCATAGGGATTAAACCCGGTTATGAGGTTGACCTCATGACGTGATACGGAAGTGCTGACTAGAAAATATTACGTTTCAAAACCCATAGTGCGACTTTTAATAGACCGATCTCATTCGCAGAATTCGGTAGGTTAATCGAGTAATTTCCGATACTGTTGGTTTACTGTTGTGCTTTGCTTTGGGATTTCATTTTAAATTTTTAGGGGTATTAACATGTATCACGAGAGATTAAGGCAAAACATTAAGTGTTTTTATTCGAAGCTTTGCTAATGATGCTAGGGATAAAGACTCAAACGCACTAATATGACGCAAATCCTGCTAGTCGAGGTTTTAAAATATCATTTTAACAATTTAGATTTTCTGCATAAGTTTACTCTGTAAGAAGGAGTTATGAATATTAATGGCGGTCACAATATGAAAAGAAAAGAAAAATTGTACAGAAATGTCAGCTCACCACAAGTGTAAAAAGCAAAAAAGAAATGAGGGTTCCTTTTGCCATTTGAGAGACACGTCAACAGTTGTCAGAGGCAGAAGTTGAACCTCCGACAAAAGCAGTACTGGTTATATAAAGTCAGGCTTCCTGTTATAGGAATCACCATTATTCCAGGACACACCAAGGTCTTGAACACCTGACTAAACTACTTAACATGCTTAATTGTTTTCTCACTGTTTGTAAAGATCAAACCATGCATAAGCTGAACTTGTCCTTCATTAGATTACGAGCAGGAAATCCCTCAAGGAATGCTAGTTTCATCAAAATCATATTATCTACAGGAAATTCTCATCAGGCAAGACATTATAGGGACTTCAGTCGGACAAATTAGATAACCCTAATGATATAAAAAGTCTATTTCTATACAACTCTAAACATAATTTTATATATATTCTTGGTATATTAATTTACGCGGCTTCAACATTGAAAATACTATTTATTATGAAATCACCATTTCTTTTTCCACCTATGACTAGTAAAACTAATAAGCCTATACAATATGCTTAATCAAACTTCATAAAAGTAACGATTGGCTCAGTCTTAAAGTAAGTGCGACTGAAACTCCAACACATAACATGGAGTCTCAGCAAAGGCATCCCCACCAGATTTTATTCTGACCATAAGCATAAATTGAGATTTAAATGTCCTGTTTGTTTTTTTACTAGTCATTAATTCGTTAGCAGACAATCACCGATTGAGCAGCTTCTAGTATGGAATTTTTCAATTCAGTGCCAGCGTTGGAATATTTTTATACATTCTTGCTATATGGCAGGAGGACCTAAAAAATAGTCTGTGGCATCTGGAGCTCATCTTTGTCCGAGAAACCGTAAACGTCACCAATAGAGCGGTCTACGTACTTCCTATGTACCCCACTCTGGGCCCGTCTGCTCCCTACTCTTCATGCGTCACAGGGCTTAAAGACTTTTCTTCAAGACTGCTAATACGATATGTTTCTGATTCTTTATGTGTTACAAAAGATATTTTGAGTGGTTAATTACTTATAGGACATATTGCACACAGAAAGAATGTAGAAAATAATTTCGGGAGGGGCTGGGAAAATTTCGGGGGGGCTGAGACCATTTCCGGGGTATGGAATACTGAAAATTTAGAACTTGGAATAGTTTTAGGCATCTAAAACGCTATTACACGTAAAAAAAATATTTTTATGAACTAATTGGTATTATTTAATTTATTTTTAAAGGGTTTTACGACAAATTTTCACAGTCAAATAAAAATTTCGGGGGGGGGGGGGGGCTGCAGCCCCTCAGCCCCCCCTATATACGCCCATGACACATAAACTTGCAAAACTTTTAGATATTGAATTTAAACAAGTTTTATATGAAAATCTCCTGATGAGCCTCTAAAATTGTAAAATATGTAAACGAAATTAGTTAATTTTGAAGAGTGTTGTGTTGACAGTTATGGATTTATTAACTTATCTTTAATAATATAACATAAATTCAATAGAGGCTAGTAGAAAAATGCGTATTTATTTTCTGTAGTGTGAACAATTGGTATGTGATGGAGAAAAACTAAGTTCATATTCTGATTCAGCCCACTCAAATTAGGGATAATGAAATATCAAAATAAAAAGCCAGACAAAAAGTTAAATTTGGTAGACCAGTGTTCAGTTAATTTTTAGATTAAATTCGAGATGCAGGTAAAAATTATTTTTTCATATTGTATGTGCTTTACTCGTCTCGGTGAAAAAAATTTCATTTTCAATTTTTGTGATGTGCTTTGTGGCAAACTCTTGAAAATTAAAAAAACAAAATATTATCAATTACAGAAAACCAAACTAACGAATGTGTATGAAGTCTAATTAAAATATATCATAAGATATAATATATACATATAAAGTCATCTATAAGGTAACAAACCACTTTTCAAATTCGATACTCTGCATTTGTTTAGAGGATATTAATAGTGAAGTTAAGAGTCAACTTCTAATAGAGAAATTTAGTAATCAGCTGATCATTAAATCAGATAGGTTTCATCAAAATTTTAAAATAGATTTTTCTTATTTTGGGATTTAGTACCTCATAGTTTTTTTATACCTCATTTAAAAATTGTATTTCTGTTTTATTATCAACTACATTTTTATTGCGTTTTATTTTGTGAGTATTTTTCGCTTAATGATATTTTTTTTTTATCTATTATCATTATATTGTTAACGTCAATTGAATGTCTGTTTTTAAAAGCTGTTTTGTGCATTATTTTTATCGTCTAAGGAAGTACTAGCCAAACCCTTTTGAGATACAATGTCCTGAAGTACTGAAATATTATTGAAGCGGTGTTTAAACCCAGAATGAATTAATTCCGCTGATACTGTGGCTATAAAGGAGAAAGGTTAAAGCGTGCATCGGAATTAAGCGAGCACTCATCTTTCATTATGAGTTCCTCAGGCAGTAAAGTGAGTTATTGGAACATTTACTTTCAAAGTGAAGTAGAACGTGGAACACCTTACTCAGAGGAAGAAGCTATAAAGGAACTGAAAAGGCATAATAGGATTCATGATATGAATTAGTATCATTTCGTTTGCGGAGAAATATCTTTCTGAGTATTCATGGGAAAGCATTTCAGATCTCAGACATTATAAAAACAATAGTTACTTTTTCAAAGTATCTAGACAATAATTTGGTTTGATGGAATTTTTAATGAGATATTTTCCCAGTAAAAATTATTATTCTCACATAAACAATATCTTACACAAGTCTTGCTTATACAACAGCTTCATCTCTTCGTTTATTATCTCCAAACATGGGCGTATGTAACTGGGCTTCAGCCCCTCAACCCCCCCCCCCCCCCGAAATCAGAAAAATTTGTCATATAAACCTTAAAAATTAATTAATTAAGAACACTTTGTTCAGAAAAAATAATGTTTTTGAGTTGAAATAATGTTATAATTGAGTCACTATTCCATGTTCTAGATTGTTAGTATTCCGAACCCCCCGTGATTACTGTTAGGAATATAATTACAGACCCTAGAGGTATGATTACGTTTATAATCCACAGGCTTTCGAGATGTGATTACGGTTACGATTATAATCACAGACCCTGGAGATATGATTACGATTATAATCACAGACCCTAGAGGTATGATTACGATAATAATCACAGGCTTTCGAGATGTGATTACGGTTGCGATTATAATCACAGAGCTTTCGAGATGTCATTACGGTTACGATTATAATCTCAGACCCCGGAGGTATGATTACGATTGTAATCGTAATTTCGAGAGTGATTACGATTAGACTTTTAATCACACCTTTGATTATAAATACACTCGCAATTACAGAAAAATGTTGTAATTGCGAGTGTATTTATAATCAAAGGTGTGATTACAAGTTGATTATAAATACACTCGCAATTACAACATTTTTCTGTAATTGCGACAGTAATCAAAGCAATTTCAGTGATTATGACTGTAATTACAACTATTTTTACTGTGATTACAACTGTAATCACAATTTTATTCTGTTATTACAACTGTAATCTCAATTTTATTCTGTCATTACAACTGTAACCATAACCTTTCTGTGATTAAGAACATAATCATAAGCTTTCTGTGATAACGAACGTAATCACAACTTTTTCTACAATTACCACTGTAATCCCAACGCCTTTTATTTTTATAAATTAGGATACTATTAAAGGATTCTAATGAGTAACTACGGAAGAACCAACGGATTACCAAGTCTTAACGCCATCTTTCCGTTGATGCGGTTATTTTACATTTAAGACTATATTGTGAAATTGAGCGATAATCGCAGTTGAGTATACCATTCGAATACATTTGCTAACTTCGGCAGCATGCAGGATTTTTTGGACGCCACTTTGAGGACTGTTATAGTACATTTTAAATTTTTTTTTTTTTTTCTTTTTTTTTTTTTATCTGGTTGGATACAACCTCTGAGGTCATTAACGCCAAGAAGAATCTTTGCAATTAAAAACAATAAGAATTATACAGCACGTTAAAAATGTCAATGAACAAGATAATAAAACGCTTGCTAACCATGTTATGCAAATGAAACATATGTTTGTCTTCGCAACTGTAAAGAGCGCAGATAAACAATGAAACTTGAAGAAACGTAAAATAATGGAAAATACACATATCATAAAAAATAGGGGAAAAGTGGTAAATACGAATATCGAAATAAAATATTTTAATGAAATAGTTGTTAATTTATTGGACGATGAAGAAACATTTCAATCTCTATAAATAATTAAAAAAAATTGCGTTTTTTTTTTTTTTTTTTTTTTTTCTAGTGACTAATCTTCCTCAAGGTAATCGAATTCAAGGTTCACCTTTGTCACATTTGGATATACCTACATGGTTTTTAGGCTCCCGATGTGGCTTCCGATAATGCGAAATATTTAGAGCCATTTTTAATTAATTTGCGATTACGTTAATCTGGAATTTTAGTCATTGGCCATCGGCATACAAAATAAACAAAGAAATAATGTTTTCTCCATACTCGACCAGCCCTCAGTAACACACTTGTGGAAGCGTGGACCTTATCAGGCCCTAGTAGCTGTCACCTTGGCCGACTTGGTGACAGTTAGTGATTAGACGAACGGGAGCTTTCGCTAATAAATTCAGTTATTTCACTAACTTGTTACTGAGAAGCAGAGCCTCTAGGGCTGATAGGATCTGTGACCCAGCTTAGCTGTACACTAAACCCTCAGTCAAGTATAATCCAGGCCTTCAGCAAACCGCCTTGATTCTAATTAAATTAACTGAATCTTCATCCTTATTCTTCTGCCATCAAACTACCCAAACCTAGAAAATTGTATCCCAAAGTTCTCGGAGGTATTCAGTCAGTTTGTCATATTCTTCTATATTGTATAATTATTTATTTGCCATTTCCTCATACACCAGTAGATTGAAGATGGTGCGTCAAGCAGGTCCATCGTGCATAACACATTCCTGAGAAGGTGGGTAGTGTACGCAGTATTCCTAAATATTTTCCTTAAAATAAGCTAAATAAATTTCAAACAAAAACATGAATAGTTTTGCTCTGTATATATATTTATTTGTAATAAACAGCTGACTCAATGAACTGGGGAACTCGGGTACGGTATCCATGTTAAGCGTCCCTATTGGTAGAAATAACAACCAATGCCAAAATATTTTTGGTGGCTTAATTCAATATTAACATAATACTGAGGCAATTCCAAATCCTAATTAACCATATTAACAGAAAAATATTTTGTAAAAATAAACTAAATCGGTTCATTAGGGGGTGGGGTATACTTTGGACCCAAATTACCAACTTGCCACTACCAGCCGTAATCTATCTATCTATATGGAAGATATATGGGAAATAGTAATAACATTGGCAGCCTCAATCAACGCAATAGTACCCAAAACAATGATTTTTAGAATTTTCGTCTGTTTGTCTGTATATCTGCGGTTTATCAGACACTCAATACATACTAGGGTTTAACAATCACTAAGGTGTCTGCTTAGTGGCTCTGTCACACTAGGCTGCTACGATTGCAGCCTGTATGCTTGATCCTGGATGGCTATACGTTTAATATCGTGTACAGAGAACCATTACTGTAAAGACGATTTTTTTAAAATACACATACCACAGTTTATTAAATCCAAAAGATATATCCAAAAATGCTGCCCTAAGTCACTGCCCACGCGGATGAAGTCGGGGGCACAGCTAGTATTCAATAGTTTATTAGAATATAAAAATCATCCGTGTATGATTTAGGAATTTTAATGTCAGGACTTTGTTTTCTGCACTGATACTTAAATAATATCCGGGGATCGGGGTGCGAAATTAAGCCTGCAAAGTTACCTATTCTTAAAAATAAAAGTTTTAAAATAATGACACTTACGATACATAAGGGCTTGTGTATTGGATTCTCGTGCGGTTGAGGATCGACTGCCGCCTAGAGCAGAGATTTTTCTCATGTCCGTCGTTACGTTAAGAGAATCCCCAGTTGTACCATAGATGCTAATGGGCCAGATGTAGGTGCGCCGTAACAAAAAATAAATAACATTACCGTCTGTATGCATTGGCCATTGCATAAAATGACTTCCCATACCGTCAAATGTCTGTTGACCAAATTGGCAAGGCACGTAAGCTTAAAAAATGAGATACTGTGGTCTAGATCCTAAAGAATTGGTTCTTATAAAAAAAAATTAAGTACTTCAAAGTTTAGTAGTTGATGAACAATTAAACTAATTGTGTGAGCCTAATACCTGTTTACAGCATATTTCATGAACTAATTAAACTGTATGTTTGAAGGATAAGTTTTTAGAATAACATATAAGTACTTTTCTTTTGCCTTACAGTGTACAAAACGGATTATCGAGTGGATCAATAATTATTGATCCACTCGATAATCCGTTTTCAAGCATTTCGAGAGTGTTCAATTTTAGATTTATTTATTAATATTTTCAAATATTCTGATTATAATCAGAATATTTGAAAATATTAATAAATAAATCTAAAATTGAACACTCTCGAAATGCTTGAAATTTCATAATGCTTCGGATATATTTTAATATCGGAGCTTTTCATCTCAAAGGCCCTGTATTCCTTGGGAGAATTTCAAACATTTTGATTCCAAAGCTTATTCTCTTCTTTCCTAGGGTCTAAATTATGAATTCAAAGGGATATTTCCCACGGGCAATATATTTTTACCCTGTTTTTCCTAAAAGAGTCAGGGGGAGTTTAATATAAAAGCTGTACCGACCAGGCCGAGGAAGAGGCGCTCTCATAACCGTCTGTGTCTGTAATGATCTTTACCTCTGTGTTATACCCAAAGGAAAACTTATTTTTATAGCGAGGGGAGAAAATAAAACTATTCTGTTATAGTTTTGAAATTAGGAAACTTTTACTCAAGAGGCCAAAATATTAGAGGAATGATATATTGGCGAATGAGATACAAAATAAATGCAATCCCAGCGAAAAAGCTGAATTTCCATTAGATTTCTATTCAAACTTTTGCTATTTCATTTACATCGTCGCCGAAACCAAAAAAGACAAATGTATTTAGTTTTTTTTTTTTTTTTTGTTTTGTTTTTTTTTTTTGGAATTTACAAGCCAATGTTAACTTAAAATCATTCAGGATAGCTTACAGCACACTATTTCTTGAAGCAACTACTTTACAGAGTGTCTCAATCCAGATGAATAATTAATACATATATACACATACAAAAAAATTCATGTTTACAAGTATTCTAACACGTGTAACGTGTAAGATTTACACAAAAATAAAATCTTGATCAAATTAAATCATGTTTTAAATATGCAATTAAATTACTTAATTGACAAACAGCTACGTCTAATTAAAATAATCCTTCATAATACACAGTTGTGGGCGAAATGTTGGAATATGCTCGACTCAAAATAGACATTTTTGGAAACCAAAAGTCTAAGTTAAAATTAATATTAAAAAATGAGTATTTAGTTTTGAAGAAAAAAGACTCCCTTTCCTAATTAACACATTTCAAATTACATGATGTGTTTATTAGACATTTAAGTAAATGAATTTCATTAATGCCTGTGCAGTGCACACTGTGGGGCCGTGGGTTAGATTTCCACTAAGGGTGCAGATGCTTTTCTTTTAAAAAAGAAAAGCATCTGCACCATTTCTGGCTAGAATAGGGTGGTAATCTGTAGAAACCACAGTTTCTTTTTGTTTTTTGTTTTTTTTTACGGCGCTTCAACATCTAGACCATTAGCGCCGACATCCAGGGTGCAGCGAGGAATTTTCCCAACGAGCCTGGGTTGAGAAAATTATTATATTTCCTGCCACCGGTGGGGATCGAACCCACCATCTCCCGCTTATGAATCTAAGGCGCAAGCCACAAGATCGCGGGAGACCCCTCATTGTTATTTAATCATTATTTCTAATATTACTCATTTTCCATCGCCTGCTGTTTGTTTTCTGTTTTTGTTTTATTCTGGACTTTGGAAATTATTTTAGGGCAGATCACTATTGTCGTGGAGCTCTTCAAGTTAATAAATAATAATAAATAAAAAAATACAATATTTTTAGGTATGATAAGGTAGTCGTTAAGGATATTTGGAATATGTTTCAATTTTAGCTCAAGCTGTGACGTATATATATATAAAAATTAAAATAAAGAAAAGGAAAGAAAGACCGAAATAATTAAGTATCCTTTTTTGTTCAGCCTCTTCAACAAAAGCTCTTAATAGCTCTTTATTTATGGCTCCGTTTGTTGCAGATGCTGCAGACAACTGAATTGAAGCTTGATTGTTCTCTCAAAACACAATCACTTAAAAATTGCCCAAAAAGCTCTCCGTCTAGGTAGAGAATGGCCTAGTTTAGTATAAATGTTTTGCTCACCTCGGCCCTTGGAAATGCTGACAATCCCTTTTCCCTGATAGCTCGGGAGATTACCTTGGCCTCGCTTAAGACTTTCAAGCGAACTAATTCTCCTGAGCGATATAGCGACCCTCTATAAGAGGACGGGAGATTTGTTTACCAATTGGCTAAAATTAGAACAAAATGAGAATTTCCTCCCCTTCTGAAGGCCTTTCACTTACTACTGTAATTCGTTAGGAATATAATTGTCCCAGGAGAACTGAGAGGAAAATTTGAAGCAATGGCTGGAACAATCGAGAACGATGAAGTTTTTATTTTTCGCCCATCGCAGCTCTAAACGGTTTAAGTAGGCTTCTTTTGTTGTTAGTAAAAAACATGCATTTCTACTTCAGAAGTTCTTTAATACTATTCAATTAAACCTGAGCGTTATCGGTAATTTTTATATGTTTAGTAGTCTGTTTGTTTTTATAATTGTATCCTCTCACATATTTTAATATTAACTGAGACAGATAAAACAGTAGCAGAAAGGCCATCCATAGAGAAGGCGTCGTACAGACTTAACTCCATATTGATCAGTAGAGCCCGGAAGTTAATGCCTTTTTTATCTGAATGGATATATTGAAGAATCAGATAGAAATAAATATGTTTCCGTGAATTTAGGAAGAGTAGAGGCAATTTTTATTTTGCCTATTTTGGCTATTTTAAGATCTAAAGCCTTTTTTTGCCTTTTTTGCTCGTTATGCAATTTTTTTCTGTGATTAAAACATTTTAAAAAGCACATAACGAATTTCGAATTTCAGTTCGGCGAAAACAAAAAAGGTTTCACAAATTAAATTACATTTTGCCGTCACAAATATTAATTCGAAAGCTTATTTTCCCAACCCGTGGATTGACCCTCTGTAAATAACAGAGCCTTCCTTGGTAGAAGGAATGCACAGGCATAATGACTAGCAGAAAAGAGAGAGGATGAGAGAAGTACGTCTCCTTCCTCACACCCCTTTTGCTGTGACAATGGTGTAGTAGGCAGAGGAAGTTTTTCCATAATGAAAAACATTTTTTCTTAGAAGGTCTATGAGAGTTGATACTTTGAAAAAGCATCTTGTTGTTGTTTGTACGAAGGGAAAGTAAGAGTAAGTACACTAATTCTGTGATAAATTGATAATAAAGAAATGAATGAGTATTTAAAATACATATTTTCATTAATAATGAGTGAGATTCCTCTTTGCCTTCACTCCTAATAAATGCCTATTTTAATTACAATACTGCCTATTTTCAGTATTTCAAGTGCCTTTTTGCCTGCCTATTTTAACCAAAAATAAATGCCTATCTTCCTGGCTCTATTGATCAGATACTGCATACAATTGTACACATAAAGACAAAACATAACAGTGAAGTACCTACGTGAAGTAAACCATTTCCGAGCTACGTTTTGTTTATATTCCTGTGTTTATATTTTAATAATTTTCATTTAATTATTTTCGTTATAACTTCATCTACATTTTCTTTCTTTCTTTGCCGCCAATAAATTAATGTAATATTTTTTTTTTTTTTTATGTTTTTGATTTTCATGTTCCTATTGTCCTTTTAAATTTTCAGTATTATTTATTTTAACAGCTGGCGTTTTTATCTCAGGACAATTTACTTCCGATTTATTTTAACCCAAAAAAATAATTTTACATAATAATTATTTTATTCATTTAATTTTAGCACTTTCCTCCGAAGGAAAGTAGCTATTGAGGTTGGACTCATGACGGAATTTTTGAAAAATTTCTTCAAATCTTTATCGATCCTACCTAGTAGACACCGAAAATGACCCCCGTTAAAATTTATATATATCTATATATATATATATATATATATATATATATATATATATATATATATATATGCATATATATATATATATATATATGCATATATATATATATATATATATATATATATATATATATATATATATATATATATATATATGTGTCTGTTAACACGATAGCGGCCAGAGTTTTTGTTTTTTCGTCACGAAACTTGGTATATAGCATTCAATTTGCAAACGATTGAACGAGTTCGTTAACCACCAAAGTCGGTCCACCGGAAGGGGGGGTTTACCCCGAACCCAAAACACTAATTTGACTATGTCAGCCGTAATATTTGTTATATCTCAACGAAACTAGGTATTCGTAGTGGTAATATAGAGAGAAAAGTAAGATATAAAAATGAACTAAATCGGTTCATTAGAAGGGGGGGTTTACTCCGGACCCACAATACCAATTCGCCACTACCAGCCGGGATTTTTGGTATATTTCGATGAAACTCGGTATTCGTAGTGGTAATCCACAGGTAAATAACTGTTGTAAAAATAAACTAAATCGGTTCATTAGGAGGGGGGGTTTACTCCGGACCCACAATACCAATTCGCCACTACCAGCCGTGATTTTTGGTATATTTCGACGAAACTCGGTATTCGTAGTGGTAATCTACAGGTAAATATGTGTTGTAAAAATAAACTAAATCGGTTCATTAGAAGGGGGGGTTTACTCTTGACCCAAATTCTTAATATACTCATACCGGTCGTAATTTCTGCTGTATTGTAACGAAACGCGGTATACGTCGTGGGTAACTCATGAGAAAGAAGTGTTGTAAAAATGAGCTGAATCGGTCAATCGGAAAGCGGGGGTTTAATTTGTAATATATTTCAATAGAAAAGCCCGTCAGACGTAGGTTCACAAAGCCGCCGCAAGGAGCGCTTTCTACCACTAGAGTGACTGTATCCTGTTCCTGCGTTAGATCAAAATACGATAATATGAGGTTTTTTGTATTTATTACGTAGTGTAATAGGTACCATGTGTAAACATAACTCTGGAAGCAAATTATTAATTGATCAGTTACTCATTACAAATTTAAAAGAGAACTATTCATGTTTTTATTTTATTTATGTAGGATATTTTAAGCAAATTATTCTGGAAAGCAATCTACACTACCCAAATTGTGAGGAAAGTGCTTAGTTATGCAGCTCCTGCGTGACGGACTTTTTAATATGTATATTTGTTTATTATTATTTTTTGTTTCATGTCTTGCTGTTTAATTTCTAATTTTGTAACTGATACTGAGTTTATAATTTACATATTCATTTTTTTATTATTCTTTATTTATTTATTTCATGTGAGCTCCATAACAGTGGCGATGAGCTCATTGGGACGACATAAGAAAGGTCCGTTAAATATTAGTCAGTTGATTAAATATTATTCTTTATAAATTATTTTAGGGCAGATTACCATTGCTTTGGGACTCTTAAAGTTAATAAATAAATATATAAAAAATAAATTTACTTTATACATTTACCCAATCATTTCCTTTATAGATACTTAGCAGAGGCCGCATATTTTAGCACCATCAACGAGATGTAGCTGCTGAGGTTGCAATCATGAAAGAGTTTTACGAAAATGTCCTCAAATCTTCTGGGATCATTATATATACATTGTTAAAATGACAGAGCACATAGTTTTTGTTTTTGCAACACGAAACTTGATGATCTACAGATAAATATGTGCTGTAAAAATAAACTAAATCAGACCATTGAGAGGGAGTTAGTCCGAAAACAAATTAATCATTTGACCGTCTCAGTCGTTATTAATACTTCATCGCAACGAAACTCAGTAGACAAATACCCCGCCAATAAAGAACGCGTTTCGTTAAAAAGAAGTCAAAACCGATCCATTAAAAGTTGGAATTTACTACACAAAAAAAAATTAAATAAACAATTTAGTTTGTAATTCCTTAGAATTATAAAAGACTATTAGTGTTTAAATTGAATTGATATAGGTTATTTTAAGCAAATTATTTAAGAAAGCAGCGTACCCTACCGCCTCCCTGTGGAATGTTCTAAATAATGCAGCTCGTATTGCCCTGCGCACCAGGCCAACGTCTATAAAAGGAACGTTTCAATAATTACCCTAGATAAACAAAATCGTTCTGACAATTAGGAGACGATACTCTGTCGTTTTATTCCCCCAGAATAGGGTGAATCTAAAGAAAAAATTATGTTAATGGAATAGAGAAAACCGAAGCGCTATTCCTTGAATAAGAGGAGGTTGAAAAATAAAGGAGCTATTTGCTACAATACAAGGATTTCCACCGAGAAAAAGACACAAAAAGACAACAGTATCAGTAGAGACAGTGGGGTTTTTGGCTGCCATTGAGGTGGCTGTGTTTGGATGAGCACTTGGCCCGCTGCCAAAACACAGGTCTTCTCATGGTGGCCTTCCACGGCTTTTATCCTTTCTCCCTTTAACCGCTATAGTACTAATGTAATTTACAAAGCCTGTCTTAACGACAGTTATGGATGTTATACTTGCCACGGCCAGGCAATTTCTCCAAGTGACAATAAATAATATAAATATAGGAAATATCATAGATATATATATATATTATTGAACAAGCAACAGATAGGTGAAATTGTAGAAAAATCCAAAAACTACCATCTTTCCCTGGATTTGGAGGCAGTAAAAAAATTCTCTTATAGCCATATCTAAAGGATCTTTAGTTCATATAGCTGCGAAGGAGGGCCGTACTTGTCTCTAACGATATACAAAGAAAAGCTTCCTAGCACAACTCAGGTTATCTGATACTAAGTATAAATCCAAGTAAATAGCTATAATTTTAAAATAGATCAAACATACCCATTGTGGAATACATGTGAAAATAAAATAGTACACCTACTTACTTACTGCAGATTTCTGAAGCCACTGAAAAGGAGCAATGCCGCCGCCAAAGATCAAGAATTTCTATCCACCCAACTTGTTGATGTCTTATCGCCCAGCACCCAAGAACAACTAAATGCCTTTAGTCACCATATTCTTCAATGTCTACAAGCTAGAAAGACTCTTCTGTGCTGAAATCAGCGCCAAACCTTAAAGTGTTATTACCCTTATTTTCTAGTGTTTATTATTTTCCATTTTGTTTATCATAATAAGTTATTCGTTATTTTACGAACATTATATATTATATTTTTGGAAGAAAACATTATTGTTATTTAATAACATTCTATAAATGTTTTTTTTTTTTTACTTAAAAATAATAAACATATTCCTATATATATATATATATATATATATATATATATATATATATATATATATTCATATATATATATATATATATATATATACACACATATAGCCCGGCTTATAAACATCTAAAGATTGAACCCGAATTAACCCTCCAATGCCCATGACTATTCTATTTATTTTTCTATTTTTTTTTTATTTTTTTTTTGCTTAAATGGGTTAATATGAAGCCAATTGAAGTAACTTTTAAGAAATTTTTGTTATAAAACTGTCAATGTGTAAAATAACATATGGTCCCTTAGAGGGGACCTTGGGCACTGGCTTTACAAGTATCAAAATCTGGTTCTTTTAAAAATTCACTACATTTCATGAACAAATCTTTACTTTACTGCAATTAAATAATAATAAAATGCATTTGTACATGATTAGTTGCCTATGATAAATATTGGTTTTAGAAAAAATTATTTATTGTATGAAAATCGAAAAACAGTGCGAATAAAGCCCTATATTGCAGCAGTCACTCATGAGTCTTACAATTCTTACAATGTGATCTTCTCGAATAGTTTTGGGGCAGCCAGTATTTGGTATATTTAATTCTTGAAAGAGGTCTGTGGTCCTAAGAAATTGTCCACATAAAGGCTGTAAGGCCCAAATCCTTGGGGTATCTGGGAAGACAATTCAACTACTAAAGATTCACCGAAGCCGAAACTATTCTTCAAGGGCATATCATTATAGCCGCTCTGATAAGACAAAATTTTATAACCAAACCTTATGGGCTTGCCATGGCATAATTCCCAGCTCTATTTGAAAATTTACATTCCTCTTCAAGCCATTCAATTCTGCATTTAAAAGCTTTTTCGTGCCTCTAGTTACTCTAGATTTATTAGACATCGCTTTTTTTTACACACCGTTATTTCTTTGTTGTCTGCGTTTTTGTTTTATTCTTTATTTATATCGTTTAAAACTTCTAATAATTATAATTATTTGGATAAAATGACGTTATCTCATTTTATTTTGTGAAATAAAGTCAATTATTTCAAATATTTGAAGGTAGATATATTATTGCCACCAATAAAAAAATCAGAATTGATGTAGTCCCAGTGCCCAAGATCCCCTAAGGGGGACCACAGAATTCAAAGAATACTTATGAACAGGGATTTAATCAAATTCTCTCAAACTTTATTTTATTTGATAAAAAAAATGTTTAGTAAATGATTTACACAGAAAGAAGTATAAAACATTACCATTTTTTAGCCATAACAATAGAAAATGCAATGAAGATTCTAACCGGTTGTTATTCTGATTGCTGCAGTAACTTCAAATCAAATTATCGTTGTTATCTGTAACACTGGAGTGTTATACATTTTCGGTAATGTAAATCAATCCCTTATCCCTTTTTCTTCCATAACTAATGGTGTCGGGGCCCCAGTGAAACAAACTTTAAATTCTTTTTTTGGGGGTAAAGTAATTTAAATAAATAATAATAAACAATAATATTTATTGAAATACAAAGATTTCAAAGGGCAAAGCTCGAATAAACAAATACATTCGGGTCAATATGACCCGACGCCACTAATTAAGGGTTAACCATGGAAGTAAAAATCCTAAACCCCAACTTCTTGGAAAACTTTTAAACTAATGTGATAAAGTGGTCCCCCGTAGGGGACATTGGGCATTGGAGGGTTAACGCAATCCTTACTGTTATTAAATACGCCCTTCCAAATACTAAAGCACATAGCCCCTTTAAGTTCCTGAAGTAACTTTAATAGTAAATGAGCAATCAAAAATATTATATATTATATTAATATTATAGCATCAACCCGAAATTGCTTTGCTCTCTCTGCGAAGGATTTTTTTTTTTTTAGTTTTAGGTTTTATTTATTATTATTTCAATTTTAGTATTCATATAAATTGTGTAAGGAATCATTATATTATGTAAATCATCAAAATACGTGTAGTATCCGAAAAGGATGGCATACGTAGTGAAATAAACTCCCAAGCTGGAGGAATATTCCAACGTGGAAAACATATGAAAAAAAAAACTCCGTTTTAAAATACATTTATAGTTCGAACGTGATGGAGGAAAATAAAGTTTTCAACACTTCATAGTCACCTAAAAGTTATCATGGTCTTCCTCCCTTTGTGTCAGTTTGGGCACGTGTAGATTATTTTTCGATGTAGAATACCCGGAAAAAATGGACGTCCCTAGCTCAGGCAAAACAAATTCATGTAGAGTCTCAGAGGTCACAAGGGACACTAGAAAAATATATGGGCTTAAGATGTTTTACTGGTATTAGCAAGCTAGTCGAAGCATTTGTTCTGAAAGTGGAGCCAAAACTTCGAAAGGGTAGTCACAATATCATATTTATCCGAGCGAAAATTAATATTATCCTTTCAGAACAACATTGTTTTGACACTCACTGTAATATATGAATATTAGAGCTTTTTAGAATGGAATAAGAATGAGGCGTAATTTAAATTGGGCCGAGAGAGAAGTTTGGGCATGTGCTGGTTGAGAGAATGGTTAACAATGCAAGTTTACAACTCGTTTTGCTGCCTGTTCCATACATAATAGGGGCAAAACCCGTAAAGCCCGCTCTACATATACTCTTCAACACTTTCCGACAACAAAGAACGCCACGAGTCATCAACCTCCAGTTCACTCAGTGACAACACTAAATACTACCCTTTGCAAGGATAACGTTTTGATAGTAATTATTATGGTTAAAGTTAAACCTATGTAAAGCATTTCGTCAAGATTTTGTAAAAATTTGTAAAATATTAATTTGTTTGTTAGTACTTCAATTGCAAAATTATTATAAAAACTAAGGTCAGCTGTTTTACTATAGCGCCTTGAGAAAAATCTTAAGCGTGAATGCTTTCAAATTTATGAGTGTAACAAGAACAAAAAACGTTTAGAAAAAAAAATATTTTTCGGGTATTTCTCAAATTCCTCATGCCTCAATTAATGTTATTTGATTTCACCCGAAGATATGAGCAAAACGTAGCGTGCCCCAAGTAAAGCTAGGTTTTTAAAAATTCACCCTGAGCGAATTATCTTTCAAAAGATCCATGTAAGCAACTCCATTATTTTGGGCAGCCCACTGTTATTTACATACAGGGGTTTTCTTCTAGACGAAATAGCATTTTTCGTTTATTAAATTATATATGATGTTTACTTTATATTTTATTTTGTAGTTATTTTTATTTTGTTTAATTTTCTTATACAGTATCTCACCATTGTTGTACGGTACTTCATATATATGAAGTTATAAATTAGTTATAATTAATTAATAAAAAGTAGGTAATATGTTTTTATTTTTATTGTGAGGCCCATGCATGCTAAGTAGAAAATGAACATCATATTGAAGAAAACTTGCATTTTTTCAAAGTAATTATATGTTATTAAGGAATTCAGAATTAACATAAGGATTACCTGGTTTACACAGAGTGAGGGAGAGAAAGGGAGTGATAATATGTGTGTGAGAGAGCGAGAGAGTGATAATATGTGTTTGAGAGAGCGAGAGACTGATAATATGAGTATGAGAGCGCAAGAGAGTGATAATATGTGTATGTGTGTGAGAGAGAGAGAGAGAGAGAGAGAGATTTAGAGTGTGTTAGTGTTTGAGAGAGAGTGTGGTAGAGAGGGAGGAAGAGGACAGACCATGCTAAATTATATTCTAGGAGCAACCGAATGCAATTAATCTTCCTCCACATTGGCATTCAAACCCCTTTGACTCTACATGACATTCTTGTCAACAGCTTAGCGTCTTAGCATTATAAATCATAACCACTTCACAACCATTTGGCGAGTTATCACATCTTCCTTACTCTCCAACACATGTATAAAGGACAATGTTTTACCGTCTTTTCCATATATGAGCATAGTGTGCTCATAATGACAACAGCGCACTTCCTCCCTCCGTAGGGAGGAAGCCCGCTTATGAGGTTGACCTCATGACGCAATCCGGAATTGCCAATTAGAAAATGTAACGTTCAGGACCCTATGGATCACGAAAATATGTTATTATCATCATTGAATGACATTATCATTAAATGAAAGTGATTAAGTAGTTAATGACCTATTCTAAGTCTGGTAGCAACCACTTCTTCTGATCTTATCGTTCGATTACTCGGGGGCCGCATTCGAAGTCTCTCAGAGTACTACATATGAACGTTAATCATCACTAAATACCTCCCGATACCGTCCATGTACTACATAATACCTCTAATAAACGCATTCACATAAAGCAAACATCTTGACATATCGTCCAGACCATGTCAACCTATCGAATATGCAAATCGGAGCAAACTAGAGAACGTACATATTCAATCAATTGACGAAGTAATATATTGAAAACTGGTCCTATTCGATACTTTTTCAGGCATTAAAGGCTATTCTAAAGGAGTTGCGACAATTTACAAGCCCTATCGCCCACAATCCAAGAGCAAAGTCTCGAATCTGAAAAACGAGTTTTTGTATATTCGATAGTTTGACATGGTAGGGACAATATATATATATCTATATATATATATATATATATATATATATATATATATATATACATATATATAGTATAGCCTCGTAAAAAGTATATTCCCGCGACCGAAAACGATAAATTTACACGAAAAGGTTACTTTTTTTTATTATTATGGTAATGAAATAAATAAAAATTGAGCTTTCGTTAAATGTTCACCCGTGAATCGCTGAAAATATCGAAAACACGAAACTCATGTGATAGAAGATATCCATTACCCAGTAAATTCACATCCATCAATCTGGCTCACCTCTCATTCTACTCTGTTTTCCACCCGCCAACTTCATTGCTTAAATACACTTCCCTGTGTATTTTGTGCAATTACTCATATATACATATATATATATGCATTATACCTTCGGTATTAATTACCTAAACCAAGTCACAACAAGAACTCATTGGAAAATCATTTTGTTCCATCAGACGGAGCAAGAACAGTTCACCGGGTTGTACCTGAAATACAACAAACCAGAAGAAAAAAATGTTATTTAAAATGAAGTATAACTGCCGTGGACAGATATTAAATTCTGTGTGTTTTGGTCCTCTGCACGGTTGAAATCACTCGCCCCCCTATCTCTCCGCCTGGCTAAGTGCTGTGAATGCGCGAAGAATACCATCAACACTCCATGGTTAACATTATCATTCATCAGATTAGTACATTTTACAACCACCTTTCATTATGTACAAACACGTGTGAAAATACTCATGACATAAATACAAATAGCATACCTATACTCATAAATCAGAAACTATACTCTCTTTCAGTGAAAAGGTAAGGCAATTTGTAGTAACTGTTATTGCAAAAGAATATTATATAGTAACTGTTATACAAATATATATATATATATATATATATATATATATATATATATATACATTTATATATATATATATATATATATATATATATATATATATATATATATATATATACATATGGTTGATGTTTATTTTTCGTCGCTGGGATGATATTTTTAGATGGAACGACATTTTTCTCCAGCGGTGGTACTCCTCACTTCTTCCTGGAATATTTCGATGGGTTTATCTCCATCTTCTTCAGCCAGGTTATTAATGTTTCATCCTCGGTGGTTGCCAAGGGAGAAGCTCCCTGGTGTTAGTTGGGATTCTGTCCGTTAGTAGCGCTGATGGTATTGCGTCTTTCTTTCCCTGTAATTTCCTCGCCGTAAGGTTTAATATGCTTGGTTTGATATGCTCCCAACTAACACCAGGGAGCTTCAACACCATTGGTCCGCCGATACTGGGGCTTGAGAGGAGAAAAGGCGCCCAGATCGAGAAAAATCGCATTCCCTCGGCAACCACCGAGGATGAAACATTAATAACCTGGCTGAAGAAGATGGAGATGAACCAATCGAAATATTTCAGGAGTGAGGAGGAGTACTACCGCTGGAGTAAAATGCCGTTCCATCTAAATATATATATATATAACATTGGGGAGGACCTGGCCCTCATAGGAGAAGGTTCCTTATTACGGGTAAGCTGTATGAAAAGAGTAGTTTTAGTTCCTCAAGAGGAGTCAACTGATTGTGACACTACGTAAGTTTGGTTTAAGTGCGTTTCCTCCCTCGCTCTATAGGCATTAAACCCACTTATGAGGTTGACCTCATGACGCAATCCAAGTGCCAACTAGAACAGTTCAGGTTTTAGAACCCATAGATCAGGAATCCGCTCCTCCAACGACGACACTAGAAGATGAAATCATTAGGTGACGGCAGAGTTTCTCACTAGGATCGCATTAGGTTGAATGTTGGAGGTATGGTATTAGTAATAATTATAATATATAATTATAAAATGATAATAATTTTTGATAGTTAAATTTATTATGGACCGCCGCACAGTGGGGCCAAACGACATTTTGTGTTTCAAAAAAGGCTACAGCCTCTAAATCTTTACTGATTTCAATGCATGTTTTTTAAACGAAAGCTAATAAAATTTAAAACATCTTTGTCTGGCCAGATTTATGTTTTTTTTATTTCGCCTGTTTATAAAATTATGTGTAAATAATTCACGAACTTTTACAATTGAGCCAAAATAATATATTATTTTTATCTAACTTAATTAACAGCACTGATCTCGTTGAAATTGAACATTCAAATCCTGATTAGACTTGGAAAAACATAGACTGACATCTCCAAAACGTAAATTTATCCATATTCAACAATGAGAATTATTAAAATAATAAGATTTTTGAATGATTTGAAAATATATTTTGATTTTTTCCAAGTCTAGTCAGGATTTGAACGTTTAATTATAACGATTTCTGCTGATAAATAGCTCGACAAAAAATAAAATATTATTTTACGCTAAATCGTAAACGTTCATGAATTATTCACACGTAATTTAATAAACAGGGGAAACAAAAAACAAAAATCTGCCCAGACAAAGTTGTTCTACATTTTATTAGCTTTAATTTTTTTTTTTTTTAAAAAGTGCATGGAAATAGATTAAGATTTAGAGGCTGTAGCCTTTTTTGAAACACGAAATGTGGTTTGGCCCCACTGTGTGCCGTGTGATTTTTTAATATTCCTTTGCACAGGGCCAATAAGAAGTGGCACTCAATTTTATTTTTCAACATTCTTCAGTACAGTAATATTTTATTTTATAATTAGTGACGTATCAGCGTTAATGTTAAGCTCAAATAATAAGGTACGTGTAACCTCTTGAAAGAATAATGTATGGTATTAGTATTGGATTAATTACAAAGATTCAGGAATATTTAAATTGTTCTGAGTCATTATAAATAACCTGGCATTTTCTAGTGTTCCGAAATATTCAAATAGATATCTGGAATTGTGTCCTGAAATACGTCCTAATTAGAAAATAATCCTTTTTATTAATCAAATTGTGATTCAAACGACCGGATCTAAATTGCAAATAGAATAAATTAAAACTCCTACCTCAGACTGAGAGACCTTGAGAATTTAGTAAGAATTGAACTATTCAACTCAAACTACTAAAGAAGAATTACTAATTATCCATTTTAAATTCAATTTAAATAGAAAGCACTCCTTCTGCCTTTAATCTAAAGTATAAATATATAAAATGTTGGTACAATTTAGTAGATACTCTTTGAAGCTCTAGGTCGTACAATAATCCTTGAAAGCACAATGCAACTTCTAACTACAGAAGACAAGAAGCAAAATACTAATTCGCTAAAAATTCTCATCCGAGCTAACTTATCATAAGCAAATCACACAACATTCCGTAATATTTCTTCTCTCGTTGGATGCCCAAAAATAACATAAACAAAACTTAAATAAACTAAACGCAAGTACCAAGATTAAAAACGTCTGTCGCGCAGGATCTACATATTTCCTCATAATTGTATTTCACGCCAGATTGCCCAGAAACGTGTTTAACTAATTGCTAAATATCTCTTTTCAATTTTTAACCATTTGAAAGTAAATACTTACTTTTACTACTTCTTTCAAAAACTAAAGATATAGATATAGTTTCTTTCTTTGAGCAACAACAAAACATATGTCGATTACTAAAGCTGACATTATTAAAATAAAATTTGATTCCTTATTATATCCATCACTTTATTTTCACCACTAAATCGTTATCATTAGCTCGGCATGATATCTACCGAGTTACGTTGTAAGAAAATAATAATTATGATCGGGATGAGAAAATTCATTATTTGGGTCCGGAGTTAAGACAGAAGATTTATTTTATTTTTAATGAGGCGATTTTCGTTGGTTCAGAAAAAAAATTAGGATATTAATATAGTTTGGTTCTTTGGTGTTAATGGAGACTTATTTTATGCCCCCATCCAGCAAAATCCATTTTTTAATGATGGAACGTGTTTGGAAAAACAAATTTCACAAATCGTTTTTACCCATGAAAAAAAAAATAAAACAAACAAAAAAATGCAATAGTTATTAACTTTTGACGCGTTACTGCCTATTATTTTAGAGGATATTTTGGAGCGTGTTGAGGTGTCATCATCAAGTGGAAAACGAACGTTTGCCTTAAAAGCTTTTCGCTTTTTTTTGTAAAAGAGTAACATTTTGTTGCGGAGTATCGTTAGTAAATCTGTTGGTAGGTTTGAATAGAGTTTTGAATGAATATAATATTAGTCTATTAAGGTATTTCTGCTATGATTATATAGAATGTTGGCTTTAGTAGGGGCTTATTGGTTAATGCTTCTATAAATTGTAAATATCAGGAATCTCTCTCTCTCTCTCTCTCTCTCTCTCTCTCTCTCTCTCTCTCTCTCTCTCTCTCTCTCTCTCTCTCTCTCTCTCTCTCTCTCTCACTCTCTCTCTCTCTCTCTCTCTCTCTCTCTCTCTCTCTCTCTCTCTCTCTCTCTCTCTCTCTCTCTCTCTCTCTCTCACACACACACACACACACCACTAAAAATTTGTATATTTTAAAAATGGTGGAAGGTAGTGCTTGACATGTTTTGCGCGTACACACACACATATATAAACAAGTATATTATGAGAATGTAGTCCACAACGTAAGGCCGCGGTGCGCTTCCTTGAGGAGGACAGCCCGACATTATTGTATTGTATATAATGAGAATATGAAGTGACCTTCCGCCGTATTTAGAATACATTATTTGGAACAAAGGGTCACAATTTTATGACATATAAAGTTGTTGCATATGCATAATGCCGACAACCGCACTGAGGGAACAGGATTTAACATCCTGGCTGAGCCTGTGCATGATTGGATCAGGCCATCCAGACCCTCCACGTCGGAATCCGAATCCCGCCGACCGGGCCCGTATATTTTTAATTTGTGTCAACTAAACTAAATATCATTAGAAACTAATAAAAAATACGTTTCGTCCAATGTAGCTAAATCAACTCAAGTGGACGAAACTGCATCTATTGCTTTTATAGCGAATCTGCTTCAATGCCTTTATTTATTTAATTAATTATGTCCGCTGATGAATGAGGCTTCAATTCTTACCGTTGATTATGCTGAGTTTACAGACACCCTACGGCTTGAGGCTTTAAATCCTATATGGAATGGTACAAAAATTCTTCTGAAAAAGAAACCAAATTACATATATTTAGATTTCGACAAATTATTCCGCGAAAAACCCGTGAACATACTAAATTAGCAATTTTTATTTTGATGTTGTAAATTAAAAAATAGTTTCCATTTAACAAAATGAATGATGATTGTTGTGCGTGACATGTGTTGAGCTGACTAAGGGTGTAATAGGCTGTTAGCCGTTGGTCTGTTAGGGTACAAGAAGCAGCGCTGAGAGGCACAAGAAGCTTGGGTCTACTCGAAGAAGGCAGAGCGGAATTGATTAGGATGCAAAATGCTTTATAATAAGAGGCGCAGGTATGGGGTAGTTCTTGCTCTTCACCCTCGTCCCTCTTTGTCACCAGATAGCCGCTCTCCGTCCTAATTCATCAACTTGTACAATTCATTATTATCATGACTTGCTAACTCTCCGTTACTGGCGCGCACCTGATAGGTGCATAATTTTTATAATTTTCCTATCACGGTTGGCAGTCGTGTTTGGCAGGCTCTCCGCTTTAGTATCTTCCGGATTTCCACCGGCCCGTCGCATTGAAGTCTTTTTGAGAGCTCATCATTGTCAGTGGCTGCCCTCGTCACCTCTCAGGTGCCGCGCCACAACTCACGTAAGTTTTCCAGATATGATATATTTACACTTTTCATTCTCTATCTTACTATAGTATCATCTATGAGTATGTGGGTGAGTTTATTCGATCGTAGAATAAATGAGAGAAGTAAAAATTTCTCTTCAACAGCAAGGTACAGCGCCACTATTCATGTGATTCCCTATCCTTTTTTACATGAATATCATGTAGGATAAGATTTAAGGTGGCCTCGTATATACATTTTAGCAACACAGCGTCACAGGACTTTTTATTTGTGTGCCTCGAGACGTGGTTATTATTTCAAATTCATGAGTTTTAAATTTATATTATATATATATATATATATATATATATATATATATATATATATATATATATATATATATATATATATATACATATATATATCTTATATTTTATTGACATATTTCATATTTTATATTCATACTTTATATATTTAGACATGTTTCATGTCTTTAGGATAACCTGGTATGTATCAAATGTTATGTATTTTAACATAAAGTGTATTATGATTCCACTAACAGTACCTAGTAATAGTGTAGTCATGAAACATGATCTTCTTTTCAAAGAATCAGAAATGTGGCACCTGTACCAATAACAGCAGTGTTTTTAAGAATGGCCGGGTTTAGACGTAAAAAGTCCTAAACATAGATTGATTATTCAATTTCATATTCTTTATTAATACTTTATTTCACATCTAACACGATATGATTTTATTTCATCGAAAACGGTGGTTTCTTATGTCCTCCGCAAAAACAAAAGTGTTTTTTTGTTACCAAGTCAGCAGTTTTCTGCTATTTCTCTCAAATAGCAATGTAATCACGTTGCGGAGGCACACTTTTCCGCGCGAAATAGGGTTTGCACCTGAGGTGTAGAGCCACTATGGACGTCCCAAAAAGGGGCGCAACTACTGGAAGGTTAAATGTGTGCCAAACTTTCTATATTCGCAAGCCAAAAATAGCTATTGATAACAAGTGCAATTACTCTTATGGACAGGGCTAATCATCTTATGATATCATTAGGTGTTTTACTGGTCATTTTCAACCATTTCACTTCATTACGTTTATGTGGCTAGTGTGATTTTTTTCCTTTTGCTCTACACAACATGATTTCTTCTAAAAGTGGTAAGTGCCTCTTCAGCGCGTCATAATAAATAAAAATTAGCAGTATAAGGTCATTGTAATAGATTAATGTGTCAGATTTAAGTACAAATGCAGATTTGCAAACCTCTTAAAAGTCCGACTGGACAGTGGAACTGCGTCATCATAGCGCGGTTCCGTTCTTCTCCCTAGTCTCACTAAGAAAGATTAAAATAGAAACGATGATTTTATTTCCAAAGATAAGTAACCCTACCTTTACATTATAAAGGGCAACTTACTCTTACTTGGCAGGATCGGTCAGCCCCCACCATCCACTTATAGAGATACTTATTTCACAGTTCAATGCATTGAAAAATATCAAAACATTTTCCTGTGTTATTCTACTATAATTCTAATACACTGCCATTTAACTCATAGAAAGCTCTAACATATCTATCACAGCTTCTATGCGTTTAGATCTTTCAAATGCCATTTATTTAATAATCCCCCAATCATGGATAAATCTACATTGTCCGTTTTGTGGAAAACGTCATAAATTCAAGTGAAACATTCCAGTTCTACAAAGAGAATATCCTACCTCAGGTGTGAGTAATGTTTGGTGAATGTTATTTACACAGATGTTCCAAGTTTTGGAATGCAAACAACTAGATAACGTCATTTATGAAAATAGTTTTGCTATTGTAGAATTGCTATTTTTAGAAAGGAAATCATTTAGTAATTCTTCCAGTAAAATAATGAAAATTATGATTTTTCGTCTCCTTTAAAACCTGGCTATTTCAATTTAATGAAGTTGAAATTAAACAGAGGAGTAATTACTACTTTAAAAAACAAAAACAAAAAATAAATAAATAAAGTGTCATAAAATAACAATCTAATTTTGAATTGGATATTTAACCAGATTAATCGTGAATTTGAATCCGTTGAAATGTTTGTTGAATGAGATTTAATCTACAAAAGTCAATATAACCATTAGACTACTACTAGTGCTTTTAAAAACTAAATACCTTCAATTTATATCTCTTTAGAATTTCTCCTTATTAATGTTTACTTGTACGATTGCAAGAATGTATCATTGATCGAATATGAAAACAAAACCACAATGTTTAGATGAACTATACCTTAACTCAATTTGACTAAAAATATAATTTTTTTGATTCACAGAGAAAATACATAAGCTTACATTAAAACATAATGATATGTTTTTTTTCTGTTTTTATATAAGGCAATTTAACCATAGTCATTATTGCCTATTTAATTTGTTGCAAGTAATGACTAGAAAAAATATAAAAACTCGAAAGTTCAGTCAAATAATTAAGAATTATGATACAAAATTTATCAAAAAATAAAATAAAATAAATTATTGTAAATAAAACATAGTTAACAATAATAAAATCGAAGTTGTATATAAAACTCATTACATCACTATATATCGAGATACATATCTTAAACTGTACCTAATACTAATAAGAAGGAAACCAAAATTTATAAAATGAAAGTCGCTATATTTAAAATTAATTAAATTATTTCATGATTTAATATTCATATTTTTTTTAAGTTAATTATATTTTATTAAACGCATCCGTAGCTATCAAGTATCTCAACACTCTCTGACTCAATTCATCTCCAGCTAAATCACAGAAAAGGCCATGAATATCTCACGATATAGTTAATCAGTGTAAGAAATCCGTCTTTTGAACTTTTTTTTTTTTTTTTTTTTTCTATTATTCTGAAAATAAATTTAGAATTTCATTTGAAAATTCTATGTGGTACCGTATGCATTAATTCTAAGATTCAATGATGAAATATGCTTTATTTATTACTGTCCATACAACAAGAAAATTCATAAATTCCAGAAATTCCTCGATAGAAGACCAAATATTTTATCATTTAATATAAAATGACTCAATTTAGATTCATTTCGAAAATGTATCCAAATGCAAGGAGTCTGAATTCTTTTATTTTTTTGTTGGCACGCCGCAACAAGAGCATTATGCTCTTACATTTCTCAAAAACTCCCATTAACAGTTCAAAATAAAATTTGCGACTTCATTTAAAATATTGTTTTACTTAAAGTAATGCATTTATTTTGAACTAAACACTGTTCTTCCTAATAATTCAAAAAGCCAAGTAAAATCAAAATGTCGACTTCTTTTAAAATATTATTTCTCTAGCTTACTTTAAGTATAATGTTTAAGAATAGCATTGGATTTGCACTAAACGGTGTTTTTCCTAATTATTCAAAAAGCCTTATCTTGTGTTATGAATATTTAAATAGCATAACGAGCCTTATTACCACACTTCTCATGTATATCACCTATGACTCAAGGTTGACATAAAAGGGGAACTCTGAATCACTTTTACAAGTGTTTTTCGACGGAACAGTCAAACAGGTAGTTCTGTGTTGATATTCCTGTGTTTGGATTGCTGTGCAAAGAGAAGAGGACTGTATTAAAAGGGACCTCAAAGCAAGTGGTCTATCAATAGTGAAAAATGTATTCTTCATTGGTAGTTCTGATTGTGAGTATTGCTGCCGTGTTGGCATATCCTAAGACAGACTGTGGTTCAGGACCCTCGCACAATCTACTTCTAGGAAACAGGACTTATGGAGATAAGTAAGTCAATAATTTATGATAACTTAGACTAAGGTGAAATGTTTCTGTATCAAGATATTATCGATTTTTCTACATTGAGCAATACACTTTTTTTATTACATCTATGACATGGTTGGAGGAAGAACACGTTTAACAAGTTCCGAAAAATTATAAAAATCAACTTAATTCATAATTTATTTATTTTTTAGTGGGCTTCGCGTAATAGGTTCATAATAAAGGAATTTAATCGGTTGGGCATTTGGCATAATCTTATTACTTTCATTGACAGAATTTTCTCCTGTTTTAATAATTTCTTCTGAATGAGAATGCTCCTGCACCTGTTGCTGCAGGAACCTTTTTTTTTTTTTTTTTTTTTTTTTTTTTTTTTTTTTTTTTTTTTTTTTTTTAATTTAAATATGTTTATTGAATAAAAGACAACGATTACAATAACACGTGTGTACCTCTATACCACACAAACACTCTATTTCTAGGATTAACACACTGCAGTGTTTAAAATAAAGTCTATCAATTATTTATAAGGGAAAAATGTCACAAAAACCCTGACTTATACTACTAACTACTAAGACACATCATATAATGATAATATAAATTAACGATAACTAAAATAATTAATGATAAATAATACTTAATTACAATGATAATGATAATGATTATTTGAAGAGATATACACTGATAAGTAATAGGAGAGGTAATTAATAATTACTAGACATAAAACTAATTGAAGCAAACTAAATTCATTAAAGACTGATTGTAGAAGACCTGTGTTAATGTTTACAGCTTAGTACCTAGTCCTAGCTATGAGATAATAGGAGCCGAGATCAGGCAGTATACTAGATATACCACCTAGAGCTTACATATTTACTTTTCAGTATTCCTGTTCATAAGGATGTGTTTAGTACGTTTGTGCACGTATCTTTTACCTGATGTTTTGGTGTAGTTACCTATTTCTTTTATCAGTGGATTCCTGCATCTTTGAAAGAAACTATACGTAAGTTTATATATATATTTTTTTATGTATGGTATTGCAGGAACCTTCCACAATTGCTGTAGTAGTATATTCTTCGATTTCTTTTAATCGAGGTATTTAAAGGTCTTTTAATAAAACTTCATCTTTGCTGTCATTAGATATAATTTTCTTCTGTTTCATTTAATTTAGATATAATAATTCTTTAATCATCTCCGAGGTCTTTATTGTTGATATATTAAAAATTTCTATCCAGGGTAGGGCTGATACCTTTTCTTTTTTCTGATCAAAACCCACCACCCCTAGTGGGAACGGAGCCCATAACCTTAACACACACGACCACTGGGCCTCCATTTTAAACTTTTTTTTTGTTATAGATCTAGTTTTATTCGCAATAAGACCCAATGCATTCTCTTATTACCATTTGGGTTTACTTACTGTGGTAAATAGTATCTTGGATATTCTGGACTTTCCTTCTGAGTATTTTTGCACATTTTCGTAATGATGTTTTACTATTATTTTGGTGTATTGAATAAATTTATTAAATTTTATTGATAGACTGATTAGGCTTTATATTTTAACAGACCAGTGTTTTTAATGGTCATTTATTATCTATTCATGTGTGAAAGGAGCATTTGGAAATATTTAATGTTAATGAGTGTACATTTTCTATCTAAACGTTTTAAACATGTTTAGGTAATTGTCTCTCTGTTTACATCCTAAAAAAAACCTAATGGAGCCGAAACTTGACTGAAAAAAAAAAAACGCTGAAGCTTTAAAAAGTTTTGAATTTAGTATAAAATATAGAATTTTAGTTCATTTTAATCTAAAATTAATGAACAGAATTATCCTCCATGTATATTTTTGAAATAATTAATTTCTATATTGGATTTCCTCAAATAAAAGAGAATATTAGAGTAGAATGGTTTCACCATATTTCTATATATATATATATATATATATATATATATATATATATATATATATATATATATATATATATATAACATATTACATTCGAGACGGCGTTTTTATTAATTTTATTTATAGTACCTAATTGTAAGTATTCAGGTGCCATTTTTAACCAAATTCAGTTCTTTCTTTTTTTTTTCCTTCTTCCCTATAGGAAGGAAAGCCCATATTCAAGCAATACGTAAGTGCTGGCGAAAAATGTTGACGTTTCAAAACCCGTAAGTCACAAAAAAAAACAGTTGTTAAAAGTAACAGTTGTTAAGAGTTTTGGACGGTTTTTCTTGAATGACGGAGAGAAATCCCTTTGAACTTCTACAATTATAGAAGCTAATTCTGCTTAACTTTTGGAGAAAAAAAAGTATTCAGAAAAAGATGATTATCGTGATAAGTGGAAGATGAAAATCCAAAATCCTTGCAGATTATCTTCAAAGAAGGGTTGGACATAAATTTCGATTGGAACACCTCTGTCGGAATTTCGTAAAGGTTGATTTGTTCTATTGCATTTTTAGATCCTCAATTGTAACAATAATATGGAAACACACTGAAATGAAGAGCTGTTTTTGTTCATTTGTTTAGTATCTTATAAATAATCATCATTGTAATTTTATGGGCTAATTGGTTGCAGATGCTCACAAATAAATAAATGTAATTTCGATTTGAAGTTTATCATCTCTTGCATCAAATCATGTACTGTGAGTGAGCATTTTCTACATGGGCACGATATTCTGAAGTCACTATAGAGGTACTTGCTCACCAACAGTGCATTGAAAATGTAGGTCTAATCTCGAAAAGGTTAGTCCGCACCACAACTTATGATAACTCTTCTGTTCTTTCTTTTAAAATCAAATTATCTTTCCTTATATGATTCTTTACAAATTTCGTTAATAATCTCTTACTTCCATGTTATTGCAGATTGTTGTTCAGTGGAAACGAGAGGTTGGATTCTTCCTTCCTCCGAGTGAAGACGAGAGACTTCGAGTGGCCCTTGCATGGGAATCAGTCACGAGAGATCATCACCAGGGTGGAAGCCATTGACAAGAAGAAGGACGGGAGTGGAGGATGCGCTTTCCTAACTTCTGGAGGTGTTGGAAGTCACAGCGTCAAACTACATCTGAAGACTCAGAGAGGAAACTCCGCAGACTTCCATATCACTATCTATGGAAGATAGAAGATAACAGAGGCATTAAAACATAGATTGAAAGTTCGTCCGATGACAGTTGTACTAAGTAATTGCAATATAAAAGCCATGAAATAAAATTAGGCATACAGTACTCGTAATCGTGGAATCCAGTTTCTCTGAATGAAAAGTAGCACATTTCGATGACATAATTATACTCACACAATATAGCTCACGATTGGCTGGATAACTAAGAACTATAATGGAACATGTTTTCTATTTTTTTAGAATTTTTATATAATATTGTTACCCCCAAATTTTTTTTATGATCGGTCTTATATGCCGGTGTTTGACACCTTCCGTAAGAACACCATATTGTTTTAAATATGTGTACATAGGTATAATCAATTTATTTTTAATAAAGACTTTAAACAGATCCTGGTTGATAGAAACTTCACCCTAAAGTGCGTTACTATAATTTCATTATTTCTTAGTTGATTTTCAAGGGAGTATTGAACACTACCTAAAATGACCATTCTACTGTTATGAAGGAAATCCTTTGATCATATTGGCCCAACGGACCCAGAGGGCCTGTATGATCAATGTTCAATGATACGCAAGTGGTAAAAACATATTGTGCTATACTACAGCTTATACATCTTGAGAGAAATGTATTGTGGTTAAAGCAGAGCAATGCTCTATTCTATTCCATTTTTTATTGCTCCAAAGTTGGTGGCATGTTTTAATGTACATTGTGATAGTTGATTTCGGCTCATTTTCATGGATCGAGTTGTTCTGCTTCGGCAAGGCACTGTCAAGAAATCCTCAGCCTTCGGAATAAGAATAGATTATTAATCTACAGTTTCATGGATCGAGTTGTTCTGCTTCGACAAGGCACTGTCAAGAAATCCTCAGCCTTCGGAATAAGAATAGATTATTAATCTACAGTTTCATGGATCGAGTTGTTCTGCTTCGACAAGGCACTGTCAAGAAATCCTCAGCCTTCGGAATAAGAATAGATTATTAATCTACAGTTTCATGGATCGAGTTGTTCTGCTTCGACAAGGCACTGTCAAGAAATCCTCAGCCTTCGGAATAAGAATAGATTATTAATCTACAGTTTCATGGATCGAGTTGTTCTGCTTCGACAAGGCACTGTCAAGAAATCCTCAGCCTTCGGAATAAGAATAGATTATTAATCTACAGTTTCATGGATCGAGTTGTTCTGCTTCGACAAGGCACTGTCAAGAAATCCTCAGCCTTCGGAATAAGAATAGATTATTAATCTACAGTTTCATGGATCGAGTTGTTCTGCTTCGACAAGGCACTGTCATGAAATCCTCAGCCTTCGGAATAAGAATAGATTATTAATCTACAGTTTCATGGATCGAGTTGTTCTGCTTCGACAAGGCACTGTCAAGAAATCCTCAGCCTTCGGAATAAGAATAGATTATTAATCTACAGTTTCATGGATCGAGTTGTTCTGCTTCGACAAGGCACTGTCAAGAAATCCTCAGCCTTCGGAATAAGAATAGATTATTAATCTACAGTTTCATGGATCGAGTTGTTCTGCTTCGACAAGGCACTGTCAAGAAATCCTCAGCCTTCGGAATAAGAATAGATTATTAATCTACAGTTTCATGGATCGAGTTGTTCTGCTTCGACAAGGCACTGTCAAGAAATCCTCAGCCTTCGGAATAAGAATAGATTATTAATCTACAGTTTCATGGATCGAGTTGTTCTGCTTCGACAAGGCACTGTCAAGAAATCCTCAGCCTTCGGAATAAGAATAGATTATTAATCTACAGTTTCATGGATCGAGTTGTTCTGCTTCGACAAGGCACTGTCAAGAAATCCTCAGCCTTCGGAATAAGAATAGATTATTAATCTACAGTTTCAACTTCTTTCCCTTAATATTAATATGATGATTTTCAATTTGAATCGTTATTTGTCCACACAAAGAACATGTCTGTCTTTATAAAGGCCTAAAATAGAGCACCTGTCAGAACAGTCCCATTAGAATGCCAAATAATGCAAGGGAAAGCATCCAGATATTTAAGACGTCATTGTTTCCAAGCCATCATTCATTTAGGCAAAATAGGCTGTTAACGTTTTGGAAGGGATTTTATATCCACTCTTAATGCACAATCATTAATTGGTTATATGTATAATGGAAAATTTTCGAAACCAAAACACTAGGTCTCTAGCACAATTATTTATTCAAGGAAGGCTTTCTGAGTCTACAGCTCCATCTTCAGTGCATCCAGTTCTTTACTGTACACGGTTCACACATGAATCAGTCAATGTGTGAACCTGTTATGTTAATTTAACCTTGAAGGGCTTTCTTCACACAATTATGTTATGATATTATATTATTTTAACAGCTTTTTTTTAAGTGGCATAATTATGTATATCACACACCAAATTATAATTGAAAGTATATCAAACTATAATGACCCCACCTTTAGTTTCGGGCGTTCCAAAGTGAGTTTCGTTGCAATTAAAGAAACATTACGTTTCGTAGGGCCTCCTCGTAAACTGATTTTACATATATTTATGTAATATATTTATATATATATCAATATATATATATATATACATCTTTCGTGAGTTGGATTCGAATTCCCAGACGCTCCCTAGGCCTTTAATTACTGGTTACCTTCAAAGAAAAAAACCAATTTCGTTTAGAGCCTTCTGCTCAAATTCAGGAACATAAATATGCTTTAGATCCACCCGACAAACCTATGCAATGTACTGTATAATATACAGTCTTTTTTTTCGTACATGGCCACCCATACGCGAACGCCAGTGGACTCTTTTTCGTAACGTTTTTTTTTTTTCAGTTTAGTTATCGCTAAAGCATATTTATGCTAAAATCAGGCTCATTATCATTGACCAGGTCAAATCTACAACACACCTGACTAATTTTTACATAGTTCATCTTTTATGTTCTTCTGCTACATTATTTTTTTTTTAAATTATTATTGGTTTCTTCAATTGTTCAAAGAATTTAAAAAGTAATAAATTTAATAAGTTCAAACTGACTTTATTAATCCTCAGTGTAGCAGTTCGAACCTATCGCCCCTTATCGTTCCACTTGAAGTTGTAAGACCTCATCGAAAAGCGGAGGCAAGGAAAATGCCAAATAGAGGCGGGCCTAAAGGGAAACCTTGTATCCTGACAGATATTCCTGAAAAGCTAATTATTGAAGGTTTTAAAAAAACGAAAGCACCACCCTAAAAGTAAGACACCACATACAAATAAACCCCTTCCTAAAAAAGTGGTAAATAAAAAGAAAATTATTCTAATGACAGTTCAGATTCTGATACTGACACGGAAATTTCTTCAGGAGAAAGTGAAGTTGCTCTGTCTGATAAATATCGTGAGTTAAGTCGATAACCAGCAACAATTTGAAAAATATGATTTGGAAAAAGGAAAGTTTTACTTGTTAAAAATAAAAGTAAAAAGACTATTAAATATTTAGTCGCAGAGATCTGTGGTATTAAATGTCCAATATTTAAGATCCAATATTTGAAAAAACAAACTTTAAGTTTACGAGAGAACATGAAAATTTATATTATATTGAAGTTGAAGACATTGTGGCTTAACTTCTATACCCTACTATTGCTAGTGGATCTGCTTGACAGTTAAAATGTTTATCGATTTGACTGGATTTTTCAGCATATTAAGCATAGCAAAATATCAATAATAGCTTTTTATTATGCTTACATCCATGTCCTGTATTTATTAAACTTACAATTAATTATAATATTACTCAATACAATTTTTTTTCTGCATTGCTGTGTTGTTTTTACGTGGTCAGAGGTACAACACCCCATGGTCAAAGGTACAACTACATGTTGTACCTTTGACCATTGTACGATTATTTTTTTAAAAATTAATAAAAAATATTAAATGTAAAGTTAGAACCTTGGAAAAATTAAATATGATAAAAAATAGAATACTAATTACAATGAAGTAAAAAAAATGAATTTAGCCTTAATATTCAAGCTAAAAAAAATTCAATTGTGCAAAGTGGTCAAAGGTACAACACCTTTCCCGTATATATATATATATATATGTATATATATATATATATATATATATATATATATATATATATATATATATATAAACAATCACATATACTTTTAACAACTGTTTTTTTGTGACCTACGGGTTTTGAAACATTATTGCTTGAATATGGGCTTCCGAATTTTGTTAAAAATGACAGCTGAATACTTACAATTAGGTGCTATAAATAAAATTAATAAAAACGCCGACTGGAATGAATATATATATATATATATATATATATATATATATATATATATATATATATATATATATATATATATATATAATATGTTCGAACAATCGTGTATATATTAATGGAGTCCAATTTCGGTATCTAGAAGGTAGGATTGATTAAAAGTAAGGAAATTATATAAAAAAAACTCTAGAATCTTTTATAGCTAGATTTATTTGAAAAGCGTTTCCATTTATGAATTTGTTGTATAATCAATTATGTTAACATATAACGAAAATTATTAATACAAAAGGATCCCCACTATCTATATAAAAATAATAGGAAACCGTCGTAGGAATAATAAAAATAAATAAATATAGAAATATAACAATAAATTATCTGAGATTGTATGAACATAATTGTATGTGGGGGGGGGGGGAATAGAATTTCTCATAAACGACACAGCTGGGGACGGCGATAGGATTAAAAGCTTGGTAAACAAGGCCGCTCTAATTCCAGGATACAATCCCAACTACAGCTAGCAATTTCAAAATCCCAATAGAGTCAAGCCACGTGACACATTTCATGGACAATACAGAAAGCAGATTTTAATTTCACTTCCTTTCACACTAGTTTTAAAAAAGGATCAATTCAATATTTTATCATTTTCTTTCGGTATTTGAGATAGAAACTGTAGGATTCAGAAAACGTCAGTATGAATAAGTGATCAATTTTGTTAATATATTTTCTGTATGTATTTAAATATTTTTTTAGTCAATCAATATATATTTATTTACAGAATATTACAATCTACAATTCAAGTGTATTATGCAATTTGATACTGGTTACTTGTCCACGCCTCCGTTGTCAGCCGAATACCTTCCTTGTTAGAAAGGATTCTAGAATGACCTGGGGTTTACCTTACCCCATTCCACCACAGCCTATGACTAGCCGGGAGGTAGAGTGAAATGAAATATTTTCCTCAGACGTTTGCGCATGCGCAATTGACATTTTCTTTCTATCCGAACAGGCTATAATCGGAAGAAAGAAGGAAAAGAGAATGTTTCTCGGGCGCATAAAAGGAAAAGACATAGCTTTATTTTTTACTCATAATAAACTATTTATTATACTTGTACAACATTCTTAGAACTAAACCTATATAATAATAACTGTAAGGGTCTCGCCTAGTTTAGCGGCTAAAGCCTTGGATTTTCAAGCCGGGAATGTGGTTTGAGTCCCGCCTGCAGCAGGGACTTTTCTCATTTCTGGGCCCGATGAGAAAGTTCCAAGCTGCACCAAGGATGACGGAGCATAAGGCCAACATGTCGGAGCGCCGTGAAAAAAAATATTAATAAATTAAAAAAAAAGTAATAACTGTATTTTAATAAAAAATACAAAACAAAAGAGTAATTAGCAAATAATAGGCTGGAAATCTCACTCGATAAATGTAATCATATTTCTTCAAACACGTGATACAAAATAATTTGTATTCCCATTTCATACAACCTTGCACAGACTTTGAAAATCGCTAGCGAATAAAACAATTTCATTTAAAGTTAAAAAAAAAAATCTTCAACGTAAATGAAATACTATTTTGAGCCTTTATAAATAAAGATTTTCTAATTATATATCATACCTATCACTTATACCTATTTACGAAACAAGACAAGCCAAGGTACGAGGCATCCAACGTTCCTTTGACTGTGAAACACCTACTAACGGACTGAATATAGACAACCTACAGGCACCTCATGACCTTAGCGAGCTGTTATCAGGCAAGAGCCCATATATTAATACCACACTGACATACTTGAAGACCACAAATACGTACAAGTTATAGCTATATTACAAGTAACGCACAATTACAATCAAAGCCATAATTTCTGATCACAAAATAATTTTAGAGCAATTTGTCAAATTTCATGTTTATATTTTTCTGTAGCTTAGATCTTACTTATTATTTTATACAGTTTTATTATGATTCGAATTATACCGTTATTTTATTACTTATTATTTGTTACTTATTTCGTTTTGTATATATTTATTTTGTATTATTAATTTTCTTTGAGCAAATTACCATTGTTGCGGAGCTCTTCAAGTAAACAAAATTTAAAAAAATAATTATGTATCAGACAAAAGCCCACAAAATGACACATAATTAATAACTATGATTTATTAATTACTGCTCAACTACTTTCTCATCATTAAAACCTCAAACCTCAGCAGGACCTTAAACTATTTACAGCACCAGTAGGTAAGCAAAATTCCACTATTGCGTGTATCCTAAAATATTTTAGCTCAAATTATCGGCGAGGTTAAAGAGAGACCTTTCCTTCTGCTGTGGCACTCTGGTGATTCGTCCCTCGACATCAGATAAATATTAAATCTTTACTACGGATTTTACGTTAATATCAAGTTCAAAGGTAACGTAAGCACAAATGAAGAATTCTTCCTCATCCAGGTAATGAATTCTACGAAATTGGTGAAATTCAATGGTGCCTCATGATATGTGCATCCACCAACAATATACAATGATCCTATTGAACGAGCCCGATACTGGATTGAGTGATATCCATGTGCTGATGCAAATTTCGTGTCCCGCCCTGAGGCCAATATTGACCTCACGTCAATGTTCCTTAATCATTCAAGGACTGACACCGCCGAAAGTCCTATAGCTCCTGCAACCAGACAAATTAGCTAAAATTGTACTTGGTATATGTAGAACAGAAATACTTCGAATCCCAGTATTTCTCTATCCGTTTATAAAAAGAGCTGACATGCACGTTAGAAACATAATTAATGAACCAACCTACACACAAATTGAACTATTTTAAAACCATTACAATACAGAATCAATAAACAATACTAAAAAGGTCACAATTTCAATGGATCTTTTACCGATTGGGAATCATCATTTCAACCCACGAACACGAAATGAAGAAAACTGACAAACCAACTTGACCGATTTGCAACACTCATCCTAAACCGTAAAACATGTTTTAACTGAACCTTATATATGGCCTAACTCAGACATTTCTTACGACATGAAAGAACCTTTTAAAGGTGGCAGCCATTAAGTTGAAAAAAAAAAACATTTTCATATCAATAACTTATAAAATACTTTACAAAATTAGAAATAAATATTATGTCAAACCAGCTTTCTGACTCTTACTTTTCTTTATTTTAACGATTTATGGCGGGGCTCCCGTTGTCTAATGGCTAACGCCTTAATTTCTCATGCGGGAGATGATGGGTTCGATTCCCACCGGCTGCAGGAATCTCACGGCTCGTTAAAAAAAATCCTCGCGGTTCCTTGGATTTTTTCGCTAATTGCCAAGATGTCAATGCGCCGTAAAAAAAAAAAAAAAAAAAAAAAAAAAAAAAAAAAAAAAAAAAAAAAAAAAAAAAAAAAAAAAAAACTATTGGGTATACCTAATTATATTAACATTACAATAGCAAAATTATGAAAGTATCAATTATTATCATTGCATAAAACTTTCTTTTCCTACAGTTTACTTCATTCACACATTTACTTTTCCGAACCGTTTGTATGCGAAATAAAAAAACATAATGAAATAAATGAATATAATAAACATTTCGTCACGCATGGCTAAATTAACTCAGCGTATTCTTCATTATAATAATTTAAGCCTGAAATTTAAGCGTTCGTCAGGTTTATTGGTGCTAATGATGGCATGTGGAGCACCTATTAAAACAAAAAAATAGATACAAATATAAAATCAAAATAAATAAATATATATATTAATATTGAATAATTAATATTTTGAATGTTAATGAAACATTGAATTCAATTGGAGATCGAAGAATGAACAAGTTTTTGTGGATTGAAAGTTTGAATAAGAACATTATTGGATGTTTCCAGGGGCCATGGTTCTGGAGCAGTGAAAGGGTCTTAATAAAGTCCCCTGACACCATCTCCCTGTTCAAACGGAGGAAATTAGCTAATTTCGTTCCAATTCACGAAATGAATCCTCTTTTAATAATTCCTAAAGGCTTCTGGAAACATTTCAATTCATTAAATTGCCTCTGTCTCCTCACATTTAAATCGATTTGCTTGGGCTTACATAAAAAGCAACGAAATTGACAATGAACAAGTTAATGGAATTCTTATAAATCATTTTGATGAATTTGATACATTTCTTTGCACAGCGGATTAAAACTTTTAACATGATAAGTTACAATAGTTTTATTACTTTCATTCTTTTTGTCTTATGAATATTTTTCTCGCGCTTAAACGGTCAAAAACGTAACATAACGTATTTTGCTCTGCGGCCTTAACCAACTAATTCTTTCAAGCCATTATAACTAGAAGAAAAATCATATTTGTAATATCATGAACCACTTGTTCAAAAATTTGAAAGTAAAATTTAAAAATTACCTTAAAATCATTCTATCCCATTTACTATTCTATATTACGGACTTCTTCTTAAGTGGTATTTCCCATCTACTTATTATTTACATAAAATTATTTTTATAAATGCATTAATTCTATTTTATAACTTTTATTAATCCTCTGGGGCACTAAATATATTTTTATTTCTACAATTCACCCACCAAGCTTAAAACGCGTAAGGATTACAACCTTTACACAATAAAAAAAGCTTAGACCCAGAGATCAGACCAAGACCCCTCAAAACTCAAAATTTAGGTTGTTTCACTATAATGTTTTTATTCAAGCTGCTAACCAAAATAAAAGACTATTTCCAGTGTACTGCCTTTCTGCGCTTAAAAATAGAAATTTGTTGAGGCCTCAACGAACTCAATTGGTCCATTTTGAGCTAAGGTACAGCCCTTTAAATGTATGTCTGTTTCAAACTTTTGCGTTTTTGTTAATATTTGAGTATTTATAATGTTTTCTGATGAGAACAATCTCTGAGTCCTTATACAAAAATAGACCCAAGGCCATCTGAAATTATGCAATCCTTAACATCCCAAAGCACAACCCTATATATACATGTAAAACTCCAAATATTAGATCTCCTAACAAATATAGCACAACAAATATTTAACTCAAATCAACAAATATCATTAAGACAAAATATTAAAATTAATGTCCTCCGAAATAATATCCTTCATAAATAAATTATAATTCAAAAACAACAGACAAGCCTGGGTGGAAGAAGGCACTTCGGGGCCTGCCTTCCTGCCTGTGTTTAAGCAGGATCGTCGGCGGCCATCCCTCAAACCACGTGCCGAGGATTAATTTTCAATCCCCAGCGCGTACATTTTTGGTCCTCCGGGCCGCGGATTGCGTAAGTAATCCGTGGAGATTTAACCACGACTAATCCGAATCGCGGAATACATATTAGTTCCCCATTTTATAGAATTAAAATTTTTATTCGTCCAACTTCAAGATGTTGAAGCGAGACCCCATTAAACAACTAGCTATTTTAAGGGAAAAGCGCGGGGAAATGTTCGCAATGGCATCCAATTACTTAAAAAGGGCTGCAAATTTAGAAAGGGAAAATTTTCGCGATTTCGCCCCTACGTATATCAAATTGGATCAAATGGAAAATAATTTCTCTAGAATACAGGATACGATTATGGAAATTAACGCGGAAGTTTCTATAGAAACTGAGAAATTGGAAGTTCAGAATGTTCGCGTAGCCTTCGATGACGTCATACATTCCATACGCAGTACATATCTTAGGCTGGACAGGCTGTATCCCGAAGCTCCGACAGGCGCGTGCTTGCAGGAGAAGCCTATTCTTCAAACCAAATCCTTTCTCCCTAGGATAGAAATTCCACGTTTTTCGGGGAAAATCGAAGATTGGACTACCTTCATATCACTCTTTAACAGTATAGTCGATACCGACGAATGCCTGACGCAAGTTCAAAAATTTCAGTATTTGAGGTCGGTACTCGAAGGAGAGCCTCTATCTCTTATATCAAATTTCCAACTTACAACCGAAAATTACGCTTTAGCATTGCAGGTGCTTAAAGATCGATACCAGTCAAACAGACGTCTGGCCGCATATTATATAAATCAAATTTTGTTCTTTTCTCCCATTACGACATCTAACCATAATTATCTGCAGAAATTCATTAGCGTACATTCCAATTCTGTAAATGCACTGAAAGTGCTTGATATAGCAAATTTAGAAGATGTTCTTCTTTTTCATTTGGCCTATAGGAACTTAGATCGTTCCACTCAGATTGCATTCGAAAATCATTTCAAATCAGTAAATGTTCCAACTTTTAAAAATTTACTTGATTTTGTAATAGAACGTGCTAGATCATCTGAGATAATGCAAGATCTCGGAATAAAAGGTAGAATTACTCAGAGTAAACAAGTTAATACTTTCCTAACTAATTCGAATAAAATAGAACGAGAAGATCCCGGCTGTCCCATTTGTAAACATTCTCATAAGATAACATCGTGTCCTCAGTTAATTAATTGTCAACTCAATAAAAAATATGAAATTTTAAAACGCTTAAAACGATGTTTTAACTGTCTTGGTGCACATATGAAAAATCAATGCAAATCGAAAAATGTTTGTAGATCGTGTAGTAGATCCCATCACACCTTATTACACCCTTCTAATTCTTATCCAACTTGTAATAATAATCCAAATTATAATTTAAATTCTTGTGATTCTAATTCCAACGATGCGATAACTCCCACTTTTATCACTAATGAAGAGCCTAGAAATAATTCCGTTACTTTATCTTGTCATTCTGCTAATTCCATAAAGGTACTTCTTGGAACTGTGAAAATGTTTATAAGAGATTCAAGTGGCCGTCAACAACCGATTCGAGGAATATTAGATTCTGGATCTCAAATTTCAGCTATATCTCTCGGAGCTGTCAAGCGTCTAGGATTCAAAAAATTCAAAAATTCTATCTCGCTTTCTGGGATATCCAATGTTGCTACACCCACATATGGAGCTGTAGATTGTATCTTGTCTCCCCGTGACAACTCTAAAAGAGAATTTAAAATACAATCTGTTATCTTATCAACCATTTCTAACGACCTAACGCAACAAAGTCTACCGGGAGAGGTAATAAACAAATTTAAAAATTTAAAATTAGCCGATGATAAATTTTTTGAAAGTTCTCCAGTAGAATTCATAATTGGAAATGATTTATATCCACTCATTCTAGAAAACGAACCTATTACAATAATTAAGGGTAACCCTTCCGCAATAAACACTGTTTTTGGCTGGGTTATCGGTGGTAATGTTATTAATCCAGAAAATAAAAACCCAAATAAAGATTCTGCTATATGTTCCTTGATGGCTATAACTCCTTCTTTGGATTCTTTAGTTTCCAAATTCTGGGAAACTGAAGAAGTGAGTGCATGCAATCCTGTAAACCCTGAAGATGAATTCGTTGAAAATCATTTTGTGACCACTCATTCCAGAGACACTTCTGGTCGCTATGTAGTGTCATTGCCTTTCAAACCTAATGCTCCAATTTTGAGCAATAACCGCAACCAAGCTCTAAAATATTTTTTAAATTTAGAAAGGCGCCTTTCTCGAACTCCTGAGATTATGTTTGACTATAATAAATTTCTAAACGAATATTTAGAATTGGGTCACATGGAAATAGCCAATTCCTCTTCTAGTTACATATTACCTCATCATTGTGTGCTTAACGAATTTAGTTCTTCTACAAAAATAGCGAGTTTCCCACCAGCAAATTGGTCGCACGTTTCGACTGACCAGAACCCCGCCGATATAGCCACTCGAGACTGCTCTCCGGAGAATTTTTCAGAAAACTCTTTGTGGTGGAGAGGTCCCTCTTTTTTGAGAAAAAATCCGAGCAAATGGCCGTCCAAGCGGGTCGTCAGTCCTGAGGAAGAAATACCAGAGCTGAAACCGCTTAAAGTATTATCATCCGCCTCTGTTCCATCACCTTACCTAATCGAGTTCATAAATAAGTTTTCTTCTTGGCTTCGTTTGAAATATGTTCTAGCATATGTTTTGAGGTTTGTTCACAACATTAGATCAAGTAACACGCGTCATAAGGGCACTCTTTCTGTCCAAGAGTTAACGTTAGCAGAAGACCTGATAATATCGTTGGTGCAGAAAGACAGTTTCCCATTTTTATTTGTTTCTAATTCAATTGTTCCTTCCAATATAGCATCCCTGTCCCCATATCTCGATAAAAGGGGACTTATAAGAGTTGGTGGCCGCTTGAGGTACTCAAACTTAAGTGAGTCCGCTAAGCATCCTATTCTTTTGCCTAAAAAATCAAGAATATCTGAACTCCTCTGCGACTATTATCATTTAGTTTCCTTGCACTCAGGACCTAGGACTACTCAAAGTTTGATCCAGCGATATTATTGGATAAATTCTCTTCGCGATCTAGTGCGCAAGCGCATCCACAAGTGCCTTACATGTTACAAGTTAAGAGCCTCAATTACGCAGCCAGTTATGTCTAATCTGCCTTATCCAAGAGTCAATGTCTCAAAGCCATTCACAAGCACCGGGGTGGATTTCGCTTGCCCATTTCTCATTAAGGAAAGCAGCAGGAAAAATGCTGCTGCTAAAAAATGCTACTTATGTCTTTTCGTTTGCTTCAGTACTAAGGCTGTCCATCTGGAAGTTGTTTCCTCTCTGTCAACCCAAGCATTTATCGCTACTCTAGACAGATTTGTTGCGAGACGAGGTCTCCCCCACGACATTTATTCAGACTGTGGACGTAATTTTGTTGGTTTTTCTCGACACCTGAAAGAAGTTTATGATCAGATGAAGGCTTCCTCTCCTGAAATTAGCGCATTTCTCGCATCCCGCAGCATAAGATGGCATTTTAAGCCTCCTTATGCACCTCATTTTGGTGGCCTTCATGAAGCTGGCATAAAATCTGCCAAACTGCTTTTGGTACGAATGCTTGGCCGGAATCCTGCTCTAAGTTACGAGGAACTCACTTCTCTAGTTGCGCGCATTGAAGCCGTCTTAAATAGTCGTCCACTCTATCTCTCTTGCCCTCATCCTCTTGATGATCCTGATCTTCTAACCCCTGGTCATTTCTTGGTGGGCGGCCCTCTGCTAGCCGTTCCAGAACCTCTAGAAGAAAGTACCTCATATGCATCACGTTGGACAAGGGTCAAGTCGTTATATGCGTCCTACTGGAGACGCTGGACTTCTGAGTATTTAAACACACTCATGCAAAAACAGAAGTGGACAAAGTGCTCCGAAAACCTTGCCGTAGGCGACGTCGTTTTCCTCAAGGAAAATTCTTTACCACCCCTCGCATGGCCTATTGGCCGGGTTGAAGCCGTACATCCAGGATGTGACGGCGTGGTGCGTGTGGTGTCAATCCGCACAACCCATGGCACTTATGTCAGGCCAGTAACAAAGCTGCCACATTAATTTTTTCTCTCTCTCTCTCGCAAGAAGCATTCATTTATTTTTCTATTATTTCACAAGTGTTTTGTTCTCTTTCTTTCTTATCGCCAAGCGAGGCTTTATTATAATTTGCCAAAGGATTCATCCCTCCTTAGTCCTCATCCTCTCCGTGGGCTTCCCGCGAAGAAGTCTTCCATGACAGCCCCCTTGGAAGTGAAGAAGTTGCGTTTCCTTTACACCTACTTCTCTCTCTCATACCTTTTCGTGATGAACCTTTGGAAGATAACCACATATTTATTATTATAATTTATTTTCTTCTTTCTCAAGATTTCTTATTTCTCTTTTTAAGAAACTATCGTTTCTTGGTGGGCGGTATGTTGGGGCGCGGGCTTTAAGACTTAGGGTACAAAGTACGTCGTACCCCCACCTCCCTAATATACCAGCGCAGTTCGTTTCCAGATCTAGAGTAGATCACATCTCATTCTTTTAGCTCGGGACTGCCCCCTCAATTCCCATTACGTTCCGGCCCCTCTTCTCTCTTTACTTTCCAGGAGCTGCTAACAGGGCCCTGTTTCTTCAGCAGCTGGCAACGTAATGGTAAGTTTAAATGTTTTTTTTCTCACACTCTGAACCCATCCCTCAAACCACGTGCCGAGGATTAATTTTCAATCCCCAGCGCGTACAGGGGGTTAGGCTTAAACAAAAAAGTGCTGTTTTTTTACCAGCGAACCCCAGCGAAATCAGCGACCCCAAAAACATATAGTAAACTGCCTGTGCTATTAATATATTTTTTATTTTTATCTTATTTTATTCATTCTTTCTATTCATTAATTTTTTCAAGAGAAACTGCTGATTTTCTTATTTTCTGCAATATTTATGTTCCTTATAGAATTATTTATAAAACTTGCTTGCAGCATTTGCTCAACAACTGTAACTTTATATTCGTATTACTCTATTTCACGAGAAAATGTTAAACACGCAGTTTGCTTTATTGTCATTACGTTAAATATCTTGTTTCAAGGTATGTTATTTGCCATACATAGAATTCATTTTTTTTTTTTTTTTTGTAACATCGCAGTTTTTCTCCAAACCATAATATTTTCTTTTTTTTTTGTAGAATTCGTTTCGATGCTCGTATTTTTATTTTTAAAATTAAAAGTTGTTATCTTTGAAGCGAATTTGAAATAAAAGGGTGAAAACAACGTTGAATTAAAGGTGCCATTGTGATTTTTTTACAGTAAAAACATGAGCTTTCCCCTTTAATGAGCAGCCAGAGGTAGAAGCCCCTTTTCTCTATATCTCTCTCTCTAGAATATTTTCACGTGGCCAATTAGTTCCACTGATGAAACAAACATCCCTCTCGTTTCAAAACAACGATAAAATATAAATTCAAAAATGATTTTCTGAAATCTTATCGGTGTTAACTGAGACTGTTAACCCATGACCGGAGAAAATTCTTTCGTATTCAGACTTTTTAAGCTTAATTAACTCCTTAAGAAACACATTCTCTAAATGTTCCTGATCTAAATCCGATCCAAATTTTAAAAAAAAACATAGAACATTATTATGGTAACCAGGACAATAGTATATTGAACCAACTGTTGTAATCACAACATGTATCTGTAATTACGACTATAATCAAAACATTTTTCTGTTAACCGATCTCAATGCATTTTTTTATTAAAATAAAGCTAATAAAATTTAGAACAACTTTGTCTAGCCAGAGAGTTTTGTTTTTTGTTTCTCTTGTTTATTTATAAAATAATATTTTATTTTTCATCTAACTTAATATCAGCACTAATACCGTTGAAATTAAACATTCAAATCCTGATGAGGCATGGAAAAAATTTGACTGACGTCTTCAAAATGTAAATTTATCTTAATTCAACAATGCGATTAAATGAAATTACATGACTTTTGAATGATTTAAAAATATATTTTAATTTTTTCCATGCCTAATAAGAATTTTAATATGCAATCAGGGAATAGTTGGGATTCGGTTTTCCTAGCCGAATCCCAACTAATCCCTGATTGCTTATCACCTCGACGGCTAACTATATAATCTTCATGAAGAATTTTAATGTTTAATTTCAACAATATTAGTGCTGATATTAAGTTAGATGAAAAATAAAATATTATTTTATGTTCAATAGTATAAGATCGTGAATTATTTACACGTAACTTAATAAACAAGAGAAACAAAAAACAAAAATCTGGCTAGACAAAGTTGTTCTAAATTTTATTAGCTTTCTTTTAATAGAAAATGCTTTGAGATCGGTCAATATTTAGAGGGTGTAGCCTTTTTTGAAACACGAAATGTCGTTTGGCCCCACTGTGTGCCGGTGGTGTATTTTGGCGAGAATATACTACCCCCGTAGTGGTTGCCATAGCAAACACAAAGCCTATGATGCTCTTTATAAAGGGCTTAGGGATCCCTTGAAGGGCTTAACAGGACAAGGCTCACAAAAGATCCGTAACGGTCTCAGAGACAATAGAATTTAAATCTCTCCTCAGTCAAATAATAAGTCTAATAACCCCTTAATGGTTTCTTGTTTGCAGAATAATCAGCATTGTGGTACACAAGCGGAGACATGTTCGTTCGCATCCAGAAGGAATTCGTGGGAGTCTTTTTTTTTTTTTAGTGGCTCCTTTAAGAAAATTTACAATTAATCATTGCGGGGGAAGAAATTAGCATGCTATAAGGAAAATGAGTAAATGAAGAAATCCAATTAAAATATATAAAATTGAAAAAAAAATTACTAGTTAATTCTCATTAATAATTGTTAAGGTTATAAATAGTTACTAATAACTTCTCCTCGTGATGCTGTGGCTGACGCCTTGGATTCTCATATGGCTGATGTGTGTTCAAGTTCTGCCCACAGAAGGTTTTTCTTTTCAGAGCCTGTTGAAGGAATTGTCTGCTGCACCATGGATGTTTAGGAAGGGTAGCAACCTATAAATCATTAATTTAAAAAAACGTTTATACTTTATATTATTTTTCACATTTTTTAGTATGAATATTTAATTATTCGTAAATTTATTCGTTATTATTATTTATTTTTTTATCTATTTATATTTATTTTTATTGTTATTTGTTTTGTTTTGTTTTTTAATCTTTTTCCTTTCTCCAGTTCTTCTTAAGTAAAATTATATGAGTTTCTAATGTTATATTTGTACTTTGAATAATTAATTATTAAAGTTTGTATTCACTCTAGCTGATGGACACTGTCCAAGCTATAAGTAAGTTGTTGTATTTAAAATTAGTTTGTTAAACATATGTAAATGTTTGGGGGCTCACTGGGGAGCTTGAGGATCGTCTTAAGCGATTAATGAACAGTTTTCTCAGATTTATCCTCGATACCCCCAGGGATGCCCATATTTCACACCGGTATTCCGAGTTGAAGTGATTATTTCCATCAATTCGACGACAATACTTCCTAGGTTCCTTCCTTTACCAAACTATTTCTTCCAAATCTCCTTCCTATATCTACAACCTCCTTCAGTTTAAATCTTCTGTCCATTCCCGTGGTACCCGCTCCCGTCCCTCCGATCTCTATCCTCGCACTCATAAAACAGCCTTCTTTGACCGTTCCTTCATCTCCCGAGCCTCCTCCTTCTGGAACTCTATCCATCTTTCCATTCGACACTCTCCTTCCTTACCTGTATTTAAATCCCGCCTCTTTGCTTTTCTCCTATTCTCCCAGGAAGACGCTTCTTAAGATTTGACCACCAGGAAGACCAAATTAGCTTTGTAAATTATATTGTTGTTTTCTTCTAACGTTTATGTATTTAATTTTATTCATATCCTTTTATAGCCCCCATTTCTTTAATATTTTTTTCATTTTTTAATATTTATTTGTTTATTTGAAACTATCTAATTATATTCCCATCCCCCTCTGAACATTGTATCATCATGCCCCAATCCAACGATAATTTATGTACATATTTCCTTATATTTTATTTTATTATTTAAGACTTTACTTATTTATATGTTTGTATTCTTTTTTTTTTTTTTTTTACACTTTCGTTTTTTCTTTATTTATATTCATATTTTTAGGTTAAATTTGTTTATTTTGTATTTATTTTTATTCTTATGGGACGAAGTCCCAGAATAAAGTATTGTTTTCATTCATTCATTCATTAAATAATATACACTTGGACTACAGCTCAAAGACATTCCAGACGAGAAGAGATCGTTTTGACAAGACTGAGAATAGGACACACAGCACTGACCCACAGCTACCTACTTAACAACCTCCATTACCCAACGTGCAACACGTGCGACAAACAGAGCATATCGGCGATACAAATGCAAATTAACGAATGTGATAAAACTCATTTTTCATTTTCAATTTTTCTGATTGCTGTTGGATAATGTACGTTGTGGCAAACTCTCGACAATTAAAGAAAAACAATTGTCAATTACAGGTAATCAAACTAACGAATGTGCAGTAAGTCTAATTAAAATATATCATAAGATAAAATGTATATAAAGTCATCTATAAGGTACCAAACCACTTTTCACATTGATACTTTGCATTTGTATCGACGATATACTAATATCTATATATATAAAAATCACGTGTCTGTTTTTCTGTTTTTCTGTTTGTTTGTTCCTTATACAAATCCACACCGTTTGACCAATTTGGACCAAACTTGGCACACATGTACTTCTTGATACGGGAAATCTCCTAGGCTAGGTCAAAATAGTCAAATTTCGAAATTTGGTCAAAAGGTCGAAAGTTTTGTTCAAGAAAAATTGGCTACACTGAACCATTCATATTCTGGCAGTCATTTTGAATAATGTCTCAAATTTATTTGTTGATGTTCTTGATAATTAGAATAACTCGAACTCATTGATGACTTTACATCATTATATAATCATATATATATATATATATATATATATATATATATATATATATAAAATCTTTTAGTTTTCACAGTTCGGAAGTAAGGAGTTCCAAATTGTTAATTAAAGAAGAGTGAATTGTTCAAAAATAGTAATTTTCTTTCCAGTGTTGCCTAGGTGGAGATTAGCAAGCTAAAAAAAACTTTCTTCTTTTTTTGCGAAAAGTTTTTCTTTTGCGAACAAAACTTTTCAGTTTTAACCTTTGTATGTTTATCTAAATTATAGCCGTATATTCTCAAGATTTGGACAAGTAATATCATCAATTTTATTAATTTCTGATGAAAATGTAGAGCAACACTGAGCCCCTAGAAGCCATTAACCATTATCCTTTTTTTTAAGTTTGGTTTGTTTATCTAATTTCCAAAACTTTTTAGTTTTAGTAAAATATTAGTATTTACCTAAATTATAGCCTTATATTCTTAAAATTTTGACTAATATATATTAATAAGTAATTTCAAATATTAAGTTTTTGATCTGTTAAAAAATGTTGTGATTATCTAAATTACAACCTTATATTCTCAGATTTTGGATTAATATCATATATTAGTAAGTAATTTGAAATATTAAGTATTTGATCTGTTGATTTGGAGTTTCCCGTTTGTTTTCCATAGTTAATTTTTTTGTGAATTGCATTTTATCTCATGCATTTGCTTAACATAAACTATGTTTTCAACATTAACCCATTAACCTGCACAGAACTTTAATAATTTAAATACTTTTAGTTCTTTAACGTACCACCTAAAATCATCTATGTGTGACATGATATTTAAACCTTTGGGTCATTCCATGTCAAATCAACCCAAAAAAATAGGATTTGACATCCATGATCTCAGATTTTAATGAAACTTGGCATGTTCATTCCTTTCATGGATATAAGTAAGAATATAAAATAGTTTTTCTCAATCTCAAATAGTTTAGTTTCATGCCCTGCTAAAGTATTTCAAATTTTGCAGTTATCATCGATTGGACAAAAGAAGTGCACTTAGTTCTAGAATATAAATCATACCTATCGACCAATGTTGATGACATTTTCTATGACAATACTTCAATAAATATGGAAGCCAGAAAAAAAAATAATGTAAGCATAAAGTTATTACAAATGTTCTGAAAAAATCCTGAAGTGTTAAAATGCATTTTGTAAAAATTAAATATGGCGTTCCACACTAAGTGGAATATCATCAAACGATAAAAAGAAAATCACTAACATAGTTTTTTATTATTATTCCAAAAGGTATACACTATCACATGAAAAAATAAAATGTATGGTTTTTTCACTCTTTAATTTTTTTTCCCGTTAAATACAAAAAATTGTTCAATTAAAATTTTAGCTAACAATATATTATTTTTTATAGTACAGCGATTTAATTTTAAAAACTATAAAAAATAACCCAAAGCTATTCAGAATGAAAACTACATGTACAAAACATTCATTACTTCAGTGAAGGGTTTGCTGGGCAATATAAAATGAAATACAGCTTAATTTTTATCACATGTAACTGCACACCAGTAACTAACATTAAAATTTGAAATATTAAGTTTTTGATCTGTTAACTTGCTGGTTTCAGTTCGTTTTCCATAGTTGAATTTTTGATTTGCGAATTGCATTTTATCACATGCATTTGCTTAATATAAACTATGTCTTTAACAGTAACCCATGGACTGTCCGAACTTATGAATGAATGAATATTTTCCTAAAAATTTACAATTTTACAGCAAGGAGTCTACCACATTTGATTAAGATTAAATACTAATAAGAAATAAATATAGAAGCACTGCAAAATAAAACTAAACAAAATACTAAATATTTACACTATGAACTTTTTTTACTTGAAGAGAAAAAAAAAATAAATACCCTACTTATAGAATTTTGACTGTCCGAACTTATAGCAGGTTCAATATCTACTTGGCTCATACGGAGAATTGTAGTGTTTGTCATTAAACTAGATGCAACATTAGCAAACTGTACTGAGTTTTTTACATTTTTAGTTTCAGATTTGCTCATAACTTCCATTAGAGACCAAGGATTTTACTCTTTCTCCCACCCTATCTACTACACGTTTGTCATGAGCTGTAGTAAAATATTTCTGCTAAAACTTTTTGTGAAATTTTTCTGAATGTATGTAAAGCAATCTTGACATATATTTATTTTTAAACTGAGACAATGGATTATTACTGTAAATAATTTCATTTTGACAAATCATAATTTTTTATTATTATATCATATAATCCTATCAAAAGTGCGTATACAGAATTCATACCTTTATGTTTAGTATCGGAACAAATGAGAAAAGTAGTGCATTTGTTTTTGAAAAATAATGCTGCTGTAAATAATTGAACAGTTTCTCAGGACCACAATCCTGATTGAATTCTGTTTTAACAATCGCAAGAATAAGCCATTGCAAGAACGGACGTTTTCTTTTCATTAATCAGTTATTTTATTTTATTTAATTCATTTATATTCATTTTTTTTTTTATTTCTTTCACCTAATTTGTAATTTTGATATTATAATTTGTTTCTTTTTCAATATTATTATTTTTTTTTTGTGTGTGTGTTTAACGGCGCATCTACAACTTGGCCATTAGCGCCGGGCTATCTATAGGTTGCCACCCTTTTATAATGCCAACAGCACGTGGTCGGTCACCCATTCAGGTACTGACCATTTCAATATTATTATTACTATTTTTATTTGTATTATAATAGTTGTTATCATTACACTATCATATTTCTCTATTTTAATATTATTATTATTATACTTTTAAAACTCAGGAAAAAAATATAAAAAAAGTGTATATTACTTTGATTGTAATGCAGGGAGTATTGGAAGATGGAACCTGCAGAATCTAAATGAACTCCCTCTAAATAAACTCCCCCCAAGCTATTCAATTTGTTCCTCATATAAATCCACAGCTTTCGAGCGATTTTGAACAAACTTTGCACACAGGTAGGGGTTGATATGGGGAGTGTCATAGGCTAGGTCAAAATCATCTGTCAGCTGTCTGTCTGTCTTTATTTTCCTTATACAAATCCACACCGTTTGACCAAACTTTGCACACAGGTAGGGGTTGTTACTGGGAGTGTCATAGGCTAGGTCAAAATCATCTGTCAGCTGTCTGTCTGTATTTATTTTCCTTATACAAATCCACACTGTTTGACCAAAGTTGACCAAACTTTGCACACAGGTAGGGGTTGATACGGGGAGTGTCATAGCCTAGGTCAAAATAATCTACCAGCTTTATGTTTGTTCCTTACAACTATATAATATAAAGTTGGTGTAGCATGGCACACTGGGTAACAGCTAGTAATATATATATTTCTTTATTGATTATTACATCCTGTATATAAATACATCTGATAATATGATAAATGATATGATATGAAGGTTCTGTGCTCAAGGCCTCCCAACTTCATCCTCGATTCACGCCATGGCACTGAGAGGGGCCTACACAAGATCCCTTCTGCTCCGACCAGTGGCTGGAGTCGAAGGGAGATCGGTGAGCTACAGAAAATTATCGCACTTGAATAAAGAGAAAGCCATTGCTAACACTTCACTTGGTCACTGCAGCAGATCTCTAGGCCAATGTCTTTTGAGTCGCCACGGTTGAGAGAGTGGGTGGGTGGCACTTGATAGGGAGAGGACTTCAGGATTTTGATGAGTGGAAAGTTTAGGATGGAAACGTTGGAATCTGGATAATACAACATCATTAACGAGTGGGATATTGAGGTCTTCATGGAGGTTAACGTTGGAAACGTAGAAGGGAGCATCGACTATTGTTCTAAGGACCTTGGATTGGCATGTTTGAATGCGTCTGATGTTCGATGTTTTCGCAGTTCCCCATGATATACTAATAAACTGACACAAATACGACCACATCAGACTGAAACTCAACACACCCGAGACACTGCAAGACGTTTTACGAGACGACGAACACGCAATTCAAAAACTCCTTACGTTTATTAAAAAACTAAGGAGGGAGGAAGGAACCGCTAAAACCAACATTCACAAAGACATTTAACTTCGAACTGAGCCATTAAATATGTATAAAATAAATTTACTTTAATTTATTCATAACAATTATGATTATGAATTCAAATTGAGGAAATAAAAAAAGAGAACCAAATCTGAAATATACTCCCTGACATTCACGTCCAATAGGGGTTTTTAAATTAATGATTATGTTATTAAATTTTGACTGAGCCAAGTACTGTTAATTGGAAAGGTTAATTTCCTTGGTAAAACTGTCTTTGAAAAGGAGAGCTTTGAAAATAAAACATTCAGAGACAAGAAATTTACCATCATGGTGTGATGAATTCAAACGCTATAAGACCCTCTTCATGAATTAAAATGATTAATTATTTTTATTTTATCCACTGCTCTGAATAATATAACTTTTTATGGTTTTGTTACAACTATTTAAACGAGCGGAGATAAATTCATTACCTAATTCCAAGAATTGAATTCTTAATTAACATGGGAAAGAATTGCCTGTTCATTTAATTATGAATCGAAATATTCAAAAAAACGATTTTTTTTTTTTTTTTACTATATCATTAGAGACTCGATGGGAATGAAGACCAGGTCATGGAATCGATTCCCACTATAGTGGTGGCTTTCTTCCAAAAAAGTCCGACTCGCAGGAACTACATCATCTTAGCGCGGTTCCGTTCTTATCCCTAGTCTAATTTGGACAGATTAAAATATTTATTTATTGATAAGGCTTCGCAACTTTGGCGAATCGCCTGAAGATTAAAATAGAAGCAGTTATTATTTTGTTCCACCAGTCTTGAAAGGTCTTGATTTACGATCTTACCTGGAAGGGTCGGTCAACACTAGAAAGGGTCCCGCTAGTTACAAGGTCTTGGAATCTAGGAAATCTATATTTCTAACAATAAATTGTTTTGTTATTTTACTTAACCAGTTTTATTGTAAAATACATTATCCAACTATAAGCAATTAAGAAATAATAATGAATAAAAACAGACAAAAAAAAACGTTCGAATAAACGAAATCAATTACTTCAATGTTTTAAGCACTTATTTCTCCGATTGACATCGCCTAATTAAAACTTTCGTCAGAACATTTTTTGTAGAGCATTTAGTAAGCTTTCGTAAGATTTTCAACCGTTTTCGAGATATTAAGAAATTATACGAAGTTCCCAAAACTTTTCATTATTTCTAGCAGTAGAAAATTGGTCTCATTTTACCTTGACCTTTTATGTCAAGTATTGATTTTAACTTGACCTTTCAAATTGGACGACGGATTTTTGTACCAAATTTCATCAAAATCGGACCATCAGGGAAGCCAGAAATGAGCTAACAGACAAATATATATATATATATATATATATATATATATATATATATATATATATTTACAAATTTGAACCACCATTAATTTCGGTCTCTAGGGGTTCTGAAACGCGAAATTTTCTAGTCGGCACTTCCGGATTGTTTCATGAGATCAATTTTATAAGCGGGGTTCCTCCCTATGAAGGGAGGGAGGAACCGCGCTAACAATATAAACAGATCTAAGGTGTTACACAGTAGCTGGTGAAAGAAAGAATGAGAAGGTCTCGTATTGCAATTCTCTGTATGCAGGGTCTACTTCCAGGTCAAGTCATATACTTTTACTGCCCTTTACCGTTACTCAGAAAGCTCTTTGTGTTTACAAACAAAGGACTCGGTATAGACCACCCGTATTAACCCAAAAGTGATTATATCAAGCTTGATAAACTTCCTGAATTAAATTAAGGAATTTAAGAGTGCTTAAAATAGGTTCTTGATCTAGTCAAAAAATTCAAGAAGAATTAGATCATGAATAGAAAATCTCGGCCAAACAGAAGGAAAATAACAATAACAAGGATAGTCAAACTTCGTTTTCAAAGATTGTTAGTTGTAACACAAAAACGGTCACTCATGATTCTAATAAATTAACTATGAAGGGTGATTACACAAATATTCCTGTTGAGGCTTTAAAGCTTCAATTTAAAAAACATATTAACCCACAGGAATTATAGATTGGCCTAAAAACATAAAATCATTGAAAAAAGGATTTCTTATTATTGAATCAAACAAAAACGATATAGAGGTTATATCAACAGAGTTTTTAAATATATGCAAAGACCTGTTGATCAATAAAATTAAAATAAAAAATAGAGTTCTCTGTAAAAGGTTTAATGAGTTCCATTAATTACATATTTTCCACTGTAGTTATAATTTTCACTATTGGAATTATTATCCAAAGATTCATATAATTACTCAACAATAGATTCTAATTTGAAGCACAGCTATTTTCGATATCTACCTGTTCTAAAACGTGAAATCATTTATTTGGCACTTCGGATGACGTCATTGGGTCGACGTCAGAAGCGTGTTTCCTATCTGTGGAGAGAAGCAGGAAACGAGTTAAAAACAGCAACCAATTAAAAGGTGAGGTAAATAGAGGAAAAACGCCGTTCGTGGTGGTAGACAATCTTACAAGGAATTTCGCTCAGAAATCTCCGAAATATTCTTACTAATTTTACGTATCCTGTTTTATAACCAAATAGATTTATATTCTATAATCAATAAGAAAAAACTACTAGCAATAAAAAACTATGGGTAACAGATGAAAATAGGGAATACCAAGAACAATTCTAAAGAACGAAATCAACACCAGTACTGTAATCTAGATATTCATAAGGCATCTTCGAATTCTAACAAACAAAATATTGCTTCTAATTATACGTATCCTGTTTACTGACTAATACATTTGACTGCTCTAAGCAAGTACAAAAATAACGAGCAGTGAAAAAAAAAACTGCGGGAAACACACAAATAGATCCGTTTAAATAAACGAAACTAACTAAGTTTTAAGCACTTATTTCTCCTAATGTGACGACCCCATCAAACATTTAGTAAGCTTTCGAATGGTAACCTTTCGCTTCCCAAGATTTTCAACCGTTTGCGAGATATTAATGAGAGTATGCGAAGTTCCCAAAATTTTCATTATTTCTAGCAACAGAAAATTGGTCTCATTTTTCCTATCCTGTTTTACAAACAAATACATTTTCCTAACATAAGAAATTACAAAAATAAAAAGCAATAAAAAATCAAGGGAAAGAGACAAAAATTACAAAAAGATCGACAAAAACCCGTTCATAAGAACGAAACATACGTATTTGAAGTTTTAAGCACTTATTTCTCCGATTGACATAACCTAATCAAAAATAGTTTCAGAATCATTTTTGTAGAGAATTTAGTAAGCTTTCAAATAGTTTCTATCCACTTACCACGATTTCCCAACCGTGTTCGAGATATTAATGAAAGTATACGAAGTTCCCAAAACTTTTCATGTCTGTTCATAAAATATTTTATTCTAACCCTTCCTTAACTCCAAAGGTAACATAACATTCAACATATTAGTTTTAATGAAAGTAGAACATGCAGATAATGTTTCAACTGAATCCCGTGATTCTAAGTACCCAAACCAAAAACGGTATTCAAAAACTATTTTTCCAATTTTCTCAAAAACGGTTAAAGCTATCGCCTTGAAAATGGTTTCATTCGTTTTCCTAGCCCAAGAAGCGTATAAAAAGAGTACTTACAAGCTTATGAAATCAAAAACGTAAGCTTTACGATTTTTTCTGCGCGAATTTCGCCCCAAACGCCATCTTTCAGTGGGTGGATTTTGCTGGTTAACGAACTTGACCTTTCAAATTGGACGACGGATTTTTGTACCAAATTTCATCAAAAATGAAAATTTCGCCAGAAATGAGCGAACAGACAAATATATATATATATATATACAAATTTGAGCCACCGTTATTTTCGGTCTCTGGGGGTTCTGAAACGCGAAATTTTCTTGGCGGCACTTCCGGATTGTTTCATTGTATGAACCTTATAAGCGGGGTTCCTCCCTATGGGGGAGGGAGGAACCGCGCTAAAATGGTGGTAACCGGTAGATGCCCATCCCATAATTCTGTGTCATATATAGGTATAGGAGGCCCAGTGACTGAGAGTGTTAAGGCGTGAGCACTTAACACTTCGTGCCAAGGGTCGTGGATTCGATTCCCACTAGGAGAGGTGGCTTTTCTTGGGAAAAATGAAAAGTCATCAGCCCTATCCTAGCTAGGAAAGGTTGGTGATCTATAGAAAACCCGTCCTAAAATTCTGGGTTAATTATAATGGGCTATATATATATATATATATATATATATAAGTACAGGTTAAAATTTAAAAAATATATTTCAATAATATAAGAGAATAAATATTGTAAAAATCTTTCCTAACTCCCTCAACGGTAGAAAAACTTGGCATGTTTTCCTAAAAGCTGAAAATAATATTAAAACTTTGTTAAATCAACGCATGTTCCGCTTCGTAATGTACAATTAAAACAATAATGCTTCGTATTATTTTAATTACCAATGTAATGGTAATTCAAATAATAATTACCATAATGAATTCGCTGAAGTATAATTCTCCTAAATCTCAACATGTTTTTCTTATTTTCATTTTAAACGTCACTAGAATAAACATGACCATAGCAGTTCGATTATTGCTTTCAATAGTTCTTCGAAAGAAATATATCAACATAAGATGATAACAACTGTAGTTTGATTGTCATGGCTGCTGTTTTGGCACGCCGTATTTACCCGATACGAATTTTTGCTGACACAAATAAGGTTATGATCGGATGAGTTACAGAATCAAATATACATCATTTGAATATAAGTCAAATTGAACCAATAGTTCCGTTTACAGTTAAATTTAACTGTTTACTGAGGTACATTCCAGGGGCGAGGTTAGCTCAGTGGTAGAGCACTGGACTAATAAGTTGGGTACCTGAGTTCAAATCCCGAGCAAGCACTAAAGATTTTTTCTTCTAGTGTCTTCATTCATGGGTTGAATTCGGCCTCCCTGACCGTCCCTAGGTCGACCCAGCCTTTAATTAATTTAATAATGGGTACCTGGGGTGCTAATGACTCTAGCAGTCGAAGCAGCCAAGGGGAAAATCAGGCGGCCGGGCATAGTACTGACCACACTATCTCACTAGTGTGCCGTATGGTCATGAATCAGATGCCTCTATAGTATCTGCCCCTCAGGGCCCTCGTGGCCTGTTACGGACTGATTTTTTTTTTTTTTTTTTTTTTTCTTTTTTCTTTTTACTGAGGTACATTCCAGCTTTTAGTGATTAAAGATATTGGTTTACAGAATGCCCTTTTTATTTTCAGTAAATAGAAGCTAAAAATATTATTAATTATTCATTTCTAGGAGCTCCACAACGCAGGTGATTTGCACCATGAGATGTGATAATTACAAAGTAAAAATGAAATAATTCAATATACAAACAATACTCGAACGAGGTGAAAAATGTAGATAAATGCTACCGGCCAAAAGCTTCTGTCTGTTTTGTTTCCAGACGTATGCCGCTCTAAAGATTATGTAGAAAAAAAAACATTTTCTCTGCTTGTACAAATTTTTATTCGACGTTACGTTACTTTTGTGAAATCAGCATTAAATTATCTTTAAGGCTAATGCGCTTTCAATGTTCACAAGTAACTTTTATAAACCTCAAAATCTGTTCACAAAGTTGATATTAATAAAAGCAATCTAGTTAGCGACAAATTTTCGAGAATTACTTATCTAAAACTTATAGATAACCCGTCCTAAAATTCTTAGTTAATAATAATGGACGTTAAAATTTAAATAAAATAATATAAAAAAAAATCTCCAAACTGTCGAATCACACAAAAGTTTTAAAATGTAATTATCTTTCCAATGGTATACTCAGAACGGAAATTGTCTTTCAATTTCATAATGTAATTTGAATTTAAGGGGGAAAAGTACTAATAAATAAAACCATTATCTTGTTTATCTTTGTGATCTTAGCATAATTAAATGAAAATTATTCTTGATGAAATCGGAATTTAATTATTGCAGTAGCTCCTACATTAAAGATGAATAAAAAAAAATGCTTCTTAATTAGTTATTAGAATATTTCCACTTCAACTTGAATGAAAAAAAAAAAAAAAAAAAAAAACGTTGGTACAGATTTCATGATAGAACGCGTTCAGATATAGAATAGAATAGAATAATATTTATTTCCAAAAACTCGTTTTCGAGACGTGGACAAGTCATATAATAATATTATAATACATTTAATACTACATTTTCAGATTTAAGTCAAGATGCCAGTCCGGATGCTAAATCTATTTCAAAAAATTCTTCAGTTGTATAACAAGTTCTTTGTCGGAGTATTCTTTTCAGTTTCTGGATAAGTCTTTTGGTCGGCTGGATGTTTCTTAACTCCTCAGGCAGGAAATTGAACAAAACTGCTCCACAAAACTCCACTCCTTTCCTATAAAACGTTGTCGTATGTTTCTGAATTTTGATTTTTCCTTTGCGTGTAGAGTAGTAGTGGTCATCTCCATGAATTTTTAATTGGGATAAGTTTTTTTTTTACATATTTTACTATTGCCAAAATATACAGCGACGGCAGTGTTAAAATTCCTAATTGCTCAAAGTATTTCCTGGCTGATGATCTTCTTTTTAGTTTCATGATGTGCCTTACAATTCTCTTTTGAATCTTGAAGATTTGGATGGCTTGCAATTTGTTACCCCACAATTCAATGCCATATAATTGTGATTCGAAAGTCCCATAATACACTATTAGCATAATTAGCAATGTTTGAAAAAATCATAAAAGTATACTTTTAATTTCAATATACTAACATATATAATATATAAATACTACGTAAGGCATATTTATACATTATATCTCATTGTATTTCTCTTAAAAATAATTAGAATTCCTTCATTATGAATAATTTGAGCCACAACAGGAAAGAGATAGGAAAGTAAGATTAAACCGAAGCATTTTTTCGGTTCATGATCCACTTAGTTCGACTATTTCAGGGGAGACAAACTCTAAAGGAAACAATAAAAATGGAACGTCAAAGGATTTTCTTGCTTGAACAAGTACTTTTACTTGAATGGAGTAATCAAAGGAAAATTGATATCTATCAGACATCGAGATAGTGAAGCTTTTAAACGCCTTCTCAAAAGAAGGAAATCGTCCGTGATAGCCAAATTACCCTTCTATATTGAATCAACTAAAAACTAAAAGATAGCAAAGTGATTTTTTTTTAATAGAACTAACAATTTTGGGTTAATCGTTTCCAATTAAGCTATGAAGAAACCTCTGTATTTGTCCCTTTCGTTTCCACGTTTCCACACACACTGTTAAAAATGTTTACAGTTGCAAAAAATTTGGAAGGCCAACAATTAAAACAAGAACTATAATGATCTACAATACTTATGTGCTATTTGTTTCTCTCCTTTAAGGAACGTCTTCAAGAGCATAAAAATAGAGTAGAGCCTAAATTTTAAAGTCAATTGTCCAATGCAATGAAGGACCTAAACTACATATATAGCGCAAGTGGAAATGTACGATGCTCGATGTTACTGTTTTTACCCATCATGTCATAGGCCTAACAATCTTTTTTTAGGGACTGTTTTTCTGTAGCATTGGAGTCATTGTGCAGCAGGAAGATGTTAATTTATTCCCGCCATAATAAAACACAATGTTCTCATGTCCAAAAATAAAAACACTGGAACTATTGTGTTCTAATGAAATATATATTAAAGCTACATAAAATCTGCTCTTAAAAATGTGAAATGTTTGCACATTTTAGGCCCTATGCCCGACTGAAAGATATAAACTGATCTAAACCAAATTAATACACAATGTTTATAGGCTTTATTCAAATAAGTTACAACTATTAAACTATTATATTCCGAAATCATCTTCTATATGGATCGATATTCTATATGGTCTATATGGATTGATCTTCGATATGGATCGATCTCCAAGGCTCAGAAGATCGATCTTCGATATGGATCGATCTTCTATATGGATCTATCTTCGATATGGATCGATCTCCAAGGCTCAGAAGATCGATTTTCGATATGGAACGATTTCTCGATTATTTACAATTACCTACGAAATTGGTATTTCATTTGGATTATCATTCGAGAATCGTCCATCACTAGTACGAATATACCTAAATAAGTCGATTGGAATGCTTGATAATGAAAAATACATGTGTAACTTCGATGTAGAAAAATGTAAGGCTATTTCTCTTCAAAAATAATACAAAATGAAACTGCTACTGTTAGATTATATTAAAATATATTATTTCATAATATATATTTTATATGTTTATCAAATGAGAAAAAAATATACTAAAATAATAATAATAATAGAGAAAAATGGTTATACAAATTAAGAGATTTCACGTCATCAGTTTTATGAATTTGAGCTAAAAAGATAACAAACACGAAATGGGAAAATTATTTCTGTTGTTAAAAAAATTAAAATAATAGATACCGATACACATTAATTATCTTTTCTTTAAGCAAATATATAACAAAATAACATTGTTATATAATATTTAATTATAATAATTAAATATAACATTGTAATTAATTGACCAATTTAATTTGTCAAGTTTGCACCATTGATATCAAACAGACATATGTTTATATGCCCCTGAAGGGATTCAATACTACTTTCCAAAGCAGTTCTGTTCGGCAGATAGTCTATACAACATAGACAATAGGCGCTCAGCTATTCACCCATCAAGATCTATGTAAGCTGAGGACATTCCTTACCAAGGTGGTTACCAAGGTGGTTGAGGTAAGTCACAGAAATGAGGAATTTATTTAAATTAGTTGATACATCTATATCCGATAAACAGTTAGCCTCTTAGAAATATTTTCACTAAACGGGAACGTAGATTCCAGGAAATTTACAATTCAGCTTAAAGTGTGCTCAGGGTCTAATGGACTGATTTGAGTTATTATCACAACAAATCTATCTCATTATTTGGGCACGAAGTGCATGCTCTCTCTCTCTCTCTATATATATATATATATATATATATATATATATATATATATACACATACCTATTAATTCTCAATAGGCGTCATATGACATGAAACATGTAATAAACCCAATGCAGTACATTATTAAAGATTTAAATTCTTTTTATATGTAAGAAGTTCCGTTATTTTGAAATTACATATTGTTTTGTGAAAAAATCATCAGGAAATATGAGGAGCTTAGTATCAAAGTTGGACAACTCCATTTTTTTCAGTTTTGAGATTTTTGTCGATTCTTAAGTGGATTTTTATGCTGCATTCGATTTTACAACTGTTTTTCATTAAAAAAGGACAGAAAAGAGGTAAAATTGCGTTTATTTCAACCGTTCAGAATCAAAATATGGACAATTCCAACATAGTTTGGTTTCAGAAAATGACAACAATCTTCCCCCAACATGCACTGCAAATCCATCATGGCTGAATATTTATAGTTACTTGTAATAAGTGCATTTGGCGATAATTCTTATTAATAACTAGCTGTTATCCGGCACACTGTGGTTCCGAATGCCGGATTTTGGGACAAAACCTCTAGGTACTTGAATCTTTCTGATTTAGGTATGATTTTTGAAGAATTTATTTTATGCCTAGTCGAATGAGACCACTACCAATTCTATAGAATAATTATTTTATTAATAAACGGCCTTTGTATAACAACAACCGTGAAAAACAGCCGGTAGTTAATTTAAAATACTCATACTTTACTCAAGTGATAGAGCTATGTATCCTTCCAAATATATTTTCAAGACCTCAGGTGAATAAATTAACAGCTAATGTGGTACTGGTAACTGTTCTCGACATATTCCTCTTTATTTAAATTTTCGCGTATAACAAATAAATATTGACAGTTTCACACTAGATATTAAATAGATCTCATCGTTAATGTTCAGTTATTTGCTATTACAAACTTTTCAACAACTCTCTGCAGAAAATAATAATGGTTAACTCGTTTTTCTTAAAATAATCGCATCGCTAATTGATAACATTATTTTATTAGCTGTGCACAGGTACGGCTGAGTACGGCGATGAAAATTATAGCACAGGCACTTCAATACATGTAGTTATAGGTAAAACTGTGCGAAGAGGATAGCTAAGTACCACTTTTTCTCTAAATTTAATAATATAAGGATAATTTAGTTTCATTTCAGTTTTGTCAAACTGTATTTAAATAACATTTTTCACTAATCATAACTATATAATTTTGATTTAATACATTAGACATAATTACATTATATTAAAACACCCTCGAGCATACCAAATTCATATTTGTTTGGTTTCAAAAGAGGATAGGTTCAATTTTCAAATGGCTCCCTCTGGTTTCAAAAACAGACAACTCCATGACTTGGTTTCATTTATTTATTATATGATGAGCTTCGTAATGATAGCGATGAGCTCATGATAAAGTTGTTCACACGTTCCTTGTCCAGTCAAAAAAAAGAAGAAAAAAAAAAAAAGAAGAACAAAAACTAAACAAAACAGTACCACAACATTAGGTATTAGATAAACAAACTATTTTAGTGATTTCCGCTGTGCAAGTATATTCAGAAATCGTATACATATATATATGTATATAATTCATTGATGTCTACATAGACATAAATGTATATTCAAACATAAATAAAAATAAGAAGACAAAATAAATAAATTGAACAGGTAATAGAAATTATTGCATAGTTTGTTTGTATCTGAAAACTAAATAAATATAAACAAAACATAAAACAAATAAAAAATAAATATTATATATATATATATATATATATATATATATATATATATATAAATAATTATAATAAAAGGGGTGGATAGAAAAAGTAAGTTCTGGTAATTACTATTTATATTTTGTTATATATGTTTAAAGTTTTAAAATGTTCAAGTATTTTGTGGATGTATGGACTACCTTCAGTCAGTAATTCGTGAAGGTCGTGAGGAATGTCTAAGTCACTACGCAGTCTACACTCTGTCAGTATGTGTCTAACAGTCAAAGTCTCATTACAACTTGCACAGGTTGGCCTCTGCTTGTTTTCCATTAAATAAGAATGGGTTAGATGGCAGTGTCCAATACGAAGCCTAGTCAAAATCACTTCTTCACGTCTGATGCGGTGTTCATTTGACCAGGCTTTCGTAATGTTTTTAATTTCTCTTAATTTCGAGTCTGATCTCTGCCAGTCAAATTCCCATTCTTGGAGGACCTGTGCATGTAATGCTGTACATACGTCTGAAGTTGTCAGTATGTTAATGTCTATAGTCTGTCTTTTTGTCGCCTGTTTTGCCGCTAAGTCTATACTGGTGCTTTGTGGTATGTCTTCATGTCCAGGTAGCCATAGCATTGTGACGTGTTTGTTATTAGTTTGAAGAGTGTAAAGATGGGAGAGTATTCTTGTTATAATTGGGTTTGTGCTGTAGATGTTTTCCAAGGAGAGTAAAGCACTTAAGGAATCCGTACATATAGTGATTTTGTCTTCTTGTACAGTATTGATGTTTGTCAGTGCTAGTAATATTCCTTGGAGTTCTGCTGTGAAGACTGTGGTTTGTTCAGGTAATTTCATCTGGTATGTTATATTGTCTACTATTGCTGCAGTCCCAGTGCCGTATTTTGTTTTGGATCCGTCAGTGTACAGGTACATTGTGTCTAAATTCTGTTTTATTAAGGAATTAAATATTGACTTGTAAAATATTGAGGCTGTCGGGTCGGTTTTTCTGTATTTTGTCAACGTCAAGTCAATCCTTAAGTCCTTGACTCTCCATGGAGGAATGTCTGTAAATGTATTCGTGTAAACAGGTATTCTTGATAGTAAAGAGTACTTTCCACTTTCCTTTAATCTCACAATTAGTGGTTTTACTTTTGCGCGAGATCTCATGTAATGTTCTATATTAGTATTGCTCAAAAAACTGTGGAAGCATCTGGTGCCCAAACCTGTTGCTTTTGCAATAAATCTAGAGCAAATTACTTGGTTTCAAACATGGACAACTCCACTATTTAATGTGTAATTACGGCCTTAATACTTATATAATTTTGTAGTGCCTTTGAAATAATGTTTCTGAGGCCTATAAGAATAACATATAAAAAAAATCACCATGATACTGACATCAATATAGTAGATATGGTTTTTTGCCTCTCCTGTAAGAAAAGCAAAAGTGGAGTTGTCCAACTTTGATACTAAGCTCCTCATGTGTACTTTTAGGTAATATCATGAATATTGAATTTAGATTGCTTCTTTGTTTTGTATACGGTTTGAATGTTTGTTTCGTCAGTGGATATAATTAGCCAGCTGAAAATAACCTAGAGTGGGTGATATAGAGAACTGGTCAAAGGGCCTTCTATCTCCCTGGCAGCTCATTAAAGAAATAGGATCAGCATGTTTTCGAACTGAAATAAAATCAAAATGACAATTTTAATTGAGTGTTGTTTTTCCTCCTTTTATTTTAGATTCGCTTCGACGAAAACAGCTTCAGATTTTAAAAAAGATGTAAATCGAAATAAGCTTTACAAAACAAACAAATATTATGGTTTCAAGGAAAACTTTGATTTAGAGTATTTTTATAAATTAATTTTCGTACAGAAATTTCCTGTGGAGGCCCGGTGGCCGTGAGAGTTAAGGCATGAGCACTTCACACTTCGTGCCAAGGGTTGTGGGTTCGATTCCCACTAGGGATGATGGCTTTTCTTTCAAAAAAAGGAAATGCATCGGCCCTATCCTGGCTAGAAAATGGTAGTAACCTATAGATAAACCGTCCTAAAATTCGGTGTCAATAATAAATGGACGTTAAAATTTAAATAAATTTCCTATGATATGAATTACGCAAATCAAATATTTATTTGATTATTATTTATTTGGGAAAGGTGAGACGGAATTGAGAATTGATCGGTCTTATAAGGAAGAATGTGTAACGCGATTGCAAAGTTACTACACACACCAAAAACCCTGGGTTACCCTGGTACGCTGGCTACCATGAGGAATCTATGAAATCGAAAATATTCGCAATTCATACAGAGAAGAAGAAGGCAACTAGTTTTTTTTTTTTTTTTTTATTTAAATCCATAATCTTTTTATTCAATAAAGCGGTGATTGTTTATGAATCAGGAAAATGCTAGCTTATTTTTTTTTAATAGAAATTGATTCAATTGTAGTTTATAAAGTTGCATCAAAATAATGATACATGTATAATCCTTACTGTGAAGGAATTGGAGGAGAAATATCCGTATGTTTTTATTATTGATCTTCCATCACATTTCAGCAATTCAGTGGTATTTAAGATCACAATTAACATAATTCCTGTGAATGTTTTGCTCTCCTTTCAGAAGCTTATCATTAATCATATGTGTATGTGTATATAAATGTGAAAATAATCCACACAGAAGTTGTTATATTCACCATTCATTACTATAATATATATATATATATATATATATATATATATATATATATATATATATATATTAAAACTACATATCTGTTCTTTACTACCATCTCACTGCCTGACACACGACACAGTGCAAATTAAACACTAATCTACATCTCATCATAATACATCGCATCATAATCACAATACAAAGCTAGAAAAGTTAAAATCTGTTAAATCATTACTTTGTAGAATTTGTTAGCATATTCTACTATATATTTGTTTAATTCAAGAAATAAGTAAAATTGTATTTTCCTATATCTAGATGTAAAATTAAGTATATAAATACTGTGTAATTTATATTTATATAATATGATGTACATAAGTAATAATGTGTTTGTATGCACATATATAATAATATAAATGTATGTATATATGTAATGATTGTTCTGAGCAAGTCGCTATAGTTACGGATGCTTATAAAATGAGTATTGAAAAAATAATAATAATAATAATAATAACGGATGTTTCTTCGTCTAGTAGAACTTGGAAGGCGTTATGATATAATGGTCAGCTGAAATGAAGAATTTTTCATGGGTTGGTGCAATAGATTTCCAATCTTAATTGTATTGTTTCCCCTTAATTCACCCAAATTACAGTCTATGAAAACTTGCTTCGGTCCTCAACATGAGAAATAAGTGAGATAATCTCTTGTGGCCGATCCTAAGCCGGGCAGGACCACTTCTGCTCTTCTATCCTCCTAACTGTAGTTGAGGTCCTCCTGGGAACAGGATACGTGTTTATCTCCCTTATCTTATGAAGATTTACTACAGCTGAAAATTGGACATCACTCAATTCTTTGGACTCCAAAAGACCAGACCATTCGCTATCTTGGAGCACATCTAGACACAAGACTAACTTGGCGACATCACATACACAAAAAACTACAAGAACCTCACACACGACTAATACAAATTTATCCATTAATAAATAGAAAATCTCCCCTAAAACACACCTGTGGTACACTACTATACAAATCGACAATACTACCCATACTAACGTACGCATGCCCGGTCTAGCTTGGTGCCAGAACCACACATTTAAAACGTCTACAAACATTTCAAAACAGGGTACTCCAATGTTCCCTGTTTTGTAAGGAACAGCCAGATCCATTGAGACTTGGAGGTTGATCCATTTTTCACTCACATGGGAAAGCTAGTGCGCAGATACCATCAAACTCATCCAGATTCCAGTAGTGCCTTCTTTTATCAGCTGGGACAAATAAAATCATCTGGAATAAAAAACAAACTTTACCAGAATTTTAAATCTTTAAATTTAATCTGAAAAAATCAAGTTTGTGCATAATACGCTATGTATTGGTCCAAATAAAATAGTTTTTGTTTGTCTCACTTATCTTATTAGTTCTTACATTGAATAACTTCTTTTCTTTTTTATTATTTGTTTTGTGCATGTAAAACAGTGTTCTCGCTGGTATTGTACCTCTGATATTGGAACTAATTTGCTTTGGAGGTTAGCTTTAAGCCTCCCACTACTTTAATTAATAAAACCCAGCAGCTGGCGGATGAATTTCATTCCCCACAACTCCATGATTTCCACTTTTGCACTCACGCCGACATATTGCCCCGGGCGCCCCCACTCACAACCATGAGTTTACAACTAGCTCCAGGCAAGGCGAACCTAAGGGGGTGAAGTGGCTTTAGTATAATTTACTGCATTGCTCGAGTAATGCACGTAAACTGAGAGTAAAATTAAGTGTCTCAGGCTGCAAATTCACACCTACCACATTCGGAACGCAAACCCTCAAGGAATGTGTCACCAAATCTACGTCCCTATTGAAGTTGCACTCATGAAAGAAGTTTTGAAACATTTTTTTAATGGTTCTAGACACTGAAAGCGATACCAGTTTAAATTTATATATATATATATATATATATATATATATATATATATATATATATATATATTCATACATGATGGTTAACATGATAGGACAATAATTATTGTTTCCTTTTTCCACCACAGAAGATGTGCGTTGCATTCCCATAGTAAACAATTTATTTATTAATTTAGTTTACATACATTGCCCTATACATAGGTATGTGTGTTCACTAATTATGACTCTAACTACTTGTAACTATAATATTAGGTACTATTCTACCTATAGTACCCTTTCTTAGGGTTAATATAAATTATTAACTTAAATAAATAAGAAGAAGAACATAATGGCCAGTTATTTGCCGCCATTTTTACTTTCTCGCAACGAAACATGGTAGAGCAACATAAGTTGTAAAAATGAATGAAAATAACTTAGTCTTCTCGTATTGACAGTATCACAAACTTCTTTGCCGACCTTTCGCTCGTCATACTGTCAGCTTCCTCGGGGCTTAGTCTGAGAGTTCTAGGATTCTGCGATTCTCAGAGTAAGCCCTGAGGAAGCTGACAGTATGACTATCGAAACGTCGGCAAAGAAGTTTGTGAGACGGTGAATACCAGAAGACTATAATATTTGGAAGCCTTCGAGTTAAATAGATTCAAAATAGATCCATTGTAAGTTGGGGTTTACTCCAGACCAATATTAATTTAAAAATTAACACTAGAGTCAATTGTTCATTACATATTTAAAATACCAAAACTATTTATCTATAAACTTATGCTAGCATAGGGGCCTTCAAATCTTGTTTATTTGTACACAACTTGAATCTCACTTACCCCTGCTATGTCATAGTCGTATTTAAAGTTTCCCAAATACAGCTATGTCAAAGCTTGTTGTGTATGGGAAAAAATAAAACCATATTAATAATCAAGCATTCTAATTATAACCTAGTTATTTTCATGTTTTTTATTTAGATTGACAATGGCGTGAGCCATTATTTAGATAAGTTTATAGAAACCTCAGTCTTCAAATATTTAACAACTATAAAGAAAACTATTAATGCTTCATTTGTACAATATATGTAGTTTATTTTGAGTAGATACATCAGGAATCCGGCGTGTCGGACACTAAATTTCTTTTGATTTAATACTCGGCATTGACATTACATATAAACTTTTCAACACATTACTCAATTTTACTATTCAACAATTTTATAATTATTTTTAAAAATGTTTCATCATATACAAGTAAATGATGGAGATGAATGTTTTTCCTAGAGGAAACATTAGAAGTAGGACCACGGATACACCAGAGAATTAATAAGCTGTTAGGTAATGTGAAGATACAGGGAGATAATAGTTGCTGTAACCCAACAGCGGTGCCGGTTTATATATGCACTTTATCCTCTCCTGCAGCACGTTGCACAATAATGCACCCTCCTGTATCCATACTTCCTCAAAGAATGTTACACAATATAGGATGTTTGATTCTAATGTTATATCGATGATATTCTCGTATAGAATAAGTCTGCATATTTTCTTTGTTGTGAAAAAGTAATAATTTTATACGAAAAATAAACACACATTTCTTCACACAGGAGCTGCATTTTTAAGTGTATACTTTTTAAATGTGGTAGTTTACCACAACATAGAATCTCCCTTATCCGGAGTTCTCTCATCCGTCGCTCTTAAATATGCAATATTTAACATGGTATTATTATTATATCCTCAAATAATAAGGTTTTTAAATTGCAGATTAAGAAAATATTGAATAATTTAATAAAACGCTAAAATTAAACATTTGACTATATGGCTTTAATATTCGTCTATATAGGTCTTAATTTACAAGGTAATATTTCAATAACGGCTGTTTCTTATTGGAAATTGAATGTAGATTCTAAAAATATGGTCGTTTTTTACGATATATTGATAAACAAAACCCGAAAACACAGTTTAAAAAAAAAAACACTAGTTTTAAAATAGACAAAACTTTGAGTAGCTCTGCTACATGTTGAGATTTTATATATATATTTCTATTTCTTTATTGATTATTAAATCCTGTATATAAGTACATCTGGTAATATGATATATAATACAATATGAAGGTTCTGTCCTCAAGGCCTCCCAACTTCATCCTCGAGTAACGCCAGAAAGACGCTCAGATGACGTTGAGAGGGGCCTACACAAGCTCTCTTCTGCTCCCACCAGTGTCATGTTGAGATAGAAGGCTCATTTTTGCCTCACTGAACTACAAATGAGGTGTAGAATAAACCCCTAAAGTTATGATACCTCAATGTGGGACACCCTGTATACATTTCAATAGGAGCTTCATTTGAAATTTAATTCACACGCAATGGTATTTCTTTTAAATTAATGAATAAATTGTATCTACTACTATATCATTTAAAACTATTACTATCAGAAATTTAAAAATTTATTAAATAGAATAAGTTTTAAACGATTTGCCAATTATTCAAGTCATTCACGACATTCCTTTGAGTTGCGATTAGAATTTAATGGTTATTAATATGTATTTAGCCTGTAATATATTATTATTAGTAGATGTTTCGTTTGCTCGAAGTTGTATTTAATTTGACAGTAATCAAAGTTTAATATACAAATTTAAAAATTAGATTTTGTAATATATTAAAAAGTACAAAAGTCGGTCAATAATTTATTTTACCACACGCCGACATTACAAAATGAATGTAGTAACTTGCTACATATATATTCAAACAAATGGGACAAATATCAACAGTTCTAGCGTACGAGATATAAGTTTTCAATTAATTTTTGCTTAAAAAGAGAAATGCAAGAGATCTTAAGCGTTTAAACGTAAATTTTCAAAGGAAATAGTAAAACACGAGACATAAGAATTTTTTTCCCCTTCAGTATTCCAGTGCCAAGTTGCCTAACGGAAAATGGTTTCCATAACCACCTGTTAAACTCGGCATTCCCCCCCCCCCCCCTCTTTCGATTCATTAAGCATAGCCTCGATAAAACTCCCTATTCACGAGGCTTATCTCGAAAGCAATTTTCATGGAACAAGAACTTTTCTTTCCAACTCAGATGTCTAAGATTCATGCAAAGGATTCTTCATGAATATAATTTGGCAGTTTGCCGGAATTGCTTAAGCTAGTATTAGGCATGGACTTTATTTAATTCAAATCAACAATGTTTACAAAATGCCAAAACTCGAATAATCACTATGGTGCTGTCCAGAATTAAATGCATGTGTGTGTGTGTATACATATATATTCACAATCAAACATAGCAGGTGTGTCGCAAGTACATGACAATACTCAAGGGGAACGAAACTAGACTGAAAATGTAATTAAACCCAGCCATCAACAGATTTTCTACCTGTTTTTGATCCTGACATGTGCCGTCGTACAGGCTATTGTATACAAATATTTTTTAACGTTATATTACTTTTTTAAATGAACATTAAATTTTCTTTAAGGCTAATGGACTTTCAATGTTCGCAAGTTCAACGTTTCAATGTTGAAAAAGTTTATATTAATAAAAAAGTCTATTTAGCGACAACATTTCGAGAAGCACTACTTTTCCAAACAAAAGTCTACAAGCTACCAAATGTCATAACAGTTGTATCATTTAATTTCAGTTTTAAACTGATCTTATATGTTAGAACTGAGATTATCTCTCAATTTAATAACGTAATGGGAAAATAAAACTACCGAAATATTTATTTCAGTGATCTTAACAAAAATAAATGAAAATTATTTTTGATAATATTGAAATTTATGATTTAGGTAAGTTTTACACTAATGTTCAATAAAGAAAAAATAATTACCGAAAATGATAACTTCTGCTACAACTGGAGTCTTACTTGCAGAAAATTTTCGTTTTACGCATAACTAAATTATAGTTATATAACGTCTTCTGAAGATAAAAACTAGCTTGCCCCCACTCAACATCAAACTCAAAACTGATGGGTCCTGGTCTGTAATAAAATATGAAGTTACTTATCGATTACATATTTCACTGGCCGTATATTTGTGTATTTATCCGCCGTATATTAGTGGGCTCCATCAGTCTACGTTGCTGTGATTTAATTGTTCTTAAATTAAATATGTAAGATTTCTGGTCACTCCTATGAATGGCGATTAAGAATTTGACAACATTGTTCTGTATCAAATAATTAAATAGGGGAGATTCAGATAACAGTACTAGTGAATTATAGTTCACTATTCCCAGGTGAGAATGAATTTAAATAAGAAACATCAGCTGATATAAATTCAAGACAACGCCTGCCCGCAGCCATCCTAGTAAGCTTTTTAGTCAGGTTAAGTCATCCTGAGATCGCTGTCCAAGGACTAGCTTCAAGCATCGGCTTCCTTCTCCGAACGCACTCAGAATACAATCTCATCAAAGTCTTTCAATATGTGCAATTACATTCACAGTGGGAGATAAATCATAAAAAAAAAAAAAATAAAAACATATTTTTTTTTTTATTTTGTTAAATCATATTTTAGGGTGGTAACCTATAGATAATCCGTCCTAAAATTCGTATTTTAAAAGGCATCATATTCAATTTACCTCAGATTATAATCAATGAAAACATTCTTAAACCTGGGGGGGGATGGATATATATTTAAATAGGATCACTTAATAAATGACTACTTCATGCGCTAAATGTCATGTCAGAAAGAACCACGGCATCATACCGCTTTTCCATAAATCCATCCCCTGGTATGAAAGCTTACAATAGATTCACTTCTTATGTATATTTCCATGTTGGACTGACATCCTAGATGAAGTCTACAACTCTTTCAACTGTCCTATTGTCGAGACTACTCCAAACCTCTTGCCCTGGGCTTCGAACGTTAGCGAGGGTTCAATAAGCTAATCACTAATTTTCAGTGCCATCAAATTTTGATGAGCCATCAATTTTCATCAAAATTTCTTTTCTTTTACTGGCCATCCTCTAAAAATTCAGTAGAATTGAAATTTTTCCCCTCAAATGCCAAACTGAAACAGTTGGATATTTTAATCGACTCTTTCTATCCAAATGAGTTCAATATTGACCAAACCAGTTTCCTGTTAAATTCCGATTGACGATAGTTCTAAATTATATAATAGAGAAAATTTAAGCACCACATTACCTTAGCATTTATTTTGTGCATACTTACGTTTAGTTGTAGGCTAGAAACATATTTATTATTTTTTTGTTCTCAATTCATGTTTATTTAAAATCTGTACAATTTAAAGCACAATAATTAATTGTGCTGGCCTATGTATACATATCAGTGTAAAACAGTATATGGAAGGAGCCAAACATTATCGACACTTCCTAATATATCTTAACATTTTATTTTTGGTGTTTTTAACCGCTGCACAGTGGGACGAATGAGCGATCTAGGAGGAAAAAATTCTGTATTACTTAAATGGAGTCCGCTACTAGATTTACATGAACAATAACAACTTAAGATGAAATTATAACATGTTTTAAGGCGCTTTCCAATCAATTCGTAATAAATACAGATATTAACAAGTCAGCAGCTACATCTTTGTCATTTTAAACAATCGACTTGAAATAAAAACACCCAACTGACCTGAACCAGGCATGTAAAGGCAATATACCAAATTTATAATATTCCTTTAGCGCGGTTCCTCCCTCCCTCATTGGGGAGAAACACCCCAAGGTTGTTGATTTCATGACACAATCCAGAAATGGCAACTAGAAAGTTTTACGTTTCAGAACCTATAGAACTAAAAAATAATGGTGGTTCAAATTGTTTTATATATATATTGAGATCTTTTCTACATGTTTTAATTTCATCTAAACTGAGATATTTAAAGTTTTGTTACTTTTGGAGTTAAGGAAGTATTGGAGTAAAAAATATGTTTTTAATCGGCATGATACTTTTTGTATATTTTCGTAAATATCTCGAAAACCGTTGAAAAGTAATAATAAGTGTAAGGTGACTGTTCGAAACCTTACTAAATGTTCTATAAAAAAACGTTCTGAAGCAATATTCGAGTCGGACTTTTTTAATTGAAGACAACACAGGAAGATCGTTCATAGATAACTGAGTAGTTCCAGATGGTTTTGAATAATATCTTTTTGAGCTGAAACAAGTCTCTGAGTTGTGAGGCTTACAATGCTCTGTAGGTTTATGGTTTCGAATGTTTCAGTAACGGGCATATCACACGATGAAGGATGACAATTACCCTTGGGTTTCGATTCTTGGGGGGGGGGCGGATGTTGGGTAAATATAATGGCCTTTTCTTAGAGCTAGCTTTCGAGCTTTAATATAAATATTCTTTGTTAATTTGTAGTCTATTATCAAAGCAAGGGCCTCCTGGTTGGAAAAAATACACGTATGATTAGTTTCACTAAATCATTATTTTCAGTTGAGTTGCAAATTCTGAGGGAGATTGAACTATTTCTCTAATATGATTTAGCATAGAGTCTTCACATACTTCCAAACAGATACTTCTATGGCGAACGCTAATTCTTCCGTACTGCGTGACTTTATAATATCTTTAGCTTTATTTAACTTTGCTCGGTCACAGCAGTCGTCGAATCGTTTAATAGAGCGACCGAAATCAACAGACAAGTAAATGGCAAAATGTGTTGAAACAAGTATTCGAACATGAACAAACTGTCTAGCCAATCATTATTTTTAATACATCTGTCCGGATATCTTTCAGCCTTGTGCCATTTCATTTTCGTAATTTTTAATTTTAAATGAGTCTTTAATGTAGCTGAAAACGTTGGAATAATATTTACTATCTGAAACGTTTCCAAATATGGCAATATATATTGAATCTAGCTCATTACAATTTCACCAAATACTAAATAGCTTCCTACGCGGAAATAGAATTTATTTTCTACAAAACTCAAAAGCAGACGAAAGCAGCTAAATGTTTCAATTTTGTCTCGTATACCTTCTAAGTAACCTGTACCATAAATTTCACAGAGGTACTTTGAGGTACTTTTTAGTAAAAGTCCTTTTAAGTTTTAAAAATGCCTTATTTTAAAGCATGTTAAAAAAAATTACATAATAGGTCAAATTATAAACTAATTATTTGGAGAATCACCTGCATGAATAACAGTAGTGTATATTCACTTAAAAAAATTAATAATAAAAAAAATTCAGTATGATGATGTACGGAGCTCACTTGAAAGACTCGATGGTTTAAACTAAATGTAACCTGTCGAATCAAATACTATTTACAGCGTTGTGTTTACTTTGGAATTCGCCTGCTAAAATCAAAACAACCTCTAATACGGTTCCAGGGACATCTTCCCTATACACTTAATACAACAGTTTCATCATTTTCGAACATGGATTTTTTCCACCTATATTGGTCATTCATCCCACTGTGCGCTGTTAGGGTAGCTGGTCACGGGGCCAAAGTCTCTTAAGCCTCCTGGAAAGGTTTTTAGGATGGGTCTGAGTGGAAAGGGATTGACCTCTAGGATTTTGGTTGGATAAAAACTTGGAATGAAAGGTTAGGAATGGGCATTTAAGAAACATATAAGTTATTTATTACAATAAATTCAAATGTTGAGCGCTCAGTATTGTTGCCAAAAAATAGAAAGGCATTGTCTTTGCTCGTCTTAGGATTTACCATTAAGGGATTACGCCAGTATCTATCGAAAAGGCAGTAGAATGCTTTAAATGAAACTTGTACTGCTGAAGCCAATAACAAATATATTCAGAATGTATGACTTGAAATCCCTCATATGTCTTAACTTTTATTTGAGTATAGACATTATCGCAACAAATCTACGAAGAACAAGATTATAGCCACGTTGAATTCACCGGTTCCCGTTGATCACGGAATCTAAGCGAAGTCGGGCGTAGCCAGTACCTGAATAAGTGTCTGACCGTGTGATGTAAAAGGGTGGCAACCTGTAGATAGCCCAGTCGATGATACACCGTTAATCGAAAAAAAAAAGAACGAAAAAAAAGATGATGGTCTCCCTGTGGTCCAGTGGGTTGCATCTTGGATTCTCTTACGGGAGATGGTGGGTCTGTGTCTCGCCTGCAGCTGGATGAGTTTTTTCGTTCCAGGGCCCTTGAAAAGTTCCTTGCTGCAACATGTATGTTTAGAAAGGGTAGTAACCTACAGATAGCCTGGCGCTAATGATCTAGTTGCAAATGCGCCGAAGAAAAAAAACAAGATTCTAAGATCCTTTAAGAAGTTCTTTAAGAAAGATTAATGAATCATTCCATGGAAAATAGAGAATAAAACATCATGACATAAAGCTAAATTTTATTTTAACTATATTTATCTTATTCATAATTTTATATAAATCGAATTTATAACATATAATACAATAAAATTAAGAATTACTGTTTTCTTAAGCAGGCTACTCACAATCAGGCAGGCCTGTCAGTTAGGCCTGAACAGTCCGCCTCAAAGCCGGTCGCCTGAACATGTATATATTCCGGCCGGTCTGTCAGTTAAGGCTGTTCAGGTGGCCGGAATATATACACGTTCAGGCGTCCAGCTTTCTGGCGGACTGTTCAGGCCTAACTGACAGGCCTGCCTGAATCGTGTTTAGCCTGCTTTAGAAGGCCCATCGTAATGTGTTAAAGAGATAACGCACTATAATAAATATGATAAATTCTAAAATAAATGTTTATATTATTTAAAGAAGAATTTTAAAATGTTGTTGTTTTCCAACATTTATTTGGATTAATTTAGTGGGACATAAAACTGCACAAAAGCTACTAAAAATTCTTAAATGAATGATTAATGTAAATGTAAATTATACGAAAATCCAGCCTACTCCAAATTCGTTCCTTAAATATTCCAGAATTAATTATACACTCCAGGCAATAAAATTAAACTATAGGTTTATTAGTTTTTAGAATTCTTAAATAAATCTCTCTTACTTTTATAGCTAGATTGCATGAATAGATTATGCAAGTCCTATAAAAGACAAAAGAAGTAAAATATTCGCTAGTTCAAAGACCGACATTTTCCTCTTCTAACCTTTCAAATGTTAATCCTTATGTAAGATGATAATAACGGGAGAAACGTTTTTCTATTTTCCACAAATGTTAATTAAAAAGGAAACGTGATACCATATAAGCAGCTTACATTGGCAGGAAATCTCCCTATCAAGTAGCTATGGTTAAATAAGTAGTATACATAACTACTCAATAAGAACAGAAAAAATATAACAACTAAGAAATATAGGTACCTGTACATTTATTATAGGTTTGAGAGAAATATGTCGCACACTCAAACATTTATTATTTTTAACCATGCAAATATATGTTGAATCTTGCAGAATTAATGATATTATTCAAGGCATTATGATGTACACATATCTTTTCGTTTGATTCTATGATTTAATATACCCTTAATTTACAACGATATTTCAAACCCCATTCTAATCTAATAACCCAAATGTGTTATATTTTTGATCAAATTAAACCTATAACATCATTAAATAATGTCCTTTTCTGTGAATTCATTATTGACGTGTAATATTTTCGTTTATATTAATTAGAGCTTATATATATAGACGAACAAGCTTTTTCAGTGCTTGAATTTTAAAAAATAAAAAAGTTGATTATTTTTGGCTTACTTTCCCCTATGCCGACCATTCACTTATATAATTCAAATCATTTTTTATATGTATTTTTTTAAGTTGTGCATCAAAGATTATCGTGACAACTACATAATACGAATACATTCCTCATAAAAATAGGGTTCCCGTACAATCCAGAACTATAAGTGCCACTAATTGGAGTGTCAGGCCGCGCATACACACACTTATATATGCATTGCAGAAATCTTAATCCGTTCAAGGCCTGCTGAATATATGTCAGTTGATTTGTCAATTAAAATTATAAGTACCTATTGGATCGAGATACAGAAAGACACCAAGATAAAGGTTGAAGAAAACATTTATAGGTATCTTTAAAAAGAAAAGAAAAAAATGAATAAGAGAGCACATTTGAAAAACGTTCACCTTTTCCATGGTATAATGATGTCTTATTGATTTAATGTATCAATTAAATACGCTGGCCGCGAGTTAAGACCTCAAACACGCCGTTCGAAGGGTCGTGAGTTCGATTCTCACTAGGGGGTGGTGGCTTTTCTCTGGAAAAAAAAGAAATGGCATTAGCCCCATACTGGCTAGAAAACGGTGGTGACCTTTAGATAACCCGTCCTAAAATTCTGAGGTAATTATAGTGCCTGAGTATTGCACTATCCGCTATTCCGAACTCATGAAGACAAGAGAACGTCATAACAAGGCCTTTTGTTTTCTCTTTTTAAAGTGTTTTCAATCGCCATGCAGTTTCGGCGCTTCTACAGCTAAGCTACATAGGTTCCCACCCTTTTAAACATTCATGGTGAAGTAGGGAATTCATACAGCAGGCCCATACATGAAAGAACTCATGCTACCATGGAGCTCCAGGCTGGACTCGAACCCACTATGCAGATATTAGACAGAGGATTAAAAACTAACAAAAACATGTTTTAACGCTTTTAATAGCTTTACTTGATGTTAGCCAGAAAAAAATCGAGGGTAAAAAATCTAGCCAGACCACCAAGGTGCTAGCCCAGAGCAGCTGGCGATGTCCGACTCTAGGCCAGAATAGGATTAGATCAGGATTTAGTGGCGATTAACATTTTATCATGTTTTTACGCCCAGAGCCATGTTTTTAGGCCAGAATATATCCAGGCCCAGAAACCCTATCGGGCACCCGGTCACTAAAAACTGGGCTAGTGTATTCAACCAAAGGCTCCGAGATAAACAAGAAAGAATATATGAGTGACATTTCTTTTCTTTGGTTACATTTCCTACCAAAACTGATTTTGCTCACCGTAGTGTCAAAATTAATTTCCTTTTTGGTTGATTAATTAAACCTTACGAGTGCATGTATTGTGGTCGAATAGAATGGTGAACTTGCTATTTATAAAACTAATGTAATAATACATCATACATAACGTGAATCAGTAATGATTCTATATTCCGCACGAAAATAATTTATTCTGGTTCATTATGACTTTCCATGAATATAATGCATCTTCTATATTTAATGCCAACATTGTCATGTATTGTAAATCAGGACATGGGCAGTAGCTTGTAACCTGTCATATATCGTTGATATTCTTAATATAAACATATTGAGAATGTTTTTATAAATATTTTATTAAATTCCTCGCTTTATTGTTACGCCTCTTCTAACATATTACGTTCCCGGGGGAAAATTAATTAGTCAATAAGTTAGGACATACTTCCTCGCTCTCCTCGGGAATCATTTTCAACCAATGAAACGTTCTGTGTTTATATCTTCAAGGTAGCTTAGTAATCATAACAGAAAGTTAACTATTTTCTATTCAGGTATATCCCCTAACAGTTTCTAAAACTAAAGTTATTGATGTGAATCGCCATCGTTTTTGCAGAAAGACCATTAAGCGTAGACTAAAACAATTATCGTCCAAGTTGCGTAGCATTCATAAATAATAATAAAGATACATGTCATTCGTGGAAGATTTTGTTTAGGACCCTGTTATTGCGTATTGATCTGTTTCTAGATTTTATTCATAACTACTTGTGTTTCGTTTAGGTTCTGTTCAATTTAGCACTTTCCTCCGAAGGAAAGTAGCAATTTATGTTGCACTCATGACGGAATTTTTGAAAAATTTCTTCGAGTCTTTATCGATCCTACCTAGTAGACACCAAAAATGACCCCAGTATAAATTTATATATATATATATATATATATATATATATATATATATATATATATATATATATATAGTTATTTATGTGTCCTTAAACACGATACAGGCCAGAGTTTTTGTTTTTTTGCCACGAAACTTGGTATATAGTACTCCCCCATCAAACGATTGAACGAGTTCGTTAACCAACAAAATCGTTCCATCTGGAGGGGGGGGGGGTTACTCCGGAGCCAAAATAGTTATTTGCCAATTACAGTCGTAATTTTTGTTATCTTTCAACGAAACTCTGTATTCGTAGTGGTCAACTGAAGAGAAAAATGTGTTCTAATAATAAACTAAATTGGTTTATTAGAAGGGGGGGGGGAATTACTCTGGAGCCAAAGTAGTTATTTGTCATTTCCGGTCGTAATATTTATTATATTTTATTCGACAAGATCAGGAGACGAAAATGTGAAGTTTTGTGTATTTATTACCTAGTGTAGTACCCCATATATACAAAATTCTGGAAGGAAATTAATTACAAAAGTAATAATTGAAACAGGTGTTCATAATAAATTCAAAAGAGCAGAACTATTTATGTTTTTATTTTATTTATCTATCTAGGTCATTTTAAGCAAATTATTCAGGAATGCACTCTACACGACCCAATTCTGAGGAAAGTGCTTAGTTATGCAGCTCCTGCGTGACGGAATTTTATATTTTTATTTATTGTATAATTAGATTTGTATGTAATTTAGTATCATTAATATATTCCTGAAACTGGAGCAAGCTTTAATGATTTTCATCTTAGAGGAATATGGACTCTATGTAATTTAATCAATGGCAAAATATTAGTTTCTGAACTGAAATAATTGTGTCTGTGTTTTTTTGAATGACCTTCCGCAAAACTTAAGTAAATTCCTTCTTGTTTCTACACAATTAAAATCCTGCTAAATTATTGTTTCAACAATTATTTTTACCACTTAGGAACGTTGCTTCCGGTTTTACTTTTCCCAAGTCCTATTTTCGGCATAATCAATATTTCTATTCACTGATATATGCTACCTTCGTCGTTTTTATCTCAAAAAATTGTTTGTTTATTATTTATTCAATAAACAAACAATTAATGTTATGTAAGTCCGGCGTAATTAATAGTCTGATGTGAATGTTATATTTTAGAATAGCCTGTTTAACGTGGTTGTCAACGTCTGTACTTAGTGTGCTCCGGTATCCAAAGCATTGTAATTTCTTGTTGTTTTAGTGTAAATGTTTTCCATAGAGTGTAAAGAGCTCAAAGAAGTAGTAATATTATAATATCACTTTGCTGTATGTTATTTAATTTAAACACTGATACATGTATCTAGTTCGGCCGTAGAACTGTTGTGTATTCGTGTAATTTGATCGAGTTAATTTCATTGTCTGTCGCTGCAGTGCCGGTTTCCTGATTAAATTAAGAACAGTCTGAAAATGGAAGAGTGCCGTGGGAAATTCTCTGGTGAATTATTCACAGACAAGAAAAGTTGTAAGACGAGTGGGTCGTCTTTATTGAAATGAGTCATTCTTTGTAAATTTTCTTTTTTTGAGTTTTTTACATACCAGAGGTTTATTGGTGTGAAGAGCGGAATGCAGAAACAAGGTGCCATCTATTATTCTGTTAATAATTAATTTTTTCATTTTTAAGTTTTAATTAAACTTTTCATGTCTGTTCATAAAATATTTTATTCTAACCCTTCCTTAACTCCAAACGTAACCAAAAGTTTAACATGTCGGTTTTGATGAAATTCAAACATGCAAAAAATGTTTCAACTGAATTCCATGATTCTAAGTAACCAAACCAAAAACTTGATTTAACAACTTTTTTTCCGATTTTCTCAGAAACGGTTAAAGCTATCGCCTTAAAAATGGTTTCATTCGTTTTATTAGCCCAAGAAGCCCACGAGTACTTACAAGCATATGAACTCAAAAACGTAAGCGTTACGATTTTTTTGCGCGAATTTCGCCCCAAACGCCATCTTCCAGTGGGCGGATTTTGCTGGTTAACGAACTTGACCTTTCAAATTGGACGACGGATTTTTGTACCAAATTTCATCAAAATCGGACCATTAGGGACGCCAGAAATCCGCGGACATATATATATATATATATATATATATATATATATATATATATATATATATATATATATTATACACAAATTTTAACCACTGTTATTTTCGGCCTTTAGGGGTTGTGATACGCGAAATTTTCTAGTCGGCACTTCCGGATTGTCTCATGAGATCAACCTTATAAGCGGGTTCCTCCCTATGAAGGGAGAGAGGAACCGCGCTAAAAATAGCTCTGGAAGGTCGGTATGACAAAACGAATTTAACTAAATACCTTTTCTCCTCAACAGCCCTGATGAATTGGCTTAGGGGAATTCTGGCTCCCAATGTACAAACTCAAATTGATCTACTACTGAACAATAAATATATTAAATAGATTCTCAGCTGAATTAGAGCTATTATCAAATGTATGCTTGTTTTTAGTTTTGTTAGTTCAATCGCAATCCCATTTAATGATTACTTTGAAATTACCATCGGTAAATATCGAATAAACTCATCTAAATTCAAAACTAAACTGTTAACTTTGTGGTCAATTAGTGATCTAAACTAAAAAGTGAAATTTTAGTTATCTAATGTCAGAAGTATTGTACTTTTTTCGCTGATTCTAGAAAGTATTAATAATGGGACCCATTATTTTAGATGTGGTCATTCATAAGAACAAACTCGAAGAGTCTGCGTCTCATTATCGTTCATCCATTTCAAGATCATCCCCGTATGGCTTAGTAAAAAAGAATAGCTTTGATTACTTTTTACTGAGAAAGAACCAAAACTAGCTAGAAGAATGAAAAAAGGCGGAAAACTGACTAGTATTTTGTTAGTTGGCAGCACAAACACACGTAACACGTTCACACACACACACACACACACACACACACATATATATATACAATTTAGTTCGTGCATATTCAACAGATAGATGGAATTCACTATGAGTCACTAGTAGACCAATAAGATTTCGAACCTTTACGGATTTAGGCTCAGGGTCTGCCAAAACATACGCATGAATTTTTTCAGATATTTTCTACGGGTTTTTTTCCCTATTTAACCTTCACATGACCTTGAATCTGGTGTTATGATGGTTAACTAACCCGCTCAGCGTAATTAGTGAAAAAGCGTAATTAGCCCAAAAACCCTATAAGCTGTTTATAGTTTTAAGAAGAGCCCCTGATGAAGTAGGATATTCCTAGATCATTAATTAATAATCATATAATTATTTACATATAATAGTTTCTAATGGCCCAGATTTGTCGATGCGCCGTAAAAACAAAAAAAAAAAAAAAAAAAAAATAGTTTCTGACCTTTTGCATGATATAATAAATGGATGTAATAAAGATTTTCTTTAAAAATTATATATTGGGTTTGTGCAAAAATAATGCAGTTTTTCAATGTTCATTTTGCTTATGCAAGTGAACAAAGATAATCTAAAATCTATTCGATGGATTATAAGCAATGGTTATTAATGTCATTTTTTCTCAAAGATTGGTATAGTTTGTGTTACATTTTCTGTGATTAAGGACCTCTGAAATTCGGCATATCAAAACAAGATTTTCGTCATCATCGAAGTACGGCACAAACCACACGTAACATAATTGTTGTTTGGGATAAAGGAAGTTTGAGTGAATATACAGAGCTGCGATGATTGCAAAAATTTCGTATTAAAGATTTCAATTGTTGATCACGATCAACTGAAGGATTTGGTAGAAGAAAACCCTCGCAAAACTACTAAGACATTGCGAGAGAAGTTGGTTTTGATCACTCAACCGTTGTTTGCCATCTGGAATGATTTGGTCATATAAAAACCAGCATTATATTATCACTGACCCAATATTTCAAGTCGGATAGAAGAAGATTTGAGGAAATTCTTTCGAAATTCCACTCATTCCATCTATTTTGTTACAATCTTTGGAATTCGTTTAAAGTGTGTCGGATTTCCTAAAATATATTCTTCTTGTTCTATTGAGATATGAACACACTATATAGTAAAATTGCTTCCTTCCGCCCATTATGACAATAAATTATTAGATAAATTACTTAATATATGTACTTAAGGTAATAAAGAGATCATTAGATATTACTTCTTTAGTAGGAGACGAACCTCTAACCTATAGTCCACTGACCCCTGTGTTGTGACAGAAGTTACATACTTAGAACCCCCTCCATGTAGAGGTCCAGCAGAGAGGGAGCTCCAGCTCCTTGCTAGAGATCAGTAGCAGAAGAACTCTCCACCTGTACGGAACAGCTGAAACAAGTAAGTCTAGTAATAATCTACTCGCAACTAGAAAGTATGTCAGGAGAAAGGTTCCGTCCGAGATATTACCTACAACTTAATTTTTGGAAATATGTTTATTTCATTTAAGCTTAAGGGAGACTTGTAGTTGGCACCAGAGATTTGCGTTGTTTCTTACAGGCGACGCATTGAAGTCTCTGAATGTAACAGACCTGACAAACTAAATATTCCACACGACCTATCGTCTTAGAAAAAGTAATCCGAACATGCTATTTACACTGCACTATTTATATTACATCAACATAAATCGCACTATTTAATTATTAATAAAAAAGTTATATTTGTGTGTGTGTGAGTGTATGTGAATATGTGCGCATACATATGTAAATGCAGCTTATTATTATTATTTAATAATTTTTATGCACCGCGTCATAGGCGAATTGAATTTTTTTCGGTACTCTTCAATAGAGGGTGGTATAAAACTGGTTTAATCCATTATTTTTCTTACAAGAGTAGATACACTTAATTACGAGTTTTAAACATTTTGAACAATAATGTTTAAAATGGATATTTATATAATATTAATTGCACTAACACATTTAGTTGAAAACTTATTATAATTTTATAAAGTAGTATACAAAGCTTTCATTTTAACTGTTTATTTTTTAGCCACCAATATTCCACAATGTTTGTATGATTTCCAAAGACATCTAACACGTTTGTCGCCAGCTTTGTTTTATAGTAAATTTTATTTTTAACTGTTAATAAGAGCTCTTGAAAAAATTTAAGAGCATATCGCCCCCATTGTAGTGCTCCAATATAAGAAGTAGTAAAGTAAAGTAGTGCTTCTTATATATAAGAAGAAGACTGACTGACTTGCTCGTTACAAAACGCCTCGGAATTAAATTTCATAAAGATTTTATTAATGTAATTTTTCAGGCATTTTATAATAATCACTGCTTTATCAAGTTTCATTTTCTTTCTACCCAGAGTTATTCTGGATGAGATATTATTCTGCCATCACACCAAGCTGCTTCTTCTGCTACTAAAAATGTTTTTTCTAAAAATCTGAAACGCCTGTTTGGATGATACCTGCTACATTTAAATTTTGATTTACAGCCGCAATCAATGTAATATGTAGTTTTCGAGATCTTATGCACTTTTTTATATATATACAATTTTCCCAATATAGTCCATATTTAGTTCATTTTGTGATATTCCATGTAAAATAATTATACCATTTATTTTTTACATCAACATTATAATTCCAATATAGTATACGTTATAAGTTTTAATTTTAAAACTAATTTTTTTTTGTTTTATAGTTCACAAATTGTTCCCTATAAACCCTTCTTTGTCTTTATTATTTTTTTTTTTTTTTTTTAAATTTGTATAGTATTTCTAGATTGATATTGGTAATTTTGGATTAAGCTCTTTTTTTTTCTTTAGCTTGCTATTATCTAATAGCTTTTTAGTTGTGGCATTCCTCAGAAATGAAAGAGATTAGCGTCCGTGTTCGAATAAAATCACAAACAATTTATAATTCTAATAATATTCTTAAATTAAAATAAAATAATATAAAATTAGTAGCAAGTAGTAATGATTTCCGTTACAACCTAACTCATTATAGTAAACTTTAACAGCAAAGTTTAAAAGTCTCTCAACCATTTGTTTAATACATCTCCCTTAGACATTGTTTGGCTTAATTTCTATAAATTTTTATCAAATATCAAAATAATTATTTACAAAAATCATGTTGTTGAACTTTAATTTTAATTAGGCATTCAATTCATTTATTGTATAAAATTTAAATGCCTTAATGTGCTATAATTTGTTTTTAGTTTTCTTCTGATCGTTAAATAAATTGTTTGCTCAACGTATTTCAAACTCATTCATTAATATTTTGTTTTCTATGTCAATGAGCATTGCATGAATTTTAAAAATAAATATAAATATGGTATGATACATTAATTATTTTTTACGCGCAATATTTACGTCGATTAATTAAATAAATCTGTAATGAAACAACGTAACACTGCAGGTGAACGAATAAGAGATAGGCGTTGGCGTAAAAAAGAGCGATAAATCGGTTTCAAACTACTGTTATGCCAAAGCATCATGGAAATACACATTCAGAGCATGGACTACGCCATTCAATTTTAGCCGTTAGCGGTGGGACTATTTTTTCCGACATCCAATGTCAAGGCCACTGGTTCCCATCCTTTCTAAGTGGCCTTCTTGAAATTCCGACTCTATAATCGAACACACGCAGACAATGTAGCCATGTGGCCTCCTACTTCCGTATTTTTCGTTTTGGCCTTTCGCCTCCAAAGTGATGATTTTTCGGACTACATTAGATACAAAAATGTAATTTTCTGTAAAACCCCATATGAAACAACTGAAGCGAGTAAAATTAGAATAACTGCCTTAACCTTCTAATTATATTCAAGGGTGGGATCCTGTTCAACCTGTCCAAAACCTTGCTCCTTAATTAGGGCCGCCACACACTATGAGGTAGACCGGACAGGTTCACCCGTCCGGCGCACCTGTCCGGTCTACCTCATAGTGTGTGGCCGGCCTTACAGAACAACATCTTCGTCACGATGAATCATCAATTATAATCAAGGCATAGATTCAAAATATATTTAGATGCAGTTTAGTAGCTATTTTAGTGCTATTTTATTATTAATGCAGGAGTTCGAATGTGACTTATTTGCACGCCTAATTTAATTCATTCGATATAATTAACTTCTCCAAAAGCTTAAGTTTTTGAACTCTTTTTCTTCCTTTTAAAAATCACTCATAATTAGCTCCATTTTACCTCTTTCCGAGGTAATGTAGCTGTTGAGGTTGCACTCATGAAAGAAATGTTAAAAAATGTCTTCAAATCTTTATCGATCCCTCCTACTAGATACCGAAAATGACGCGCATTAAAAATTATATATATATATATATATATATATATATATATATATATATATGAAACTTGCTGGAGAGTAGGTTCACTTCTGGCCCAAATTACTAATTTCCACATACCGGCCGGAATTTTTGATATACTGGAAAGAAACTCCGGGTATGTACTGGCTGTTTAAAGATAAATATTTATTGTAAATATAACCTAAACCAGCCCAACTGAAGGGGGGGGGGTTACTCAGAACTCAAACTTCTAAGTTGCTCATATCGTTCGTAATTTCTGTTTATTATAACATCGTCGTGAGTGCCTAAATAAAAAAGTGTATTTTACAAAAAGGCTTAATCTGTCCATTAGAAGCTGCGGTTTAATCCTTATTCAAATTACATTAAGCCGCTAACCCGGCTCGGGATTTGGTTCCTACTTCTACCAGTAGGGGCGCTGAACAGGAGCGCTGTATCAGGTTCTTTCGTTGTTGTGGTTTTAGGATTTTCTCCTTTTACATGTGGATGCTATTATTGTTCTACGATGTCAACAAAAAAAAAATGCGAAGTTTTTGTGTATTTATTAAGTAGTGTAAAACCTCCCATACACCATACTCCGAAAGAAAATTAATGAAAAAATAATAATTTTGTCAGCTCCTTATCACAAATATAAAAGAGTAAAACTACCCTTTTTTTTATTTATGCAGGGGATTTTAAACAAATTATTTAGGAATGCATTGTACTCTATCCACCTTTTAAAGAAAATGCTTAGTTATGTAACTCCTGTGTGACGGTAATTTTTAGACTAGCTATCACATTTTATCCAAAAATACATGATAGCCATAGATCTTCATTTTTGTATTAAGATGCAACGGCTGTGAAGGTGATTAGCGCCCATGTCCCCCTATTTGCATGCGATCTTAAGCTGGAAAGTAGGTGTAGGCCACTTCGACTTAACGGGTGACTGGTCTACTATGCATCAGCTGACATGAAATCAACACCGGGCCTTTTACAGACCTTGCATATTAATCCTTCTATGTCAAGGAAATAACATTTACTCTTTTTATAGGAAATTACGCAATAAGGGATTATAGGCAGAATTTATTTTCATTCATGAGATATTCTTGACCTTGTACGTCTCTCAGATATGGGAAAGACTTTCAATACTACGTTTAATAAGTATACGTTTAAATACATTATTGGAGCACGTGTGAAACATCTTGAAATACAATAAGAATACAATTTCCTGGTCACAATGTCTGGGATAGAAATACATTTACCCGTTTCAATTTTTATATTCCAATCAACATTTCTTTTTCTTGGTTTTCTACCACATTAGCAGGCCATGTGATTCTTCTTTTCTTCGATTTAATACCTCGTGTGGTTTTACTCTCTGTGTGAGCTCGTCGCATGTGGTTTTATTTTCAAACATTCATGCTTTAGAATGAGAGCCAGATTCTGTAATTTCCGCTTCTGTGTAAAAGTTAGCTACTGTCGGTGTCCCTGACGCCTTAATATCACTTTTATTCGAGAAACGTTTTTGAGTTCATACGCTTTTAAGTACTCGTTTTATAGGCTTCTTGGGCTAGGAAAACTCAAAATGTTCTGCATGTTCTACTTTCATTAAAACTAATATGTTGAAATTTTTGTTACGTTTGGAGTTAAGGAAGGGTTAGAATAAAATATATTATTAACAGACATAAAAAGTTTTGGTAACTTTCTATACTTTCCTTAATATCTCGAAAAAGGTTGAGAATCTTGGTAAACGGGAGAATACCATTAGAAAGCTTATTAAATGCTCTAAAAAAAGGTTCTAATGAATGTTTTGATTAGGCGATCTCAATCGGAAATCGGAAATCATCGGAAATAAGAGCTTAAAACATTAAAGTAATTGATTTCGCTTATTCGAACTGTTATTTTTGTCTTTGATTTTGGTACTTAGAATTATGGGATTCAGTTGAAACATTTTCTGCATGTTCGAATTTCATCAACACTAATATGTTGAAATTTTGGTTACGTTTGGAGTAGAGGAAGGGTTAGAATAAAATATTTTATTAACAGACAAGAAAGGTTTTGGTCACTTTATACACTTTCGTTAGTATCTCGAAAACCGTTGACAATCTTGTGAAGCGGAAGGTTACCATTCGAAAGCTTACTAAATGCTCTAAAAAAAGGTTCTGAAGATAGTTTTAATCAGGCGATGTCAATCGGAGAAATAAGTGCTTAAAACTTTAAAGTAATTGATTTCGTTTATTCGAACGGTTCTTTTTGTTTTATTCGTTGTTAGTTTTTAATTGCTTATAGTCGGATAATGTGTTTGACAATAAAAAAGAATAAGTAAAATAAGAAGATCAATTTATTGTTAAAAATGTAGCGTTCAAAGAGAGAGATCCCAAGGCTTTCCAAATGTCTCTAAGCGGAGGCCTTTCTGACCGACTTATGGGTTAGCCGACCCATACAGGTAAGATCGTAAATCAAGACCTTCCAAGACTGGTGGAACCAAAATAATAACTGATTCTATTTTAATCTTTCCAAATTAGACTAGAGATAAGAACGGAACCGCGCTAAGATGATGCAGTTCCTGCGAGTTGGACTTTTTTTTTTAGTTGATTTCAATTGATAAAAATGTTTATTTGAAAATAACTAGTGGTTAATGATTTTTGTCCATAATCCTCACTACTTCGTTACACTTTGCGTCGGTGAGAATGGAACTCCTCATCTCCCGCTTATGAATAAGGTGCTAGCCACTAGACCACCGGAGACCCCCATCATTGTTGTTTTATTCATTTTTTTTTTTTTTATTTTTTTTATTATTTTTTTTTTTTTGGGGGGGGGCCTTTCCAACCTTTCGGTCATTAACGCCAGTATGAGATATTAGGCCTATCATAGTAAGGATGATGGCGATCCAGCGGGAGGCAAGAAGACACAGGAGAAGAGGAGGACCCCGGGGCCCTGCCCGGCTGCCCTAAACCTTATAGTTAACTCTTGTATATTGTTGTGAGTTAAGGTAAAGCTCTCTATCAGAGCTCTCACTGCTGGGCTGTGAGCACCCAAAGCCCACGGAGCCCTTGTCCGAGTTGGCCTACTTTGGCTTTCATAAGCTTTTTTTTCCATAGAAAAAATTTTTTATTTCTGTTTAAGAAAAATACCTTTGTTTCAAAAAATCATTTTTTTATTCTTTACATCAAATAAGTGCATAAATAGTATCTACAAACCCCTAATTGTTGTATCCATAATAACAGTATACACAAAATTACAAAATTAATTCTTCTTCTACTGCACAAATACACTCGGTAACTATGTCGAAATTATACTGAGCAGATTGTCGCATATTTTCCCCCAACTTCAAGTGCCCCTAACTTTCCAGGAACCGAAGATAATTAGATAATACTGCGAAATCGCCTTATGTAAAGTATCTCTAGTAATATAATCGACTTAGTTTTATGGCCTGCTTACGTGAGTTTTGTCCATCTAGTTATGGGAATCGGTCCACTGTGCGCCGTCTGTCCGGGTCACCAGGCCCCACAACCGCCTCACGTCAGTCCTCCAACCACGTCCTCTCCAGGCCCATTCCATTGCTTCGGGATAGTTTAACTACATTATTCAGCCATGTTGTTAGATTGTCTGTCACGTAGGAAGTACAAACCAATGTTACTTTAAGCCACATCGCTAAGGAATCTGCTTAGATATTCAGCTCCTGCGTTACTCTTAACGAGAAGACGAAATCATTAATCGGCATAACTAGAAGAGATACTCCTCTACATACTGGCGGAGTACTAAGCCAAGGATGCCCTAATTACTATAGAAGATACTGGCCTAATGAGATCTCGCTCCCTAGTTGCTGCTAACTTCAATCCCTAAGTACCGCAGCAAAAACACCTACAGATAGTGCTGTTTTCTCCCTCCCTCGCTTATACAACTATTTACACTCTTGTTACATTAAACTTATCTTTAATAACGCCATTCCGTCTAAAAAAGTCACTGCATGCTTTTTATTGATTAGCTATGAGCGCTTTCCGAAGGAATGTAGCTATTGAGGTTGCACTCATGAAAGACCATTTGAAACATTGCTTCAAATTTTCAACGACACCTACCTACTAGATACAGAAAATTACTCTCCATGAAATTTATATATGTATATATATATATATATATTAGTAAGACACAATTTATGTACTTTTCTCGTTGAAAGTTGGTATATATCATAAAGAAATAATATACTAGTTCGTGACCAGCAAAACTGGTGAGCAAAATCCGTCTGTGTGAAGAGGGGAACACTCCAGATGCAGGTGTACTTGGCATTCCAATATCTATTCCTTTCCTTCTTTTTTTCCGGACCACCACGCCCAATAAATTGAGTCCTGAAGAAAGACCTGAAGCAACATATTATTCTACCTAAGAACTAAAAGGGCCTAAATATAGTGAAAGGGTGTTCACATTCCTATAAAGTAAAACTAAATTTCGGAAGGATAAAGGGATTTGGGGCGGGACCAATTCTAGGTGGCTATAAATATATATATATATATATATATATATATATATATATATATATATTTATGACCCTAGCATCATGTGCAATTCCATCTTTCCACGGGAGCTTCGTTATCCCAAATTTAAAATTTGCCCCTGGCTGGACATCCTGACACATGTTTATTAATTTGGTCTTTAAAACTTTAATTTCCAAGCCCAACTTCCTTGGAGCATCGTCCAATGCTTTAAGCCTGCACGTTCGTAAGACTCAACCCGACTATATCTAGGTCATCTGCAAAGCCCAGTAATTTGGCAGACTTATTGAGGATAGTCTTGATTGCTAGACAGCTGGATTCCTGTGGCTCTTCTTTAAGTCCCAAGTTAATAAGCAAGCGTGCCAAATCATCACCATGCCTTATACCTCTCCCTAAAATAAAGGATTGGCAAATGCCAGCCTGCACGCTGATCATGCACTCTATTCCATCCATTGTTGCCTTACACATTAGGTACCGAATTCGTTTTTCAGGTATATTTAACTCGTCCTTAATTTTATATATATATATATATATATATATATATATATATATATATAAATATATATAAAATTATATATATATATATATATATATATATATATATATATATATTACACGTATATACGAAGTGTGAGAGTGTTTTACGATGATCATTTTCGGTACTCACTAGGTAGGTTCGATGAATGCAACCTTCCGAATTTGCTGAAACATGTGTGATTGTGACAAAGCCTGAAATTATTTAGGGACAATTATTGAATGGTAAAATTGGTTACCGATACACACTAAGAAGTTTAATAAGAAAATAATTTATTTCCTGAGCATTAGCGGTTTATTGGATATGGCCGTGACTAGGTTCTCAAAGCCCTGATTTCCCAGGGGATAGCATTCCTTCTTCCCTTCTCCTCTCCCTTCTTCACCTCAGCACCGATTCCCTTAATGGCAATCCTTATCTAACCACTGATACTTACTATCAGCTGAGTTTAGTATTCCGATAAATTATTAATTATTCAGAAGTCGAAGAACAGTTGGGTTTTGGCTAAGAACATTCAAATTTATGGAGAAGCAAATCTATGTTTTAGATGTTTTCAGCTGACGAAGGTTGCCAAAACATCCAAAATTTAGTTTTTTCCGAAAATCTCAGTTGTTTTTTTTTTTTTCTTGTTTTTTTTTAACTCTAGATTCATAGGGATCGTACTGACTAAGGGGTTGAACGATAGCTCAACACCTTTTGTATTGTATTGTATACCCGAAACCCAACTATTTCTTCACTTCTTATCACAAATAATTATTTGCGTCTCCTCTCCATTAATCTATTTTTTGATTGCTTACTATAATTGGTAATACTACCTGCAGTTACTAGTTTCCATGTCGTAATAAATAATAGACTGCTCACACATAACACTGCACATAATAATAATAAATTTAGGGAACTCTTATTCTTCTTCTTTTTTTTTTTTTTTTTTTTTTTTTTTTTTTTTTTTTTTTTTTTTTTTTAGCATAAATGTGCTTTAGGATGTCTACGCTGAAAAAAAAACGTTACAAAAAGTGATACAAAAAAAGTGTCCGCTGGCGTTCGCGCTGGTGGGGTGAAAAGGAAGACTGTATATTATAAAGTACATTACATAGATTTGTCGGGTGGACCTAAAGCATATTTATGTTCCTGAATTTGAGCAGAAGGCTCTATTTTTCTTCTTTTTTTTTTTTTTTTTATTTGAACACTTATCTAAGAAAGAACCCCCCTAACAAGTTCATTTTCTTATTCACAAACTATGTACTTAATGGTTTTGTTAGTTTATTATAAATTAAATTGTATTTAGTAAATAGTTAAATATTCTAGGCCCGCCAGTGTATATACTACTGTCATACCTTTTAGTCAAGACCGTCGTAACTGGCACTGGTTGAATTACTGTGGGCATGCCGTCTTGATATTATCAAGTGATTTTCAAGCAACTGTTGTGGTAGTTCTGAGTCTGGTTCGCGTACTCTATAACCAGATTTAGTACTACTTCAAAAGAAAAATTGGTTTGAGAATGACATGCCGAAAGCGGTCGCACAAAGCACTCCAACTAATGCTAGTGACAATGGTCTCCACCATAAGCTATGACAACATGTGTTTAGTGATTTTCCTCCAAAAACACGACTGCTCCACCGCAGAGCCAACCTATATAATATAGCAATTTCAAATAATTAAAAAGCAAGTAAAATAGTAGGAAGTTGGTAACACCTTTATTCAGTCCTCAAATATATTTTTATTTTCAAGCTACATAGGCATTCCGCACCCTATGTAGCTCGAAAATAAAAAAATATATTTGAGGACTTTAACTTACGATCTACACAATAGTTTAAGAAAAACTATTTATAGGAAGTTGATATAAAATTCATGACTTCGTGCTGAAGAACGAGTCACTGAAGAGTTATCAACCAATCTGTATACATGTAGAGCTAATATAACTCTAAAAGAAAGTAGTGAAAAAATTACCGAAGCATTTGTACAATTCAGAAGATATCGTAAACCGTGGATATTAAACAGGGAGAGGGGTCTCCCGTGGTCTAGTGGCTAGTGCGCTAGATTCATAAGCAGGAGATGGTAGGTTCGATCCCCACCGGCGACAGGAATTTTCTCATCTCAGGGCTCGTTGAGAAAATTCCTGGCTGCACCCTGGATGTCGGCGCTAATGGCCAAGAATTGTCGATGCGCCGTAAAAAAAAAAAAAAAAAAAAAAAAATTAATCAGGGAGAAAATAGTTGGAGTTCGGTCTTGACAGCTAATGATCCTATTTCCTAAAATAAAAGCTCAACGTTATTTGCAAATGATGTTTTATCTATGGCCTAATCCCTGCCATTCCCAGAAGACGATTTGAAGGATTAAACTGGGAGAAATTTAATTAATTAACAGAAAAAAATTAATTATTGACACGCATGGTTGGCTTCTAGTATAAAATAAGGAAAATATCTTAAGAAAAAAATAAGCAAATTGGTTTTAAGGTTTATAAGAAGGGAAACTTTTCAAGGATCTCCGAAACTGAAGACGTAACTTTTCCACTGACAGGGGATCTTTCCCCCGTCTACTTAAACTCTTTCTAAAATAAACACTGATTAGGAACGATGTGCTCCCAAGCCTGTAATTTATTCTCTTCTTTAATTTGTAAACTTCAACAAACACTTCAGTCAACAATTAGTTTTTATAATTAACAAAGAACATTTTTTATTAATAATATTTTCTTCTTATAAGAATATTTTCTGAAAAGGCTGTGCTTCATAATTTCTGTAATGTTAGTAATTATGATGAACATAAGCAATGTGGATTATAGAAACTTTAGAATATGAAAATCAAAGATCATTAATATATGTATGTCTGAACTCCTTTAATTGACAACAAATAACTACTTAAGGGGTAATTATATCTTGTGTGATGAAAATCAAAGTAATTTTCTCCAATTCATGGATAACAAATAAATCAATATTTTTCAATTCTTTATTTCAGAAGCCTAAATTAACAAAAAAAAAAAAGTTTTAATCCTTCGAAAACACAATGGCGACACTGTGTCTGCCGAACAGAAACACTCTTTTTTCCAGGGCGATAGTCTGCAGGCGTTAATTTTTAATCTAGAACAAAAAAATAAAATTATTTTGAAATAAAAGTTTAAATTTAGTAAAGTACGTAGGAGTTTTAAGAAATATTATTTATTTTTTAAATGGGGAACAATTCTTCATTTTCTATTAAAACCTCTTTTTTTTTTATTTGGTCATAAAATCGTAATAATTCAATGGATGGAAAACTCCCTACGTATTTTACTAGCAAATGTCATTAGGAATCTACAGTTAAAATGTGAAGTTGATCGGGTGAAAATTGAATGCGCTAGCGTATCGCCCGATTTGAAAAACATAATTTTGGGAAAATCTACTTTAAATTTTAATTTACCGAGAAGTTCTTTGTCTTATAATTCCTTGTAATAAAGATTAAAAAAAATTGTTTTTAATTTTGAAATATATCGTGAATTTAGTTGTAAAATTGAATTTTTGGCACATTTAAAAACTGTTCCGGCACATAAACATTCTTGTATATCACTTTTGATTATTTAAGGACGCATTTAAGCCCATAATAAGAAAATAGTAAAAAAAATATTTTGTTTAGAGCCTCCTGCTCAAATTCAGGAACATAAATATGCTTTAGGTCCACCCGACAAACCTATGTAATGTACTGTATAAAATGTAGTCTTTTTTTTCGTACATAGCCACCGTGCATGCGCGAACACCAGCGGTAACTTTTTTGTGACACCTTTTTGGAATGCCCGGGTCCACCCGACAAACCTATGTAAAGTGCTGTATAACATAATATGTTATACAGAACTTTACATGCGTTTAAGACACTTTACATACTACTATATTATAAGTACAGATGGAATGGTTGGGATTCGGCTAAATAAACCTCAATATGATTTTGTTTTAAAAAAATCTATATTTCGGACGTTTCGGCTACTCATTGGTAGCCTTCGTCAGCTAAAATGACAAAAAAAAGAAATTAATACAGAAACAATCAAGAAAAATTTATAATTGTGATAGGTAACAGAACTATAGATACAGTTTAACTTATAACAGAACATATCGTCTTAAAATTCTTAGAATGAGTAGAATGAAAAAGAAAATAGGTACAGTAATTGATTTTAATAGTAATTAGTAACATTAATTGATTTTACAAAGAAATAAGAGAACTATATACCAATGACAAATATAGTAGCTAATAGTAACATTAATTAATTTTACAAAGAAATAAGATACTACATACCAATGGAAATGCCGAGCGGCAGAGGAAGACCAAGGTTGGCAATTAAGTAACCATTGTGAAAGTGTCTAAGGAAAAAAGGAATCTGCAAGGGGTATATGTAACTGGAAACAGCAAGAGGTGGGGGAAAACGGGCGGTAGGATCAAACAGATGTTTATGACATTTTATGACAGGAAAGGAGAAAAAGGTGTTAATGGAAGGATACCCAAGGGGCAAGGTAAAAATCTAGGTAGGTGGTCGGGCGAGTATTTGGAAAATATTAGCGTACATAGGAGAAATGCCTTGTTGGTCAGTTTTGTAATTTATATTGTTTTTGTTTAAGTTTATGTGTACACATTCCGAGATCTGTAGTCTTTTTTTGTTACGTTGTGTAGAAAGAATTTTCGTTTCGTCGAAGTTAAAAGTGTGTTTTTGTGTAATGGCATGTTTTGCAAGTGCAGATTTATCTATTTCTTTATTAGTGATGGTTCGTTTATGTTGTGTAAGACGTGAGTGAATGTCATTTATGGTTTCTCCTATGTATACACCATTACAGGAAGGGGTTTGGCAAGGGACTTGGTAAACACATCGGGCTGTATGTTCAAAAGGGATGGGATCTTTGAGTTTGGTGTAGAGGGTTTTGAGTTTGTTGGTAGTTTTCAAACCAAAGTTTAGGGAAGGGTAGGATTTTTTAATTGTCTTTGTAAGTTTATCAGTCAGTCCAGGTGTAAATGGTAGAGATCGGAACATTTGGGAACTGGGAGTTAGGGAAGAATTGGGAGAGATAGTGCTGGAAGGTTGGGATTTTACTTTTTTAACAAGGGATTTTATGAGGTTGGGGGGAAATTGGTTGCGTGCCAATATATCTGAGGCGATATTAATATTTTTATTGTGGAAGGAAGCATGGGATAGGGAGAGGACTCGGCGAAGGAGATTTCTGGCTACATTAATCTTGAGGTGGTAAGGATGGGATGAATGAAAATTAAGTAACCGTCCCGAGTATGTGGGTTTTGTGTACCAGTCAGTAATAATAGTACCGTCAGTCTGTCTAATTAGTAAGATGTCCAAGTATGGGAGCTGTCTGTCCTGTTCTATTTCGACTGTAAATTGAAGCCTAGGGTGAAAGGAATTGAAACAGGTAAGAATGTCTGTTAGTCTGTTTGGGTTAATCATCAGCAAAAGATCGTCTACGTATTTGCAGATGAATGAGATAATATACGAAACGTCCGAAATATAGATTTTTTTAAAACAAAATCATATTGAGGTTTATTTAGCCGAATCCCAACCATTCCATCTGTACTTATCACCTCGACGGCTAACTATCTAATCATCATGATACTATATTATAGTCTTCTTTTTCGTAAATGGCCACATTGCATGCTCGAACTCCACTGTGCATGCGCGAATTCCAGCGGACACATTATTGTGATACTTTTTTGTACCGTTTTTTTCCAGTTTAGTCACCGCTAAAGCATATTTATGCTAAAAAAAAAAGTTACAAGGTATTATTTGGAGTGGACACCAGAGAATAAGAGGAGTTAACGGCTAGACCCAGAATTAGCCAAACTAGTCTAAGGAAGTAGCCTTGAGGGAGCGATATTTACTTTGAAACAAATAAATTATGTATATTAAAAGTAAATTAATAACTTCAATAAATCTCATTTATCGCTAACTAAAGATATTAACTAGACAAGTTAAAGAGTTACACTGAGTTAACTTGAAGGAATGTGCCTATAATTAGATACAGGAAGGTAATATCTCATAAAGGTTAAACGAGGAAGCTGCGTACCTCACAGGAGTTAACTGATACCTTATATCTGCTTGTGATAACAAGCCGAGACTCAGGTAAACTTTCACCGCGAAAAGTTGTTACCTAGGGGAGAGAGAGAATTGAGTGGAATATTTCTGATAGAAGTAGGTCTTCCGTGCAAAGCTTTTCTTCAACTTATATGTAGATCTGTAACATATACCATCTTGGATTTACTAAATATGATGTTAATTTAAGAAGACAAATGTGAAGACGCGGAGTCTCGGCACCGATCGTTTTGAAATTTTGCACTATAACGTATTTTGATGCACTAAACACGAATCCATTAAAAAAAGAAAAAAAAAAAAAAAAAAAAAAAACTCGCTCTCCACTGGGAAGTAACACAAATTCATTATTGTGGTTCATAATAGAGAGGAGCTATTCAATGTTTTAGTTGAAAATAACGTTATAATTAATCAAAAAATTTGTGGAAAATGTGGGGAGCAATTGCAATTAAATAAGCTGGATCTTACATAATAGAATTCTATTAATTTTAGCGAGTTGGATTGACTAGAGTTTTGATATCTTCTTGAGCGAGCGTATAGAGCGGAAACGCACAGCACGTATGCCAATAAGCGACATGTAACGACAGGTGAGGACGCCCAAATTGTTTTTCGTCAGCTTTCAGAACCCGCACAACAGTGCTTCATAACTTCTTTCCTAGTGGAGAGCGAGTGTTTTTTTTTTTTTTTTTTTTTTTTTTTTTTTTTTTTTTTTTTTTTTTTTTTTTTTTTTTAACGGATTCGTGTTTAGTGCATCAAAATACGTCAAAATTTCAAAACGATCGGTGCCGAGACCCCGAGTCTTCACATTTAGCTAAGAAGATTCATCGCTCAGTTATTGTTCTTGGCAACTGGATTTTAGTATTGTCCTTGTAAATGTTGAGTTACTTTTCCCATAGGGGCCCTTAGGCGGATTTTACCTTTTATCCTTGTAATATTGGGAATTACAGTATAAAACTACGAAATTAGCTTAAAAATTGAAAGAGTAACTAATACATATTAACACCTATAGACAAAATACTCGGATAGTAGAGGTCCTCACTTTGAACAAGATTCTTGGGTGAATAATGGGATTAAAGAACAATCCAAGGCTCTCTCATCCTATAATGGGCACTTGCAAAGTACCAATTCGTTGAACGACTGGAGCAAAGTCTACTATGTGAAAATATCTTCCTTACCATGTCGAACTATCAAATATGAAAAATTTCGTTTTTCAGATTCGATACTTTGCTCCTGCATTGTGGACAATACGGCTTGTTGCAACTCTAACCCCTTTAGAATAACCGAAAATGCCTTAAATGAAATATCGAATAAGACCATTTTTCAATATATTACTTCTTCAATGTATCGAATATGTTCGTTCACTTGTTTGCTCCGATTTTCATATTCGATAGTTCGACGTGGTAGAGACGATGTGATCACATATATGTACTTTATTGCATACTAGTTACAATGTATATTGTACATCGTATACTAGTTACAATATATATTGTACATTGTATACTAGTTACAATGTATATTGTACATTTTATACTAGTTACAATGTATATTGTACATTGTATACTAGTTACAATGTATATTGTACATTGTATACTAGTTACAATGTATATTGTACATTGTATACTAGTTACAATGTATATTGTACATTGTATACTAGTTACAATGTATATTGTACATTGCTACTAGTATGCAATAAAATCTTCAAGCAGATACATCAAGGTTCTCGTACATGTTTATGGTACTGGTCAAGTTACATATAAATACCGAATAGAATAATATATTTTTAATAACTCAAAATTAATATTTAAACGTTTAATTTAATTAGAACTAGGTGTATATCCTTGACAATTTGATAGTCCTGATTACTAACCACAATATGAAAACAAATCTCATATTTTCCCATTTATATATTATTTGTTTTAAAATAAATAAATTCGTGAAAATTTAAGAAACAAGAACACATTATTACAATTCTTAACATAAAGATGTTTCTTCTCACTAAGCGGGTACGTAATTTGATACCTCTTGGAGACCATCTTCATCTAAAAAACATTCTGTATATTATAAAACGAGTTTTCTTGGAACTATTTTTTACATGTTAATATAAATTCTTTCCTCATTTGGATATTCTTTAATTTTGAAAGAATAAAATTAAACGTGGCTTGCACCTTAGATTCAAAAGCGGGAGATGGTGGGTTCGATCCCCACCGGCGCACAGTGTAACGTCCAATGGACAAAAACCTAAATTATATTATATTTAATTATTATATTTAATTATTATATTTAATTTTTAATCCTTTAGCTAAGTTTAGAAACTATTCAAGGAATTAAAATCGTATAAAACTAATAAATATTAGCTTTATTTTGATCAACAAACACTTTAGCAGCATTATAAACAAGGCAAAGTCTTCCAAGTTTGCATTATACCAACAATTAGTTCGAACCTCTCTCGTTCAAGATAGGACCGTGTTTTTATTAAGTCATCCGAAGGAAATTACGTCAAAACTATTCCTTTTTTATCTGATATAATTGATTACGGGTAATTACTCCCTTATAATTTCTCCTGAATTATTCTTCATTAATTTTTGACATTTTTTTTATGTGCAAAATTTTGATAGTCCATAGCAAAAAAACTTCATCTGCAAACATCCCAAGTTTTTTAGAGCTTAAAGTTTACCTCAAGTATAATGTTCTGACAGCAATTTAGTTTGCCTAAATTTGCCGATTCCAACTATTTTTATTTTTAGATCCATCAATTTATTTTTTCTTCCAAATTTGAAAAAATGTGGATAAATCCAAGAAAACGGTATCAATCCTCGGCCAAATGATTCAATTGATCTGCAGGATGCTTCTAAAGAAATATTACAAAGACTGCCAGTTTAGTCTTATATTAAATGTTAAAAATGTGGGAACGTGTTCACCGCAGAGAAAAAAAACTCTTATATAAATACTGGTTGAAACAATATAACAACTTAAAAGAAATTGTTATTAATTTTTATCAAGAAAAAAAAATATTCTCGTTCTGATTGCCCTTCTGGCTACCTTAGAGGCAGACATATTATATTTTACAGTTATATTATATTTTATAATATTGTTATTAATAATATTATTACCTGCTATATTATTTCTATTAATATTATTATGGCCGTATAGTATGCATTATTATACTATGGTTACCTTGTTTTGAGTTGATTTCAAATAATAAAAATGTTTATTTGAAAATAACTAGTGGTTAATGATTTTTATCCATAATCTCCACTACTTCGTTACACTGTGCGGCGGCAGGAATTTTCTCATCCCACGGCTCGTTGGAAAAATTCCTCGCAGCACCCTGGATGTCGGCGCTCATAGCCTAGCTGCCGAAGGGCCCTAAAAAAAATAAAATTAAACAAAACTCTCCCATAATTCTCCAAACATTTCGAATAAATAGAGCTGTATTATGATTATTCAATAATATTTTTCACGTTTATGTCCTTGTTACTATATTACATTCTGTTCTTGAAACATTTAAAAATTGGATAATTTAAGTAGGTTAATAATAATTTAGCTATGCTTTTTAAAAATGTCTTCTTTCCCACGATTATTTAACTCGGTGTAATATGGCTTGGCAACCAAAAACAATTTAAGGGAAACAAACTTTAATGCTACATTAATCAGCCTTTAAATCACTCGGTATCTATGTTCTTCAGTCATGGATGTAAGTCATTCATACGATACACACGTAGTTGTGAATGACGTAGGAAGTAACTACCTTGCTACATGATGGTAATAATAAGTACAACTGCCAAGGACTCTACCTACTTTATATAAAGGTTACATTTCGGCTAAAAAATCGTGTGTATGCGTTTTCTATTCTGCTAGATCAAAGAGAAACTAAAAAATATATGCCAATGGAATTTCCCAAAATGATTGTTAAATTGAAAGATTTGCTCAAAGAATAAATAAATATCAGACTATTATACTTCAGATTATTATGAATTAATAATATCATTCCAGTAATAAAACATTTCATTCTTATTTAATAACATGGCCACGAAACGTGGAAATCGCTGCCGCTACTTATATCGTGATGGCAAGAATTATTAAAAAAATAATAAACAAAATAAACGATTTTTGGGCCAAAAAGTATATCAAAATATGGAAATATTCTGCTAAAAGCTGGATTTCTATCATGTAATTTCATTTGATATAGTCTGCAGTAAAAGAAACGGTGTCGTTCATAAAATTTAACAATTTTCTGTACTTTTTCATTTTCCATGATGTGAAAACTTGCGGTTATACAATACGAGGCAACAAATACCCGTCTTCACGCAACGAACAGCTCGGATTGAGGAGGCTTTGAGCAAGACCGTTTTACCGACAAGCACATAGATCGAGTCACACAGAGCGACGCGAGCCATGGGCGTATATAGAAAATAATTTCGGATGGGGATGGGAAAATTTCGGGGGGTGGGGGCTGAGACCATTTCCGGTGTATGGAATTCTAAGAATTCTGATCTTGGAAGAGTTTTAGCCAACGCTATTACACCCCAAATACAATATGTTTTATGAACTAAATGATCTTATTTAATTTATTTTTAAGGGTTTTATGAAATTTTTACTGATCAAATCAAAAGTTCGGGGGGGGGGGGGGGGGCTGCAGCCATGAAGCGAGCAGCTCATAGCAAACAACCCAGGTATCGACATCCCGAGCATACGTCCTGTGGCAGTCGAAGCGAGCAGCAACTGTCGATACAAGTCTTTAGACAACAGGATAACATCTTAAGTCCTCTGCGTGACTTTGGTCATTGAGGATCTAGTATTTAATGCAGATGAATAAAATTGCTCGGCTTTGATCAGCAATCTAAATATTCATTGTAACCTGTCCTTGCAATCAGGGAATCCCATCAAGGCCCTCATGAGACGGGCGTACGGCCTGCTAATTTCAAAACAAGACGAACTTCAAGGGCGAGGCGCTGATTTTGTTCTCAAGAAGAAGTGTTCCATGTTAATCTTCCAACACCAATAACCATGCAGATTTCCTAGAATAAATCAGTTCAGAGGATACTGTTCTTTGTGTTATCGCCATTGAAGCGGGACACAATAAATAAATAATGATCTTTATCGCATTAAAATAATTTCTTTGGTTAAAAATTATAACAAATTTAAGGATTTGTTAAAATTATTTTATTAGTTTGCCTCAATTCATTTTTTTCTAGTCTCCTTGAGAGTCCAATTCAATCAAAATTCAACTAATAGGCCCAGACTGAACACTGAGAGTGGGCATATTAGGCATTCAAGCAATATTCGCATGGTATTTTTTCAAAATATCGAACCAACTGGAACTGCGTCATCTTATCGCATTTCCATTCTGATCATTTGATTCATTTTGAAAGCTTGGTATAGAAACCGTTAATTTTTTTTTAAATATATATTTCATGAAAAACATATTCTTCCATGCACAAGAAACTGGCAGGAGCCAACTCTAAAAGAAAATTACTCGTTCATCGACTACCGCTCATTTTCTAAAGGTTTGTTCTATTACAAACAACAAGTAATACAAATAAGCTTCTTATTTACATGTCGTGTTTCACTGAAAAAAGGCAATTAAATAATCAACAACCAATTAAAAACTAATGCAAACAGAAAAAAAACCGTCGAAAAGGACAAAAACGATACTTTTCTATTTGAAGCACGGAACTCTCCGAATGAGATTGCTCTATCAAAAATGTTATAAGAACCATTTTTGTAGAACATTTAGCAAGCTTTCCAAACAATGCCAAAACGAAAAAGTAACCAAAATTCACCAGTCTTATTTGGCATAAACGATAAACAAGCGAAGAAATCCTAAGTCGTCTTTGTGTACACCAAGTTGTATTTTTTTCTGCAGTGTTAACTGTCTTAACTTAAATAAGCTTGCAAAGAAATAGATAAGTTACGTTTCTTGAAAGTTTTAATATTTTTGAAATAGTTTGAAATTATTCAATAAATGAAATATTCCAAATTTCAGGAAATAAAGGTAGCTATAGGGTTTAACAATTTGTACTTCTCCTAATAATCAATGGTCCTGAACTATACAGAAGAATGCGATCCATGCATGCATCTAATCATGCAACTGAATGCACCATAATTTGTACTTCTCCTAATAATCAATGGTCCTGAACTATACAGAAGAATGCGATCCATGCATGCATCTAATCATGCAACTGAATGCACCATAATTTGTACTTCTCCTAATAATCAATGGTCCTGAACTATACAGAAGAATGCGATCCATGCATGCATCTAATCATGCAACTGAATGCACCATAATTTGTACTTCTCCTAATAATCAATGGTCCTGAACTATACAGAAGAATGCGATCCATGCATGCATCTAATCATGCAACTGAATGCACCATAATTTGTACTTCTCCTAATAATCAATGGTCCTGAACTATACAGAAGAATGCGATCCATGCATGCATCTAATCATGCAACTGAATGCACCATAATTTGTACTTCTCCTAATAATCAATGGTCCTGAACTATACAGAAGAATGCGATCCATGCATGCATCTAATCATGCAACTGAATGCACCATAATTTGTACTTCTCCTAATAATCAATGGTCCTGAACTATACAGAAGAATGCGATCCATGCATGCATCTAATCATGCAACTGAATGCACCATAATTTGTACTTCTCCTAATAATCAATGGTCCTGAACTATACAGAAGAATGCGATCCATGCATGCATCTAATCATGCAACTGAATGCACCATAATTTGTACTTCTCCTAATAATCAATGGTCCTGAACTATACAGAAGAATGCGATCCATGCATGCATCTAATCATGCAACTGAATGCACCATAATTTGTACTTCTCCTAATAATCAATGGTCCTGAACTATACAGAAGAATGCGATCCATGCATGCATCTAATCATGCAACTGAATGCACCATAATTTGTACTTCTCCTAATAATCAATGGTCCTGAACTATACAGAAGAATGCGATCCATGCATGCATCTAATCATGCAACTGAATGCACCATAATTTGTACTTCTCCTAATAATCAATGGTCCTGAACTATACAGAAGAATGCGATCCATGCATGCATCTAATCATGCAACTGAATGCACCATAATTTGTACTTCTCCTAATAATCAATGGTCCTGAACTATACAGAAGAATGCGATCCATGCATGCATCTAATCATGCAACTGAATGCACCATAATTTCTTTGAACTAAGTCCAGTAAACTATTCATTCGAAAAAAAATATAAAAAATAAAAGAAACAGAAAAAAAGCTTCCCATGATAAGAATTTTAATAACCCGTTTTTCCGGGTTTTATCGTCTGGTATTTATATCTTATACATCTGAAGAATTTCTTATAAATAATAGAACATTATTAAATCACTTTTTCATTATTATTACTATGCTCTTTTCTTACAAATTCTCAAGATTTCATCTAATAATTCAATCATAATGGAAAAAATTACGGGAAAAATATTTTTAAAAATAACTGCATTATTATTTCTTTTGACAATATCTTATCAGATTAGCTTTTAAGCAAAAAAGTCCGACTAGCAGGAACTGGGTCATCTCAGCACGTTTTCATTCTTATCCCAAGTGTCATTGGAAAGCTTAGAATAAACAAAGCAAATTTGAAAAAATAAACTTTTTAGTTTTGGACATTCCAAGAAAATTCTTTCTATTAAACGAAACTAACAATTTCAAAGTTTTAAGCACTTATTTCTCGCAATGTGACTGTCCCAACGAAAATTACTTCAGAAACGTTTTTGTAGGAAATTTATTAAGCTTTCGCACTGTTTGTTTCAAAGGTATTTAAGAAAATATACAAAAATCCTAAATCTGCTCATGTCTGTTGTTAAAATATTTTTTTCGAATACATCCTTAACTTTAAATCAGCCTCTTTATTACCATTTAGTACCCTTGACATTTAGTAATTATTATTCTAAACATCAATTGGTGATTCATTTAATTGAACCTCAAGATTACCTGCAGAGAAATAGTCTCGAAGTTAATTTTTTCTGGATCCGAAGTCATTCTAGAATACCTCAAAATGAAAAATTGGATCAGGCAGGTAAAGTAGCTGCTACTGAAGGAGTAGCATTTTACAAAGAGGGCCTTGCCTGTAGAAGAAAATAGGAGAGCAGAGCTGGCCCTTGCTCGGCTCAGGATAGGCGACACCAGAGTGAATCATTCCTATCTGATGGCATGAAGCACCAGTCTGCCAAGCTTGTGGTGTCATCATTTCAATTAAACATATTTTCACTGAATGCCGAGCCTACGAGAAGGAAAGGTCTCTATTCGACATAACCAGTACTTTTAGTGGAGATACGGGTGCCAACCCTACTAAAACCAAGAATTTATTTAATTTTTTTATATGCGTGCGATTCCTAAATAAACTAGGATTCTTGTGGCATATGACCCGTGGTTAAAGTAAAAAAAAAAAAAAAAAAAAAAAAAACCTGGTTATTTTGCTCTTTCCGAAACGTAGCTATTGAGGTTGCACTTATGAAAGAATTTTTGGAAATTATCTCTTAAAATTTTCATCGGTCTTACATGCAAGATACCGAAAATGATCGCCTTTAAAATGTATATATATATATATATATAGTGTCTGTCATCACGATACAGGCACGATGTGTTGATTTTTCGCTACAAAACTTGGTATATAGCATTCTCCTAGCAAGCAATTAAACGAGTTCGTTAACCAGCAGTATCGGTCAATCTGGAGGGGGGTTACACCAAACCAAAATGACTAAATTGCCCACACTGGCCGCAATTTACGGTATATTGCAACGAAAATCGTTATACGTCATAACTACCTAAAGAGAAACTCAATCGGTCTATTAGGAGGGCAGACGTTTACTCTAGAACCAAAGTATTAATTTTTTTGTACAGGCCGTTATGTGTACACTCTTGCAACGAAATCCGGAAGACAAGATGCCCCACCAATGAAAAATATAATGTAAAAAAAAACCGAAATCGGTCATTAAAAACAGGGGTTTAAGCAGGAATGCATAGCACACTATGCAATGTGCTTAGTAGTTTAGCTCCTGGATGACGGAGTTTTTTACTATTATCTTATAGCCTTATTATAAATTGTCTTAATGCACTATTATGCTTCAAGAAGCAGGAAAATGTCAAATGCTTTCCTTACAAAGTTTCTTGAAACCCGAAAGAGGAAATATACAAAGCTCTAATTGCCTTGAAGTCTAATCAGAGGACTGGAAGAACCATTTACAGACTCCAACAAATCTCTCTGACTTAAAACAATTATCAGCATCCCCGTCGTATATTGTCACAAACACTTAGATTACGAAACTATTACACAATAAGCACCTTAAGAAATTATTATATAATTACAAGTGTTCATAGGAAGCCTAGCATGAAACCTCTCAAGTTCCCCTCCATTCATTATGCGGAGACAGGCATATTCCGCAGATAATAAAAAATCAATAAACGTCAATTACATTTTCTACCACTAAAATGTTATAAGAGTCTATTGACATAGATGGTGGGCACAAAGAAGATGTAGATAAAAGGGGTTCGGTCGTATGTTAATAAAACTAAATTTTATATTCAAAATGAGTTGTATTTCTGCCACGTTATCCGCTGGAAATCCTCTTCTCCTTCAGGGCTGGAAGCTATCTCTCGCTTACTTAGAAATGTAGCTTCTAGGGATGGGCGATAGTCGTTAGTTACTATCGATATATCGATAGTTCATGACTATTAATAGTAGTTATCGATAGTCATGAACTATCTCTCTGCATCTGGAGGGCTGTGGTATTAAATATTCAAAAATAACCGTCTGGTGAATACAACCAACTACATAATGTAGCCAGAAAATATTTGTGTTCCGGGCTCGTCTGTAGCCTTAAAACGTGTGTTTTCAGCCGCTGGAAAATTCGTTTCTGAGCTGCGGAACAGACTGAGCCAGAAAAAGTGGAAATGTTGGCCTTCCTTTCTGGTAATATGTGGCACAAGGAGAAAAACTTTTTGTGCCTCTTGATATTTTTTCTTTGGAAATGCTTTTTATAAATTTAAATAAATTAGTTTTTTGTTTTAAACCTTTGTGCAATCTTATAAATATACCTAATCCTGCAAGTAATAGGTAATTCAATTCAATAACATAAAATTCTTCATTGTACAGCCATGTAAGGAATATGGAAAGCCACTATCGAATAACTATCGATAGTATCGATGGTTTTTAGCCGATAGTATCGGCCTATCGATAGTGCTGAACTATCGACTCAGCCTGAACTATCCTTGGAGCAGTTCCTGTGTCTTGACACAGAACTGTTCTCAATCTCCTCCATAGCCCTAAAGAACGCTTTAATGTCTAGCCAAAACGTTGGCAGAAATAAGAAATATTCATTTTAGTTATGAAATGTAGTTTTATTCAACGTAGGACTGACCAATCCAGAAGGACCTACGCCACATAAATCCAAAAAGTAAATTCATTTTTAATTTTATTTTATCATTTTGTCGAAAATCATAATAAATAAATAAATTAACAACATATAGGTCAACAAACGCGAAAAAGAAGGTACTGTAAAAACTAAATAATATAACTAAAATAACAATTAAATTAAAAATATTAATTCCAAATTGTGGTTGTAGTGTATTGATGTGTGGGCTACCTTCTTTCAGTCGTTCCGGCTGCGGCTTAATCCTGTAGTTATAAATAGAAAATATTCATGAAGTACAAGTCATACTAATGCTCTTAAATCAAGACCTTACTAGGAGCTCTGAAAAGTGAAGTGCACGCATCCCGTTTTAACTGTACCAACAATGTCATACATATACGTAAGTAAGGATTACACGTTTTTGCTTATGAATTGCTCTTTCAAAGAGAATGTTATTTTGCCTGAATGCCCTCATTTTTGGAATGATTATAAACCCTATATGGCATGTGGATCCACAGTTACAAGCCTCACTTGGCATAAGAAATCATATGACGTTTTTATCAACCAACGACATGCCACCAACAAATCATTGGTGGTTTTTTAATTACATTATGAAACTAACATCTTTTAGTAACAAACCCGAAACGTCGTATAACGTTTAATCATTTAATTTTAATTTACCTCTACTTTAGAGATCAGATTGTTTTGAATTAAACTTTCAAATATGCACGATAAGCAATAATGTACCGAATTCGATGAAATTGGTCACAAGAATAATTCGTTTAAAACGACTTACCAGCGGTAATGATAATGCCTCAACAGGCTTTCTGGTAGGATTTTTAATCGTAGTTGAACTTGGGGAAACGAATGAAGCCACTTTTAAGCCGATATACTTAACCCATTTCAAGAAAACTTGAAAAACTAGAATTCTCTAAAAAAAAATCAATGATAGGGCATGGAAGGTGCTTCCAAATTTCTACAGTCAAAAATGAATAATTATGGTTGCGTTTGGAATACAGGAACCATTAAATTAAATGTCAATAGCGGTTTGAACTTTTCCTTTACTTGGTTGAATATTTCGAGTAGGCTAGAGAAATGTTGAAGTGTTGTTGTGTTGGTAACTGTTTGAGAGCCTAATCAATGACCTACACGAGGCCTAAAATTGTAGTGGTTGAAGTTTCGAAAGTTAATTACTTAGAGTTTCTATATCAAGCTTTATTTTATGAGAACAAGTTCTTGCAAGTTGGACTTTTTAGTATTTTTTTTTTTTTGTGTGTATGTTTAACGGCGTATCAACATTATGTCTATTAACGCCAGGCTGTCTACAGGTCGCCGCCCTTTTCTATAATGCCAACAGCACTAACTAAAACGTTTTAGTATTATTATATATTTCAACATAACATTTTTCACTTTGTTTGACATGAGGTGTTTCATTTCTGAGTTCAAGAGAGTCTGTTTGGTTTCTAGATTCTTTAAATTTCACATGACGATAAAATCTGAGAATAACTTTAATGACAGGCCGATAAGGAACGGTTGAAAATATGTATCTGTAGTTATTTAATTTGTTTCATGACATCATGATAGAGTTTCCCGGAGACAAACTTTGGTACATCAACTTTTCGATTCAAAGCACATGTTCATACTAGTCGAGAGGACGCTGAGCTGCTTTGTGGATAATAAAAACAACCAACACGATTCACGATTATTCATTAAAATCTATTTTCGAATAGCGTAATGAATAAATTACACAACAATCGTTTTATATTATTTTCCTAAATATTGTTAATTTCCATGTGGATCTTCAAAACCCGTACGGGGTGGTTGCCCCCTTCGCCCCTTTCTGTGTGTTTTGTAAAATGAAAAGATCATAGCGTATAAAGTTATCGGGCGGAGTCAATAGTGATATGAAGTGAAAAAAATTCTTACAAATGAGTGATCGTCGAAAATGGCAAAATCATGTTCACCCACTTACTAAATAAACAAGACCCAAAATGATTGACATAACTTCCACATCCATGCAATAATAACAGAGATATTGTAGGACGGGAAAATTTGTCGATCTGAAAGGAGACAATGTACATTAAGTCGGATACATTTGTAGGACACAATGGCTGCCGTATATAAAGCCAAACCTTTGTCCCGTGGAAATTAAATACGCCAACAATAGAGGGCTTAGTGACTTGGGCTGCGAGACCCCTGCTTTTCCCTCTTCTATGAAGACTTTTATGCCATCAGTTCACAGACCGACGCTTAGAAATCCCTTTAAATAATTATACTACTCCCCTATCAAATATTTAAACAAGCTTATATAATAAATTTGTCTTTAACAATGAATTGTTCTCAATAACTTCTATCAACGATCTGACTTTATTATATTAGGTTAAAATAAATTTAGGTTAAAAATATTTGTTGGCGATATAAAACTGTTTTTTTTTTTTTTTTTTTTTTTTTTTTTTTTTTTTTTTAATAAAATATAATAACAAAGGGTTTTTTAATAAAATAAATTAACTTTATATTTAATATTTAAGACGTTTAAGGATAAAAATATATAAAAAATAATGATTGCAGAATGTAAACGCTTTTCAAGGGTGTTTGCATGCAATTAAAATAATGACGACAATAATAACTAGTAATTGGTTGTTGTGAAATAGTCGTACAAGAATGATTACTTTCAATTTTTATTTATTTTTTATTGCTCAATGCAACTGGTTGCCAGTCTATAGATGATCCTTACTTTCTTTTTATTAAATCTTTTATTTATATACTGGATTATTAAAATTGTCTCGTATTATTAGTTTCATGGACCGCATTGTAGGCGAATTGCCACGTTATTCGGTAAATTCTAATGGACGATGTAAAACTAGTTATTTGTCTTGAAATAATGAATTACATATTTAAATTTATTCTCTAGATTTGCATATTCGATAGTTTGACATGGTAGAGACGATATAATGACTGGCTTCCTCTTTCATAATACACTACCGACAATTAAAGCACAATATTTTAAAGATACGACCAATATTAGAACAACTACAGATAATACCAATCTTAGATCAATTCGTTATCCTATTTCTATTTCAGTGGCTAAAATGCACAGTAATATTCATGTTGCTCAATCAAGCTGCTAAGGTCGATATGCAGCTGCTTTATAAACTCGTCGATGATAGCAATACCGGCGTCAGGTAGAAGAATTAAAACTATTAAGCAATGATTACAACTCGATGATGAAATTCCGCCTCTTTCCCGGCGGTTTATGTGGTTTTAGTATCAATTCTCGCCGGAATCCAACCACGGCATGATCAAGTGAAGCGCCTCTGAAAAACACTATCTAGGGCCCCTGCATATATTTGTACCACAGCACAGTGGGACAGAATCCCGATTTCGTGGCCAAAAATCTCAAATTACCTATACCAGGGTTTTCGAGGTTGCTGATTACGAATCTGAGATCAGATTTTCAAAATTCAAAATGGCGGATCCAAAATGTCGGCCAAAACTGTTTTTACGTTGAAAATATGAAGTGAAATCTCATCTAATTTGGTTTTTGAAGTGATTGCTTAGATTCAAGAGTTAAATTACAGCAAAAACATCAGTAAAAGTATTGTAAAATTAATATTATTAAAAAAATGCATTTATTATGGGGTAACTTGATATGGGTAAAACTTTCCTTGGATTCTATTTGCTGCTGTCCATTTCGATCGAAAATTTCCAAGTAACAGTCCTAATGACTTTTCATCCTCGTCTACATGTATCATATGTCCGGTTTTTTTGAAAATTGCATCTTTCAAAACGTCAATGACGAATTTCTTTTTATGTTTCATACTGTCTTTCACCATAAAGAAAACATCTTTTCTTGACAATTCCAGATTTGAAGATTTAGAAGACTCTGTAAAATACCAATATAAACATGTTCAAAATTCAATGGCATTATTCAGAAATTATTTTTATACTTAACAAAACTATATACTATGTATTAAAACCCTAATAATATTTCAGATTTCTCACTTAGAGTGTTATACCTTGAAATGTACTAAAATAATTTATTACTACTAAATGACAGCAAATATATTTAAATAACTTCTGTACGAAACAAAAAGAATGAATAAGTCTGAGTGAAACCATTTTTACGAGGGTCTCCTCGGGGTCAACAAACAACAGGTATAAGAAAGGCTGAGACTCCTTTCTTTACTGCAGAAAGCCGACAGTGCAGTCGAAGGGTGTAACCTACCGTTAGGTCTTACAAACATGTCGCAAACACAGTTCTAACTCCGTAGAGAGTTATTTCAGGACTATATTATAAAAGTTTTAAATTGTCATAAAACGGAGAGTAAAATAACTTGTAAAGCGTTTATTTAAAATAATAAATTATCATATTCAAATTTAATTAGGATCATTAATTAATGTTAATTCACTAATTTTCATGATCGTTATACTACATTAACCTATTTTAATAGATACAAAACATACCAATACACTATAACGTAATATCCAATGCATTACATTCACACGCCCGTTAATGTCGCGCCACGCGTTCCTCTATTAAAATTGGCCTCACGACTAAAGTTGCAGGTTGTAGCAGCCAGTTTTTTAATATGTTATATTTAAGACTATACACTATCAGTTCCTTGTCGAAAGAAGACCGTACCTCGTAGAGAAATTTTTAAAACTCTATTAGAAAATCGATTTTAGATAAAAAATGTAAATCTTTTTATGTTTACTTGTCGCCAGATTTAAATATTTCCTACATTAAATGAGCAATAATTGTGCATAACCTTATATTCTACATACCTCCAGAAAGTGGTTCCATTTTGCCGAATTCCAATTGAATAAGTTTATCCAGTTTCACAGCACTTCAAAACAGGCAAGAATTTCTCGACTCGTCTATTGGTTTCGTACGTACCGAAGAAAGGCTGACTTTCGACTGATGTCAAGGCTACCCTAAAGCAGGTATCTACCTGTCTGGGCTGGAATTTTGTTCTAGGACTATCCCTAAACAAGATCTGAACGTATAGAGACGAAAATATAAAACTCGAAAATTTGATTTTTGGCCACGGAATCGGGATCTGTCCCACTGTGCACAGCCACAAGAACAGCGGGGGGGGCAGAATTCAGAGTCTACACAAAGCAGTTTAAGATAGTAAATAACGGTTACGAAGAATTAAGGGGCCCATAGACGACCAACTTGGTTGTCAAACTTGTTGCCAACTTGCCATGTTGGAGGAGATGTTGCACGTCTGTGGGCAGGTTGGCGGTTGGAGTAAACGGTTGGCCTAGATCAAATCCGTTTTGATTTTCGGTAGGCGGAGTCCCAAGTTGGCAACCTTTTGAAGCGTCTGTGGGGAAGTTGACTACATTGTTCACAAGCTTAGTAGTGAACTGTCGTTTGGTTGTCAATGTGCGGTTGCTTTTCGTGTTTTTACTACTCAGGTATTTAAGTATTTTGGCGAAAAGAGGGTATGCAAGTAGATTATCTGTTTGGTAAATACAATTGGTGTGTTCAATGTCTATACAAAACGCGCCTATTTGGACTGAATTTTTCGAAAACTTCAAAGAACTGCCTTAGCTTTGGAAACTTAAATCAGAAGTGTTTAAAGACCGAAATAAGAAGACGAATGCTTGGCTGAAGCTGTTGGAAATTTACCAAAGAATTGAACCGGATGTAAATGTTGACAGTTTGAAGAAAAGAGTTGTGAGCATAAAAACGTGTTATCGCAGGGAGCTGAACAAGGTTGAACAAAGTTTACGATCTGGTCGTGGGGCTGAAGACGAGTATGTGCCAAACTTATGGTATTTTGCCGTTCATTTGCAGTAATTGTACATCTCATGACAGTCTCCTTTTTTTTTCAATGAACGGTCGTACCTTATCCAACAAGTTATCGTAGGTTGTACTGTCCATTCTTAAAAAAAAATTTAAAATCTACATGCGCAGAAACGCGAAGTTCACTTAATAAATTTGAATGAGAAAACTCAGGACTTTGTAAGTACCACTCTTTTGACCACAATTTTCTTTTCTTTATTTTTGGAAGAAACACTTCCCCATCATCCTCAGACAATTCTTTTAGAACTAAAAAAGACAACACGAGATCGTAACTCATTTTCTCCCAAGCGTGTGTTCGCACCAGAACTGATCAGCAAATTAAGTTGGCAACAACAAGTTGACAGTCTGTGGGCAACCAAGTTGGCAACAAGGTTGAAAAAACCAAGTTGGTCGTCTCTGGGCCCCTTTATGCCAGAATTGTCTTTATTTTGCCCATACAATGATACAAAATCAAGAAACTGTAATGATATTAATGTTATCTGAGATATTTAATTTAATTAATATCAATATTTAGAATAAATCGTCGACCGTGAAGATAGTGTGGAAATGGCCGGGGTTTGGTCATGGTATGTAAATTTTAAAATAAATATAAGTTTCCAATGCAACGTTTGAGCTTTAATTTCAAGCCTTCCTGAGGACTACGAACAAAAATGCTTTTTAGCGCGGTTCCTCCCTCCCCCATAGGGAGGAACCCCGCTTATAGGGTTGATACAATGAAACAAACTGGAAGTGCCGACTAGAAAATTTCGCGTTTCAGAACCCCTAGAGACCGAAAATAACGGTGGTTCAAATTTGTATATATATATATATGTATATATTTATTTATATATATATATATATATATATATATATATATATATATATATATATATATATATATATTTGTCTGTTCGCTCTCTAGATAGAAGACGAATGGTCCGATTTTGATGAAATTTGGTACAAAAATCCTTCGTCCAATTTGAAAGGTCAAGTTCGTTAACCAGCAAAATTCGCCTACTGGAAGATGGCGTTTGGGGCGAAATTCGCGCAAAAAAAATCGTAACGCTTACGTTTTTGAGTTCATAAGCTTGTAAGTACTCTTTTTATAGGCTTCTTGGGCTAGGAAAACGAATGGAACCATTTTCAAGGCGATAGCTTTAACCGTTGTCGAGAAAATTGGAAAAATAGTTTTTGAATTCCGTTTTTGGTTTGGGTACTTAGAATCACGGGATTCAGTTGAAACATTATCTGCATGTTCTAATTTCATTAAAACTGATATGTTGAAATTTTGGTTACGTTTGGAGTTAAGGAAGGGTTAGAATAAAATATTTTATTAACAGACTTAAAAAGTTTTGGTAACTTTGTATATTTTCCTTAATATCTCGAAAAAGGTTGAGAATCTTGGTAAACGAAAGAATACCATTGGAAAGCTTACTAAATGCTCTACAAAAAAGGTTCTGATGAAAGTTTTGATTAGGCGATGTCAATCGGAGAAATAAGTGCTTAAAACATTAAAGTAATTGATTTTGCTTATTCGAACTGTTCTTTTTGTCTGTTTTTATTCCTTGTTATTTTTTAATTGCTTATAGTAGGATAATGTATATTACAATAAAACAGATTAGGCAAAATAAGAAAAACAATTCATTGTTAGAAATATAGCTTGCCAAGAGAAAAAGATTCGTTGACGTCTTTTGAATATTTTCAATTGCCTTTATGCTGTTGGTTTTTTTATTTTATTTTTTAATTGATTTTATCTGTAGAATTATTACTATAGTAAAAGAACACAGGAATGTGTGAAAATATTTGATATTTTCCAATTCATTGAAACGTATGAAATGAAGTATCGGTAGAAGAGGATTCTAGGGTCTTGCGGACCTGACCCCAGGTATAGCCATAAAACCCTTTGAACAAAGGCCGAGGAAAATATTATCTGTTTCTATTCTATGCTTTTCAAATGAGAATAGGGATATGAACAGGAACCGGGGTCTCCCGTGGTCTAATGGCTAGCGCCTTGGATTCATAAGCGGGAGATGGTGGGTTCGATTCCCAACCTCCGGCAGAAATTTTATCATCCCACGGCTCGCTGGTGAAATTCCTCGCTACACCCTGGATGTCGGCGCTAATGACCTAGATGTAGATGTGCCGTAAAAAAAAAAAAAAAAAAAAAAAAAAAAAAAAAAAAAAAAAAAAAAAAAACTGGAACCGCGCTAAGATGACGCAGTTCCTGCGAGTCGGACTTTTTTTTATTTAATAAGAAAGGTGTGAAAAGGAGTGCCACACCACCATTTTTTATATGGTATGATGTGGAAGTAATATTTTTGTGGGGCTGAATAAATAAGTGGACTGTATGAATAATGAGTTGATAATTTACATTTATTGAGTACAAGATGATGAGTGGGGGGAAAATTGCCAAAATCAGAAACAAATATTGGTTAGTGGATTAATGAAATTTTGAAGGTTGTGGGACTGATGAGGTTGAAACAATGGTGAGTTGACGAAGTGGTGATATGATGTTGGGCTGCTGGAGATCCGTGGAATTAGGTATATTAAATAGGTACCTGGTGACTGGTGCCTGGTGAAATTAAAGTATGGTACTTCCAAGATGAGTACTGCATTTCTCCCTGTGGCTTCATTTTCGGTCAATTGATGTCTTCTTCACCTCCATGCCCCGGTGGTTTGAGGTGGCTACTCGGCCATGGTATACATAGTAAGCCGGTGAAAGAGTACAAAAAGACTTTACATGCTGTCTGCAAGCAGGGTGGACTTCGTCTGTCCCGACTTGACCGGGGTTAGTTCGCCCCGGTGAGGTAGAGTTGAAAACAAGAACAGCATGTTTAGGGTGGCAACCCTAAACAAAAGGATTGCTCAAAACCAGGTTAATATAATTAAATACTAATTATACCAATCGCGTACGAGGATAATGATAAAGCGAATCTACTGGCTCAACACTTTATTAAAATACATTTCCAAAATATAGGGCTAGGTACAAGGAATCACACAAACAGAATTAATAAATTTTCGGACAAATACATAAATGACAATTGTGATACAGCTATCACCCCCATCAATGAATTAACTAACATCTATGAAGTAAGAAAAATCATAAAATCCTTGAAAAAGAAATCCCCCGGCAAAGATAATATACCCGTGGTATTCATAAAACAATTACCCCATAAAGCAATAGTGGAACTAGTTAATATAATTAATAAAGTCCTGCAACTTAAATACTTCCCTAACTCTTGGAAAGACTCTAAAATAATTCCCATAGCAAAACCTGGCAAAGATAATAAATTAGTTCAAAATTATCGGCCCATAAGTTTATTAAATATACTAAGCAAAATTACAGAAAAAATAATATTAAAAAGATTAGACAAGTTCATCTTAAGAAACAACATATTAAGAAATGACCAATTTGGATTCCGAAGTAAACACTCGACGACAGCTCAATTATGCCGACTAGTAGATCACATAACTGGAGAATTTAACAATAAAAAACACACTGGTCTGATAACAATAGATGCTGAAAAAGCATTTGATACAGTTTGGCATCAAGGCCTAATATTTAAACTAAATCAATATAGGTTTCCAACTCATTTAATTCTTCTAATTCACTCCTTCATCACTGGTAGATCTTTTACAGTTCAGATAAATAACACCGAATCTTTAGCTAAATTCCCCGCGGCTGGATTACCTCAAGGTTCAGTACTCTCACCGATACTCTATAATATCTATATAAATGATCTGCCCAACACCAAGAATGTACATACCTATCTATATGCCGATGACGTAGCTTTCTCTTCATCCTCTTACAGGATAGACACAATAAGAAACAGGCTTACAGAGGCTCTCACCAAAATCTCAAGGCACTATTCGAAGTGGAAAATAAAAATTAATTTAGACAAAACTGAATTCATAATTTTTACTAAGAGACGGCCGCGTGATTGTTCACCCATTAGAATGCGGAACGGTACTGAACTATCATGCAGAGATAGTGTAAAGTATTTAGGATTACATCTGGATAGAGGATTAACATTCACCGATCATGTAAACAATACTTGTAACAAAGCAATAAAGGCAATGTTTACTATGTATCCCTACTTCAATAGACAATCCAAAACTCTAATTTACAAGCTATGCATTCGGCCAATACTCACCTATGCTTGTCCAGTCTGGAGCTACACTTCAAATTCTAATTATAGTAAAATTCAAATAATTCAAAATAAATGCCTCCGAATAATAACTAACCAACCGATTTATACAAAAATTAATAAACTTCATTCGCTCGCTAATATTATAAGCTTAAAAACCTTTATTCGTAACCTGGCCAAAAAGTTCTTTTTTTACAGATGCAAATTAAATAAAAATCATTTAATTAAGAATTTAGGAAATTATAATAAAAATTCATTAAAAAGATATGTCCATAAAAGGCCGAAACACATATTCTTAAAATATTTATAAGTTGTAATCAGTAAGTTACCTGTGTATCATATTTCATTTTATTTTGTTTTGTATGTAACATATTTTTTACATCTAGCAGCATATTTTTTTTTTCTTTATGTATTGTACTATTGTTAACACTTGTTATGGTGTGATTCTTTTATTAATTATGAATAGGTTTTATTTCATTTGTTTTTTTCCTATATTGCAAAATTGTGTCCTAAATATTGTAACAACTTAGATTAATCGCTTAAAGTGTATCTGGTATCGGGAACAGATAGTAATATTCTTTTAAATAAATAAATAAATTTGGAAAAAAAAAACAACTAATTATACCACCATAAAATAGACAAAAGTTCCTATAAGAAAACTGTGATTTAGTTCACTAAACCCATTGATAGAAGATACTTTCTGGACGATTAATTCCGTTAAAAAGGGATATAATGTTATATCTCAATCATTTTCTCAAAACAAATATACGTAGTTACATCAAGGCGACTCCAGAAATTGTTTAAAATCATTATGAATCAAATATTTTAAATGTCGATTCTAAAAAGTGTTGGAATAACATGAAAAAATTTAAAAACTATCAGAATTTTACTAATGCACACTAGGGTGGGCCTTAGCTATACAGATTAAAGTCAAAATTTTGCAGCTCCCACCCCCCAATTCTGTTCCAATTAACAAAAAAACTAGCTTTGCAAAATTTTAGCACAATCGGACAACTGCTAGGCGACCCTCAAACTTTGAAATTGAAACATAGTTTACGCAACGATTAATTCCGTTAAAAAATGGATATACTGTTCTAAATCCGTTTCTTATTGCAATTTATGTAGATACATCCAGGCTACCCAAGAAATTGTTTAGAACCATTCTCAATCATATATCTCACAATTTAATTCTAAAAATTGCAGGGATAACATGAAAAAATTAAAAAAAATATTAGGTTTTTAATAATGCACACAACTTGTATAAGACAACTGTATTTTTATTTAAAACAAGGCATTTCTATAGAAACAAGGCATAATGTAAACAATAAAAATATACAAATATTGAATATCATGTTTTTCTAAGGGAGGATTTAGTAGCAGTCGAATTGAAAAATAAGGACCACCCTAATATATATATATATATATATATATATATATATATATATATATATATATATATATATATATATATATATAAATTTTAGTGGGGGTAATTTCAGCATCTATTGGGAAGCATAGATGAAACTTTTAAGAAATGTTTCAAAAATTCATTCATGAGTGGAACCTCAACAGCTACATTCCTTCGGGTAGGGTTAAAATAATGATTTTACAACATTACGGTGTAAAATTGTAATTTACTACGATACAACTAAGTTATATTTGAATTAAGTGGCTGTAGAATAACAAGGTGTCGCATTGCCAGGTTTCCTTGAGGTTTGCGGGCCAGACCGACCTTACTCCCCACTGGAAATAATTGAGTTTGATCTGCCTGTTACACCCTCCGTAGCAACAGAGGAGGAAAACAGAGGTGGAACTATAACCTGTTCCTTGGGATGTTGCAACCATTCCTGTCTCTTTCACTTTCTCCAGTAGATAGGAATAAATTACAGCATTCCTTCTGGTTCCCTACGGCTTCCTCTACATCTTCCTCAAAACTGGTAGTTTTAATTTCAGGAGAGTGAAATTAGAGCATCTGAGTTAGCAATGCACAGAGGTGCAAAATCACAATCTAGCTGGACAAAAACGTTCCTCCTCATATTGTTTGATACTTGTCATTCTGATAAATGCTTTTTTATAGGATGATTCAAGCATAAAAAGATAGTGATATCAGGAATAATGTAGTCCTAACGAAAATATGGCATTGCTGTTAGGCGAAGAATATTACAATGAACACGAAGTCAACACAAAAATATGCCATTGCTGTTAGACGAAGAATATTACAATGAACACGAAGTCAACTCAAAAATATGGCATTGCTGTTAGACGAAGAATATTACAATGAACACGAAGTCAACACAAAATTAAGATAACATTTAAGTAGAATTTTGTACTATATTATTCATACATCTTATAAAATCACTAATTACTTCAACGATTAATTAAAAGGAACATTGAAAATAAAAAATTACATTATTATGAACATTCTTCTAGATCGTTGTAATTGAAAAATTCCGTAATCTGTTAATGCGTGTACCCCATGAAATGAGGAGGTTATGCATAATCCATGGGCGTATATAAAGGGGGGGGCTAAGGGGGTTGCAGCCCCTCCCGAAATTTTCATTTGATGGTAAAAATGTGTCATAAAATCCTTAAAAATAAATTAAATAAGATTACTTAGTAAATAAAAAATTGTTTATTTAAGGTGTAATAGCGTTTTAGTTGCCTAAAACTATCCCAAGCTCTAAATTTTTCATATTCCATACCTAGGCGAACCTCATGGCTTATGGGCACGTCATAGTACAATTCCCCTACGTTCTAAAAGCCAGTATACAGTTTTCGGGCTTCTAAAGAGAAATAGCTTTTTGGTAACTATTTATTTTAATGAGTATAACTAATAGAATAAATTTCTATATCATTAGTTGCTTTTAAGCAAACATTAAAAAAAACAAAAAAAAACAAAACAAAAAAAAAAAAAAAAAACAGCTCGTGTTTACAATGTAGAATGCTTGTAAATATGAATGAATGAAAAAGATACATGGAGGCAGAAAATAAGATAAAAATGTACCCAAATTCAAGTTCGATGGAAATTTACAGATAATTATTCGACCACTCTGCTCTTTATGTGCCTGAATCCTAAGAAGTTCGGGACGCTATCCATGGAATATACCGTTTATCCGGCTTGAATTATTCCTGTACGCATTTCGTACGGAACCTTTCAACACTGATTAGCCTTGGATCTCTTTCACCATCATGCACCAAGGAAAGGTTGCTTTATCTGTTTGTTTATTATTTTTTCTCGCGTAGTCTCCTAATGAAGAAGGAAAAACCCGACGAATGACGTGAATTCCATGATTGGAACGTGGGGTCGTTACGTCCTAGTTTTTACCTAATATATTCAACAACCTCAGCAGGGACTACTTTTTTTTCTTAACCTTTAATGTAGGATTCCAAACCGGTGTCCCCTGTCCATCTTCCAAGGGCCGCCGTATTGGTTCCAATCGTTTTACATCTATCAAGCCGTTGGGTATTCATAGATAATGTTTTTGCGTGAACATTTCAAGGTCCGCGCACCTTTTCAACGTGATTTCATGTCTTCTGTATTCTTCAATGTATAGCAGGAAATTATCAGCCTCTTTATTTAAAAGTTTTACCGGTAAGTTGCGAAAACAAATATCGACTATTACGTCTTTCCGTAAAAAAAAAATGGTTTCCCAAAAAGAAATTATAAGGAATTAATAACAAGAGTAAATATATGTCTAAATCGTATGCCTTCTGCATTCATACAACTTCGAATTCTATTGGGAAGGCATGCCTCCTTAAAGCTTTTAAATTTAATCTTGAAAAATATTTTGAACGTCTTGTTTTTGTACTTTTAAAATCATATTTTCCTTGCTAAGAAGTGTTTCCTTGAACAGTTAAGTCCAAACGATTTGTTGTTCATTCGACCCCTCTTCTAATCTAGTGACTTAAGCAAATGCTCAGGACATCTATCAAGCTGAAACCACGCCCAAAGAAATATCTTCGAGAGTGTGGACAATATTTAAGTAATAAATAGTTGCAAACGGTACATATTTTGCGTTTCAATAAAGAAATGCGAACTTACAATATAACAATCATCTATATTTCATGCAACACTGACCAACGGTACTGGCTTTCGATTTCTGATAGCCGAGTGGACTTTTATTCCAACCAGAAGTGCAACATTCATATATCCGTCACAACAGAAAGCCGCTTCGTCGAATCCTTCTAAATATTTATGGAAAACGTTTTCGTTACCGTCTATCGTCTGCTATGCCCGATGGCGAAAATCGAAGCCGCATTCCTTAGTCAAGTAATTGCTTGTAAACATTTACTGTAAAAATAATTTTATTTGTAATTGAGCTATGAACATAATAAAAGGCTTTATTATTATTATTATTACCTCTACATTTACAAATCGTTGCATGGCTGTGTAGGTCCGGATGATATTTCCAGGTGTAGCAGCAATGGTAGCAAGACTGGCTTCTTTGAATGCCCTCGTCGCATGAATGTCTAAGGTGATCCGACCCCCCCCCCCTCTAGTCCTGAGATTACGTTCCTATCTTTCCAAAAAAATAATTTAATAGATTCGCGTTAGTGCTGTGAACAAAGTCGTACTGCCGCTGGGCTCTTACTTGGGCATTCACCGTTAACCAATTCGTCAAACCTTTGCTTGTCCATGCTTATTAGTCTAGAGCTGAAGAACTTAAAAAAACTCATGGAGCAATCCACGTGTTTCAAAGGTAACAAATAATCATTTAAACACAATCCCCAGCGTACTACTAAATAGATACCATGAGTAGTAATACTTACTAAGAGCCCCCGTTGAAGGTTGGATAACAATTCGTACATAAGAAGGTAGGGGTTCTAATCTCGCATGTAGCAGGTTGCGTTTTTCATATATGGGATGGTTAAAAAAAAATCCCTATTCTAAGCTTGAGCATTAGAATGTATTCACTATTGTGTACCTGAGAATAGTATTATGTATAGTTTTGTAAAAAATAAGCCATAAATCTTTATATAAATACTTCCATTTCCCACGGACAGTATCTTACAAACAAGAATAAATATTATGCAAATGTTTAATAGTAAACTTATTTTTTTCTTATAGAAGAATTTATTTTTATCTATTCGAACTTGAAACTTATATATTGCAACAAATCCATTTTTTTCATTTGTCTAATTCACAAACATTTCTTTACAACTTTAAAAAACACTACTCGTGATAACCCATTTCTTGTAGGTAGTCCTACGTAATGTTTTATGTAAAAGGTTTTACATTCACTAATAGTTCTGTAAATATGAATATTATCATTAATTTACACTAAATCACATATATTTTGCTTTTTAAAATTCGTAAAGTAACTAATCAGGGCTTACTTATTTGTTTCAGAGATAAAACTGCATATATACAGCATATACACAACGATTATAAGGTGAGTTTTATATCCAATACATTTTTTTTTATCAATTTTGGCATGATGAGAGTTGTCTAGAGCAGTTCTGAAGATGGAACACTATTTTTATTATGTATTAATTTATGAGCACCATGACTATAGGTGATTAGCTAATAAACACGCACTGATGAATGTTCTTGATGAATAATAATAAAAAGTATTTAAAAAAATTAGCAACTCTGACGACAAAATACACAAGTGATTATTTATTTTAATTTTTAACGGTTGTTTATTAATAGGTAAAGAAAAATCATCTGGGCGGGTTAGCTACAATTAATTGGACCAATTAAAGTCACTTCTGTAGTAATGTTCTTCAGATTCTTCTTAACTTGTAACTCCAATTTTCTCGGTTTGTTCTAATTGCGGGTTAGTCACTTTTGGGTCTGAGTCCTTCTATTGTACATAATCCAAACAATAATTAAAGAACAATTGTATTCTATCTGATATGTAATTCTCCCATGAGCAGAAAACATAAATAAGTCAATAAATATAAGATACAAACGAGAAATAGATAGGAGAAGAGCCATAAATAGGAGTAGTACTGTCGACTAGTGGTTAGTGTTGATCTTGGCCTTCAGCCAGAGCCTGGTCAGTGGGAAAGCTATCTTCTTGCAGCCGATCAACCACTTTCTCTTCTATCTTCGACAATTCATTCATAAACACCATTCCATTCATTATCCTTTATATTCGATATCAACAGAATATCGTAAAGAGAACGAAGATCAATTTTCATGTTTATAGAAGTTTCATGTGAGCAACATGTAATTTCTGTGCAAATTTCTATAGTGCAAACGTTTTTACGGCTTATCTACTTCCGGCTTATTAGCACTGGGCTAACTGCAGTTTGCCACCCAGCAAAATACTAATTCCGGAAGATCCACTGTATAAGAACTAACAAGGCGTAATTCAACTAACAATATCTTTCCCTTGTGTCAAAAAGTGCTCCCTGACAGCTCCAACTAAAATTTAGCGACTAATTCTACAAAGATGCATCTTAAAGACAAAAACAAATTACTGACCCTCAAAGTTAGGCTTCACTCACCATAGATGCATAATTAACCGATTCATTGCATTGTCGTGCACGGACTATAGACAAGAAGATGTGAGAAGGGAATGAAGTTTATTCAGATATAATTTGAGGCAGGTGTTTGGGGATTTCCATACATTATGTACTCAGTTACTCTAAGGTCAACATTTTTTTAAATTATTTCTAGCTGCCTGGCACGTTTTATTATCTTCTAGATGAAATTAAACCATCTATAAAAAAATAAGATTTACATAAAATACATAACACCTAAAGAAAGGCACCACTGCTTCCTTCCTAAAGCCTTATTGTGATATGATTTCGACGTAATGTTTTACAGAGGCTTCATTTTGAATACCAGTGAAATTAAATGTTCTATATTAATGGTCCTCGTTTACAAATCGAATGCACACTGATGGAAAACCCAATATTTTGTGCTTCCCACCGTCAGTCTTCCATACATCGTCACTAGTCTGAGCGTTTTCATTGCTTTTCTTTTGTTTCTCTCATTGCCATCAATCGCGGTGCAATAAACCGCTCAAACACGCAGCCTGTGTGATCGAAGCATATTCGTATTTGTCTAATGCTCAGTTAACTCACGGTATTAGGTAATTACTCAGTCAAAATACTTTATTAATCAAATATTAAGTTCATCTTATCGTAATAAGAGAATAATTCGAATTGTTACTTTGAGGAATTGGCTCGCATATTAATAGGGGACCCATCCTCACCGAATAATCTGCTACAGCTAGAAGTGTTAAATAATGCAGAAGTCGAGCAATTATTGTCGCTTATGATAACAGTTGGAAGGTAATCGCCAAAAGGACTTCTCTTGGTGGAACAATTCCGGGAACTAATTGTAATTGCACAAACAATAAGTTGTCCAGTAAAGCCAAAAGAGATGGAATGTAGGACGCATGTAAGAAGGCGTGAACTTTTACAATGAAGTATTACGTAGGCCCAATGTAAAATATTGCTGGAGATTCTTCCACTGTACAACAGTGGATTCTTCCAGAGTTACAAGAATTCTCTACGTCTTAAGAAAGGTTAAAATAAAAAACTAAATAAGGTCCCCCAAACGATGGTGTTGCGGAGTAGGCTGTTGCGTGAATTAACTCTAAAACTATCGTAAAACGAACAAATTCTCTCAATACTGAAATAAAATGATGTAGTTATCATTGTTGCAACCTCGGTATGAATATTAATGAGAAGAATACTAACAAAAGGGAGTGATTTTTATACCTGAGACAGTTAAATCTTGGTATGAAAAGGCTAAGGCATAATGGTTTATCTGTCCACATTTCTACTTTAAGGTTTAGAGAAAATATCAAAGCGCAACAAATCAGATGTTTAGTAACCCTTTGCACTCGAAGGCTCTGAATCGGAGCCATTTAAAATTTGTCTTCACACTGTAGATCAAACATTCCGAGTGCAAAGGGTTGATAGTATGTTGCACCAGCAGTAATATTCTGCGTTGTTTGGAATTCCCTGAAAAAAAAAAATGATTTTATACGACCAGATGAGTATGAAGCATGTGGAAGGATAGGCTTTCATATGCCACCAAGGGAAGTGGTGAGGTCACTGGAAAGGTGGTAAATGGTTGACCACAAGCCGCAACTCACTCGCCACTACTGTAGTGATCTATGGTGAACCCATTACTAGACAAATTAAATAAAATACACCTCAATGATTTAGGATATACGGATGATGCCGTGATTATCATATGGGGCGTTACGTAGAGCATGAAAAAATAACATGCCAGTGGGGCGTTGAAGTTGACTTTCATATGAAGCAAATGGAAACGGTATTATAGTTCTGCCGCAAACAAAAGAACAAGGCAGTGCGCAGGCGCTACACCTATATCGTTCCCCTCCAGCCACGCCCCCTCTTGTTGTTTTGTTCGTGGGCGGACTATAGCTCCCTTGGCTTGCAATAGGAAGACAACAGAATCAAAACATCCTTCGTCCACAGGGCAAACCTTATACTATAATAAATCAGTCAAATATATTGGCATTATAATGGGAAAATAGTTAAACTAAGGAAAGAACACGGGGCCGATTAACCTCGTGACGCACTTGTGGCTAGTTCCTCCACGAAGTTAATAGACCTCGTGTAGTACGTGTGGATAATTACGGATTTTTCCATTCGACTGAACTTGTTAATTGTAAGGAGTACATATAATATATGTGATGGACATAGCCGTAATATTATTAGACACCACAAGACGTTTATGCCGGAAAAAAAGTTCAAAAACATCCCATTGGATATAGACTTCATTAAACAGACCTGTTCCAACGAACTATGCCTCGTAATAAAACATTAGTTAAGTCGCCATAGTTGCGAGCTAACTAAATTAAAATAAATAAAACATTAGGCAAGACATAGAGGAACTATATTTAATGTTGCACACAAAATATTTAGTTAAGTATAAAAATGGAATGCTTTTAGGTTACAAAAACAACTCCAGTAATAACAAATGCAAGTGATACTGGATCTAAATTCATATGATTTTTTATTTTAAATTTAGATAATGAAATCTACCTAAAGGATTTTGACATTAGATAGGCAAATTTTCTAGTCACCTTATAAGTAACTGATGTTATTTATAAAAGTCCGACTCGCAGGAACTGCATCATATTAGCGCGGTTACGTAAAACTCGAAGAAATGGAATAGATTAGCATCACAAATCACAGGAAACTGACAGTAGCCAACTTACACAGAAGCGGATAATTCTTAATCTTTATAAGTCAATACAATTATGTACTGAAAACGTACTTACTCTACTACTGCTGAGAAGGCTCTATTCTAAACGACCAAAAATTCATTGTCATTTTAAGTATCTTGTTTTACTAGCAAATTCGTTTTACTATTATAATCAACTGTAAATATGTGCTTCATGGCGAATAAAATTCCATTCTGTCGTGGGTTAAATCTTTCTATAAAATAAGAAATAACGATAACTTCAGTTGGAGGCTTTGAGATAGGAGGATTCAAAACAAACTACGTAATCATGGTTAGCCACTGCCATCATAATTACCACAGCCACTCCAAACTTATTACCAATGCCTTTCACCGTTTCTTAGCTTATTTTACTACAATACTAATTTTACTGATAAATGCATTTAAAACAAGAAACAACCAATGAAATAGTGAGATGAAAAAAGAGAAAAACCCTTTCAAAACAAACACTTTTTAAGTTTTAAGCGCTCATATCTCTGATTGACGTTGCCCCATCGAATATTGCTTCAGAACCTTTTTTGTAGAGAATTTAGTAAGCATTCGAATGGTCACCTTCCACTTTCCACGATTTCCAAACCGTTATCGAGATATTTACGAAAAATGTATGAAGATCCGAAAACGTTTCATGTCTATTAATAAAATATTTTGTTCGCATACTTCCTTAACTCCAAATATAACCAAAAATTAAAAATCTTAGTTGGGATTAATTTCCAATATGTAGAAAATATTTCAATTGAATCCCATGATTCTAAGTACCCACAAACAAATAATGACTTACAAAAACATTGAATCCACTTTTCTCAAAAACGGTTACAGATATCGACTTAAAAATGGTCTCATTCGTTTTCCTATATTAATAAACCTATAAAACAAGTACCTGCAAGCATATAAACTCAAAGACGTAAGCGTTACAATTTTTTTTGCGCGAATTTCACCCCAAACACTATCTTTCCGTGGGCGGATTCTGCTGGCTAACGAACTTGACCTTTCAAATTAGTAGACAGATTTTTGTACCAAATTTCATCAAAATCGGGCCATTTTTGACCTCGCTAGAGCGTTAACAGACAAGCATATATATAAATATATATATATATATATATATATATATATATATATATACAAATTTGGGGCACCTTTATTTTCGTGATCTATAGGGTCTGAAACATGAAAGTTTCTAGTCGGTACTTCCGGATTGCGTCATGAGGTAGACCTTATAAGCGGGTTCTCCCTAAGGAGATAGGGAGTAACCGCGCTAAAAGTGATAGTCAAGCAAGGTTCTTGTGTCACTGTTCAATTAACGTAGTGCCATAACCATAAAGTCAAAGTTATAGTAGGTAATAGATTCCTGAGTGCTGTTTTATTGATCTTTTATTAGAACTTGAAATACTGTATTTTTGCTGAGGTCAGCTGATGAAGCCTTTAAAACGAAGACTTTTTTTCTGGAAAGAGTAATTGAGCTATGCTTACATGTTTTAATGACCTATTCTGTACTCGAAATGGTTAAAAGTAATAATTTTGAAGCATGAATTTTTCTTTCGGGGCCTTGTAAATCAATTTGGCAATCGGTTACCTTTTTTATCCAATTGAGGCTAGGAGAAGCTGAATTATAGGAATTATCGTCCGACTCAAGAATTGCCTAAGATCTTCCTAAGGGCTTCATGGCTTTCCATTGGTCTACAAGACATTTACGTTACGTAAATATGGATGGTCACAGGGAATAAGTTAGTAAGTCAAAAAATTGGCAAAACGACTTACGTGCCCTACGATTATCTCCTGAAACTTATACTTGTGTTTGTGATCTATCTACCACTTTTATATGGTGTAGATTCGATTACTAGTGGTAAAAGGACTGCAGAGATTTGTAGATGGTAACTTAAAAAATCAGAATTTATATTAACTTAATCATAACTTCTATGGAGGGGGGTGGGGTGTAAAGCCAAACTCAGGAACAGATTTATTGTTATTGGGTTAGTTTTAATTTGTAATGTAGGAAATATGGAGGTGATGAGCTGCTGGTGATGGTTGAACTATTGAAATGGTTTTCCTTGATCTTCTTAAATAATAAAGTCCGACTCGCAGGAACTGCCTCATCTTAGCGTGGTTCCGTTCATATCCCTTGTGTTATTTTGTTGACTTAGAATGGAAACAGTTATTACTTTGTTTAGATCATCAAAAAAAAATATTATAAATATATTTCTAATTTACTTAACTTTCAGTACTAACATATCCATTTTACTTTTAAATGCAAACAAAATAAAATTATACAAGAAAATGAGAATGTAGTGTTATTTTTTAATGAACTATGGCCACATACAACCACAAAATATAATTATATTTCTAGTATAGCATTTGGCTGCATGACTTCATACAGGTAAAGGTAACTGTCACCTGTCCTAGAATGCTTGAAGAGAACAATGAATCTTGATTTATGAAGTGTTATAAAAGCCTACAAGCCTACCTGCAGCTTGCCGACTACCTCGACCCGGACAGATGTCTGACTCTACCCAGAGAATATTTACGTTTTCACTTCTGTTACAGGTTCAGAGAATTTGTATTTATTCCCCTGTTTTATTGATAAATACATCCTCCTACTAGAAGCAATAACAAGAAATAAAAACAGACAAAAAGAACCGTTTAAATAAACGAAATCAATTATCGTTCATCAAACTCCTAAGTTTTATGTACTTATGTCTCCGTTTGACATCGCCTAATCAAAACTTTCTTCAGAACCTTTTTTCTAGAGCATTTTGTAAGTTTTCGAATGGTAATCTTCCGTTTACCAAGATTCTCAACCTTTTTCGAGATATTGAGGAAAGTATACAAAGTTCCCAATACTTTTTATGTCTGTTAATAAAATATTTTATTCTAACCCTTCCTTAACTCCAAACGTAACCAAAAGTTTAACACATTAGTTTTGATGAAATTCGAACATACAAAAAATTTTTCAACTGAATTCCATGATTTTAAGTACCAAAACCAAATAAGTCGGCCAGAAAGGCCTCCGCTCAGAGGCATTTGGAAAGCCTTGGGATCTCTCTCTTTGAACGCTACATTTTTAACAATAAAGTGATCTTCTCATTTTACTTAATCTGTTTTATTGTCAAATACATAATCTGACTATAAGCAATTTAAAAATAACAAGGAATAAAACAGATAAAAAGATCCGTTAGAATAAACGAAATCAATTACTTTAAAGTTTTAAACACTTATTTCTCCGATTGACATCGCCTAATAAAACATTTTATTAGAACCCTTTTTTGTAGAGCATTTAGTAAGCTTTCAAATAGTTTCTATCCACTTACCACGATTTCCCAACCGTCTTCGAGATATTAATGAAAGTATACGAATTTCCCAAAACTTTTCATGTCTGTTCATAAAATATTTTATTCTAACCCTTCCTTAACTCCAAACGTAACAAAACTTTCAACATATTAGTTTTAATGAAAGTAGAACATGCAGATAATGTTTCAACTTAATCCCGTGATTTTAAGTACCCAAACCAAAAAGCGGTATTCAAAAATTATTTTTCCAATTTTCTCGAAAACGGTTAAAGCTATCGCCTTGAAAATGGTTTCATTCGTTTTCCTAGCCCAAGAAGCCTATAAAAAGAGTACTTACAAGCTTATGAACTCAAAAACGTAAGCGTTACGATTTTTTTGCGCGCATTTCGCCCCAAACGCCATCTTCCAGTGGGCGGATTTTGCTGGTTAACGAACTTGACCTTTCAAATTGGACGACGGATTTTTGTACCAAATTTCATCAAAATCGGACCATCAGGGAAGCCAGAAATGAGCGAACAGACAAATATATATATATATATATATTTGTCTGTTCGCTCATTTCTGGCTTCCCTGATGGTCCGATTTTGATGAAATTTGGTACAGAACCCCTAGAGACCGAAAATAACGGTGATTAAAATTTGTATATATATATATATATATATACAAATTTTAATCACCGTTATTTTCGGTCTCTAGGGGTTCTGAATCGCGAAATTTTCTAGTCAGCACTTCCGGATTGTTTCATGAGATCAACCTTATAAGCGGGGTTCCTCCCTATTGGGGAGGGAGGAACCGCGCTAAAATGAAGAGATGTGCCTGGTGTCTTGAATGAATTGTCTGTTTTAGCAACCTCTGCTATGCAACATTTTCTCCCTTACTTCTCCAAATTCTCGGTGGGTTCTGGCCAACTCCATTCCTGCTCTCTGTACTCTGGGTGGCTTGAATGTTTACTCCTTTATGATTTTTGAGGGTAAAACTTGGCAAGAAAGACTCAGAGAAGCTCCACACTGCCTGCTTGGTGACTATAGGTTCTGTACTTGTCCTTTCCTGCCGATTCATACTGCCGCGGGCAGATAGTTTCCGGGCACGCGGCTAGAGTGCAGCACTTGAAGGGGGAAGCTTCTCAATGAGCAGGGTTCCGCGAACAGATAGTGTAAAGAAGTCACTATCTCACAGCCTTGATCGTTTGAGACTTAAAAATATGTGGGTATCTTTGCATCTCCTAAAATAGCATGTTTTCTCTGTTAAATTCTCTCTTAAAGAGCTGCTCTGAAAAATTTAGATTTTGAACTTACCAAATTATTCCCTGTGACCATCCATATTGTATCATTAATCGAATAAAATAAATTTTCGTTAAATATCTAATATCCATTATAGCTTGTACATTAACTGATCTGAGTGGTAGATGATCCTCCCGAAGGATGGATTGAATGCTGAAAGCCCCTATACAGGCCTGAGATAGACTAGTGGGATCTCTTTGATGAACGGCACATTAGCTTCGATAGTTTCCGATCAGATCGCTGCTCTTCGGAGAACAATAGTAAGGAGTAAATGTCAGACAGGTATATGTGGGTCTCGCTACCTCATATTGAGTCAAAGCAGTCAACAGCTATGTAAACACAGCTCGAGAGGCACTGTCTGTTTGAACTAGTGCCCCCCTCACCTCGTACGCTCATTTCGATTTAACTCGATTTACTTTGGTTGCTCCCGCTGCTTCATCCGACACCTCGACAGGCTGTAGGCTTAGAACCAATCAACTTCCTCTTTTCATCATCAAGAAGGATCCTCCATCAACTCAAGACTATGTTAGGCGCTCAAATATTTGTATTATTCAGTTACTTCGTAAAGGATCATATTTTGTGGAAAAAAGGTAACCTCAGTGGACCAACATAATCACTTGTTCCTAAATTCAAATCGACAAGTAGACCCAACTCAACATTGGGGGCCTTCTTTTTTTTGATGCCATAACACGACATACCATAATAACCGACCATAATTAAGACTGTATAACAATTGATTGTCATTAATACACATGATTCTAACCGAAGAGAAAGAATCCACACTGACTCACTGTCGATAAAGTAGGCACACTGACACAGCAACTAATTGCCTTCCCAAAAATTATATATTTCTATATCTATAAACGGGAAGGTCCGGAGCGCCCCGGAGTCATGAAACCTACTCTATCAAGTCATGATGAGATAATTCCCAATATGTGAAAAATGAAAACTGATATGAAATCTATAAACATACTTATGCTTTTAATGGCATAATAATAGATAATAGTTTTTTTTTCTCTTTATACATTATGTGATATTGAATTTTATGATTTTAAGTAAATTTAAAATTTCATTATTTTTGAGGCAGTATTAAATTTAAATAAATAGAGTATTTTATTCATGTTGTGATCACAGTAAATTACAGTGCATAGAAAACAAGAAATAGAAGCTTCTTAAATAATTTATTAGATATATTTTCGCCGAAATGATGGTAATTTAAGGCTATAGCGTTTCGAATTGTTTAACTGATATATAAAATCAAGAGAAGTCTTAGGGTTCAGGAGTGTAAAGAGAAGGCAAAAAATAAAAATAAATAAAGGGTAGTTCATGTTTATTTTGCAACAGATCTCAACTTAATTAACTTGAAGATCTTATTGAACCAGGAAGTTTTTCTAAATAGAGGCGGCTATTTGTAAGCCAGAAGGTTCCTGATAACAAAACCATGAATAATCAATGTTTTTACTTAAAATAGAACTTTGCTTAATGTATTCGCTTGAAAGCTACTTCAAATGGATTTAAGAAAGCCCATTTGGTTTTTAAATAATGTTGTTAAGTTACCTATCATGTACTATGAAACTTAAATGTTTTTATTATTATCGCCTCCGAATTTAATACAAACCCTGATGATATGCGAAAATAAAACATTGTTTGGAAATGAACCATATTACAAATAAACTGTCTTATTCCAGTCCAGGAATGTTATCACTACGTTAACTGTGGAAATTTATTTGCAGAATGCCTTGTTTGTATGTATAGATAGATATATATGAATATACCCTGGAGGTAAACGACACTATGTATGTCAATTTTTTAATTAAATTGACTTAACAGCATGCTCCTAATGTGGATTTTTCTATCCATATAATATAGGGCACTATGTCCTGTTCCCATAAATAACGAAGAAAAGACAGTGAAAAATAAAATCATATCCGTTTTCATTAGAGGTAAAAGACATCATCGGGAGAAATTGGGTTATTTATACTGTTTCTATAAGTAACAAAAGAAAAAACAAATTTTAATACTTCAATGTTATGGAAAAGTGGCTCTCCTGAAGAATTACAAATATATGACATTGTGTCGTTTACCTCCGGGGTACAGATATATATATATATATATATATATATATATATATATATATATATATATATATATATATATATATATGTATGTATGTATAGATAAAATTCCTAAAGATCCTCACCAAGATCGCGTGACCATGAAACATTGCAGTACTCGGTATCTTTATTTCCGGACGAGTTAATCATGGGCGTATATAGAAAATTTCGGAGGGGGCTGGTAAAATTTCGGGGGGGGGGGCTGAGACCATTTCCGGTGTATGGAATACTAACAATTTAGATTTTGGAAGAGTTTTAGCCAACTTAAACGCTATTACGCCCAAAATAGAATATGTTTTATGAAGTAAATGATCTTATTTAATTTATTTTCAAGGGTTTTATGAAATTTTTACTGATCAAATCAAAATTTCGAGGGCGGCTGCAGCCCCCTCAGCCCGCCCCCCTTATACAGGGTTTCCCAGTATATGTGTCCACCCCCTTTTCCTCCTAGAGTTGTTGGAATTTCGAAATGAAACTTGGTAGGTCTTAGTTATGTTGCATGGGGTTTCTTTTAAAGGTTTAGTTGACTTTGTAACAATCTCCAGTTTTTCTCCAGCGCATCTAACTCTTGATTTTCCAATGGCGGCAGGTATTTTTTATGACGAATTCTGATAGAAAATTTAATTTTAAGACTAATTTATTCCGAGACACCTTTTGATCCGACGCACCATTTGCGCGTAAAACTGAAAAATATCGCCCTTTTGTAGACAAATTCCGATTTATCACTGAAACCAAGCCTTGTACGTAAAAACACCTCAATGTAAACGTTGTAGCCTATTAATTTTCCTTTCAGATGATACCAAGATCAAAGTTGTAGATTAAATATTTAACGGGGTATTATGAATGAAAACAAAGGCAAATTTTTTTTTGGTTTTATGATATAATAATTTCATATGGAAAAATAAATTTATTCTGTTCTGTTTTATGTTAATTTTTATATACTTTTTTTCATAAAGTAAATAAGTACTTGTTTTATTGTTTATGACAGCTACTTTTTTTCTATTCATATCGATTTTCTGAATTGTTACTTTTTAAAACTTTTAAGGTATATTTTTCATTCATAATATCCTGTTAAATATTAAACCTACAACTTTGATCTTGGTATCACCTGGAAAAAAAATTAATAGGCTACAACGTTTGTATCGAGGTGTTTTTACGTAAAAGGCTTGGTTTCAGTGATAAATAGGAATTTGTCTACAAAAGGGCGATATTTTTCAGTTTTTTGCGTTTTACGCGCAAACGGTGCGTCGGATCAAAAGATATCTCGGAATAAATTAGTTTTAAAATTAAATTTTCTATCAGAATTCTTCATAAAAAATACCTGTTACCATTAGAAAATCAAGAGTTAGATGCGCTGGAGAAAAACTGGAGAATGTTACAAAGTCAACTAAACCTTTAAAAGAAACCCCATGCAACTTAACTAAGACCTACCAAGTTTCATTTCGAAATTCCAACAACTCTAGGAGGAAAAGGGGGTGGACACATATACTGGGACACCCTGTATATGACCATGACGCGAGGAGCTCATAGCGAGCAACCCAGGTATCCCGAGCATACGTCTTGAGGCAGTCGAAGCGAGCAGCAACTGTCGATACAAGTCTTTAGACAACAGGATAACATCTTTAGTTCTCTACGTGACTTTGGTCATTGAGAATCTAGTATTTAATGCAGATGAATAAAATTGCTCGGCTTTGATCAAATCACCGATTTCACCGATCAAATCAAAATTTCGGGGGGGGGGGGGCTGCAGCCCCCCCTTATATACGCCCATGGAGTTAATACAGCAAGCTATTAGAAACATTCCTTTTCGTTCCCGTCATTAAATACGTCATATCGTTATGCCCGGTATCGTAATAAACGGAATCGACTGCATATGCTAAAGTATGGCAAATATTTCTTCTTGAAATATGTAAGTCCTAAGATGTAGCTTTCAGGTAAGGGTTTCTCCAGCCGTGTTATCTAAGATTTAGTCCGTTATGATTGGCCTCCGACCCCTTTCACTCTAGGTTCAGCTGTAACGCCACGTGTTTTACGGGTCAACTAAAGAATTTATCAAGCAAAAATACGTTCCATTCCTTGGGACTTCATTCCTATACGGAGTATTTCTCAACTACTGTGTTACTATGAATTGTTAAAGGGCACTATCTTGTGTGAAATATTAGCGTCCAGCTCTGACTTTTTCCGAGCTCTGCCGAAACAAGCATGTTATGTGCCGAACAAAAAATGTGCTCAGTTTTACCGAATATTTATTTTCTTTCATGTTTTTAGAAAGACCTTATTATAATGGCTGAAGATATCTTATTATAATGGTAATATCAGCTGCATACCACCTCAATATAAGGAACATTTGTCATAATGAAATTTCAAGAACATTTTACGACACTTTACATTTTACCATTTCACATTTCATTGGGGTGAGGTTAGCTCAGTGGTAGATCACTGGACTAATAAGTTGGAGAAACTGAGTTCAAATACCGAGCAAGCACTAAAGATTTTTTTCTTCTAGTCTCTTTGTTCATGGTTTAAATTCGGCCTCCCTGACCGTTCCTAGGCCAACCCAACCTTTAATTAATTTAATAATGGGTACCTTGGGTGCCAATGAGTCTAGCAGTCGAAGCAGCGAAGGGGAAAATCAGACGGCCGGAGCATAGTACTGACCACGCCCCCCTAGTGTGCCTTATGGTCATGAATCAGATACCTCTATAGTAGCTGGCCTTTAGGGCCCTCGAAGCCTGTAACGGAACGGATATTTTTTTTTTTTTTTTAGCATGAATATGCTTTAGCGGTGACTAAACTGGAAAAAAGGGTACAAAAAAGTGTCCGCTGGCGTTCGCGTTTTTTTTTCCTTGTTTTTTTTTACATTTCGCTTTCAAGTGAACGGAAGAACTGATGCCACAAGAAGAAAACGGTGGTTTCGATTTTCACGATGAAGACACGGCAGTGTATTAGGGATTGAAACGATTTCCATGACCCATTCCAAACCGATTGCACACAGTGTGTGAAATTGATTTCCACGGCTGTGAGACGTTCTGCTCACCATGTGTGCAATAACAGTAATGTCCAAATATCAGTTATTCTGAGCAAACTAGTAGTCAAAATATGATTTTTCTTGAACCAATGAAATCTGTGAAGTACAGGAAAACAAAACTTAGGTGCTAACATGGTGCTCAATCAGGTACTCGCAATAAAAATATTCCGGGGAACGAGCTCCACTCCCGGCGTGCAATGTGAAATTTATGTGAATTCACTTATGTGAAATGGGTGATATCCTTAGTAAAAAAGTTTTTTTTTAAATTAAAAATGAACAATATAAAGAAAAAAAAATTGCTCCTGGGGACCGTGTTGGAACAAAATCGTTGTCTAGCTTCGAACCTAAATTACTAATTTGCTCTAAACGGCCGCAACCGTTGTTGTATTTGAACTCCGGTATACATCATGGGAATCTAAAAAGAATGATTCGTACTAAAAAAAAAAAAAAAAAAAAAAAAAAAAAAAAAAAAAAAAAAAAAAAAAAAAAAAAAAAAAAAACCTAAATCGGTCCATAAGAGGCAGGGTTTAAACCTGAACCAAATTATTAATTTGTACTTCCTTGCAACGAAACTCGGTAGACAAGGCGATTTGTAAAACAAAAATCAGTATAGTTCCATTAAAAGTTGTCGTTTACCAAGAAAAACAATTAAATAAAATTAACAATCTTTTAGCTATTCATTGCGAAAGTTCAAAACCATTCATGTTGCTTAAGAATTTATATAGGTAATTTTATTTAGGAATGTAGCGTAAGCTACCACCTCTCTGAGGACTATGCTGAGTGATGCAGCTCCTGCGTGGAGGAATTTTTCGTAATTAATTTTTTTGTTATTAATGACACATTCCATAAGAATTAGTGGAAGTTAAGAATCAGTGTGAGGAGTTGTATCTGCTTTCCATCGAAATCTTTGAGATTTGTTATAAGGAATTACTTCATGAGTACCGCTGCATACTTTTGGTGAAAGTATACAATAGAAAATTAATTAACCGAAAAATATGTCCTTTACACTCAACGTTTGATTAAAGAAAATCGTTAATGTAGCTTCCTTTACACAATAGCATATATTAAAGGAATGTTAATAGGGTTTATCGACAATATCAGCTACATACAAAAAGGTAAAAGCTTCAGATCCGGTTGTTTGTAACAACAAACACATATTTTCATTTTATAAAAACAAAATGATTGATTTTTTGTTGTTGTTGGAATTATTAGTGGGCTTAACAACAAAAAATCAGTGGTCTAATTATTTTATTTAATTAACATAAATATGATCATTAGTGGTAATATCATATTATGTTATTACCACTAATGTATATGTAATTCCATTTTCTTATTTTTCCTTCAGCTGTAAAGGTGGTAATTTGCCATTTGTGTCCTTGAGGATTGTCTTGCTGATGCTTAATAGGACCTCTTCATTGGGTTTGTATTTCTTGACAAACTCCTGGATGTGCCGCGACCTCCAAACAGAAGTCCTGTTACTTGCCATTTTTTTAACTTATAGTTTTTGGGGAAATTGGGGATGCCATCCTTATCCAAAATAGTAAAAATTCCCATAAACTCCATGTTTTATGTTTATGTGGTTCAAAGATGCAGTTCAGAATTATTATAACAAACATATTGTTTTAACAAAATGATATTTATGAAAAAAGTTCTATTGAGTAATTGAAGAGTAGAAGTTTTGTAAAACCATAAATCCATGAAGCTGGTGAATCCGCGGATTGAGAATGGACTTATAAAGCCCCTATAAAGAGAATACAACGGACGCCATCAAAAGCATTTAAGGAATTTAATTACATTACAGCTTCTGGTGGTGAGGAGGATGGTTTTCTTGAAATCTTTAGAACGCCACAATTTTTCTTAGGTTTTCCATCCACCCCCTCGTCTTCTTTTTACTCTGAGAATGGGCGGTATTAAATTTACAGTCGACTGGTTATCAGCCCAAATGAAAAAGGGAGGGTATATTTCCTCAGATTTATTTAGTTAAACAGCAGTTCATCAGTTGCCAGTATTAAAGGAAGGCCAGGAAGGAAGAATATAGTACTTCTATTTCTGATAATATTTTATTTTTTATTTACTCTACAAGTAGGGTCCATACCACATCTTCAGGGGCATGAAAACCTAAACAATTTTGTTATAGATCTCTTTAGTTAATCCCCTAAAATATTGTTATTTAACAGAAGATTATTAGTGTAGTTCAAATTGTTGCCAATATATATAAAAAAAATAAGCAGTCAGGGGAAAAACCTCAACTTTGGTGTTTCTCTACCCCAAGGCATTCATTGCTGACGAAGGCTACCAAGGTGTAGCCGAAACGTCCTTATTACAGATTTTTATAAAAATCGTATTGATGTTTTCCTTGCCGAATCCCAAATATTTACTAACTGCTTGTCACCTCGATAGCTACCTACCTACACCTCAATATAAAAAAACAATTTTTAGTGTACTTAATCTGTAGGTATATTGTTTACTCAAAATACACGTCAACTTAAAGTCGGTAAACGTTCTATAAGCCGTGAAAATAGTCTGTTTCTATGACGTTTTATCCTATATAAGTGAAAGGTTTTAACTCACAAGGAAAGGCCTACACTCTTTCCTATAAGGAAAGTTTGACACTTTCCTATAACATTACGGAGCGTGCTATACCACAAATAGATCGCACTTGACAAAGGGTCGCTTTTTAAGATCTTGTAAGAATGGAAAATCAAAACAGTGTAGGCTGGTGAATCTCGCGATGACTCAAGATATCATTTATTTATTTAAATTTTAACGCCACTTACATAAAGCACTAATTTTTGTTGCGGATTATCTACAAGTTATTGTCCTTTCCTAGCCAGGATACAACTGATGTATTTTCTTTTGTTTCAGAGAAAAAAAAGAAAAAGTATCGAACTTACGCCTTCGTTAAATGAGTGGTAGGCCGTACTTAATATCCAAGGATAGATTTTTTTTTGTAAAAGTCTGAATCAATTAAGTCAAAATAAAATGCAAATATTCAACACAATAAGGAAAAAAACGGGGTCTCACGTGGTCTAGTAGCTAGCGCGCTAGATCCATAAGCGGGAGATGGTGGGTTCGATCCCCACCGGTGCCAGAAAGTTTCTCATCTCAGGGCTCGCTGAGAAAATTCCTGGCTGAACCCTGGACGTCGGCGCTAATGGCCAAGAATTTCATACAAACATTTTGTAGAGGAGCTATTTACAGGATCAATGTAGGGTGGTTTGGTGGGTTAACTGTGAATTGAATAACTAGGTAGCCATAAATATGAGTATTAATGGGAAGAGGCCAAGTGAGCACTCCACTCATGTTCTGCAGAGCATGAATTGGAATATTGGGCGTGCATTTAAGATTTTATCTTCTTGTAAAGTCGTTCGGGGTTTGGAACCAGCGTACTTACTCGCCAGGCTTAGTACTAACAAGACTATCACCCCATTTCGCCAGGTCGTAAAGAATCAGATACCTGCACCATATCTTCACTTTTGGACCAGCACGACCTTTACATGATCGATACATTTTTTTTAAGTATTAGTAGGTCATTCATCCACAATCATCTACCTATGTCGCAGATTGATATAAATTTCCTTCGAAGGGACAATCATCTACCTATGTCGCAGATTGATATCAATTTCCTTTGAAGGGACAATCCATCTACCTATGTCGCAGATTGATTTCAATTTCCTTCGAAGGGACAAGATTATAAGTTACTTAAGAATAATTATTACCTCCTACAGCAGCTATAGGAAGATATTAAGCATTTCGAAATAGTACTGGCATCGTGACTAGAAAGGAGACAGATGATGTGTTTTGCAAGACTCTTATGCTAGAAACTCCATTACTCAAAGCTAGTGCCAATCTGCAGAATGACATTTCGCACCTTGCGTTGTACTCTCGCTAGATATTTCTTCGCAGCTTTCTCGAATGCCTTGGAAGAATAGAGGCTATTGGCAAAGGTTCGTTGCATAATGGGAAGGTGTTCTGCAGTCCCACGCGTCTCCTAAACCACAATACAATAAGTGAAATTAAATCATTCTATGACAAAATTAAATGTCACATCCTTGCCTAATCCCTCCTCACCATTCACATATTGTCCCTGGAGACCGTACTTATTCAACACAATATATCATGGCACCCATATAAAGAAGAAATTTGCAGCAACAACTCTTGTGAAACACAATCAATTCATTCTGGTGATCACTTGTGTTGTGATATCTTCTTCATCACTCACCTCCTACCATCCAAATAATATGTTCATATAGTGTTTTTATGAACATGTTGTAAATCTATAACCAAAGCACTACGATTAATATAATAACACCACTGCTACTACTACTACGATAAAATCATTTTTATAAGGATTGTTATTACTTTAATTTGTAACATATAGATAACCCATCCGCAGTTAATAATAAATGGACGTTACAATTTCAAAAAATAAACGTGTTTATTTAAATAAAATATTTGATCCCCAGACGAAAAAAGCCCCTAAGGAAAACGGAAAAAATTACATATTTATTTATTAAGAGTTTCGCAACTTTTGGCGACTTGCTCTTTAACAGTACATCAAGATATTACAAAATACTTTTTGCACATTGTGTTTATAACAAGTCAGTACATTTTATAAGTACGTGAGCTAATTAATAATAACAATAACATGCTTTATATAATATATATAACAATAACAAAACGGTAATATAATAGATATTAAATAGAGTGTGAGGGAAAAAAAAAGAAGGGGGGGGGGGTAGAAGAGGCGAGTAACGTTATATTGGAGATAGGGCTATATTTGAAAATGTAGTGGGGGTGTAGACTCCTCAAAGGAGGAAGGCTTTTACAAGCAAAAATTGTCGATTTGTTATTTTTAAAAAATTGTTTTAAAAATCAGACAAACTACGGAACTGGTGCTGCCGCCATCACAAGAAACGAATCCTATCACATAAGATTCTTCGATCACACTACTGTATACACAGCAGAACTACACGCATGAGTAATTAAAATAATGTGGTATAGAAGCATAAGATGTGTTACGCTCTTTGACCCTACCATAAACCAAATAACACACACACACACACACACACATATAAATATATATATATATTTAAATTTTAATGTATACTTATACATGAAAACGATTTTTGGCACGAGATCTCTACAGGATACCACCCTTTCTAGCTAGAATAGGGTTGATGTCTTTCTTATCTTTTAAAGCAAATCCATAACCCCTGGTGGGAATCCAACCTACGACCATCGTCACTCACGGCCACCGGAATTCCAATCATATTACAAAAGATTGAATGATGAACATCCCACTGGGTTAGTAGTTGTGGATTTTGTTCCTCGTAGTTTTTTGTGTCTTGTACTGTACAATACTTCGTCCGATTGTGTGATTGTCTGAATTTAATTAAATGCGTCTTCTTATGTTATTGTTTATTTCTTGGTGTTTAACATTTCATTTTTGATACATGCTCATCTGAATGAAGTAATTTCTGAATGAGCTTGACGTTGTGAAACTAATTACATAAACAACACATGACATGTAACAGGTGACCAGTAAAAGCAGTATCACGTTTGCATCTCAGCTTATGATGATCAATTAGGGGAATGCATCGTTTCCTGTAACTATAGTAATGACGCTTTGACCTTCCGCTCAACGAACCAGTGGCTTAATTGACTCATCAATCATTTCGTATAATGACAGAATATTCTTGTGTTGTTTTATTTCAATTTTTAATGTTTTTTTCTACTAATTATTACTAGGGATATATATATATATATATATATATATATATATATATATATATATATATATATATATATATATATATCTGCGAAATATCACGCGAAAAAACCGACCGCTGGAGAATGCCACACAAATAATTCTCCCCAGCGAAGAAACCTCAAAAGTAATATATATATATATATATATATATATATATATATATATATATATATATATATATAAATATATATTACATTCTTAAAAAAGAAAAAAGAAGAAAAGACTGGTAACCCGTAGACACTCCGTCCCAAAAAATCGTTGTCACGCATAAATGGACGATAAAATTAAAATAAAAGCTAGATTATACCAACATAGCAATGATGTAAAAAATTAAAGTAAAATTTTTTTTTTTTTTTTTTTTTTTTTTTTTTATTTATTTATTTACAGAAATATTACAATCTACAGTATATGTATTATGCAATTTGACATAGGTATAGGTATAGCTTGACCACGCCTCAGGTGCCACCAGTTGTCAACCGAATACCTTCCTTTAGGAAGGATTCTAGGATGACCTGGAGTTACCTTGCGCCATCCAACCACACTCTGCGACTAGCAGGGAGGATTGGAGGCGAATGAGGCGTGGCCTGTGATATCACGAGGAGAGAAGATATCCATCGATATCACTCTCAATTATCATTATTACAATCACACTGACTTTTGAGCACTTCACGACACTTCACTGCGTCAGTAGATCCCGGGGTCACTTCCTATGAAGACGTCTGGGTGGAGAGGAAGGAAAAATTTGAAATTAAAAACAAAAGTTGATGCGCCGGCATGAAAAAAAAAATTAACAGGAGAAACCCAAATACTCCACAACAAAGAATACAAATAAAGTAAGGCTGTAGTTCAATATATTTTTACAACTCGTCTTTCTCATTAGTTACACACTAAGTAAACGGAGTTTTGCTGCGATATAATAAGATTACAGCCAGTATGGGCAAAATATTAAATTGTGCCAGGAGTAAACACCCCTCCAAATAGATCGATTTTGCTGGTTAAGGAATTCGTTCAATCCTTTCCTCTACTAGACATTTTATATATATATATATATATATATATATATATATATATATATATATATATATATATATATAGTCTATTATCACGATAGCAGCCACAGTTTTCATTTTTCCGCCACTAAACTCATTCCTCCACTAATTAGCATAAATATGCTTTAGTGATCACTAAACTGGAAAAAATGTTATAAAAAAGTGTCTGCTAGCGTTCGCGCATGCGCGGTATCCATGCACGAAAAAGAAGACTGTATTTTATACGGTACATTACATAAGTTTGTCGGGTGGACCTAAAGCATATTTATGTTCCTGAATTTGTGCAGAAGGCTTTAAACGATTTTATTATAACAAACGCTACAAACGTTCATATTTAAATCAATAGGGGTCTCCCGTGGTCTAATGGCTAGCGCCTTGGATTCATAAGCGGGAGATGGTGGGTTCGATTCCCAACCTCCGGCAGGAATTTTATCATCCCACGGCTCGCTGGTAAAATTCCTCGCTGCACCCTGGATGTCGGCGCTAATGACCTAGATGTAGATGCGCCGTAAAAAAAAAAAAAAAAAAAAAAAAAAAAAAAAAAAAAAAAAAAAAAAAAAAAAAAAAAAAAAAAAAAAAAAAAAAAAATTTAAATCAATAGAACATACAACATAACTGTATTAACTGGATCAGTTATAACATTTTGTTACACCTGTTATTAAGTAGAATTATAAACAAAAATACGCGAAAAGCAATTTCCCCCTTCGGGTCACATTAAGATTTTTGGCAATGTTATTTTTAATAAATAAATCTTTGTGCAGATAAGCTGATTTTTGTTTCGGTCATGATTACTTTTGGCTTTCACACGCCAGAGGCAAAATTCACTTTCACGGAAAATAATAAAACTCCACTCACAGTTCGCCTTTGTAAGTGCTTATACAATCAAAATAACGCGCATAGGTGTATATATATGCCGCAAGAAAAGAATTCCTGGCCTGCACAGTCCTCATTGGACTGTACAGTTAATCTATTGGTTTTATCATTTATTTATTGCATCCTCTCTCCTCATGTTCATGATCTATAAAGTCTCTTAATTATTCAAGAATTCCTGGCCTGTACAGTCCTCATTGGACTGTACAGTTAATCTATTGGTTTTATCATTTATTTATTGCATCCTCTCTCCTCATGTTCATGATCTATAAAGTCTCTTAATTATTCAAGAATTCCTGGCCTGCACAGTCCTCATTGGACTGTACAGTTAATCTATTGGTTTTATCATTTATTTATTACATCCTCTCTCCTCATGTTCATGATCTATAAATTCTCTTAATTATTCAAGAATTCCTGGCCTGCACAGTCCTCATTGGACTGTACAGTTAATCTATTGGTTTTATCATTTATTTATTGCATCCTCTCTCCTCATGTTCATGATCTATAAAGTCTCTTAATTATTCAAGAATTCCTGGCCTGCACAGTCCTCATTGGACTGTACAGTTAATCTATTGGTTTTATCATTTATTTATTACATCCTCTCTCCTCATGTTCATGATCTATAAAGTCTCTTAATTATTCAAGAATTCCTGGCCTGTACAGTCCTCATTGGACTGTACAGTTAATCTATTGGTTTTATCATTTATTTATTGCATCCTCTCTCCTCATGTTCATGATCTATAAATTCTCTTAATTATTCAAGAATTCCTGGCCTGCACAGTCCTCATTGGACTGTACAGTTAATCTATTGGTTTTATCATTTATTTATTGCATCCTCTCTCCTCATGTTCATGATCTATAAAGTCTCTTAATTATTCAAGAATTCCAGGCCTGCACAGTCCTCATTGGACTGTATGGTTAATCTATTGGTTTTATCATTTATTTATTGCATCCTCTCTCCTCATGTTCATGATCTATAAAGTCTCTTAATTATTCAAGAATTCCTGGCCTGCACAGTCCTCATTGGACTGTACAGTTAATCTATTGGTTTTATCATTTATTTATTGCATCCTCTCTCCTCATGTTCATGATCTATAAAGTCTCTTAATTATTCAAGAATTCCTGGCCTGCACAGTCCTCATTGGACTGTATGGTTAATCTATTGGTTTTATCATTTATTTATTGCATCCTCTCTCCTCATGTTCATGATCTATAAAGTCTCTTAATTATTCAAGAATTCCTGGCCTGCACAGTCCTCATTGGACTGTACAGTTAATCTATTGGTTTTATCATTTATTTATTGCATCCTCTCTCCTCATGTTCATGATCTATAAAGTCTCTTAATTATTCAAGAATTCCTGGCCTGCACAGTCCTCATTGGACTGTATGGTTAATCTATTGGTTTTATCATTTATTTATTGCATCCTCTCTCCTCATGTTCATGATCTATAAAGTCTCTTAATTATTCAAGAATTCCTGGCCTGCACAGTCCTCATTGGACAGTACAGTTAATCTATTGGTTTTATCATTTATTTATTGCATCCTCTCTCCTCATGTTCATGATCTATAAAGTCTCTTAATTATTCAAGAATTCCTGGCCTGAACAGTCCTCATTGGACTGTACAGTTAATCTATTGGTTTTATCATTTATTTATTGCATCCTCTCTCCTCATGTTCATGATCTATAAAGTCTCTTAATTATTCAAGAATTCCTGGCCTGCACAGTCCTCATTGGACTGTACAGTTAATCTATTGGTTTTATCATTTATTTATTGCATCCTCTCTCCTCATGTTCATGATCTATAAAGTCTCTTAATTATTCAAGAATTCCTGGCCTGCACAGTCCTCATTGGACTGTATGGTTAATCTATTGGTTTTATCATTTATTTATTGCATCCTCTCTCCTCATGTTCATGATCTATAAAGTCTCTTAATTATTCAAGAATTCCTGGCCTGCACAGTCCTCATTGGACAGTACAGTTAATCTATTGGTTTTATCATTTATTTATTGCATCCTCTCTCCTCATGTTCATGATCTATAAAGTCTCTTAATTATTCAAGAATTCCTGGCCTGAACAGTCCTCATTGGACTGTACAGTTAATCTATTGGTTTTATCATTTATTTATTGCATCCTCTCTCCTCATGTTCATGATCTATAAAGTCTCTTAATTATTCAAGTTAATTAGTAATTTTATATTGCGTAATCCGAATAAATCTGATTTCCTAATTGCCATGGCGTTTGATTTAGATTAAAATCAGCCTTCTTTGAAGTTGGCGAACATCAAATAAAGCCAGTATCCCATTACAATGATTGTCAAAAACCACACACGGCCTTATCCCAAGCTGGTTTTGAGAGTGATAACCCAACCATTCCCTGATTGAAAACCAACATATGATTAAATAAGCCTCACATGTGGTTAGACTTTCATGAGTTCTTCTCTTGAACTAATCACATTATGTGATGCATTACATTTGATTAGATCACACATTATCAGAATTACGAAATCTGCTCCTTATTCTAGCTGTAATTTTATGGGTACTTTTTACTTCGTTAACGCAAATATAAATTAATTTAAATTGCATTATTAACAAGTGATTCTATTGTCACACAGTGATTACATGTTCTCATTATGTATGCGCAGAGATGTAAAATTGGGAAATAAATAACTCCCATTTGAAATGTTGATAAACTATTCATTCAAAAATAATTTTAAATTTTAAGGGCCTTCTCACCAATACAACTTGCTAAAATTGATAGAATTCTATTCATTTTAGCGAGTTGGATTGACTAAAAGTTTGTCATCTTCTTGAGCGAGCCTAGCGAGCGGAAACGCATAGCCTATAATGCGAAAAAAATATAAAATATAAATATAAATTAAAAAGTCGCTCTCAACTAAATAACCTAAGACGTTTACTATTAAAATTATTGTAATAGAGAACATATGTTTTTATTGAAAAATGAATTTGCTTTAACGAAATAAAGAAGACCCCATTTTATTAAACCAGTGTATTTTTCTAAACAGCCTGACAGGTACTGTCATGATTTCTTAGGGTGTTTTTTCTTCTTAACTTTTATTTTATAGATTGTTGGCATTTATCCATCAGACCAATATTTATTAAAATCTATGTTATCAATTTGACAATAGCTGTTGATATATGAATGTGTCAGGGGGAGTCAAGGTTCGTGTCAGAGGGGGGGACATTAATAAAGGAAACACTGAATTTAAAAAAACATAAAAATAAAATAAAAACATTATTTCGTTTAGAGCCTTCTACTCAAATTCAGGAACATAAATATGCCTTAGGCACACCCGACAAACCTATGTAATTTACTATATAATTAGAGATGTGGGGTGGAAACTTTTCCACGGAAAATTTTCCGTTTTGGAAAATTTTCCAGAAAATTTTCAGCTATGTTTTTCCGGGAAATTTTCCATTTACAAAAGGCAATTTTTTGGTAAATTTTTTCAAGTTCATATATGAGCTAACCATATTCTATTATATTAGCTAATTTCTGAACCATTTAAACAAAAACTACACATTATAATTCAACTTTTTTATCCACATGAATAAAATTAAATGTGATTATGTTTTACCTAAAAATTGTCATATTGCTTATGAAATAACTCATAAATAGGCAATTCACTCTATTTCATAATAAAAGAGCACTCACAGACAATAAATCACTCATTTCTCTTAATATTTGATAAACAAGGTTGTAGCGGAAACCAGAAAAAAGCTCCACCACTCTGTACTAGCTGCAACAGTTTTAAGAAAATTCGCCTCATGTAAACAACACTAGATTGGAATTTAAAAATAAAAATAAATAAATAAATAAAAATCATACTGCTCTTTGTCAGGAATAATGGTTAACCAGAAATAAAAACAAATGTGTGGACTTCTACATTTTATAGAAGTCTATGAAAGGCAACAAAATTATAGGAAAATGCAAATATTGTGATGCAAATAAATTGAAAGATTAACACAAGGCAAAGCTCCTATCAGTTTCACAAAATCTTCATTTGATGATTATGTCATCCTTTCAAATTCTGCTTCTTCTGAACAGAGAGGGAAAAACATTATTTTTGAGAAAAAATAAGAAGTTTAGTTGCCCATCTATATTGGGTTACCTTTCACAAAAAGTACTTATCAACCAGTAGCCATAGGAACTAAAGTTAAAAAGTTAAATATATAAAAAAAATATGCAAATCGATCAAACAAAAAAATAATTAAAGAAAAACTAAAACTGAAAATATAGTGATGAAAATATTTGTAAAAATGTTTAAAACATAAATTAATAATACAAATAAAATTTAAGGAACACACATTCTCGAATTCTTCATTTCATTTAATAAAATCGTAGTGTTTCACAGTTAGATGCTTCTTGTAAAATTGTGATCAAAATCATATATTATATTTAATTTTTTCCCATAAATTCTTGAATGTATAAACTTCGATCATTTTCTGATTGTCAACACATTTTAGCTTGATTCATCCCTTGCTCCACAGGGAGGAAAGCCGCTTATGAGGTTGACCACAAGACGAAATCCAGAAGTGCTGACTATAAAATGTCTCATTTCAGAACCTTCATTTCAACTATATATATGGACCGAAGTTGATGAAATTTGTTCCAAACATCTTTTTTCTAATTTAAAAGCTTAAATTCGTTAAGCTTAGAATCCGTCACCAACACATGCGTTTTGGAGCGAAATTCGCATGGAAAAATTCTTAACACGGACGTTTTAGAGGTTATATGCTAGTAGGTATTCGTTTAATAGGTTCTCTAATGTAGGAAAACAAATGAAACCCTTTTTAAGGCGATATCTGTAACCGTTTGCGAGAAAAATGGACACATAGTTTTTGGTCATTTTTGGTTTGAGTACTTAGAATTGTGAAAATCAGTTGAAATATTTGATATGTTTGAAATTCATCTATACTAAGGTGTTTAAAAGTTTGTTACGTATGGAGTTAATGACGTATTAGAAAAAAAATGTTAACATTAACATACATGAAAAGTTTTGGAATCTTTGTACGTTATCCTTAATATCTTGAAAACGGTTGTGAAATTATGGTAAATGAAACATAACCATTCAAAAGGTCACTACATTATATAGGAAAAAAGTTTCTAAAGCCATTTTCGATTGGGCGATGTCAATTGGAGAAATAAATGCTTCAAAATTGTTAGTTTTGTTCATTTCAACGGGGTTTTGTCACCGTTTTCCTATCGTTTTAATTGAATTTAATAGGGCGAATGTAGAGAATGCGGGGGAGTCATTTCCGCTTAGGATACTGTCAGTTTACAGTTGTGGTGCCTTAAACTTCCTCCTCTTGGAGATTCTATTCCTTTACTAATGACTCTAGGGATATGAACGAAACCGCCCTAATATAAAGCAGTCCTTGTGAGTTGGACTTTTTATGGTAATTCAGCTTTTTTATGAGATGTGTCAGTGTCATTAACATAAAAATTTCTTTTATGTTTTTGTAGAGAAGAGAAGTATGCAGTTACATTAAAATATATTTTGTTTCCATTTCGGATAGGTATATTCATACATCAATTTAGCAAATAAAATATTTTGTCTAATATTGTATTTTTTAATTAATTACTGAAATATTATAAATGCATAAGAGTTTTTAAAGAATTATTACTTTTTAACTTTTCATCTACATACATGATTAAAAACTTATAAATCACATTTCTATCCTTTGTTCATTATAATTTTAGTTGGAAGGGGGAAAACTCAAAAGGGTATCCTATCCATAATATAATATAGTTGATAAAAATACTCCAGTGTTGCTTACTCCTAGTCTCTAGCAATAAAAGCTTATTTTACATTACCGCGAACATTTAGTGGCTAGGAAAATTTTCCGATCAAAAATTTTCCGGAAAACCCACATCTCTATATATAATATATAGTCTTATTTTTTGTACATGGCCACCACACATGCGTGAACGCCAGCGGACACAAAAAAACTCGAAGGAACTTCTTTATCTTGGCGTGTTTGTATATTGTGATTTCGGAAGCTTAGAATACAAACTAAACCCTTAATGTTTCGTCCGACAGAACGAAACCAACATTTTTGATATTTGAAGCTTTTTTTTTCTCAGAGAGAGGTAGTCCTATCGAATTATTAGGAGACAGTTTCCTCGAGCTGAGATCAAGAAGATAGACCATTTGCTTAAGAAAAACTAATAAATATTCACGGATATTAAATGATAGTGATAATAAGGTAATAATATGATATACTAATAAGGTTGAATGGTTCTCCTTTCGCGTACCCGGATTTCACAACCCCTTTCGAAATATTTAACAATTTTAATGATGATGATTAAAGCATGCCATTCACGATTTGCAATACAACGAGTGGTCCGACTTCAGAAGTTGGTCCACTAGACGGATCGTGAATGGGCTTGTCGGATTGTTGATGGAGGTGATTGTAGATAAAAAATGGAACACAACTGGGCTGAGAGTCAATTCCCAACAGGAAAGGAGGGAGAGGGGGGGTGAGAGGGGGGGATATATTGCTAATTAATACATATATTTGAACGAGAGGACCCCCGTAGACGAGTCGAAGCTCGTGGAGTGAAGGGAAGTTTAGCGAGCCCTCTATGAAGTTGAATTAATGAAGAGGCCGAGCAAGACCATACTTGGCCCACCACACAATGACCCTAACCCAGAGCATTGTGTACTCTACCACAAAGGGCTTCAGTACTAGTCCTACACAAGCAGCACACTTCTTAGCACACAGCAACAAACTTCAGAGTAACACTTCTCTTCGTGGATACGCTTTATTTCTCTTCACAAGTTTCTTTTAATTTTTATCAGCAGGTACTTCATAATACCATACTTTCTTTTCTATCTAAAAAACCTCCCTTATAGAAATCAATTTTTAAGTACCCACTGAAATTAAGATTTGAATTTTCCTTCTCCCAGAATGTTGAATATGTTTAGTCCAGGGTGTATCTGTAAAACGTAGCTATACTTGGATGCTGAGTGGGGGCAGGCTAATTTGAGCGGGAATATTTTCGGAACAACTCATACAACAATAATTGAGGTTGGTTTTCGTTTTGTTTATCGGCGTATTAACACTTGGGCTATTAACGCCAGCCTACCTACAGGTTGCCACCCTTTTATAATGCGAACAGCACGTGATGGTCCTTAACTTCGGTGATCAACATAAGCCGGTGCATTCAATATGGATATGGCCGTTGGCAATAATTGAGATATTCATAACTCCAAAAGTATTTGCGCTATTTTCCCAAAGTGTCAAAAGATACTTAATGAAATTTCCTATAAAGTCCCATTAGAAAAGTTAACATGTATTTGCTGCTTTACAAAAAAAGCAATAATTAGGAAAAAAGGTTAAAAAATAGACTTTTTCTTATATAATTTGTTTCGGTAGCTTAAAATGCATTAAGGACCTTCATATTCCAGAAGGAAAATGATGATTTCATCCCACCAAATTTGGTTTAAATAGGTTTTTGTATATTATTTTGCAATTGAAATATTACTAAAAAAAAAAACAAATTATTGCAAAATTGTCTCTATTTCTAACATTTGAGAGACCTGGATAGGCACCAAATGGCCTTGGTTTTCTGGCCTACCATATGAGATACTCCAAGTTTTAGCTACATTTTTAATAGTTGTAGGGTCACACTGTACAATGAAATGTTGTCAAACATTCCGATCTCCCGTTTACCTCATAATTTATAAGTTGTATGTTTAATATTGTTTTACCTATTCTCTCGTCCATGATTTTCCTTATTATTTATTTTTATCAAAGTATTTTGAGCTAAGGACATTTGCTTAAAATATTTAGCCTTATTAGACATCTGAAGCGAAAATTACCTTAGAAACCAATGAGTCAAGTATTAAAACTGTCACCTTTCCTGTCATGCATAACTTGTGCAAATAAGTTAATAAAATTACCATATTCAATTTGTAAGATGAGCCGGAAGGTTTGAGCGGCATTTAGATTGTTTCTTTCGGCGGCGGTCGGGCTGAGGGAATAACAGGGTTTGACGGTTCAACACCTGAACAAATCCGCCTTAAGTCAGAAGGATTCGACTGGGGCCAGCGGTCTCGTCCAAATCTTTTCAGAATAACTTAGTTCTTTTCGAGGCTTTTCCAGATAAGGGAAATCGGGTTCACCCTCTTTAACCAGCCCTATACAAACTTACATTGGCACCCCTGATTCCAACTTCTTTGATACCTCTTGATACCGGATGAAACAGTCTTAGATTTCTTCATTTTCCGCTTCAACTGAGTCAGCTAGTTTTTATCGAATTAAATGAGGTCGAGAAGAAAGTGAGCTTTATATATTTCACTACTCTTTTAAATTCTTAGGCAGCGATCGCCTTAGCTGCGGATGCTCATAATTAAAATTAAAATTAACTTGGAAACCACACATTACTCACAAGAGACAAGAAATCGACCGACGCATAGAGTGGCCAAAAAAGGCTACAGTCACTAAATCTTAACCGATTTCAATGCATATTTTTGTAAATGAATTAATTAACGGCTCGACAGGCGCCGGAAGCTGCCCTTGGCCCTCTCAACTTCCTGTATCCACTCAACTCGGTCAGTAGCAAGTCTGCTGGACACTCCGACCATCCTTAGATCCTCAGCCACCGAGTCCTTCCATCTTCCCTTAGGTCTTCCTCGTGCTCTATATTTTTGTAAATGAAAGCTAATAACATTTAGAAGAACTTTCTAACTGGCAAACGAACAGCCCGATTTTTTTTTTGTCTCCCCTCTTTATTAAATTACGTGTAAATAATACGCAAACTTTTACAATTGTTCATAAAATAATATTTCATTTTTCATCGATCTTAATGTCAGCACTGATATCATTGAAATTAGACATTTAAATCCTGATTATACATGGAAAAAATCAAAATCTATTTTTATTTTTTATTTTTTTTTATTTATTTTTTTTTTTTTTTAGGGCGCTTCGAAAACTAGGCCATTAGCGCCGCAAAAATCATATTATTTCAATTAATCTCATTGTTGAATTAATATAAATTTAAATTTGAAGATGTGTCAGTCTGTGTCAGTAATATATACTGATATTAAGATAGACGAAAAATAAAATATAATTTTACGTTCAATTGTAAAATTCGTATCCGCAACGCCTCAGATGTATGTATTTTACTGACCCACAAAAATGGCAGTTTTATAGATTTCTTGTTGTCTGGTGTAGCATGTCAGTTAAGCGGGGGCAACCATTCAAATAAATGTCCATCACGCAGGAGCAGCAGAGCACATTCGTCAAAATGTGGTTCGCGTGTGCTCCGTTCCTGAATAATTTACATTTAATACAACATAAACATGACCAGTTATGACCTTTTATATTGGTAATATCAGCTGTTTCAATTATTAATTATGTTAATTAATTTTTTTTTGAAGTGTTGTGTATGCGCGGTACTACACTACTTCATAAGATTTACATGTTTATTGATCTTAATGCATAATAAATTCGTCTAAATATACAGAATGCCGGATAAAGCTTTTCAGAAAACAACAGTGCACCGGATTTCAGCATTAACAACTAAGGCCCGAGGGCTATGCTTGGTAGCTTAATTCAATTTGAAAATAATCTATTATTATATTTATTGAGACACTTGGCGACAATAGCTTTATATTATTTGAAAATAATACGGGGTCAGCAAGAGTATTTAATGAACCAATTTTGTTTTTTTTATAAAAATATGTCTCTCAATTTTTAGAGATCCAATTACTAGCAATGACTTTGTAATAAAAACTAGATAGGATCAATAAAGATTTGAAGAAAATGTTCAAAACTTCCATTATAATTGATAGCTACTCGTTCATTCTTTTGGAAAGTGCAAAAGAGTAAATACATACATTTCTAGTCGGAAAAAATCATTGTAAATTCCAGAAGTGTCTTTTCAATCCATTGAAAGTGTTTGTCAATATTACTTTTTTTTAATGAATTCATTTTTATTTAAAATCTGAACAATTTATATAGAAAAATAATTAATTGTGCTCACCTATACATATGAATATACAAGTGTCAGTGAATAGTATATGGACGGAGCCAATCATTATTGGCACTTCCTAATATATGCTTCTTATTTTTACTAATTTTAACCGCTGTTAGGGTACCTGATTGCAGGGCCAAAGTCTCTTAACCCTCCTGGTTATGTCGTCAATATAACTAGGGATCAGAAATGATAAAATAATGATGGTTCCTTTTTTAGTTTGTAATGCCCCGTTCCTAAAGTAGTAGCGTTCAGAAATAGTAGGATTGCGTTATTTCCGCATTATATTAGCTTAAGTATCCCAACCTGGTAAGCTTTCTATTCATCAAATTGAGGATTTGAATTAAAATTAAAATTAAATTAACATATACTGACAAACTGCAGATGACGAGAACATTTAGAAATACCTGTGTACCTTACCGAACTTCTAACTGAGGACAGCCAACATATTGAAGCAATAATTAAACATCATAAAAACACTAACCTATACACAAAATATTATTTTTATTTATTAATATTTTTTATCTGGCTTAACGTTGTTTAACATTTATTTTTAAAGGCTATCGTTTTCATTATCCGATATAGTGCAAGCAGTGAAACTGGCGGTGCACAAGTAAAATAAATACTAAATTATTTAACAATTACTCGAAAGTATTTATTTTTTGTATGTCACACTTAGATTATTTGTTTTGTTTCGTTTTCTATACTTCTTTTCATTAGAGTTCTTGTATTACTTGTTTATAATTAGATGTATATGTAAGATCATAAAAATGTGTAAGTATATATGATGGGTTGTGAAGCCAAGGGATGCAAGTGACGTTATAGTCATTTTGAGATATTACTGATTAAAGTTAAATCGTTTTTGTAAATTCCCTGATAAGTGTAAGTCTGTATAACGTTTAAATTATGTTTCTACAAAGCATCAATTGAAATTTCAGTTATATAGTTTAGGAAAAAACTAATCGTTCATGTATATTATCAATTTATAAGACAGCCACACAAAAAAAAAAAATAATAAAAGTCCGGACCCAGAGACCAGACCATGTTTAGTAGATGTTTCTGGGGTCGCTGAATCCGAATCCGGGGTCAGAAAAAGCCCCGCGCTTTTTGTTTAAGCCCCACCCCATAAAACTCATAATTTAGGATATTGTACACTATAAAGTTGGTATTCAAGTTGTTAACCAAAATAAACGACTATTTCCTGGTTACTGTCTTTTAGTGCATAAAAATACTAATGTTTCGAGACTTCAGCGAACTTAATTTGGTCAAATTGGAGCGATGTTACAGCCGTTTAAATATAAGACTTTTCTAAGAAATTCGCGTTTTTTATTATATTTTTGTATATTATAAATCGTCTAAATCCCAAAATACAACCCTTAAAAAATCTCCCCATATTTTATTGGAGCAATGTATCAATTAAAGTAAATTATATAAACGACCTAAAATAAATTAATTAAGCTTCCATTTTCGAACTTCTTTTTTTTATAAATTTGCCTACATGTTAATTACAGAGTCCTATCGAAGGTTTTTGAGATATTGTACCTCAAAGATCCACTTTATAACACGGGACAAATGTCACTTGTACCCCTTGTGCACCAAACAAAACTGCTCATTTTTAAAGTAGTTGATTTTGTCTCCGCTAGTTCTCAGCAAATACCAGACATTTACTTATATCCCTTTGCCACCAACATTTCGTATGTATTAACTACCCAGAACTGCACTTAACTCGATTTTTTTAAAAATGTCACTTGTACCCCTTGGCTTCTCATCCCGTCATACAACATGTGCATTGGTGTAAAACTATTTGTAATTTTGACTGCATATTATAATTCCAATGGCATATTTATTTTTATGATAGGATGTAAATGAAAAAATTATATAGAGCGAAACTCCTTGGTAGCGAATGTTCATCGATAAATAAACAGTTAAATAGTCAAATTAAATTAAATGAGGGTGTATTCCGACCCGAAAAGGTGACAAACGATGTAAATAAATTTTTAAATCATATCTAACTTTGTTTCAGGACAGTATGACTCTTTTGGCCGACATTGCTACCATAAGAGCGTGGATAACGAAGCAGCAACACTTTCCAGATGATATAGGTAAGATAAGATTAAAACATTTAATCTATCCTGAACATTACATGTTACTACATTTATTCATGTTATCTAAAAAAATTCCTTCAAGCAGGAGCTGCATAACTAAGCACATTCCTCAGAATGTTAGGAACAAGATACAGCTCCCCTAATGGTTGAAATCAGAAGAAAACAACCCATAAAAAATCATAACAAAACTGAGGCGCTCCTAGTTGTAGCTTTGCTAACCTACGTTTGGCGTCTGAATTCAATTCAAACATTGTGCAAAGTAACCCCCCACCTTTTGATAGACCAATTTAGTTCATTTTTACAATAGAAAGATAGATATACATTTTAACGGAGGTCATTTTTTATATCTACTAGCTGGGATCGATTAAGATTTGAAGATTTTTTCAAAACTTCTTTCATAAGTGCAACCTCAAGAGCTACATTCGTTCGTAAATGAATAATCCAAACAAATTCAATGTTATAATACAAAAAACTTTTGTTTCGTTTAATTTGGCACATTTACATTGCACTTGAATGAAACTAAAATAAATCAACTTGGCGACATACAACGAGTAAAAATGAACAAACTAACACACTGTGAATGGGAAGGAAATTGGTTGAAAAGTAATGTCTAAGAGAAATGAAGAACACGAACAAGGCCTGACGAAAAGAACAATACTCTCGAGGAGACGAAGTAATTTTATCCAGACACACCCTACTTATCCATTCAAACTTACTAGATATAAATAAATATACGCTTGTTGACAATAAAACACTAACGGTTAAAAATATACTGACGGCCTGGAGACAACGGAGCAACATGACAATTTCATACGTCTTACTGTCACAAAGTAGCCCAAACATCGACACACCTAAAATTAACACACTCTTATTCCAAGACATAGCTATAAGTATTCTTCTATAAAAGTATTGTATTTTATTTCTGTGTTATGCTTATATTTTTCTTATTTTTTTATTCTTGTGTTTAGGTTCCTTCTTTATTATAATATGAATTATTTTATTTGTATTATTTATTGATTTTATAAAACTTATTTTCATCACTATATTCATAGTTTTATTTTTTTATATATATATGTATAGGTTGTTGTTTGATAAATTTGCATTTTCTTATTGTGTTTTTAGCGCGGTTACTCCCTATCTCCATAGGGAGAACCCGCTTATGAGGTTGACCTCATGACGCAATCCGGAAGTGCCAACTAGAAACTTTCACGTTTCAGACCCTATAGATCACGAAAATATAGGTGGCTAAAATTTGTATATATATATATATATATATATATATATATATATATATATATATATATATATGTATATATTTATATATATGCTTGTCTGTTCACGCTCCTGGCGGCTCAAAAATGGTCCGATTTTGATGAAATTTGGCACAAAAATCTGTCTTCTAATTTGAAAGGTCAAGTTCGTTAACCAGCAGAATCCGCCCACTAAAAGATAGTGTTTGGGGCGAAATTCGTGCAAAAAAAATCGTAACGCTTACGTTTTTGAATTTATATGCTTGCAGGTACTTGTTTTATAGGTTTGTTAACATAATAAAACGAATGAAACCATTTTTAAGGCGATATCTATACCCGTTTCTGAGAAAAGTGGAATCAATGTTTTTGTAAGTCATTATTTTTTTGTGAGTACTTAGAATCGCGGGATTCAATCGAAATATTTTCCACATCTTGGAAATTAATCCCAACTAAGATGATTAAATTTTGGTTATATTTGAAGTTAAGGAAAAAAATATTTTATTAGTAGACGTGAAAAGTTTTCGGATCTCCATACATTTTTCGTAAATATCTCGATAACGGTTGGGAAATCGTAGTAAGTGGAAAGTGACCATTCGAATGCTTACTAAACTCTCTACAAAAAATGTTCTGAAGCAATATTCGATGGGTCAACGTCAATGAGAGATATAAGCGCTTAAAACTTAAAAAGTAGTTGTTTTTTTGTTTTGAAATGGTTTTTCTCTTTCTTTATCTCACTTTTTAATTGGTTGTTTCTAGTTTTAAATTGCATTTATCAGTAAAATTAGTATTGTAGTAAAATAAGCTAACAAACGGTGAAAGGTATTGGTAATAAGTTTGGAGTGGCTGTGGTAATCATGATGGCAGTCGCTGTCAGTTTCCTGTGATTTGTGATGCTAATCTATTCCATTTCTTCAAGATGTACGTAACCGCGCTAAGATGACGCAGTTCCTGCGAGTCGGACTTTTGTTGTTATATATTTAACTGTTCAACTTCAATTCTCATGCCTGTTGTGTGTACAGCAACCCATTTTAGTTGGGCACTTTTTTTCAAAAATAAAGTTTTTTCTCTACAATGTTTTGCTACTTTAATGGACTGTAATTCTGCTGTCCTAATTAGTTGAATGCCTCCGTTCAGAAACTCATAATCAATTAAATGTATAAACAAACTAAAATAAACCCATTATTTTCATATTCTTCTGCTTTCCATTCAAAAAGAAAGTAAGGTTTCTATCCAATATATATTTATAGTATATTTTCCTTTATTTCCAAAGAAAAAGTTAACGCGGAAAGAAAAATCTGCCCGGTCAAAAGAAAAATATATTGATGAAATATAAGAAAGTTTGGATACCATCTCGGAGAAAAGCTCGGACGAATGGGCAGCATATAGAAAGGGCTGTGACATGAACGTGCTCTGTATATAAAATAAGAAGAGAGAACAAAACATGGACCGTGGAGTGGGTGGAAGTTTCGATAACTAGTTGGGAAGTGATCAGGGACTGGAGAAGAGAGGGGAAGGATGGTTGGGAGTCTGGCAACTTGTTGCAAAGGCCTGTTGCCCCCGACCAACTTGTGAGAGTCCAATATCAGCAACTAATCAAATAAGTCGTTAAAAGCAGCAAGCACTCGGGTAGAGGGTCATTGGAGTAATTGTCAGGAGTCCATCAGGGTGGCAATCACCTTCCATGATGGGAGTCAACTAGCGAACCTATAACAGGGTTACAGGTACTAGTTATGGACAACCTCATCTACAACTATTTCTCTACAAAGGGAGTATACAGTGGTGGGAGTCAACTAGCGAACCTATAACAGGGTTACAGGTACTAGTTATAGACAACCTCATCTACAACTATTTCTCTTACAAGGGAGTATACAGTGGTGGGAGTCAACTAGCGAACCTATAACAGGGTTACAGGTACTAGTTATAGACAACCTCATCTACAACTATTTCTCTACAAAGGGAGTATACAGTGGTGGGAGTCAACTAGCGAACCTTTAACAGGGTTACAGGTACTAGTTATAGACAACCTCATCTACAACTATTTCTCTTACAAGGGGAGTATACAGTGGTGGGGTCACGGATTTGAACCATTTTTTTTCTGGTGATTCTGCATCGAAAAATAGTCGACACGTCGGCTCCTAAGGCGCATTGGACGGAACGCTCGGACACGTGTCGACTAGAGAACCTATAATAGAGTTACAAATACTAGTTATAGACAACTTCATCTACAACTATTTTTCTTAGCCGGAAATATTATTTCTTTCAATTATGTATTAAAAAAAAACGGCACTCAGAAACTGACGTCATCCTTGTGTGTTTCCGTATTAAATCTCGTATGATTTACAATGCTAAGAATAGGGGCTTCTACCATTCCATCTTGGGTGAAACCAAGAAAACCCTAAACCTAAACAGGAGGCCTAAATATCCGGTCGAGAATAGAAAAAAGTCCGACTCGCAGGAACTGCCTCATCTTAGCGCGGTTCCGTTCTTATCCCTAGTCTAATTTCGAAAGATTAAAATAGAAGCAGTTATTATTTTGTTGAGAGGAGATCGTTGACCGTTGATGATGCAAGGTGTAAGTATGTGGGCATATATATATACATATGTGTGCGTGTATATGTGTATGTGTATACGAATATATATAAATATATATATATATATATATATATATATATATTATGTATATATATATATATATATATATATATATATATGTTAGGTATATTTACATAGATATGTGCATATATTTACATAGATATGTGCATATATTAGTGTTAAATATGTCCTACTTGTATTTACAGCCCTGATGAAGGCTTGAAGTTCAAGCCGAAACGTCGGCACAATAAAACCATTTTTACAATAAAAGTAGCAGTGACCGAACCCCGACAGTTATTGTTTTGGTTCCAACAGTCTTGAAAGGTAGGATTTACAATCTTACCTGGAAGGGTCGGCATCACTAGAAACTTTACCGCTAGTTACAAGGTCTTGGAATCTTGGAACTCTATATTTCTAACAATAAATTGTTTTTGTTATTTTGCTAAACCTGTTTTATTTTCGAATACATTATCCAACTATAAGCAATTAAAAAATAACAAGGAATAAAAAACAGACAAAAAGAACAGTTCGAATAAGCGAAATCAATTACTTTAAAGCTTTAAGCTCTTATTTCTCCGATTGTCATCGCCTAATCAAAACTTTCATTAGAACCTTTTATGTAGAGCATTTAATAAGCTTTCTAATGGTATTCTTCCGTTTACCAAGATTTTCAACCGTTTTCGAGATATTAATGAAAGTTCCCAAAATTTACATTATTTCTAGCAACAGAAAATTGGTCTCATTTTTCATATCCTGTTTTACACACAAAATTTACCCAACATAAGAAATTACAAAAATAAAAAGCAATAAAAAACAAAGGGAAAGAGACAAAAATTACAAAAAGAACGACAAAAACCCGTTCTTAAGAACAAAACAGACGTATTTGAAGTTTTAAGCACTTATTTCTCCGATTGACATAACCTAATCAAAAATAGTTTTAGAATATTTTTTGTAGAGAATTTAGAAAGCTTTCAAATAGTTTCTATCCACTTACCACGATTTCCCAACCGTGTTCGAGATATTAATGAAAGTATACGAAGTTCCCAAAACTTTTCTTGTCTGTTCATAAAATATTTTATTCTAACCCTTCCTTAACTCCAAACGTAACAAAACTTTTAACATATTAGTTTTAATGAAAGTAGAACATGCAGATAATGTTTCAACTGAATCCCGTAATTCTAAGTACCCAAACCAAAAATGGTATTCAAAAATTATTTTTCCAATTTTCTCGAAAACGGTTAAAGCTATCGCCTTGAAAATGGTTCCATTCGTTTTCCTAGCCCAAGAAGCCTATAAAAAGAGTACTTACAAGCTTATGAACTCAAAAACGTAAGCGTTACGATTTTTTTTGCGTGAATTTCGCCCCAAATGCCATCTTCCAGTGGGCGGATTTTGCTGGTTAACGAATTTGACCTTTCAAATATGACGACGGATTTTTGTACCAAATTTCATCAAAATCTGACCATCAGGGAAGCCAGAAATGGGCGAACAGACAAATATATATATATATATATATATATATATATATATATATATATATATATACATATATATATATATATATATATATATATATATATATATATATATACAAATTTGAACTGCCATCATTTTCGGTTTCCAGAGGTTCTGAAAAGCAAAATTTTCTAGTCGGCACTTCCGGATTGTTTCATTGTATCAACCCTATAAGCGGGGTTCCTCCCTATGGGGGAGGATAGTCACGTCGCTAGGACGCAGGGTTTCCGAGATATAAGTGAAAACCCGAAAAATGGGACCTTCTAAACCCCCCCCCCCGGCTTAAAGGCTAGGGGCGAAGACTTTTGATATGTTCACCTCCTATCCAGCCCAAACAAAGTTACGAAGTGGAAAATTGTGTTCCAAAAATTTCCCCCTATAGCTGTTTTCAAGCATTCGTTGCCTGGACTGTTGGAGTTCTGATGATAGTGCCCTCTGTTCTCATTGCAACATGTATCAGCCCGAAGATATCATCCATTTTCTATCTGTTTGTCCAATCCTATCCGAGATATGAATAAACATCTTCCACAAAAATAGATTAACCCACATGAATGCAATAGACTATTTGAACGGCGAGGACTACTCAAGAGGTGATGACTTCTAAATTTGATTATCAAGAATAAGAAGGATCAATTTTTGTTTTAGTTATTTATTTATTTTTTATACTATTTCAAATCTCTTATATCATTATTTTCATTTTAATGTATATAATATTATGTGATGTCGCTTAGCTGATGGATTGTATCCAAGCTTAAGTAAATTTATTGTAAATATTTCAAGTATCTATTATTTGTTTCTGTACATAATAAAATTTACTTTACTACTACTATAAAGAAAGCGAATCGGTAAATATCAGGCCATCCCTAGTAATGTAATTAAGTAATGTCGGTTTAGGGCAGTGGACTGAAGAAACTAGTGTCGATCCAAGTTTTTCTGCTAGCTCTTCGACTGTGTCAACCGGATTTTCTTCTACGGTAGCCTGCAGGAGTTCATCGTGAAGCTTTCGATTTACCGCTCGAAATAGTTGAAACCTTCTGCACTTGTCACTTAATAATTACATATTCACCATTTATATATCTACAAGTTTTCGATAAGTTGAACCAGCATTTTCTCCTATATCGAATTCCCAAAGCATAATAAGGAGAAAACATTTCAGGGTCAATTTAGCGGGTACCGATAAGGGGATTATTATTCCCATCTCGCATTTGAGAATCTTCTGGCCCAAGGATGATCATTATTTTTCTGACAATATATAGTAAGAAATGACAAACAGTTTTTTATTTACTTCCCAAATGACATTTTCGTGCTAAAAATGGTTTCTCTTAAGAGGGAAATCTTGAGGGATTTTTCAATTTTATAAATAATGGTCAATACATTAAAAGTACTTCGAAGCATATTAAAGCAAAACCGTACAGGCTTAGGTTTTTTCAATTGAGTTTTGCCGAAATTAATTTTGTCTGAATATTCGAGAGTTCATTATTCTCTTATGAAGGCAAAGTATTAAGAATTTCTGTTTTAAGCTTTTCAAAATCCAACGAATATAAACGCAATAAGATGTCAGAATCGGAGGTTTTCCAAGGTACAAAACTATTGATTTCTGCAAAAGACACCTCATTATAAAGTTGAAAATCATTAGGAAAGTTTAGTCAATAAAAAGATTTGACCTCCGCGGGGTTCTTGATTAACAGATTCACAGCCAACTACAAGTTAATTTTCTTTGTGTTATTACCTAGATCGCCATGAGTTGGACCTGCAGCAGGTTAAAGTACTGCAGCAGGCAACGAGTTAATAATGAATTAAGGTTACTATGAATATTAAGCAGACTCACAATGACCTTTTGACCTTTGGGAAATTAAAAAAAAAATAAAATACACCTTGTAATAAGAACAAACGCAAAATAATGTCAACGGAAATTCTTGAATTTTCACGACAAAGCTATGGAAGCTACAATATGAGTCTCTTGAAATCATACCCTTGTTCAAGTAGAATCTCTGTAGAAAAAATTAATAAAATAGATTTATCAGCATCCTTGTACGAGACCACCAGACAATGGCTGGTGATATTGTATATTTTTTTTTTTTTTTTTAATATGACGCAAGTACAATTGCATTCTAAATAAAGGCCTTATAAGTATGTTATACTCTTCGAAAAGGCCTTATAAGTTTATTATATTCTTCGTTGAGGCCTTATAAGTATATTATACTCTTCGTAAAGGTCTTATAAGTATATTATATTCTTCGTTAAGGCCTTATAAGTATACTACACTCTTCTTAAAGACCTTCTAAGTATATTATACTCTTCGTAAAGACCTTATAAGTATATTATATTCTTCGTAAAGGCCTGTAAGGTGAGGGAAAAGGTTATTCGATAATATATATATATATATATATATATATATATATATATAATATCGTGTGTGTGTAAAAATTGTAAAAATAGGAAGCAGAATCCTAATTTTAGAAGCAGCAGAAGTAAGAATATTTGAATGAGTGAAATTCTTGTTGGCCTGTAAAAAGGTGCTAGTGGCAATTATAATGTAAAGTAGACAATAGTTTTGTTCAAAAGCTTGTTCCGAGCTGGCTTTTAGGTTAATTGCAACATCTCATCAGGCTATAGTTTATTCTAAGAGTCGGTAGGCTAGATATATAAAGCAAGACCGAGTTTGTTTGAATCACTAAATCGTATGGTGCTTTAGGTTAAAGAGATTGTCATTCATTGATTGACACTTTTTTTCTTGTTTTTGTAATCACTCCATTTTATTATTTTTTGGGATGCCTTGGTTTTTTGTATAATTTATTTACAGTGTTCTTTATCTGCTAAAACAGATCCTTGCAAACTTTACCGAGTTCTGAAGGAACCTTCTGAATTCACTTAAGTTGTAATGATTTTGTATGTTTTGTTTAAACAGCCGATCATTAGATGGGAATAAATGTGAAATAAGCAGTCATGGAATAGTTGGGATTCGGCAAGTGTACATCAATATGATTTTTGTAAAGATCTGTATTAACACTAGCTTTACCAGACCTGGTACTGCTATAAATGTCAATAATGAAAAATATATTTGTTACTAATATATAAAGTAACATTAAGTTCATTAAATTTATTCTCTACTTATAGCTACAAAAGTCATAACATCATTTAGTAAAGCAAATGTTATATGTAGTAGGAATATTGAATTGAAATTGCACGACCAGTCAATATGACTGGTCTGGTAAATCTAGTGTTGAGGCCTTTTTGGCTACTCATTGGTAGCCTTCGTCAGCTAATAGACAAACCACAAATGCAGAATTAATAAACTGAACAATTAAACCAATAAAAAAAATATGGCAGATCTACAATGACAAATCATTGGTAAAATTACTCTGTTTATTAACTCCGCATTTGTTTTTGTCTTTTAGAAGTCGAATGCTATCAAAAAGTAGCCAAAACTTCCTTAATACAGAAGCAAAATAAGCAATAACAGAACTATTATAAAATAAATAATACTTTGTTATAACACAAAAATAATTTATTCTTCTTAAACGAAGCAGGTTCTGTTAGTATTCTTGAAGATTTCCTGGCATGGGGTTTTCCCAAATTTGTTACTTTTTCACCCTTGCTACATTCTTGTTTCAATGATTCTCCTGTCAGCAGCTTTAGCTTGTCCAGGATAAAGTTCAGAAGAACCGTGAGTTTTTGGTCTGTTTATATTCAAATTGATTCTTGTGAGGCGTCAAATGACGTGAAACATGTCGAGCAAATAAGGAGATAAGCGAGAATTAAAAACGTTTAAAAAATAATGGCCTTCCACCATTTTGGAAATGCATTTTATAAAATAAGGTATTATCCCCATTTGGCCTGGTATATAGGTGTAAGGTAAGTGCTGAGATAGTAACCAGGCTGTGGTAAGAGCAGTCCTTGACTTACTCTGCCGTGTAAGGTGGTTGAAGGGCACGCACTAGTGATAACCTTTTCGGTTATAACCCACTTCTGTAACCTGCTCATGACTCCCTTCCTGGAGAATGTCTGCCTTGGCACGGAATTAAGATTTCTTGAGCATTTGCATACGATACAATAGTAGCCTTCAGCCTTCGGAGACGTTTAAAGTTTTTTTTTTTTTTTTTTTTTTCCTAAACTCTACTCAATTTTTTATATTTTATCAAACAATGTCCGACTCACAAGAGCTGCGCCATCTTAACGTGCTAATGTCTAGTGCATTTCTTTTCTCTTTTCGTAATAACCTAACGAAAAGTGAATTTATTAAAATACATGTTCCGTTTTCTCATTAGGTAAATTACCTGTATATATATATTTTTTTAAACGGTGTACCGACATCTGGGTTATAAGCGCCGACATCAATGATGAAGCGAGGAATTTTCTCAATGAGCCGTGAGATTAAAAAATTCCTGCCGGTGAGACTCGAACCCACCATCTACCGCATGAGAGTCTAAGGCGTTAGACCACGGGGGAAACCCTACCTCTATAATTATGTGTATTAATATATATATATATATATATATATATATATACACACATATACAGGGTATCCCCCCAAAAAATGTTAAAACTTCGGGAAACGATGCAGGATGAAAAAAAGTAAGAAAACAAGTCCTTTGGAATATATCTCATATTTCCTTCGCTCCCTGGAAAAACGAAAAAAAAAAAGTCCGACTCGCAGGAACTGCATCATCTTAGCGCGGTTCCGTTCTTATCTCTAGACTCATTTAAAATGATTAAAATAGAAGATGTTATTATTTTGGGTCCACATTTCTAGAAAGCATGAAGATTAGATAGTTAGCCGTCGAGGTGATAAGTAAAGATGGAATGGTTGGGATTCGGCTAAATAAACCTCAATACGATTTTTGTTAAAAAATCTATATTTAGGACGTTTTGGCTAGTCAGTGGTAGCCTTCGTCAGCAATGAAAGTGCCGGGAGGTAGAGGAGGACCAAAGTTGACAGTTCCATCTTTACTCTCAAGTAAGGTGTTATTTACGATCTTACCTGGGTGGGTCCCCGCCCTAGGAAGGACCCCGCTAGGCATTTGAAAAGCTATATTATCTTGGAAATCCATATCTCTAAGATTAAATTGTTTTTCTTAGTTCTCTTAACCTGATTTGTTATCAAATACATTATCCAACTATAAGCAGTTAAAAAATAACAAGGAATAAAAACAGACAAAAAGAACAGATCGAATAAGGGAAATCAATTACTTTAAAGTTTTAAGCACTTATTTCTCTGATTGACATCGTCTAATCAAAACTTTCAGCAGAACCTTTTTTGTAGAGCATTTAGTAAGCTTTTTAATGGTATTCTTCCGTTTCACAAGATACTCAACCTTTTTCGAGATATTAAGGAAAGTATACAAAGTTACCAAAACTTTTTATTTCAGTTAATAAAATATTTTATTCTAACCCTTCCTTTACTCTAAACGTAACAAAAATGTCAACATATTAGTGTTGATGAAACTCCAACATGCAGAAAATGTTTCAACTGTATCCCATAATTCTAAGTACCAAAATCAAAGACAAAGAACCCTCCCTAGGAAGGACGCTAGGCAGTTGAAAAGCTATATATCTTGGAAATCCATATCTCTAACATTAAATTGTTTTTCTTATTTTTCTTAACCTGTTTTATTTTCAAATACATTATCCAACAATAAGCAATTAAAAAATAACAAGGAATAAAAAACAGACAAAAAGAACAGTTCGAATAAGCGAAATCAATTACTTTAAAGTTTTAAGCTCTTATTTCTCCGATTGACATCGCCTAATCAAAACTTTCATTAGAACCTTTTTTTTAGAGCATTTAATAAGCTTTCTAATGGTATTCTTTCGTTTACCAAATTCTCAACCTTTTTCGAGATATTAAGGAAAGTAAACAAAGTTACTAAAACTTTTTATGTCTGTTAATAAAATATTTTATTCTAACCCTTCCTTAACTCCAAACGTAACCAAAATTTCAACATATTAGTTTTGATGAAAGTAGAACATGCAGAAAATGTTTCAACTGAATCCCATGATTCTAAGTACCCAAACCAAAAACGGTATTCAAAAAATATATTTCCAATTTTCTCGAAAACGGTTAAAGCTATCGCCTTGAAAATGGTTTCATTCGTTTTCCTAGCCCAGGAATCATATAAAACGAGTACTTAGAAGCTTATGAACTCAAAAACGTAAGCGTTACGATTTTTTTTGCGCGAATTTCGCCCCAAACGCCATCTTCCAGTAGGCGAATTTTGCTGGTTAACGAACTTGACCTTTCAAATTGGACGAAGGATTTTTGTACCAAATTTCATCAAAATCGGACCATTCGTCTTCTATCTAGAGAGCGAACAGACAAATATATATATATATATATATATATATATATATATATATATATACAAATTTGAACCACCGTTATTTTCGGTCTCTAGGGGTTCTGAAACGCGAAATTTTCTAGTCGGCACTTCCGGATTGTTTCATTGTATCAACCCTATAAGCGGGGTTCCTCCCTATGGTATAATATAATGTATATTATACCAGCACGTATAATATACATATTTCCATGATTATAACGCTGGTCCAGGTTCTGCGTTATAAAGTCCGAGCCACAACGTCCGGAACGACATCTCAAACGCTGTGTGCGGAGTGATTGTAAGCTGTTACCGCCACTGCCATAGCTTCTTCACCGGTGAGCCCTCTGTCTGCTTGAACTATACGTAAGTGTTCTCCCAACGTACTGTGTACTCGTTCTATTCCCCCGTGGCTTTGGGGGTGACCAGGCGTGGTAATGTGCAGTTTTGTTCCCCACCGCTTTAGTAATGTTTTCACAGCCTCATTACGAAATTCTCGTCCTCCATCCGTAATTATGAGTTCTGGGGTTCCATACACTTGGCTCCAACTCCGAAGACTCCTGACAACCTCGCTGGCGGTTTTGTTAGTGATGGGAACGGCCATAACTACTTTACTGAAAGTGTCAAAGATAGTTACCCACAACTGCTGTTTCCATGTGAACACATCCACTTGAACAACAAGAAGAGGGTTTTGAGAAGTAGGCGTTTCAACCTGTAATGCTTGAGGTGGGTGTCGGTCGTACTTTGTTCTGTTGCAAACCTCACACTGAGCCACCACGGCTCGTACCATCTTCGTCATGCCTTTCCAATAGTATTTCCGCTTCAGGCCGGCCAACGTCTCATTTACACCTCGATGGTTGGCCTTACCTTGGTGTTGTGCGACAATTATATCCAACTGTGTTTGAGGTTCTGCAACCACCTCTCCTAACCTTGTACACCGGACAAAATCTCTGTCCATGCCAATGCGTTCTTGTTCCCAGAGCCTAGCAATTTTGTCCCACACAGCTGCGTTTCCCACATACAAATACGTGGTGGTCCCTGGTACTGAAGCATCCTCCAGCAGGCGACAGATAACATCGTCCGGAGCTGCGATGGGAGCGCGTACCGTAGACTTCAGACTAGAGCGTGTCCTGCGGCCGTAAGTGATTTGTGGTGTACCTTCAGTCGTTGACTTCCAGACGATGTGTCTTTTCTTTCCAACCACTGCCTCGTCAACTTCAGTCATAGTTCTCTCTCGATCTGCCGATCTGCCGATGCAGTGGCCTCGCTGTCTGCTCCTGTGCTTTGCCTGTCATCCGGGTTCGACTCGCGAAAAAACTGTCGCAACGACGGAGTACCTTCTTCTCCGTTGGCTGTTGTAACGTTGACATACTGTAACCTCGAGAGCCAGTCCGTTATCACATTGTCTTTTCCCGGCGTATACTGCACACGGAAGTTATATTGGCTAAGGGTTTCTTTCCACCGTTGCAACCTGGCAGAGTTTTCTTTGAGGTTGCAACCCACTGGAGAGGTTTGTGATCTGTTTTAACCACAAATCGCCGTCCGTAAAGGTATGGTTTAAAATGGTCGACTGCCCAAACTAATCCGAGAAGTTCTCTCTCTAGTGGGCTATACCTCTCCTCGGCACCCGTAAGACGTCTGCTAGCATAAGCGACGGGTCGTTCTCCCGTAACTCCTTGCTGCGAGAGGACTGCTCCCAATGCGTAGCTGCTGGCATCTGTTGTGACGATAAAATCCTTCTCAAAGTTCGGGAACGCTAACGCCGGCTCTGATTTAAGCATCTGGATGCACTGTTGTATGTTGTTGCTCATCTGTTCAGTCACTCGCACCCTCCGGCCCTTTTTTAGGAGATCGTTTACTTCAGCCAACTTATTAGCCATATCCGGCACGAATCGGCGATAGTAATTTAGCGCACCAAGAAGTCTCCTAATACCTTTGATGTCAGTGGAAATCTTGATTCCGGAAAGTGCCGCGACTTTCGCCGGATCGGGGCGAATTCCGTCTGGGGAAACAACGTGTCCCAAAAAGGTGACTCGAGAAAGGCCCATGTGTGTCTTTTCTTTGGACAACTTTAACCCGAACCCCCGCAGTCGTGCAAATACTTTCCTCAAGTGCTCTTCATGTTCTTTGGCTGAACGACTGAACACGAGGAGGTCATCCATATACCCCTGGCAGAAATTTGCGTCTAGTTCACTGAGGAGCTCATCCATTAATCTCTGGAAAGTGATAGGCGCGTTTTTCAACCCGAACGGCATTCGCGTGAATTGGAAGTGTCCTCGCTCGAAGGAGAACGCTGTTTTCTCCTCGTCACGTGGGTGCATCCGAATTTGGTGATATCCCGCTTTAAGGTCCAAAGTGCTGAAAATTGTTGCGCCACTGAGTCGATCAATTATGTCTTCCAGCCTGGGCAGCGGGTACTTCTCGTCCTGTGCGGCTTCATTTAGCTTCCTGTAATCCACGACGACTCGGAATTTTCCGGGTGATCCAGCTTTCGGGACTGCCCACAGGGGGCTATTAAAACCAGAGGAACTTGGCACTATGATTCCCTGGTCTCGTAGTTGTTTGAGTGCCTCCGCAATCGCAGCCTTGAGACTCTGAGGGTACCGCCGTTCCTTAACATAGATCTTACGGTCTGATGTCAGATGAATTCCTTGTTGGGTTTTTCCAGTGGCACTAAGTGGTTGTCCTTCCTTATGAAAAATATCTCCAAATTCTTGTAGTAACTTGTCCCAAATCTCTGCTGCTGGACGTACTCCCCTTCCGCTTCATTCCTCTCACACAAATATTGCTGTTTTCTGAATTGCACCTTCCACTGCCTGTCTGTGGTCTCGATCTTGCCGTCAAGCATCGCCAACGCATCGCATCCTAAAATTGCTTGATACTCGGGCGGCATCTTTGGGACTACGTGAGCCGTCATATCTTTGCCCTCAGCTCCCCAAAAGGTCAACGGGATGTAAATTTCTCCCAATACGTCGCATGTCCCTCCGAGCGTTTGCAGCTTGCACCTACACGTCCTCACTGGTCGCCTCAAACAAGTAACCTTTCCGCTCGCTAATGTTTCCATACTCACTAAGGTACACGTGCTGCCCGTATCCACTAGCCACTCGGTCCCGCCTTTCTCAATAATCGGCAACCCATTTTTCTCGCTGGTTGTAATTGTCGCCGGGTCGCCGCTCGACTCACACCTGTCTCATACTGTTCGCTTTCGTATTTGAAAATTTCTCAGAACGGCAGCATACGATACCGCTGGGGCTGCTGGTTTTGCCTCGTCGGTTGCGCTGCTATCATCGGAGTCCACCTCGGATTCGACTTCCCGGCGTCTCGCACTTGCCCGGCTTACTCTATGGAAATTGACCTCCATAGGTTCTCCTGAGTCTTTTCTCTGCTTCTTCAAATATGGGGAATGTCTCGCCACATGGCCTGAATTGTCGCATTCGAAGCACCTGACTTTGGGACATTTAGCAGCTAAATGCCCAGTTCTTCCGCATTCGAAGCATTTTTTCTCCACTTCCCTTTTCCTGGTTCCTCTGCGTTCCACTGGTTCGCGGCGCTGGTAGTCGCGCTGGAAGCCTTCTTGCCCCGCACTCCACTCTGGTCTCCTCGGTCGATTACCTCTCGCTGACCTCCTTACATATTCCCCCCGAGGTCTCCCACTGACGTTGATCCACGGTTCTTCTTCTTCTGGTCCTACTGAGTGCCTCTCTGCTTCCTTTTCCCCTTCTTCCACCAACGCTTGGGCGGCCTCCAAGAACTCTTTTCCCGCCTCGATCACACGCCCAGTTTCCTTGCAGAGGTGTACTTTCATTGCCCTCTTAAGGACCAGAATTGTTGCTTTTGTTTCGGTCGCCTCAGGTGTTTCGCCCAATTTATCCATGATTTTGTTGTACCAAGCTATAAGCTTGGCAGCAAAGTATCCTACGGACTGCCGTGGGCCTCGACTCTCACGAAGCATCTTTATTATATCTTCCTCTGGAGCCCATCTCCCACCTCCATAAGCTTTCTTTAGCCTAGCCTTGAGATCATCCCATGGCGTGCTCGAGTCACTTTGTATTTGGTTCAACACCTGGCGACGCACCCGGCCTACAAGGGCTGCGCGCAAAGTTAGTACGTCATTGGAATCGAGCCATCCATTTTCCGCCTTGCCATCGATGGCGGCAGACAGCCTATCACCATCTTTTAGAAAATGAGACAGTTCTCCCACTTCACCCGTAAACTTTTCAACTTGGCTGATGGCTGTTCTCATATCTTGTGCATTTGCTGCCTGAAACTTCAACCATTCTAGTGTGGTTGCAGCATCTGTGGCCATTCTGATCCGGTTCAACCTGTCTTGCACTGTGTCACGTGCGCGTTCACCGGCATACACTTTTACACCCGCGGTTCACCAAAAAAAAAACTCCTGGGTTTCGGCAACACTAGATAGAACTTCGATAGAACGAACGTTTTTAAAAAAGGTAATACATAAGGACAAGTGAACACTACGAATGCTTGATAACAACTGAACTCTATTTAATCTGGCTGCGTCTTATATAGACTCAGCCTTTTTTATTTACAATCTTAACTCTTCTTTCCCCATAACACATATATTAAGCTTGGTGGCCAAGTGATAAAAGTGGTATGCACTCTGGCTGATGGACAATGTCCAAGCCTAAGTAAATTGTTTTATTATTTTATATATATATATATATATATATATATATATATATATATATATATATATATATATATATATAGGGATAATCGCAGTCATTTACATGTCACTTTCGGTGAATTTATTCTTGTCAATTATACCATAACTAGGATGAAAATTAAATATATCTCTAGCTGTTCCTTGAAATTTGAAATGAAAAGGAAGCTGTATAGGTTTGTTAGTGGAGGATTTAGGATTTGAAATGGAAGGTTATGAGTTTGATAATTAGGTTAATGCTTTAGTAAGGGAACCGATTCCTCCTAATTATCAGCTTCAAGCAAATAGGCACCCGAAATATCGGGGATTTGATGGAGTCATCTTCGCTATTTCCTTCACCATTATTCAAGCCCTCGCACCATAAACTTCCTTACATATAAACTTAATGACTACTTTTTAGCTAATTTAGCTATTGAGGTTGCACTCATGATAGAATTTTTTTAAAAACGATTTCAAATCTTCATCGATCCTCCCTACTAGACACCGAAAATGACCCCCGTTAATATTGATGTATCTAAAAATAAAAACACATTATATATATACATATATAAATATATAAATGGGGTGTCCGCAAAATAAACGGCAAAACTTCGGGAATTTGGTGATAAAAGACAGAAAAATGTTCTTTGGCATTTTTATAGTTTTTGCATTGTTTCCGAGAAAAACGCAATCGTGAATAGGCATTCTTTTATAATGACAATATAAGAATCATTAAAAGTATATGATTTATCTTCCACCCCCTCTACCACCCACCTCCGCCCAAAACAAAACAACAAAAAATCTTCTTGGTCAAGAAAATTAAATGACGTCATGTAAAGCTGCAAGTTAAACATAATTATACATAACTACATTTCTTCGGAGGAAAGTGATAACACAAAAGAAAAAAAATTTTCACATAGTTTTGAGAAACGACTTTAAAGTTTAATGGTCTGAAATGTTAATTTTTTTCTATTTAATTTTTTTTCATACTTTCTTGTAATAAAGATAAAAAAAAAATGGATTTTAATTTTGAAATGTATTAAAGGAGGACCAAAAAAAACTTAACAATTAAAAAGGGACCAATCGAAGTTCGCTCAAAAAATTATCTTCAAATCAGCAGCGCGTTCACTTGGCATCGAGACTTCACAGGGAAAATCGTATTTTTTGCCCATTTAAAAAAATGTTATTCACATTAACACTCTGGGACATCATTTTTGATTAGTTAAGGAAGAATTTTAGTCCATAAAAAAATGGTAAAAAAAGTTACAAGGTAGTGCGAATGAGCAAGAAAGGAAAGATTATCGTAAATAATAAAGTTGACTGCTTTTTCACTACATTTTCATTACATTCAGAGAATTGTCGAACCGGACATCTCCCCAGGGAATGCCTGTGTGTTATAATATATAATTTAAGGGATTTCTTCTGCTTAAGGTTCTCGTAGAACATTCAATCTTCCTGTTTTAAGTCTTACTTATAAGTTATCCATAATGTGCTTGTCAAACCTTCAACTTACATCGGTTTACATTGCCTACAACATATCCTATAGATTTCTGGTCTACTATGAAATACTATGAGAACTTCTCGGAAGGTAGCAGGTACAAAATGGCTTTCTAAAAAACTTAAACTTCCTTACATCAGCATTTGTTTCTGATCTGGTTGTAATCAATTGTATTGTCAGGCAGGTTTTATGTAAATGTTCTACAAATACATTTCCGAGGTTTTTGATTCATTTTCTATATTGGAATGTCGCATTAGACTTCCATAGGTGAATATTTTTTCCATTTTATATGTAGCAACATTTTATAAAATAGAAAAGGTCTTTTATTTATATAGATAAAAAATATATGATTTCATGATGAAAAATGCAGGGAACGATTTCCTGCCGCTTTATCGCGTGCATGATAAAGCGACAATTGTCGGTCCGTGCCTAGGCTGAGGGCTGGAAGGTAAACAGCGAGGGTCGTTATATCGGCCGACGACAAAGGGTAACAATTTTTATTTTCCTTTCTTTTTTAAATCAGGGCGGTAGTGTGGACAGAGCGAGAGGGAAGGGGTTGGATTCTCGTCACGGGCCGAAGGCTGGCCTTTATTTATCACCAGCTCCGGGCAAATCACCAGGACCAACAAACATTTTTTCTCACCAGCCTCCAATCCCTGACAGCCCTACCTCCCAGTTATTTCCACTAGATCGCCCCTTCCTCAGCTTCATTTAATCCTCTTCACAGGCTGTAGTCATCATCGCTTCACCTAAGCTCATTTCTCCCCTCATTTAATCCGTCACTTCATCCATCCGTTCTCCTACTGATGATACTCATGGGTCGTCGCCAATCTTATGTCTAAAGCGGAGCCTCTTCTATCTAAAATATATACATTACAATTATTAACATAAGTAATTAAATAGCTGGAGATAGTACCGATTTGAACTACTTCTCGAAACTGATCTTAAAAATTCAAGCATACAACGGAAGGTCGTATGTCCACTCAAGCCTGCGGATTCACCACCTCTCCCCAGACGCTCAATCAGACTTGAGCTACAGGATGGACCACATAAAAATCAACCTTGTAGAGTCTTTTTTATGCTCCTCCAGAGTGCAGAGAAATTATTTTTCTCTAGGATATATTCGTCAAGACCTGTCAGCTTTGAGACATTGCAGGGGTAGTGGAGGCAACCTTATGAGCAGTCCTGGTTGGGGCCGAGCCCCTTACAGGTGCAACATAGATTTTTTGGTGTGATTATATTTATGTTAATTCTTTTAAAATAAATTTTGTCCCCATCTGACCTAATTTCATTATTTATTTAATAAATTATTAGTGTTTTTATTTATTTTTTTTTTTTTTAATTTTCCCCATAATTTGAATCCTTATTCACTCGTCTTCTAGTGTGATGTCTAATAAGTTATCATAGTTTATAAAATCGTCAGCCTTAAGATAAATATGACGTCCAAATGAATCTTTGACTAATTCGGACATTGACCGTGATGTTATATGAAGACTGTTTAAAGCGAATACCGTGAAGTGCAAAACGGCATATATCGTCCTATGAATTTTTCAGACGTTTAATTATTTTTGTTACTTTGCATGGAAAATTTCATTTTCTTTAAGGTGATGACCAACAATCTTATTACTACATACAGATTGTCGTAGAATGTATTTGTTGTTACTTTATTATTATTCGGGGGCGAGGTTAGCTCAGTGGTAGAGTACTCGACTAATATGCTGGAGGACCTGAAACTCGAATAAACGCTCAAGATTTTATCTTCTAGTGTCCTCGTTCGTGGGTTGGATTCAGCCTCCCTGGCCGTCCCCAAGGCCCACCTAGTATTTTATGAATTTATACAAAAGGTAAAATCAGGCGACCGGAGTATAGTATTGACGACACTATCTCCCTAGTGTGGCGTATGGTCAAGATCTCCCCTCCCCCCCCCGTCTGGGCCCTCGTGGCCTTTTATGTGGCTGATATTTTTTATTATTATTCATTCATAGAACTTTGTAGCCAAAGCCTGCATTTTTCAACTTTACAGCTTGCCTTAATCAGATGTCCTTTTAGTTTGAGGGTGGTACACTAAAAGCTGGCCTTGTGAGTACCCAGGAAATTTAAGGCCAGTCTTGGCTACATCCCTTCTCCTCAAACCCCTAAATTTAGGAGTTTCCTTAACTATACAACCCAAAATTGAAGACGCTCTACTTACTTGCCAAGTCGGCTTCAAAGGAAAAAACATTACCGATATTGTAAACTTACATTACAGACTATTAGGACACAACTAAGCAACATTTCGATGCAAAAATGGGACGTACACATCTAAAGGAAGGCACTTACACAAATACATATCCACAGAACTCAAAGTATAAAAATTAACACTCAACAATTTCAAAATGACTCAATTCAGATCAGGACATGGACCGACGAAATGGTATTTACATAAATTCAAACTTATAACTACTAAAACATATAAATGCAGCATGGACCTTAAAAATTTCAATCAACTCATCTGAATGCATAGATATGTATTGTATTCTAACATATTTAAATATTTGTATTTTTTTTTTATTTTAGTTTTTTATTATTATTCAGTATTCATGTCCATTCTATATGGAATTATTCCTCAATCTACGTAATCAAAATACTTCTAGTATCCAGAAAAGATAGAATGCGTAGTAAAAATAAACTCCCACGATGGAGGGATACTCCAACCTGGAAAACAACAAAAAAAAACTCAAAATTGAATTGGAAATAGTAAGGACTATTTTCAATGAACTTTTTACGATTACACAACACTTATTTTCCCAACAATTAATGAAGAATAGATTAAATAATACCGAATGAAAGTATGAATTTTCTACGTGCATAATATTTCTGTTCCAGATGACCATCTGATCGAAAGGTTCATAGCTTGCTGCAATGGTAGTTTGGAGAAAACTAAACTCACTATGGACAAGTTCTTCTGTTACCGGGCTGATGCACCTGAGTTCTTCACTGACAGAGATCCCCTGCAAGTGAAGATGCAAGAAGTCTTCAATTTAATGTATGAGATATTTTTAAATATGATACATATTTTTTCTAATCTTTTGATAGCATTTACCAATTAATAGGATTAATACGGGCATTCAGTTTGGTATTCAGAAACGATTGATTCAATTGAAACTTGTTCCAGATATTTGAAATGCATCTAATCTAAGATAGTTCATTTTTGGTTCCGTTTGGAGTTAAGGAAGTACTATATATGAAATATTTCATTAACGGGAATGAAAAGTTTTGGGATTTTTGTATATTCTCTAAAATATCTGGAAAACGGTTGGGAAATCGTGGTAAGTGAAAGGCAACCATTCGAAAGCTTACTATATTCCCTACAAAAAAAAAGTTCTAGTGTAATTTTAGATGGGGCGATCTCAATTGGAGAAATATGTGCTTGAAACATTGAAATTTTTAGTTTTGCTCTTTTGAACCTTTTTTTTTTTATTTTGTATCTTTTTACCTAACGTTTTAGTTAATTTTTTTTTAAGCATTTAACAGTAAAATGAGTCTTTTAATAAAACAAGGTAAGAAAATGTGAAACAGTGTTATAGTGTTTCCAAGAGCGAACGTTGTGACAGAGGATAGAGGAATTTCGGCTTAGGATTCTGTCAGTTTTCTGTTGTGGCGCCAGGGCCGCCACATCTCAGAGCCGGGCCCGGGACCAGATCACGGGCCGCCACTTCTCAGAGCCAGAATGAAAATTCTAGTACTTTGCTATAGGACTTTGGGCATTTTAAAATTATTTTCATCTTGAGTTTTGAGCAAAATGAGAATAAAAGCCGACAATCGGTGCTGCAAAGGTCACTTTCGGTACTTTTTTTCCAATTAGCGAGGATCGGCCCGGGCCCGGGACAACTGTACCCAGTTGTCCCCCCCCCCCATGTGGCGGCCCTGTGTGGCACTATAAATTTACTTCTTTGATTCCATTTTATACTTTTCACGAAAAATCAAAACCTACTAATAACCGCTTCTCTTCCTTTACTAATAGCACTAGGGATATAAATGAAACTGCGCTAAGACGACGAAGTTTTGCGCGTCGGACTTTTTTTGATTGTAGGTACATTAATACATACCAACTAGACTTACAGTAGTACCGTAACACATATTATTAGTCTCACAAATTACCTTAATTGCCATGCTTCTCGACATGTAATAGGAATAGGTAATCTATCTATTGGTGCCAATGGCCGAAAGTAATTGAAGCATCTAAAACATATTAATAATAATATATAGCTAGAATTATCCCAAAGTTTATAACGGCTATCCATCAAAAGGTACTGTGCCCCAACAGAAGTTATCCGATAATACTTCTTTATCAATTTAATAAGGGACTAAATATCTGAGTAGGCGTTTCGCTTAATTCCTTAAGAATATTGAGCTGATATTATTTGTTGGCGTTGAGTCCTGAGAAAACAGCCTCAGACGAAATGCAGACCACGTTCTAGATGTTCCTTGCTGAACTGCATTCAATATCAGTTCATAAGACTTGCTTTCCATTCTAGTTTACACTTTTTATTACAGTATCAAAGAATATTCTCTGTTTAATTTTTCATTATATTCAAAGCGGGAAGAGTAAGAAGAAGACCATACTAAGCAATTACATTTTACTGAAATAAATTAAAGGCAAGATTAATAATGTAATAATAACTGTAAAAATTTCTTCCCACTAGAAAAATAGACAGAAATAAAAGTTTTACAACCTCTCTCTTTCTTTCTATTTCTCAAGCTTAGAATACAAAATGTACTCCCATCCTCCAAATACTGCTCTGAGAGACAGAATGAACAGAGCTCAAAGAGTCTTTATATCTGTAGCAACATTTATGTTTGCGAAAAGAAGTTTGTAGAAAGATTATTTCCCTTCGAAGAAGCAAACTATCTAATAGTGAACTATTTTAATCTAATTAATTTTCTGAATTTTTTTCTTCTTTTTTGAGCACTTCCCTCTTCTAATCGTTGTCGGTCCTATCTAATAACACCAAAAATGTCTTCCGTTAAAATGTATATACATCTGTCTATCTCTCTGCTTTTGTTTTTTGTTTTGTTTTTTTCGCCACGATACTTGATATACAGTACCCCCTAAGAAACGATTGAACGAGTTTGACAACCAGCAAAATCGCTCCATCTGGAGGAGGATTTACTCCGGACCCCAAGTAGTTATTTGCCAATAACAGCCGCAATTTTTGTTATATTTCAACGGAACTCGGTATTCGTTGTGCTCATCTAAAGAGAAAAATATGCTGTATAAATTAATTAAATGGGGGGGGGGGGGGGGGGGGTTATACGGACCCAATTTACTAATTTGCTCATACCAACCGTTCTTTCTCGTGTATTGTAACGAAACGCGGTATACTTCCTGGGTATCTGATGAGAAGAACGTGCTATAAAAATTAACTAAATAGGGCTATCGGAAGGGGAGGTTTACTTTGTACTATCTGTGAATAGAATTCACCCCCGTAGGTTGGCAAAGCTACCGCTAGGAGCGCCTCTGTATTGACATGACTTTATGTGGGTTGTAGACATCTGACTTCATCCACTAGGAGCGCTCTATCCCGTTCCTGCTATATTATTTTACACTTTTATTATGTTTTATTATTTTTTATTTATTTTTTTTACGGCGCATCTACATCTAGGTCATTAGCGCCGACATCCAGGGTGCAGCGAGGAATTTTCCCAGCGAGCCCTGAGATGAGAAAATTCCTGCCGGATGTGGGAATCGAACCCACCATCTCCCGCTTATGAATCCCGCTTATCCACTAGACCACGGGAGAATCCACTTTTATTATTCATCAAGATCAATAAACGAATGTGTGAATTTATTAAGTAGTGTAGTACCAACCATACAGAAAACTCTGGAAGGAAATTAATTAGAAAATTAATAATTGAAACAGTTTCTCATTACAAATATAAAAGAGCAGAACTGTTCATGGTTTTATTTTATTTATATAGGTTATTTTAAACAAATTATTCTGAGGAAAGTGCTTACAGATGCTGCTCCTGCGTGACGGACTTTTTATTATTGAGTCAGCAGTGTAAAAGTAATAAAAGTCCGTCACGCCGGAGCTGCATAACTAAGCACTTTCCTCAGAAGTGGTAGTGTCGAGTGCATTCCTGAATGATTTGCTTAAAATAACCTATATAGATAAATAATTTATTTATTTATTGAGAGTACACAACAAAGGCTATTTACTCTTAAATTCAATGTGCGAACAAAGCTAAATGTTGAAGTACAAAGCTAAAAGAAAAAAGAAAATACAAAAAGATACTATAGTAGCTGAAAAGATTTATCATTGTTTAAGAAAACAAAATGAAATAATAATTATAAAGGTAAATAAATTATAAAAATAAAACAAATATATAAATAAATAATAAATAAATAATTTATAGGGATGATTTCTAAAAACGTTGGAACTTATTTTTATTTTTTAAATATTTTAGAATATTATCAATGTGTTTACTGTCCTGTTTAAGCAATTCTTGTAAGTCTGTAGGTAAGTCTTCCCTTTCCCTGCAGTCTGTAAGTATGTGTTTGATTGTTAAAGGAACGTTGCAAAGTGTACAAATCGGTGTGTCCTGTCTTGTCATTAAATATGAATGTGTCAAGTGTGAATGTCCAATACATAGTCTAGTAAGCACGACTTCTTCTCGCCTCGAGTTCCGAATGGAACTCCAGGCTCCTATTGTCGGCTTAATCTCTCGTAACTTGTTGTCTTGTGTGTATGTCCAGTCAGTTTGCCACTTGTTCATTATGTGTATTTTTATTAAATTGTTTATGTCATGTCTAGTCATCTGATTAATATCTTCAGTTGTTTGTCTTGTAGCTAATTTTGCTTCATTTTCTACGTCCGTACTTCTTGGTATGTTGTCATGTCCAGGTATCATACAAAAGTTACATGAATGTTTCTGTCCTGTAGATCGTAAAGTTGTGATAGTATTTGTGTAATCAATGGATGTGTACTGTACATGTCAGATAGGGAATGAAGTGAGCTGAGAGAATCTGTAAAATGTGTCTGTTAGTATGTCTAATATTTGAAAGGGCCAAAAGAATTCCGTTAAGTTCTGCTGTGAATGAGCTAGTGTCATTTGGTAATTTTGAGTGGTATGTTGTGTTGTCAATGAGTGCTAGAGATGCTGTCCCGTGTAGTGTTTTGGATCCGTCAGTGAAAATGTAGAGGGCTTCAGGATTCTCAGATACTATTTTCTAAAAATGATATTTGTAGAAATGAGTTGATGTGGGATTATGTTTCTTATATTTTGATAATTTTGTAATTATACTAATTTTTTTTTAATTCTCCAAGGCGGGTGTGGGAGTTCATTACAAAAAAGTGGTATTTGAAGAATAGTTGAGTTACGTGAATAGTTAAAAATTCTTTTATTCAAAGGCTCTTGCTTGACTCGATAAGACCTTGTGTTATCTTCAATTATAGATTTTATACAAGGCTTATTCAGGGCTTTGAGGTTTATGAATTGCTTTAAGGAGAGGAGTTGACGTCTATTCTCTAGTGGAGGTTCATTAGCTTCAACATATAGGCTTTTGCATGGGCTTGATCTAAATGCACCTGTTGCTAGTCGTATACCGGTGTTGTGTATTATGTCCAATTGTTTGAGGGAAGTTGGACTGGCCGATGAATATGCTGTACATCCGTAATCAAGGATTGATCTCGTGTAAGCTCTATAAAATGTCAGCATAGAACATCTGTCAGCACCCCACTTCGTGTTGGCTAAGATCCTCAATAGATTCAGTGATTTTTTGCATTTATTGAGAACCACTTTTATATGGGATACCCACGTCATGCCTAGAAATTGTATCATGTCAGTCTTTGTTACGTTTCTTCCGGCTAATTTGATCGATGGGTTAGATTTTAATCGTTTCTTGGAAAACATGATACATTTTGTTTTGGTTTGGGAGAAACGAAATCCTCTAAGTTTTCCCCAATTTTCAAGTGAGTCCAATGTTGTCTGTAAGTCAGTTTCTTCTTTTCTTGTTTTGGTAGACATTGTGTACAAAAGCAGGTCGTCAGCATATATACATTATGATATTGTTTGAGGTATGTATTCAATCATACCATTTATTGCAATATTAAAAAGCGTTGTGCTGAGGACACCACCCTGTGGCACTCCATTTTCCTGCAGGAATTCGTCCGATAAAGAAGAACCTATTCTCACTCGGAACCGTCTATTAATTAGATAATTTTTGACAAAATTAAAAATGTTTCCACCAATATTCAATTTTAGCAATTGCAGCAATATGAGCCGCCTCCAAACACTATCAAACGCTTTTGCGAGGGAAACTGCTATTAATGACTGCTTATTGTCAAAAGCCTCTAAAATGTCATTTTCTAGTCTTAAAATAAAATAAAAACATAAATAACACATGTTTCAATTCACTTTAAACATAGTACAAAGTAAATCCCCCCCTTCCGATAGACCGATTTAGTTCATTTTTACAACACTTCTTCTTTATTAGATACCCAGGACGTATACCGCGTTTCGTTACAATACAGTGAAAATTACGACCGGTATGAGCAAATTAGTAATTTGGGTCCGGAGTAAACCCCCCACCCCTCCTAATAAACCGATTTAGTTTATTTTTAAAACACATTTTTCTCTTTAGTTGACAAGAACGAATACCGAGTTTCGTTGAAATACAACTCAAATTATGGCTCGTATTGGCAAATAACTACTTTGGCTCCGGAGTAAACCCCCTCTCCAGATGGACCGATTGTGTTGGTAAACGAACTCGTTCAATCGTTTGATTGGGGAATACTACATACCAAGTTTCGTGGGAAAGAAACAAAACTCTGGCCGTTATCGTGTTAACGGACACATATATAACTATATATATATATATATATATATATATATATATATATATATATGTAGATAGATATATAGATATAGATATATATAAATTTTAACTGGGGTCATTTTCGGTGTCTACTACGTAGATTCGATAAAGATTCGAAGAAATATTTTAAAAATTCCGTCATGAGTGCAACCTCAATAGCTACTTTCCTTCGGAGGAAAGTGCTAAAAAGGCATAAACATTTTATATTTATTATATTGGTATCGGCCAGTTTTAGCACATTCCGTAGCAATGTGATATGAATTAACTGCTTTGCTTAGAAATATACTTAGTTTAAGCACTTCATGCAAGTGGGATTTTTAATTTTCGTACGCCAATTAAAAATTGTTCCTTGGAATTTTAAGATTATTATTTTATTGCAAACAGCATCTAGGGTTTTAGTTGTATTCAGTTTCTGAGATAGAATTCTTACTTTTGGTTTCTATAAGCTCCTCCGCATTAAAGCTCGGACAAAACGAATATTGGCCAATGAGACAGCGACCTCTGGAGGGTACAGAAGGAGAGTAAGTAGAGCATTACCATCTATCCAGAGGCGAGGGTAAACACCCCGCTCAGAAAGTAAATAGCTATTAAAGGGGAAGGGGGTAGTTTTTCTTAGCTTTACTCCTCCCTTATTTGTGTACGGACTTTACCACTCCAATGGGATTAGAGCAACTCCGATACCCGTCAAATGAAAAATTTTATTTGTTTTAAACTTACTTCGGGACAAATGTGTCATTTGGCTTAAAAAAAGAAGAAAAGAAAAGAAGCATAAGCATTTTCTATTTTGTTTACCATTGATAACATGAAAAAGTTCCACTTGTTGGAATTATTATAAGATGGTGACCCTATTTTTCTAATATATTTTTATGTGGTGGGGGCGATGTTAGCACAGTGGTAGAGCACTGGACTAATAAGTTGGAGGACCTGAGTTCAAATCCCGAGCAAGCACTAATGATTTTTTCTTCTAGTGTCTTCGTTCATGGGTTGAATTCGGCCTCCCTAGCCGTCCCTAGGACAACCCAGCCTTTAATTAATTTAATAATGGGTACCTTGGGTGATAATGACTCTAGTAGTCGAAGCAGCCAAGGGGAAAATCAGGCGGCCGGAGCATAGTACTGACCACACTATCTCCCTAGTGTGCCGCATGGTCATGAATCAGATACCTCTATAGTATCTGCCCCTCAAGGCCTGTTACGAGACTGATTTATATGTGGCAAACGGTCAAATTGAAACAAACACTCATTTTCTACACTACTCCTTTATTGTGCTCTACATGTTTCGCGTTCCTTTACACTTCTTCATGAGCTATTAAGTAATATACAATTACAGCCTACACCACCGAGAACCTTCCACAGGTAGGACCACTTTTAGAAGAGTATGCGTTTGAATTTGACTTTCTGCAACATATAAATATATTTGTTGGAATTAGTTTACCTTAGAACGGAAAGAAACCCAAGACTCCATGTATCGATTTCTTCGAGTGAGGAGGTCCTATAGAACTTTGAAGGAGGGTAACACATGACCACTAAAAGCAAGGGTTAACCCTGAAGGTGCTCTGATCTGAAGAATCTTTACAGTATTTTGTTTATGCGGGTTTAACATTCACCGAAGCTAATTAAAAATAAACTACCTGGCTAAAAATAAATTATTGGAAATAAAATATTTCGTCGAAACTAATAAGGTTTATTTGATTATTTAAATAAATATAATATTGATTACATTTATTTCCCAATAAATAGGAAATAAATGCTTGAAGAGTATGTTTTTCTTAGTTAAATTCAACCTAACTGTTCCTAAATGACACTGACCTTGTTAGGATCATTGTTTGCAAAGTAATAATATGCATAGTGATCAGAAAATAGCGTGCCAAGGGTCGTGGGTTCGAATCCCACAATGGGGTGGTAGCTTTTCTTAAGAAAAAGGAAATGGCATTAGTCCTATCCTGACTAGTACAGGGTGGTAACCTATAGATAACCCGTCCTAAAATTCCTAGTTAATAATAATGGAAAAATTATTTTATATAATTTCGTACTATTGTTCGTAAAATTGTTTTATTTGCATTAAGAACTTTTGAAAAAAAAAAAAAAAAAAAAAAAGAAACTCCGGCGCTAATGGGTTAATAAACACAAAAAAAAACAACAAAAAAACTTCACATTTTTCTTTATTGATTTAAATGAAAAATAAAAATGACCAGCTACTGTCCACTAATGTTCAGTTGCTGGTCGTACGATTGTTCGGTAGGTCAACATCTAACCGTCACATGTCAATAACATTGTACGGCCTTCGAATATATACATAAAGCAGTGGCTTCATTCTGTGTGTTGGGTGTGAAGCCCGGTAGCCTATTTGGCAAAACAGCCGATCCTAAAACGGAAGGATCTGTAATAAAATCCTGGTGTTAAAGTTTTTAAATAACGAAGACTTGACAACATTCCCTAAAGTACGGAGAATTAGAATGACGCAGTGTCGTGTGGTTCTATTCACGTCCAAATCATCAACACTTGATGATTCTAGTACGTAAAAAAAAGTGACGCGAAAATTCCAATCGCCATTAAGCAAAGAGGGTCAAGAAATATCGGGGTTTTGAAAATAGTTATCAAACAGGTGACAAGAAGCGTTTCTCCCAGTTTTTACAGTAATGGAAGGCGAAGTAAAGCTCTCTTCTTGGAATGCCTTTCAGAAGCGCAATTACTTTGAGAATGGCGAGCGAAGAGGCTATAAACCACGAGAAACTCACCGCAAGAAGGCAGGCAAATTCTATCCAAAGCCTTCGAGTAGATCTTTCCTTTTAACTGGCTCCCTTCCAGTTCCTCGTCTCGGCAATGATTTACCAGCTAAGCACATTAGAATTAGATTCCAAATCCATGAATATGAGGTCTAAACAAAAAGAAACAGCCACCTCATGGGACGAGTTGGCGGAAATGTTTCTTCGCGAATGGATTCATAAAATGGACCGTTCGGAATGCGAAGGCACATTTCGTTACGGTTCGGACGTTGTATCCTAATAGCACTGCATTTTTTTTTATAGGAAAATGTGTTTTATTGTTTGCCGAAGTTTCGGCTCGAAATCCAAGCCTTCATCATGGCTGTTAAAAAAGTAGGACAAAGTAATAATTCTTTATATATATACAAAAAAAAAAGTCAAAAACAAAAAAACATTATACATGGAACAGGGTTAGTGATACATTTGGAAAGGGAATGCTGCAGCTAGAGCTTAAATTAGAAGTAGATTAATTCTGATTTAAAACTTAAATGAGTAGCATAGGTACAGATATAAAATTAATAAGTACTTAATGCCACGTTGAATGCACCGATTCCCGTAGATCACCGTAGTTAAGCAACGTCAGGCGTGGTCAGTACCTGAATGGGTGACCGACTCCGTGCTGTTGGCATTATAAAAGGGTGACAACCTGTAGATAGCCCGGCGCTAATAGCCAAATAGTTGATGCGCCGTTAAAAACGAAAAAAAATATAATAAAAATAAGTACATGATTGTTGCGGAGTGTTATCCAAGAGCTTGATAAATTAAGGCGTATATTTCGATAGGCCTACCTCAGTTCGAGAAAACCTTTCTACAAAGCTTGAAGTGTTGATTTCCTTTCATTCAAGTGGGATGCTTTAGAAATCGCACCAAGAATAAGCATCATATGTAAGCAAGCAAAAGTGAACAGTTCCTGCGAGTAAAGCATTTTTTTACTGTCAGTTGATTATATCAAAGTGAATGTAGTAAAAAAAAAGAAAGAACGCTTTTGTAAGTGTTATAAGGTATATATGCGTGGCTAATGAATTTGTTTAGATTTTGCAGCTTCCGTGAATCTTCTTATAGATTTTAAATAGCTTCAGTAGGTCAAAAGATAGAGATCTGTTCAAATTTAAGGTCAGAACAAACAAAAATCGCGAATCTGGTGTACGCAATAGCCTGACTTCTTTCCAATGCATCCACGTTAGTTGAATTAAGAAACATACGTTGGCTAGACTAAATCCAGTGTTTATCCTAATACCAAAAGTAATTCGTTGTAAAATGAATATGCATGTTTTCATAAAAAGGAGCACTCCACCGAACAAACTTTTGAACAATCTCAAGAGCCAAGAAGAAGCCACGTAGCGGCTTCTTAGAGTGGTTCTGCACAGGTTGTAGGAGAAGACGGAGTATCTGCGGAAACTCGAAAAGTCCAGTTAGTGCAAGTCGACCACAATTCGCTTTTACTCAGTCCAACAAGTCTACCTTAGTTAGCCACACTAACTTACTCAGAGACTTGTGAACACCCACGGGCTTTAGCGGTCCCGATATGCTTTCAAACCCACAACTGTCATCCTCTGGGAAATCTACTTCAATTATTAGGTTTTTCATTTTAATTGCTAGAACTTAATTGATCTTGAAATACATAGGTACTATATAGAACGTTATTATATATATATATATATATGTGTGTGTGTGTGTGTGTGTGTGTGTGCGCGCGTGCGCGGGTGTGTGTATGTGCGTGTGTGTGTGTGTGTGTGTGTGTGCGTGTGTGTGTGTATGTGTGTGTGTGTGTGTGTGTGTGTGTGTGTGTGTGTGTGTGTGTGTGTGTGTGTGTATTTATATGTCTGTTCCCGCTCTATTATTTACAAAAATGGCCCCATTTTGATCATATTTGGTACAAACAGACTTTGTGTAAAACGACAGATCTGAATCCTTCCTTAATATTTCAAATCAAAATAAATGTTCTGTAAAACTAACGGGATAAACGTCCACACTTGTCTTCTAGATAGCCGAAAATTAAATAATCTGGAAACTTTGGTCGTTTGTTTCTCTCTTTGACAATTTTTTTCACACGTAAAGCCTATATTTTTTTATCGTATTTTAATTTTTTGTATTAGGCACATTTGGCATTATATACTTAAGGATAGAGATAATATTTTATTATTTATTTCAGCGACCTATTGCCTCTTCCAAATTTGACCCCAGAAGGTTACAAGTGCTTCATATATAAGTTGGCTGATCCGGATCCGGAAAAGTTCATCTTCAATGACTACGTGAAAAACTTCTTCCTCGTTGGAGACTCCAGAGTTAAGACTGAGACCACCATACCGAAAGGAGAAGTGATTATTTTCGACATGAAAGGCTATTCAATAAGCCACCTTTTGAGGGTCAATCTACACACACTTCGCAAATATATGCAGTATACTCAGGTCAGATAAATCATATACCCTTCAATTATTCCATTGACCAATATTACTTATATATCGATGGCCTAAACGGTCAATATCATTGTTGTAATATCTAAAAAGCTCGTCTAAGTAGTAATTGTAGGTGATACGGGGGTTCGAGTCCCACCTGCTGTAGGTATTTTCTCATCTGACTACAACGAGGACCTTACGGTGAAACACTTATTAATGAACTGTAAACTCAGAAACAACTTGCAAAACTATCACCTGTTAGCCTGTACATTGACACTACAACATTTAAAGACACTATACATAAACATAAAACTCAGGCATATTAGTTCAGTGCTCTACCACTGAGCTAACCTCGCCCCTCTTGCATAAATAATGCAAGCGTACATTTGTGGTAGAAGAAGGATAAAAAAGATATGAATAAAAGGCGACAAATTTGTGAAAGTGAAAGGAAGGATTTTTGAAGGCCTGCTAATTTTCCAGTAAATAAGTTGGAATTGCAAATTGTCTTTAAAAATAAAATGTTATATAACTTTTACAAACCACTGGATTCCCCGTGGTTCACTTACATTTGAATAATGCGTACTTATTCAATCTCCTTCCAGCTTCATCCGTCCTTATTACACTCAATAAATAAATCAGGGTCTGAAAAGACAAGAAGGGTAGTCCGTCGCCTTCTCCTCTCTTCAAACCCTGTTCATTCTTCACCACGCCCAATCCAAAAAAAGTGTTAGAAACTCAGATGAAGATGTCCACGCGGATATTAACATTTTGAAGATTGAAAAAGAAGATATAACCGAAGAGAATTTTCCTTTATAGAAACAACAGAATCCAATTCCCGAGATTTATTAAAATTCTATATGGACTACATGTATTGTATTATATATAAATATATATATATATATATATATATATATATATTTATATATATATATATATAAATATATATATATATATTTATATATAAATATATATATATATTTACATATATATATATATATATATATATATATATATATATATATATATATATTTATATATATATATATATATATTTATATATAAATATATATATATATATATATATATTTATATATATATATAACATTATATATAATTAATTTTTAATTGGAAAACATAGTGGATTCACAATGGATTAGTCGATCTACTTTCAGAGTTCGATTTTACGTTTTTACGTTCAAATAATTTTCCCTCCCCCCACCCATCCCTCCTTTATGATTAAAATGTATAAACCTAACAAAAAACAGCTCTCTAATCAGTAAATTAAATTAAAATCAAATTCACCCTCCCCCTCCTAAGTGAACTACTTTAATAAAACAAACCAAAAACCATCTTTACTTTCATTCAATAAACCTAATATCAAGTTTGAATGAAATGCGTCCACGGAAACTACTTTTTACGCCATGATTATTGACTCGGAGCCTCTGTGCGCCTTATAGGACAGTTTTACGATCCCCTGATGATGACACAAGTATGTTGAAAGGTCTTATGATGAATAAAATAAAAAAGGTGTGGTAAGACAAAATTATTTAACCTTCTGGACTTGACTAAGGTTCACTACCAGCGACACTTCATAAATTTTACACATATATATTTATAACAAAATTCATTCATTACATCTTGGAAATGTTTCTCCATTTCAATTTTTTCTCTTACAGGAAAGGACTCCCAACATTATTTTATCTTCCTTCCTGAAATTCAGAATTCATTAAACTTACAAAAATTCAAACATATTCTTAAGACATATTTTTCATTAGATGCCCAAAACGTTTACCGAGTTTCGTTGCAAGATAACAAAAATTACGGCCGGTATGAGCAAATTAGTAATTTAGGTCCGAGGTAAACCCCCATTTCAGATTGACTGATTTTACTAATTAACTAAATCCTTTGATCGTCTTCTAGGATATTGCTATTACCTACCATGTTTCCTGACGAAACAATAAAACTTGTGGTGGGCATCATGCTAACAGACGCACACATATATATTTATATAACAATTTAGTCATTAACAGGCAATAAAGATAATGGTGACGTTATTCCTTAATATGACAGAAATTTAATTTTCATTACATTGTATTTCTCTGTCTACGGAGTGCATATTGTAGTGATTGTATTACATTATTATTTTTTTCTATATTTTATTATTGTGTTAGGATGATAAAACATTAAAATAGGCATTGCTTTTCAGGAAGCCCATCCCGTCAGGCTGAAACAGATACATATTATCAATGTATCTCCCCTCCTAGATAAAACCCTCTTCGTTGTAAAGCCCTTCATGAAGAGTGAAGTTGCAGCAATGGTAATACTTTTTCTTCCTTTTTTTACACCGTATCAACTTTACACCCAGTTATTAGGTGTTTGTCACCCTTTGCAAAAACCTATGGCAAAAAAAAACAGTTATTTCAACTAGAATAACGTCATTTTAGTAAAAAATAACGCCGCCCTCATTGTTAAATCGAATCCTGCTTTCCCGGGTGAAACCTACTATGTCACTCCCAATCTATATCACCCGAGGCGGAAAAAAGTTTTAAAACAAAATCAAATACAAATAAGCAACCATTTAACTGATCTAAAGTTTTAAAGTGCCAAGGGTTGTGTGTTTGACTCCTTCTAGGGTTGGTGACTTTTTTTCGAAAAAAATAAAAGCCAGCACTCCCATCCTGGCCAGAAATATTTGTTAACATGTTGATAACCAGCACTTATTATAAAAAAAAACACAGGGAAGCGAAACACTTGTTAGAATCATGTACATATTAATAAAAGTCCGTCACGCATGAGCTGCATAACTAAGCACTTTCCACAGAATTTGGGTAGTGTAGACTGCTTTCCAGAATAATTTGCTTAATAGCCTGTAGATAGCCCGGCGCTAATGGCCAAATTGTAGATACGCCGTAAAAAAAAAAAAATAATAATAATAAAAAATTTGCTTAAAATATCCTATATACATAAAATAAAAACATGAATAGTTCTCTTTTAATTTTGTAATGAGTAACTGTTCAATTATTAACTTTGTAATTAATTTGCTTCCAGAGTTATGTTTATACATACATGAAAACTTCATATTTTCGTCTTTTGATCTAACGCTGGAACAGGATACAGTCCCACTAGTGGTAGAAAGCGCACCTTGCGGCGGCCTTGTGAACCTACGTCTGGCGGGCTGTTCTATTGAAATATATTAAAAAGTAAACCCCCCTTTCCGATTGACCGATTTAGCTCATTTTTACAACACTTCTTTCTCATGAGTTACCCACGACGTATACCGCGTTTCGTTACAATACAGCAGAAATTACGACCCCCCCCCTCCTAATGAACCGATTTAGTTTATTTTTACAACCTATTTATCTCTGTAAATTAATACTACGAATACCAAGTTTCGTTGAAATATATCAAAAACTACGGGGTGTATAGTCAAATTAGTGTTTTGGATCCGGGGTAACTCCCCCCCCCCCCTTCCGTTTGACCAATTTTGTTGGTTTACGAACTCGTTCAAATGTTTGATAATTGAACGCTATATACGAAGTTTCGTGACGAAAAAACAAAAACTCTGGCCGCTATCGTGTTAACTGGCACATACATATATATATATATACATATATATACATATATATATATATATATATATATATATATATATATATATATATATATATATATATATATATATAATTTTGACGGGGGTCACTTTTGGTGTCTACTAGGTAGGATAAAGATTTGAAGAAACTTTTGAAAAATTCCGTCATGAATGCAACCTCAATAGCTACTTTCCTTCGGAGGAAAGTGCTAAAAAGTGGCAGTGTGTTTTACTCAGTGCATAAAGCACTTGTGTACACTTGTACTAAACACTTTTCGTTCTATTTCCAGTTACACTTCCATCAACCTGGGGCAACATCCCTGTACCAGTTCGTTCCTTTGGACCTCTTACCCAAGGAATACGGTGGAAAGGCCGGTACAATTGCTGACATCAAAGGTTTGTAATATTATCAAAGGTTAAATTCAAATTACCAATACATATATAAAATATTCTAATCAGTGGTTCCAAACAATTACACAGGCACACAAAAATAATAAAAAAATGGTGTTTTCCAAAGACGCCATACATATATTCTTATGTACTTCGTCACGCTGAATTCGAATCCGGGGTCCGTTTAACCCCATCACGTCAGGTTTAATAGCATTTGAAGGTCAAATCTCGTGTAAGTCGTTAAAGAAGAAATAACTAGAGCTTCTAGGATTTGGAGGGTCGCTGAATCCAAATCCGAGGTCTGTTCGAAATGAATCTTTAGTCAAAATTCTTTTATTGCAAAATAGACATATTTTTCCTTGAAATGGCCTTGATTTTGTGCCGATGGGGGGAAACAGACCTCGGATTCGAATTGAGCGACCCTCAAAACCACGAAAGCTCTATTTATTTCTTCGTAAACGATTTCATACGAAATTTGACCTTCAAATGCTCTTAAACCTGACGTGATGGGGTGAAACTGACTCCGGATTCGGATTCAGGGCGTCGAAATACATAAGAATATATGTATGGTGTCTTTGGAAAATACCACATTTTTTTTTTTTTTTTTAGTGTGCCTGTGTTATGAGAAGAGGCGAGTTAGTTTCAGGTTGCGAGTTGTTGTTAATTTAAATATTATTTACGTCTTCCCACAAATCTGTAATATCTAAATTTGGATATTAGGGATTTCTGAAAGGGAATTAGTAATAAATTATTTTGTATACCCTATAAACAAAATTTGAGGAGGTTCGGTGGCCGTTTGTGCTAAGACATAAGCACTTCGTGCCCACACGAGGCCTTGCATCGGCTGTTTTGGGCTTTTCATTCGAAAAAAAGAAAAATTATCAGCAGGCAAGAAAAGAGTGGTAATTTGTAAATAGTTCATATCATCTGTGTTACTTATATGCGAACGTTGAAGGTTTCGTACAGCACAAATACGCAGCAAGATAAGACGGGAAAATTCCGATTTGTAGCACGTCTTCGCTTAATTCCCTATTTACGTCATAATCTTTCCATCTTTTGCGTCAACGTTGAATCAATAAAATTGTATTTGTGGCTCACTGTGTATAACCCAATTTATGTATGGACATAATCACCTGCTTTTGCATAAAATAAAATTCTAATACTATAAAATAAAACTACCCAAAAATGTCTGAATAGAAGAGTAACGAAAATATGACTAATACCTCCACAGTAAAACTGCAGTTTCACGCCCTCAAAACCGATTTCTTTCAAATTTTGTACAATATCGTATTTTTTGCCAACGGCCGTAGCCACGTTGAATACACTGGTTCCCGTAGATCACCGAAGTTAAGCAACGTCGGGCGTGGTCAGTACCTGAATGGGTGACCGGACCACGTGCTGTTGGCATTATAAAGGGTGGGATAGCCCTGTAGATAGCCCGGCGCTAATGGCCAAGATGTAGATGCGCCGTAAAAAAAAAAAAAAAAAAAAAAATATATATATATATATATATATATATATATATATATATATATATATATCGTATTTTGATGCACTAAACACGAATACGTTAAAAAAAAACCCTTCGCAATTAACTACGAAAGAAGTTATTAAGCACTAAAGTTCACTGTTATGCAGGTTATGAGAGCTATTGTAAACAACTAAATTTGTGAAGATTTTAAGGCATAAATGACGACTTTAAGGCATACATGCTATACGTTTCCGCTCGCTACGCTCGCTCAAGAGGATAACAAAACCCCAGTCAATCCAACTCGCTAAAATTAATAGAATTCTAATAGAATAGAATATTAAGCACTAAAGTTCACTGTTAGGAAGGTTATAAAACTAGGCGTCATCAGCGTATTTGTAAACACGCGCATGCGTAGATATGTAACATTGGGAAACAGAGAACTCTCATTTGAAATGTTCAGAAACCTTTTATTCGAAAATATTGTTAATTTTAAGGGCATCCTCACCTGTCGCTTAAGGGCATACGTGCTATGCGTTTCCGCTCGCTACGCTCGCTCAAGAAAATAACAAAACCCCAGTCAATCCAACTCGCTAAAATTAATATCCGGCGCTAATGGCCAAGATGTAAATGCGCCGTAAAAAAAAAATAAATAAATAAAAAAAAAAATTAATAGCTCTCATAACCTGCATAACAGTGAACTTTGGTGCTTAATAACTTCTTTCCTAGTTAAATGCGAAGTTTTTTTTTTTAACGTATTCGTGTTTAGTGCATCAAAATACGTTATTGTACAAAATTTGAAAGAAATCGGTTTTGACGGCGTGAAACTGCATTTTTACCTACCTCCTCTACCCGTCACTCCCCACCCCAGCTCTCAGCTCCCATGACGGTAGTCAGGCCCCACTACGACTCACTACCCCGACCTTGTATGGCTGCATACTTGGACAGACATGCTACTTGTTCGAAAAATGGATCAAACCTGTCCATCTCATTTTATTAGCGCGGTTCCTCCCTCCCCCATAGGGAGGAACCCCGCTTATAAGGTTGATACAATGAAACAATCCGGAAGTGCTGACAAGAAAATTTCGCGTTTCAGAACCCCTAGAGACCGAAAATAACGGTGGTTCAAATTTGTGTATATATATATATATATATATATATATATATATATATATATTTATTTATATATATATATATATATATATATTTGTCTGTTCGCTCTCTAGGTCGAAGACGAATGGTCCGATTTTGATGAAATTTGGTACAAAAATCAGTCGTCCAATATGAAAGGTCAAGTTCGTTAACCAGCAAAATCCGCCCACTGGAAGATGGAGTTTGGGGCGAAATTCGCGCAGAAAAAATCGTAACCCTTACGTTTTTGAGTTCATAAGCTTGTAAGTACTCTTTTTATAGGCTTCTTGGGCTAGGAAAACGAATGAAACCATTTTCAAGGCGATAGCTTTAACCGTTTTCGAGAAAATTGGAAAAATAGTTTTTGAATACCGTTTTTGGTTTGGGTACTTAGAATCATGGGATTCAGTTGAAACATTTTCTGCATGTTCTACTTTCATTAAAACAAATATGTTGAAATTTTGGTTACGTTTGGAGTTAAGGAAGGGTTAGAATAAAATATTTTATTAACAGACTTAAAAAGTTTTGGTAACTTTGTATATTTTCCTTAATATCTCGAAAAAGGTTGAGAATCTTGGTAAACGAAACAATACCATTAGAAAGCTTACTAAATGCTCTACAAAAAAGGTTCTGATGAAAGTTTTTATTAGGCGATGTCAATCGGAGAAATAAGTGCTTAAAACATTAAAGTAATTGATTTTGCTTATTCGAACTGTTCTTTTTGTCTGTTTTTATTCCTTGTTATTTTTTAATTGCTTATAGTTGGATAATGTATTTTACAATAAAACAGATTAGGCAAAATAAGAAAAACAATTCATTGTTAGAAATATAGCTTGCCAAGAGAAAAAGATTCGTTGACGTCTTTTGAATATTTTCAATTGCCTTTATGCTGTTGGTTTTTTTATTTTATTTTTTAATTGATTTTATCTGTAGAATTATTACTATAGTAAAAGAACACAGGAATGTGTGAAAATATTTGATATTTTCCAATTCATTGAAACGTATGAAATGAAATATCGGTAGAAGAGGATTCTAGGGTCTTGCGGACCTGACCCCAGGTATAGCCATAAAACCCTTTGAACAAAGGCCGAAGAAAATATTATCTGTTTCTATTCTATGCTTTTCAAATGATAATAGGGTTATGAACAGGAACCGGGGTCTCCCGTGGTCTAATGGCTAGCGCCTTGGATTCATAAGCGGGAGATGGTGGGTTCGATTCCCAACCTCCGGCAGGAATTTTATCATCCCACGGCTCGCTGGTGAAATTCCTCGCTACAGCCTGGATGTCGGCGCTAATGACCTAGATGTATATGTGCCGTAAAAAAAAAAAAAAAAAAAAAAAAAAAAAAAAAAAAAAAAAAAAAAAAAAAAAAAAAAAACTGGAACCGCGCTAAGATGACGCAGTTCCTGCGAGTCGGACTTTTATTATGCTAGAACCAATGTCTAAGGAAATCAAGTTTCACTTCATTCTACGCAAATCAGTTTTTACCGCGGTTCCTCCCTCCCCCATAGGGAGGAACCCCGCTTATAAGGTTGATACAATGAAACAATCCGGAAGTGCCTACTAGAAAATTTCGCGTTTCAGAACCCCTAGAGACCGAAAATAACGGTGGTTCAAATTTGTGTGTGTGTATATATATATATATATATATATATATATATATATATATATATTTATATTTGTCTGTTCGCTCATTTCTGGCTTCCCTAACGGTCCGATTGTGATGAAATTTGGTACAAAAATCCGTCTTCCAATTTGAAAGGTCAAGTTCGTTAACCAGCAGAATCCGCCCACTGGAAGACGGCGTTTGGGGCGAAATTTGCGCAAAAAAATCGTAACGCTTACGTTTTTAAGTTCATAAGGTTGTAAGTACTCGTTTTATAGGCTTCTTGGGCTAGGAAAACGAATGAAGCCATTTCCAAGGCGATAGCTTCAACCGTTTTCGAGAAAATTGGAAAAATAGTTTTTGAATTCCGTTTTTGGTTTGGGTGCTTAGAATTATGGGATTCAGTTGAAACATTTTCTGCATGTTCGAATTTCATCAACACTAATATGTTGAAATTTTTGTTATGTTTGGAGTAAAGAAAGGGTTAGAATAAAATATTTCATTAACAGACAAGAAAAGTTTTGGTAACTTTGTATACTTTCGTTAGTATCTCGAAAACCGTTGACAATCTTGGGAAGCAGAAGGTTACCATTCGAAAGCTTACTAAATGCTCTACAAAAAAGGTTCTAAAGAAAGTTTTAACTAGGCGATGTCAATCGGAGAAATAAGTGCTTAAAACTTTAAAGTAATTGATTTCGTTTATTCGAACGGTTCTTTTTGTATGTTTTATTCCTTGTTATTTTTAAATTGCTTATAGTTGGATAGTGTATTTAACAATAAAACATATTAAGTAAAATAAGAAGATCAATTTATTGTTAAAAATGTAGCGTTCAAAGAGAGAGATCCCAAGGCTTTCCAAATGCCTCTGAGCGGAGGCCTTTCTGCCCGACTTATGGGATAGCTGACCCATACAGGTAAGATTGTAAATCAAGACTGGTTTGTTTGAGATTTCATTTGGATAGGTGTTTCGCTATTGATCTAAACAATGTAATGACTGTTTCTATTCTATGCCTTCATAAACACTAGAGATAAGAACGGAACCGCGCTAAGATGACGCCGTTCCTGCGAATCGGACTTTTTTTTTTTCTTTTTGCTTCCCATAAGCGAACAATAAAAAGAGAACGGATTTTTCTGAAGAAGAGGAATGCTCTTGACACTACCGTTACTGGCACGACTGTGCTCTCAACAAACCATGGGATTACTTAAAAGCACAACTTAACCCTACTGAGAGTTAGCCCTGCTCTCTCCTAATTGACACACAATTTTGGGATGGGTTACCTATAGGTTATCAGCCTTTTTTATTCCGGATAGGGTGGAAACTCGCGGCCACCGGTCCTCCTATATCATATTATAATAATATATTACAATTATATTATGGTAAAAGACTGTTACTCCCTCGCACCAATTGCGGACGCCCTAAAATTGTGGGATCGGAAATACTAAATCCCAACTTGCAGAAAAACTACAACGTATTGTCACATCAAAGTCCAAGTGATAAAACTGGACTGAACCGCTGGCAGAAGGGTAGCCTTAGGGTGCGTTTACACTTGATATTTCTCGCAGGAAATATATGTCACGATATAAGTGTCGGGTAGATATTCTCTTGCAAGTTTACATACGGAGAGAAATAGCTAGGCATTTATGTCATGGATATCTGTAGGATAGTTCTCGCTTTGCAATAAATGTCCGGCCTGTTTACACTCATACATATAAGTCCTGTCTAGTCCATTCTGCTTGCAATGAAGAACGCATCGAAACGCAAAATAGCGGCATGTTTAGTTATTATACAAATGTTGGGGGAAAAAAATGTTCTGTATGGGTTCGAGATTGGATTTTAAGACGGGAAAAATTAGGTTTCTTCAATCAATTAATGTCTGAGCTCTGTATCGAGAATCCAGCGCAGTTTTCGAATTTTTTAAGAATGAAACCATCAGATTTCGAAAAGCTTGCTTGTAAAATAGGTCCTCTTATATCAAAGCAAGACACAAAATTTAGAGACGCTATTAGTGTTACAGAACGACTAGTTATAAAATTGCGATATTTAACATCAGGTAAGTAGGTATTTACTTAATGAAATACTATTTTATTTTATGAAATTTTATTAATTAGAACTATATTTTTAAACTGTACTATCCCCCATAATGAAAGAGAAAAGTAGACGAACTGGTAAAACTCCAGCGATAAAGGTCGGACCTGTTGCAACTAATAAATAATCAGTGTTTACATCTGTTGGTACAGAAGTTTCGGCAATATAGCTAGAAACCAAGATATTTCTCCCTGACATTTATTGCTCTCTTTATAATCAGCGTATTCACCTGACGGTATAGAAGTGTCGACACTTATTGCTCGTGATAGAAATATATATCTCAGACATAAATTGCTCATGGTTTACACTAGTCGCAATTTCTGTCTGATATAAATTTCCGGCAATAACTAGCAAGTGCACTATGGACAGTAAAGGAAAGGCAAACTCTTAAATACAAATTTGAAAGCAATAAAACAGACGTTGTACCTTTAACCCTTGGTATTCTTCTGTCGTGATTGCTCAGTGTCTTTGTAGAACATAGCATCTAGGACGTAAGGTTCCATGATTGTAGCAGATTCCTTAGTAATACCATTATCTGCTAACGTTCCTTGTAATAACTTGTCTCCGTTGTCTTTAATCAAGGTTATTTCACTGGCGTTTTCTTTCCACACCCGAGATATGAATTCCTTAATTTCTTGAACTGTGGATTCCTCTTTGGCATTAGTGATAATTCGATTTTTCTGATTGCGAATGAGTAAATATAAATTATCCATAAATCACGATTGTTAGTTACACTCCAATTTATTTCGCATCATATGACTAATGTTTTCGTTGGTTTGAAGGTTTTTATCTGTATGAAGTAAATTTAAGTCAGAACATAAGATGTCTTTAAAGAGACCATTTTCCTTTTATGATGTATCTCTTTATGACCCCAAGAAGCCCATATCTATAAAGCTGAAAGGAATGGTGGTACTTACGTATTGGCTTCAACGCAGGTTAAAGATGTGGGTCTCGTTCAAAGATCTGGATCGTGTATATCCCATTTCTATTGGTCTATTCCTATGAGCAATTCCATAGGCCAGTGTGTTTATAGAAACCGTCTTGTTCCCTTTCAATTGAAAACGCAATTCATTTGTACATTAGTGTTTTTTACGCGATCAGTGTTTCTTTGTTTGTTGTTAAGGGATTTCCAAGTTTGTTGTTTATTTTACCGAAACAAAGGAAGCACTGTTAAATTGCATATCGGTCCATTATCCACCTAAAAACCATCCTTGATCTACTGGGTGTCCCAGCATATGTGTCCACCCCCTTTTTCTCCTAGAGTTGTTGGAATTTCGAAATGAAACTTGGTAGGTCATAGTTATGTTGCATGAGGTTTCTTTTGAAGGTTTAGTTGACTTTGTAACATCCTCCAGTTTTTCTCCAGCACATCTAACTCGTGAGTTTCCAATGGCAACAGGTATATTTTATGACGAATTCTGATAGAAAATTTAATTTTAAGACTAATTTATTCCGAGACGAGAGAGAAGTTGTAGATTGAATATTTAACGGGATATTATGAATGAAAAATATACTTTAAAGTTTTAAAAAATAACAATTCAGAAAATCGATATGAATAGAAAAAAAAATAGCTGCCATAAACAATAAAAAAAAGTATGTACTTATTTACTTTATGAAAAAAAAAAAGTAAATACAAATTATTATAAAACAGAACAGAATAAATTTCTCTTTCCATATGAAATTATTATTACATTAAACGACAAACTAAAAAACAAATTTCCCTTTGTTTTAAAAAAAAGTAATCAGTTTCCAAAGAAAGTTACATTCTTTAAAAAAATATTAACTTCACTAAATATGGCGAAAATCATTTTAAATGTTCAAAATGTCCACCTTCAACATTACATACATTGCACAAGTCTCTTCGGGAAATCATCCTGAGCATTTAAAATCTCATCTATTTTTAATTGTGCAACTGACCGAGTTGCATTCCATCATTTCCTCTTTATTTTGGGGCCTTTGATGGTACACCAGGGCTTTTAATCTACCCCACAGATAGAGTAGTCCATGACCGTCAAATCAGGTGATCTAGGCGGCAATTCTACCCCCATCCCACGACCTATACAGCGATCTGTGGGAGAAGGGAGGAAAGTACCGAAATTAGTAATAAAATTGAATTAGATCATAAATAAATTTAAATAATAAATGTAAATAATAATAATAATAAATTTATTTATTTATTTAAATTTTAACGTCCATTTATTATTAACTAGGAATTTTAGGACGGGTTATCTATAGGTTACCACCCTTTTCTAGCCAGGATAGGGCTGATGCCTTTTCTTTTTTCTAAAGAAAAGCCACCACCCCTAGTGGGAATCGAACCCACGACCTTTAATTGAAGTATTATTTAAATAATAAATTTAAATAATACTTCATAATTTTATAAAAGTTGCATGTAATACCTGGAAATAACTGACGAAGTTTTTCCCGTACTATCAAAGAAAAATGTGTGGGACAACCGTCAAGTTGTATGTACATGTTACATTGCTGTTGCAGTGGAATATCTTCCAATAATGTGGGTAGAGTTCTTGTCAAAAAAATACAAAAAACTTCTCCCGTAAGTCTTTCTTGAAAGAAATGAGGGCCAATTACGTATTGTCCAAAAATCCCGCACCATACATTTACCGAGAACCTATGCTGGTGATCAACCTCCGTCAACCAGTGAGGATTTTCTTCCGCCCAGTAATGACAATTGTGTTTATTAATGCTTCCATCGCTGCAGAATGTGGATTCGTCAGTCCATAGAATATGTCTGTAAAAATTCCTATTTTCTGCTAAGGCTTGTTGCATCCAATGGCAGTAGCGTAATCTCTTATTGCAATCCTCAGGTAATAGTTTTTGGTGCGGGTTCATATGGAATGGAAACATTTTATTTTGTTTTGCAATCCTTCCCACTGAGGACTTACTCATATCTGAGTCCCTAGCAATGTCCCTGCAGCTGACATGGGGATTAACTGCCATTGCTGTAAGGACATTTATTGTGTTCTCTTCGGTCATCGCAGGTCTTGGCATTTTCCTTCCCTTCCTTGCGCAAATTAATGAACCTGCTGTTCTTAATTTTTGCTCAAGTCTCGGGAAGAGCTTTCTTGAAGGGTGTGGTCTATTGGGAAATCGCTGAGCGTAAAGACGTGCTGCGGCGCTGGAATTCCTCCGACATTCCCCAAAAATTAGGAGCATGTCTACATAAAAATCGAAAGCCGGCATATTTAAGAAGAAGAAGGTACGTTCTATCACTAAATGGTCAACTGATACTAGCAACTAATTTTTAAGTCCAATTTCTTATCAATGCCACAATATACCAAATAATCTTAATTCCATTGTAACAGCAAACAGCCTCTTTCAACTAAGTACATTAACAATGAGGATTAGGAGCAGAAGTAAATCCTCACATATGTTTTCATCCTTTTCTTTCTTATCATTATTACTCAAGAATTAATACATAAAAATCATCCCAGTGAATAAGTGTTTAACTCGAATTTCCTTGATTTGCAGTGGTCTTCTTTGAAAATTAATGAAAAATCTGGTTTTCATACTCTACCGAAGAAATATGGCAAAAAGAATAAGTAAAAAATCTGGTACATGCAACACACAACTTTCACTTACCACCTTAGTCGGAGTAGGTTAAATTATTTTAAGCAATTAATATCCACCCATCTCATCAATCGACCCAACATATGTTATCATTCATAATATCCCGTTAAATATTCAATCTACAACTTTGATCTTGGTATCATCTGAAAGAAAAATTAATAGGCTACAACGTTTGTATAGAGGTGTTTTTATGTACAACGCTTGGTTTCAGTGATAAATATGAATTTGTCTACAAAAGGGCGATATTTTTCAGTTTTTTGCGTTTTACGCGCAAACGGTGCGTCGGATCAAAAGATGTCTCGGAATAAATTAGTCTTAAAATTAAATTTTCTATCAGAATTCGTCATAAAATATACCTGTTGCCATTAGAAACTCACGAGTTAGATGCGCTGGAGAAAAACTGGAGAATGTTACAAAGTCAAATAAAACCTTCAAAAGACACCTCATGCAACATAACTATGACCTACCAAGTTTCATTTCAAAATTCCAACAACTCTAGGAGGAAAAGGGGGTGGACACATATGCTGGGACACCCTGTATATTATCAACGAGTTGGATTGACTAGAGTTTCGATATAACCTACAGCGAGCGGTAACGCATAGCAATTGTGCTATTATCATAAGAGCTACGAGTTTTCGCTCGCTCAAGGTTATATTGAAACCCTAGGCAACCCAAATCGATGATAATCCTGTCGACAAATCGCCAAAAATTGACGCCTTGGTCCAGATCTCTGAGAGCGGGTTCTTTAACTTGCGTTGAAGCTAATACGTAAAAGAGAAAAATTACTTTTTGTCCATACTGTTTTGTTTAGTTTTTTTAATCTATGTCATATTATTAATTATATTAGATTGTGCAAAGACAATGATTAGAATATTGTCTGAAAATAAACATTTCATAGTCATGAAACTGTTTTCAAGGCTCTGGATGCCCACCTCCTGCGCAGTTCTTGTGAAAAGTCTCTTCTACTACGGTCGTCCACCTATTAACCCAGTTACAGTCCATTACAATTATCCTCATAACATAGTAACAAATTATTCTATAATTTATTTTTCAGAAACATGGAAAGCAAGGGTGGAGAAAAACAGAGATTGGTTCTTGACTAATCCTTGGATAGCCAACAATAGTAAACGAGTGGACAAGAAAAACCAAAGTGATATTATGGAAGGTTCATTCCGCACACTTACAATTGATTAAGTAATCAGATGATTATTAGAGTATTAATGTTTTAAATATATTAAAAATATAATAAATTTCTCTTATTATATTATCATTCCTATTTCTATTTCAGTTTATTGTAAACTTATAATTAGACTTAAAATTTTGTAATAAAAAGTAAATATATTCTTCAATATTAAAACAAAGAAAAATATTTATTCAAGTAACTCTAAACATAATTTATGTAGTTCCTAAATGTTGTGGCCAATTCCAGGCAAGTGGAATCAAATTAACAACCATCTTCTAAGTTAATGTACAAATGATTTATTAACATGTCAAATGTGATATAGTTTTAATTATCTGTAAAATCTCATTTTGTATTACTTACTCATTCAGCTAAAATATTTTTCCTATTAAAGAAATATTACAATAAATTCCTTCAATATAGAAGATTATATAACTTGAAAAGTTTTAAATATAGATGAGATGAATGTTCAGCACATGTCATCAAATCATTTTGGCTGAGTCAAACATATTCTACAATAATTTTCAAGCCACAAAATCAAATTTATTGTAAATAGAAATTACTGATATATTTTGTATTTGTAGACACATTTTTATATCCATTGTAACATCTTAAGTTTTCTTGATGAAAAAGTATTGTTACATACATGACAAATATGAATTTAGTTTATTTTTATCAATAAATAAGTTTTAAGGTATTATTGGAGTATTATTTTATTTTTCCTGGAATTATCATAAGTTTGAACTCATTTGAGTCAGAATAATTCTGACTCATTAGATAAGACGATTTTAATGGTACTGTGCTGTTCTTTGTGAAATACAAGAACGTCAATACATACGTACAAGAACACGCTAAAATATGAAATACTACTATTCGAACTTCCTAAGGATAAATATTACAGAAAAACAAAGGAATCAAACAATAACTTAAAGCAATATTTTCAAATACGTTTTGAAATTTAAATTTGCATAAGTTTTAGTGAAAATGTAACCTTGTATAAGTTATTTTACATAATGGATGGTAGTGAATATATAAATAATATGTTTGACATTTCACTTCCTTCACCTTATGGGTATTGTTGTTATGGAACAATTAAAGACATCAGGATGCTTCAATTTGCTGGATGGTGAAGGGTGCCAACTCAGAATGGAAAATTTGTTCAACTAAATGGAATTTAATTTAATGTTTAATATGAAGAAATTAAATATACTGAAAATGAATTGTCTCCAGACATGATATTAATAGTAAATCATTGGAGGGCATATAAATGCCTTTCAATAGTAAAACTAAAAGAATGTGTGATTTTTGCTTAAGAAGGTGGAAGGTTAATAAAACAGAATTAAAATGTTCTTCAGTTTATTAAAACCGCTCATAGTTTTTCGCATCTTTAAACACCTCTTCAAGAGCTTAAAACTAAACACAATCAAACCAAATGCTGGGTCACCTCCCATTACAAGAGCCAAGTCACAACTGGAATCCAAACTTTTTCACACAAGATATTTGAAATGAACAAAACTCTATTTTATATTTTTTGACAAAAGGGAGTAATTTGTTCAACCTATCCCTTAATAAAGTTCCACTTCATTTGCAGAGATTCAATGCTTACTAAATGCAGAAGTAGTGAGTATGTAGTCCGTTAGGGTGCTGAGGGAAAAAATCACGAGAAACCTCTGATTCATAGAGAAAAACAGAAGTGCGTTATTGGACGTCCAGAAAGTATCTTCTATCAATGGATTTTGAGATTTAAATCACAATTTTCTTAAAGGAAATTTTCTTTATTTTCTGATGACATAATTAGAATTTAATTATCTTGAACAGTTTTTGAGCAATCCTTTCTTATTCAATAAAAAATATGTCTATGTTAAAAGGACAGAAAATTTGAAATAACTCCTTTTCCCTTCGGAATCCGATCATACTTCAAATGAACTTTTTTGTTGGAAATAATGTTTAGAATCACATCCTAGAGTTTGGATACTTAGACCTGAATCATTCTGTATATAGTCTGTTTCCCCCTAAAACATAGGAGGAAACATGGTAAGGTGAAGTAAATCCCATTTTTAATACACGTCTTTCATCTCTGAACTTTATTCTTTCAAAATGAAAGTCTCAGGAAAAAAGGAATTTGTTCATATAAAGAGGAAATATCATATATATTCCATATATATATTTATTTATACATTATATAATTTCTCTTTTGTTACTAATACATGTAAATAAATATTAACATTTCGTACAATTTTCTAAATATTAATAAATATATATTTTTTCTATTACATTTTTATTTTTCTAATAATTCACAGCACAAAAATTACCTTAGCTTAAAATAATATATTATCGTTTTTTTTACTACAAATATTGCATCTCCCACATATATAAATGGTCTTTATTTAAAATGTATAACATACATATGAATAATCCTTGTAACAAGGAAACAGGATATTAATTAAACTAGGATTAGTCACGGGGCAACACTCATTACTTATGTTTAGAACATCGAATTATGTGCAAAGTTTCCGTGAAATATGCTAAAAATTTTGCTGTAAAAAAAAAATATTATTATTTTTTTTTTTTTTAGTAGAAAGTGCAAAAAATATTAATCGATGAAAAATACTTACATCACTAATACTCATCATCAGAACCGACTTCCATGTTCCTAGTGAGCATGTAATTATCCATATCAATAGAACGACAACAATTGATAGCATACCGAAGTCGATCGGCAAGCATTTCAGGGCTACTGTATGGCGGGAGCCTTAACTGGAAGAAACAAGTCTGTGCAGTTGGCAGACCATCAACTGCTCGATCTACTCGCATTACCTAAATTAAAAAAGTAAATTAATAAACCAATGATTAAGGCAGTACCGAAGGTAGAAAAAAAACGTGTATTTCTAACTATTTTTTTTATTGGAATTTTATTCAGTTGATTGTTAATTAATTCATTCATTTTGATTTAATTTACTTTTTTACATAATAAGTAATATAATTTTTTTAATTCCATTAAAATGCTGCATAAAAAATCTAATCTTAACAATACGTAAAGCAAAGATGCATGCATATTAAGAGAGCTCATGAATCAGAAGAACGAATTGCAACTGGAAATGAAGCTCAAAGAATCAAAACAGCTGAAATTCTAAGGCAAGAATCTTGATAACAGTTAGATGAAGGTCAGCGACAGAATATATCGAGACTAAGAGCGGCACTAGAACGGCATATAGCAACATTCAGAGAGAGCAACAGAGAGAGGCAGCAAACCAGCCGTACATCATTCATTTTGATTTAAAATGTGCTAAACTACTTTCATCTTTACTAGTTTCGTTTTTTTTATAAACAGGTTCCCACACTTCCTATAGATCCATACTGGAGCACGGAAGTTTTTCAATGAGCTCAATACTCAACCTGCTGCAAGTGGGAGCCAAACAACAAATTTATTCAATAAATTATAACTACTGAACCTCAGCAACGGGTGGCTGGGTCAGCTAGTATGTATATATACACATATACACCCATATGTCACTAAATAGTACATCTGTTACTTAACTTATTTTATTATATTTTACTTATTTGTTGGTGCTTCAACTTAAATAGTAAAATATATTTTTGCAAAAGTTAGTGTCTACAGGAAATGGGCTTTACAAATATTTAATTAAACAAGCATTAAATATAACACACAAAATACAAGTAATATACCTGAAATCGTTGAGAAACATCAGCTAAATTGGCAGGAAGTCTAGAGCGGCCAGATACAAAACGCATAAATAAAACTTTTTCAGCATCAGTAAAGCTTTCTAATGCTGCCCATAGCCATTGAATCAGTGGACTTCCAGCTTCCAAGTCTCGATACCTAAATCATAATTTTATATAAATCATATTGTAAACAAAATAGGAAAGGGATTGAAGGTATTATTGAAAGACAATCCCATACAGAGATTAAAGATATAAATATGCAAAAGAATCATTGAAAGAAATAAGGATAAGGATATCCCCTTCACCAAAAGGCCACCAAAGCTATATGTAATAAAAGTAATTAATAATCAGAAATTTGCTAGGCCCTTAGAGAAGCAACATATCGTCGACACAAATGCAAAGTATCAAAATCGTTTGGTACCTTATAGATGACTTAATATATATTTTATCTTATAATATATTTTAATTACACTTAATGCACATTCGTTAGTTAGGTTGATTATCTGTAATTGATAATTATTTTTCTTTAATTTTTGGGAGCTTGCCACAAAGTACATAAGTCCAACAGCAATCAGTATAGATTAAAAATGAAAAATTTGGTTTTTCACATTCGATACTTTGCATTTGTATCGACAATATCATCACACCCACAGACAAGAATATTTCTATCATAGAAATCTTAGATTTCTAAGAAGAGAGTTTAGCCTCTCTTACTCCCTTGATTGATAGCTAATTTTGTATTATTATAAATAGAATTTAATTATTTATCTATAGCACCATTACACAAATAAATAAAATGAATGGATATACCGTACAATCTTCTTGAGCAAAGGAATAGATATGTGAGGTAAGCCACAAACTAGAAGCTCCATGTGGCTGGCAGTTACTAGGTGTAAAAGAGGCACAGGAATTATCCAAGACATGCCTTCTCTCACAGCAGAAATCTAAAATAAACAAAAATATTATTTTATAATGAGTTCACTTAAAAGTTTTGTAATATTTCATTGATGATCCAAGTACCTGACAATCCATTTCATGAAGCCTAAAGTTGACTGCTTGTTCAACATATTGCAATCTATTTTGGAATGTTAGTGGAATGCTTCGTCCACCAGCAACAATAGGAACCATTTTCCCCGTCCAGCTTGTTCCTTCAAAGCATTCCAACGGAATGACCTGTAACATTAATTAAAGAGATCAAAATGTTAACATCAAAATGTTTTTCATCCTCCCTTTTTGAGGAGGGCTTTCATTCCTCTTTCCTTAGTGAATTTGTTCAGATGAGTATTCATTACTTAGGTCATTTGCGGTATTCCTTCCTCGCTGTAGAAATATTGTTTTACACCTCCTACCAATCTATGCATCTTAGCATTGTCACATTTGGGCGAAGCCCTGCCTTCTTCAAGGAACCAGAAGTGTTGACATATTGTTGTCAAATTTATAGCATCTTTTATGAGGAGGCAATAGTAGTAGACTAAAGCTCTCTTTTGAATTGAAGCTCTCTTTTCCTCCGTTAAGTAGATATGGTTCTTCAACCATATCCATATAACCATAAAGTTCAGTTTAGTACTTAATTTTTTCCTTATCAGATAAAATAAACAAAAAATGTAAGGATTTCCAGGAAAAAGTGGTTGATTTCAACTTCACTAAATTCATATTATATTGGGAATGTCCTAAAATAAAATAATCATAATCAATCTCAATTCAATTATATTTTTCCATCCCCTTTAATTTTTGATATACAGTGGAACATGAATAATTCGAACTTCGATAATTCGAAATCGACTTTAATTTGAATATTTCTCTCGGCCCCTAGAATTTAGGATATAAACAATGTAAAATAAATTGTGGTTAATCCGAATAAAATTTTGGATAATTCGATTTTTTTACGAGTCTGTACCTCCACTGGGAAGTGGACAGAGTGGCAGCCGATTTTAAATCTTGTGAAAATGTCCTCCCTTCGGGTAAGAAGGATAGTAAGATATGGATGTAGGGGTTCCGGGACAAGAAGCGCGGCTGTCTCATAGTCTAGTTCTTGGATTCTAGGAGTTCTGCAAAGTGGTGGGTCGCGCTTCCTCCCTTCCAGGGGTTGTTATATGTAGTTACATACACCATCCTGTCGTTTTATCCTAGAATTCCCTCCCACCATCCCTACCATCTTCATCTCTTATTCAGTTATTAATCAGTCAGTGCCTAGATCTGGTGCATTATTTGTACAGATCTTGAATTTCTGGTGTACAGCGCAGTTCAGTGAGTTGTTGACTTAAGATGTCGAAGACTACAAGTTATAAAACTTTAACGTCGTCAGAGAAAATAGCTGTGATTAAAGAAGTTGAAAAAGGAATAAATAAAAAATTTGAAATTGCCAAGGACTTTGGAATTCCTCCTAACACTTCATCAACTTACCTGAAAAATAAAGAAAACATTCTTGCCCATGAAAATTAATTTTTTTCAAAACAATAGAATTTTATTTTTAATTTTTTGATAAATTATTTATTACTTATGTACGTAATCATCAATTCACGAAATGTTTGTTTTTCTTTAAATAAAATGTATTTTTTCTTAAACTAAAAAATGTGAAAATATGAAGTTCGATTTTTTAGCCCTTTATTTTCAATAACTTTTGTAATTCGAATTTTGGATAATTCGAACTTTTTCATCGGCCCCTAGGGGTTCGAATTATCCAAGTTCTACTGTATTTAAATTTGTTATAAGAAAAACTAATATATTTATCTTTAAGACCCAGATTATAAATTTGATGGTACTTATAAAAATACTTACTTCGTGAAAATTATCTTCAGTAACTCCAGAAAGGTGGATATCCCTGATGCCACGTAAACTTTGGGCATAGAGAGCATCATTTTCTTCAAGGTCATCCCAAGTAACAGTCTCCTTTACTAGCAATTTCCAAACAAGAGAGGATAAAGGAAGAGCAACCGGTTTTTTTGTGCGAATGGCTACTCCAAAAAGAATTCCTAAGAGAATAAATACAAAAAAAAAAAAAAAAATAAATAAAAAAAAATAAGCAATCAGCATTTATATATATATATATATATATATATATATATATATATATATATATATATATATAAACTTTTTCTAGATGTTCAGGATGTTTGGAGTTAATGAACTTTTTGGGATTTTCATACATTTTCTTAAATATCTTGAGAACGACAGGGAAATTGTCACAAGTAGACAGAAGCCATTCGAAAGCTAATTAAATTTTCTACAAAAACGGTTCTAAAGACATTTTTGATGGAATGATCTCTGGCGAAAAAATAAGTGCTTAAAATCTCAACCAGTAAAATAAATTTGATAATAAAATAACATACTTAAAATTAGAACAAATTTTTGGTTGTTTGTTATAGAGCTTTCTGAGCAGAAGTCCAAGAGGGCGAGTGAGTTATTTTTCAGTACATAATGGCAACTAAATCTCACTTATCTTCAAGATTTCAAGAGAGTTGGTGTTTAACGTTTTAAAAAAATATTAGGTACACTAATTCCAAGATTTCCAAATGAAATCAGGGATAAATAGAAACATGCTGAGGTGGACGAAATTCCTGTGAGTCGGATGTTTTGTTGAGTAAGAAGGATTTGAGCGAAACTGGAGGATTTACCACAGGAGTATGTGATTGTGCCCTATACATCTGTGTAGCTAAATATAAATGTATTGGTAATATAGAACTTGAAGAATTCTATTTGAAAGAGCACGGAGGTTTAACTCATTAAGGTTATCAATGTTATTGAACAGCACTGAATTATTGAACTAAATGGAAACTATGTCAACAAATATAAACATTATCTTAAAATGTTTAGGGTTTCCTTTATAAAAGCCTCCACTCCAATATCTAATCCAAACTCAATAGATACATATAAATTAGCTCTTGTTAATCACCTAAAAACTTAAACCAAGTGAGGTGATGAGGATCAGTAAGTGATGGATTCAGCAAATATCTATCCCTGCTATAGCCAGTATCATTAACCGTGTTAGGAGTCGGGATAAGGAGAGGCACAGCACCGCTCAGCATTTCCTCACACATCTCTGTGATTGTATCGTCGAAAACACCACCTGCATCATCAGCACCCTCACCAACAAGCTTCACCTAAGAAATCCAGAAATTGTTTAGTATTACTAAATATAACTGTAGATAAAAATATGTAAATAGCCTATTTTATTAATCACATAGCTCCATTTATTTGTAAAGTGCTAAAAACAGTAAAACCTTAAAGAAAATCTGTCCTACACCAGGGAGAATTTAAATTATAATCAAATCAACTTCTTTCTGCTAATGATCTCAGCAGTTGATGCACAACAAAATAAAACTTGCATTCTTTCTTGGGATTTTACTATAGCCTTTTTTTTCTTCAGATCATTACAAATTATTCTTAAGTAATCATGTTACGATAACGACTCAGTCTGAAGCATAATGAATTAAACATCCCATAACAAGTTACAAAAACTGAAACATAAATATTATTGTTTTTTTTTTTTTTTTTTTATTTATTTGTTTAATGTGTCGTCAACCACCACTATGGGGTCATTAAACACAAGATTATAGATGTGTATTTGTTTAATTGATTCTATTGGCGTTCTGCGAAATTAACCAGAAAGAGTGGGGGAATGGAATTATAATTTTATTTGAAGGTTATTATTTCGGATGATTTTAATTTTAATGTTTCCTTGTTTACGATATTTTTGAGGCGATTTAAATATTTAGATTATGATATTTGTTATAGTGTCACATATTTGATTATGTATTTGTATTTTTAGATATTATTTATTACTTCACTTGATATTAAAAATCCGAATAGCTTATTGATCTGTTTGTGATGATCTGCTAATATTTCATCAATTCTATCAGATAGCTGGGCTTCTCTTCTTTGTTTCTCATAGATTTTACAATTAATCAACAGGTGGTGAACGGTGATGATTTGGTTACATTTTTCACAAATTGGTGGGGCGCCTCGGGACATTAGATATGAGTGGGATAATCTTGTATGGCCGATCCTAAGGCGAGTCAGGATGCGTTCTTCTTTTTTAGTTGGCCGAATTGATGTTTGCCAAGGTGTTACTTGTTTTTTTATAATTCGTAATTTATTATCAGTGTCCCAGGTTTGTTGCCACTTTTCTAGAATTGTATGTTTCACATAGTTCAGAACATCACCCTGAGGTATCCTGGGGTATTCGATTCCTTCTCCTATGGCCTTTTTAGCCAACTCGTCAACTGCTTCATTGCCTTTATGCCGCAATGACTGGGGATCCAGACAAATGTAACATTTTGGTTTTGGCGGTTTAGCTGATCAAGTGATTCTAAGATGTCTATTGTCAGTGGATGTTTGGTAAATGGATTATTCAAAGCTAGTAGTGCTGATAGGGAGTCTGTAAAAATATTAATATTGCCATATTTTGGAGTTACTACGTTAAGAGCCTTGTTGATAGCTAATAATTCGGCCGTGTAGATACTGCAGTTAGGTGTTAAAGCGAACATGTATCCTCTATCTTCTGAATAAATGGCGGAACCAACCCCATTTTTGTCCTTTGAGCCATCCGTATAGGCATCTCGTCCTTCCGGGAGCTCACTTTTTAGTTTTCTAAATTCAGTCAACAGAATCAGAGGATCTATGTATTTTTTATTAAATTTGATAAGAGACAGATTCATTTTAGGTGCTGTTAATGTCCAAGGTGGTTTTGAAGCGGAGAAGTTGTGGATCATATTTTAGGTGTCGATTCTTGATTCTGTGATGAGCTGAGTAGTTCGGACAGAGAAGGGTTTTCTGTTGTATGGATAGGAGCGATTGGGGTTGCAATTGAGATATTGATGAGTGGATGGGATGTGGTTGCTTTTATTCCTATGAAATTTGTTAGGAGTATTTGTTCTCGTCACAAAGGAAGTGGAAGCTCTCCTGCTTCAACACAAAGGCTGGCTATTGGGCTAGATCGGTAAGCACCCGTTGCAATACGGATTCTATTGTGGTGAATGGCATCTAGGATTTTTAACGTTCGAGGTGATGCGGAGCCGTAAACTGTGCACCCGTAATCAAGGCTGGAGCGAATGTAGCATCTGTATAGCATGAGCATGGTTTTCCATGCTGTATAGCATTATTGGTTTAACCAGAGTCTACTCAATCGTGTATTTCATTCAACTTCAATAAAATACAATCCTCAACCACCACATCAGTAAATCATAAAAGATAATACACCACCATCAACCAAAAAACTTAAAATGTCTATTAAAAAAACATTTTTTCTTTAAGAAGTAAATAAGATATTAAAATATTTAACAAAATAACATGTCCATAAGATGAAATGGCTCTCATAATTCATCTCTTTTATTTTCATTTATCTAAATTAAGTGGTTTTGTTTTATTTTTATCTATTGTTATATTAATTACATCTCAAATTATTTATTTATAATTAAATAAAAACTTACTTATTTATCATTATTTATTTAAATTTTAACGTCCATTTATTATTAACTACGAATTTTAGGACGGGTTATCTACAGGCTACCGCCCTTTCGTCAGGATAGGGCTGATGCCTTTTCTTTTTTTGAAAGAAAAGCCACCACCCCTAGCGGGAATCGAACCCACGACCTTAGGCACGGAGTGTTAAGTGCTCACGCCTTAACACTCACGGCCATCGGGCCTCCAATTTATCATTGATAAAATCCTATATTCAATATCTGTTTTTATTATTTAATATAATATATTAAAAATTTAATATAATATATTCTGATATCAGAATTATTTAAAATATTAATTAATTATTAAAGCATCTCATTCTCATTCAGACGAATTCTTCTTCTTGCTTAATTTATAAACTTGGCAGTTTTCTGCATTGCTTGAACAGAAAAATCACTAGGGAAATTAAAACTATCGCCATACCAGAGATGCAGAGCATAAAAAAATAATAAATAAACAAGTAAAAAATGAATGTACTTAAATAATTTAGTAGTTAGAAAAAATATAACATATATATATATATATATATATATATATATATATATATATATATATATATATATATAAAATCCATTATATACCTTCCATGCTCTTGATGGCAGTCTCAGGTCAGCAGGATCCATCTTAACGATCTGAGAAGCTACCTGCGTGAATATAGGATCAACAGCTGGGCAGCGTCGAGTAGCCAATCGGCGAGCAGTGACCTGTGGTCCATAATTCCTTCCTTGCACCATTGTTCTCCCAATACAACGGACTAGAGGGAGAGTGTACACTCGTGGTGATAGAATAGCACGTAGGTGTGGAGATCCAAGCCACACATATGGAGGAATTTGAGCCCAAACAGATTCCTACAATAATATGCCAAGAATTAAAAATCAACAGGAGAATATGATCAGCATTAAAAAAATATATATATACAAATTGGAAACATTTTCAGGAAGTATCAATGATTTTAGGTAATATTCATTACTCAAAACATTAGATTCACGTTTTTTTTTTTTTTTTTTTTTTTTTTTTTTTTTTTTTTTTTTTTTTTTTTTTTTTTTCAAATGTAAATGTAATCATGTGTAAAGGGACATATTTCCTGAATTTTATAAAATGGGTTTTCCAGAAAGTTCTTAGAGAAATTTAGGAGAAAAAAAAATAAAGATTCATTAAAAGTTCAAAATTGATTTAAACAAATTAAATATATTTACCACCATTAATGATTATCCTTTACCTCAGAAGGTCCACAATCCCTTTTTTTAACCAAAAATCACCGTCTTTAAGTCTTAAGAACAATTTAAGGTTCCTTTTCATGTCATCTTTGTGGTTTCTCCTGCAGAAGTTTTGGGAGGGTACCGAAAATATGGTAATTCAAAGGAGCGAGACAAACTAAATGCAATAAGATTGAGCTATGGTCTCTGAAATCTTCATGATAAAAATAATAAATCACTACAGTCAAGATCTGGAATTTTCTTTTTCTGTATGACACAGAACCATCATGCAGCACAATAAATATCAACAAACCTTCCTTAATTAACATAAAAAAAGGTATGAAATGGAGGTAAATAGCGAACCTGTGCACAAAGTGGAAGGAACCTCCATGATTGATATAAGGTGTCAGAGAAATGATGAAGTAGGGAGAGCCTCGCCTGGATGGCAGGGATAGGTATGTTCTGAAGATGACCATATTGTGAAGGAATGAATTGTGGAAGACCAAACTGAGCACCTCGAGCCACACCAGGTACTCTCCTTGGGACTGGTGGAACAGTCCAAGCTGCAGAATGAGTCCTTCCAGTAGAAATCTGTAAAATATGGTTCTTATTTATCATAAATGACTAAAACACTCAAATCTTCCTATCTTTAATTTTTTTGTTTCTACTCAATTTGAGAGCATTTTCTAATAGAAAAAAAAAATAAATATGATTTTATGACAATTATACTTAATTATTTTATAATTATTGAAAAGTGATCTGCTTCAATCCACTTATTATATTTTAGTCCAGCACCTTAAGCAATTCACAATTTAATGTAAAGTTTTCATTTCTTTAAAATTGTTTTAAACATTTTAAAATATTTTACATAATTATTTATTTTTATTAAAAAATAATTCCATATAAATTTTTAATTTTAAAAATCTCAAATTATTAAGACCGTATGGGACCATCGAGGGGACTTGAACCCGTATCCATGTGGTAACCTCCAGCAAAGCTATGTTATGACATTTCATAATTTCCAGTAATATAGAATATTTATTTTTTAAATTCAATTTTTTAACAGAAGATTTATTTACAATAGAAAAAACAAGCAGTATAATCACAAACTACCTGTTTAATATCCTTGTCAGACAGAATAGCTATGAGTGCTGGTAATTTAACAGACAGAGCAGAATGTCCAAGACCTAACTGTGCATCTGAGTTAGTACCCCAACCAAAAACAAGACCTTCAGAGCTGAGAGCTAAAGTGTGTTCTGCTCCTACAGCTATGTCATCAATGAAATGCGGGCTTAGGGATGACACCTGTAAAAAAAAATCTAATTGAATATCAATATAAGAATAAATCCAGGTAAAAACTAAATATACAAAAAACTATTATTATTTTTTTCAGAATGAAATCATTAACACAAATGATAGTATAAAAACATAAATGAATAAGTGTGAATGAGTTATTTTTTTTTTTTAATTTAGCCTTTCTTGTGAAACGAGTTGATGAGGTCATAGAATTAAAAATGCATGTTTAACTCAGAAGACATTGTTGAGCAAGGAGATTACCAAGACGGGCATAGTGGGGGGCAGAAGTTGAATAAAATTACTTAAAAAAAAAAAAAAAATGAATTTTTATTTTATTCCAAAGTTTTGTATAATGCTGATTAAGGGAGGGGGGAAAAAGGAAGCTGACCGAGACAACTTGGAGAAGAGTCACTATGGAAACCTGATGTCAACTGCTTACTTTTTCAATTTTCTCCACTTTAAAAATCCTTTATCTCGTTCTGCTCCTGTTCCTAGCTCGATCTACTGGGAGAAGCAGGTAATTACGAGAGAACACTATTCTATGTGCTTAAAGTGCATCTAAAGACCACTTCTTAAGTGATCACCAATTCTCCAACACATGAATGTCAAAGTACATAGAATCAGCTTCTGCACATTCCGATGTCAGACACAGCTCTAAAGTCTCCGATGTTGGAAATATAGCATTAATCACTCATCCTCTGACCAAGGGAATACAGGGCCTTACACAATACAGATGATAAAGTATGAAGAAAAAATATTTACCAATTGCGGTCTATTGTTTCCTGAATATCTTGACTCTGGGAGGCCTATTAAACGCTCCATTCCACAAGTAAACACACGCCCATCTTGTGTGAGGAAGACAGTAAATTGTGCACCACAGCAAACTTTCTTAATTACTTCTCCATATAGAGCTTCAACTTTCTAGACAACATATTGAAGAATTCTTAAATAAAATTAGATATTTTCTTGTTAAAATAATATTTTGAGAAACAACAGACAAAAAAAATACCTGAGGAGTATGATAGGTCGTTGTGTTTCCAAGGCCAAGTTTACCATAATCACCTTCTCCGAATGACCAAACCCGAGTTCCATTACTGCTGATGCAAACTGTGTGGTTTAAGCCGCAAGCAACCTGTCCAATTGGCACACCTTGAAACCCAGTCACTCTTTCAGGGATTTTTTTATTAGATGTAGTTCCATGACCTAATCTTCCATAATCGCCATTGCCAAAAGTAAATAGTTTCCCATCAGAAGTCACAACAGCTGAATGCTTGAACCCACAAGCAACCTAAACACAATTTATATCATTTCAATATTGTCATATCATATATCATATAAATGGTCTTAATGAACTGAAATATTAATAATTTGTACTCAATAATACAAGGCATTTGGAAAAGACTTCTTTACCATAGGTACTCTGGTTGAAAAAAGGTGAATATTTTATCTTGATCATAATTCAGGAACTTATTGGGAATATTCCTTTTCTTTTTCAAACTCTGATTTTAGAGAAAAAATAAATTTCAACACAACTGGGATTAATATTTAAATAATTTACTAAGCCACTGTATAGAACAAACTACATAAAGGACAATTAATGTTAATATACAACATTAACACTAGATTTACCAGACCTGGTACTGGTATAAATATCAGTAACAAAAAATATATTGTTACTAATATATATAAAGTAACATTAAGTACATTAAATTTATTCTCTACTTATAGCTAAAAAAAGTCATAACATCATAGGAAAGCAAACGTTATATGGAGTAGGAATTTTGAATTGAAATTGCACGACCAGTCAAAATGACTGGTCTGGTAAATCTAGTGTTAATTAATGAATTTTAAATTATTCTTCTAAGTCACTGATGATGTATATCATTCTCTTTTTTTTTTTTTTTTTTTTTTTTTTTTTTTTTTTTTTTTTTTTTTTTTTTACGCCGCTTCGACAACTAGGCCATTAGCGCCGACATCCAGGGTGCAGTGAGGAATTTTCCCAACAAGCCGTGGGGATCATTAGCCACTAGACTACGGGAGACCCCGTATATCATTCTTAATATTCAAAAATCCTGACACGCAGGAGATACATCCCTAGTGTCATTTGGAAAACATAGAATAGAAACAGTAATAGTTTTGTTTTGGACTTTTGTGGAAAAATGTAAACACGTGTGAAAATATAAAATTAAATCTGAGAAGCAAGATTTTACGCATGACAATAGGAAACTGACATTACTCCTTCCACCTTCTCAAAGTTCGCTCTAGGAAAAACACTAACACAATTTTTTTTTCTAATTTTCTTACCTTGTTATACTAAAATACTCATTTTACTGTTAAATGAAATAGTTAAAAAAACAAAACAAACAACAATTAATTAAAAACTGATGCCAAGTTACTACTTAAAAATCAAATAGTAGAAAAAAATCTTCCAAAATAATAAAAAGGTTTATTACCTGTACTACATCTTCTCCCTGAAGTGCTTCAATTTGCCTAGGTCTCCTTTGTCGATCTCCATTTCCATGACCTAATTTTCCATAATCCCCATCTCCCCAAGAGAACACCTCTCCGCTCTCTGCTAATGCTAGGGAATGACCATCAGACCCACAAGAAGTAGCAAGTTGCACAATTACAAATCCTTAAACAGAAAAATAAGTAGAAATATTAAAAGTAAGTAAAATCAAAGTCTCTGGATGAATTGAATTGATACTGAATAAAATACAGAACTTAAATTATATATATTTTGCCAAAAAACAAATGACAATACACCAGAGAAAGAGTGAGTAGTAACTCACAACAAATGACAGAATTAATAACCTTTCTTATAATAAATATAGCTCAATACCCGTGCTTTGTCACAGCAGATAAGCAGTTATTTCATTGCGTTAAATAATGTATCATCAAAATTAACGCTACAATATAATTTTGTGGAATTTATTACAGCACATTCCCGTCATACTATAAGTTATTCATCAATTGATAAGTAATCAAAGTATAATGTTTCTTGACATTGGGGCGGTCCGGACCTATAAGTCACCAGTAAAAGGAGTTTAACCAGTAAAGGTTAAACTTCGTTGTCAATAATAAATGGACATTAAAATTTAAGTTTAAGTGTTCTGAGTGGGGATGCTGATGTGTGAGGAGACTGTGCAAGGGTTCAGGATATTACTACCTCACTAAACACTATGGGGAGTTCATTTGTAGTAATTCAAGGTCCATCATAGCTGAAATGAACGTGAAATAAAAATAATATTATGAAATAGATACAGAACTGTAACAGTTGTTATCCTCCTAGCAACGCATACCGCCTAGGGGTGCATGGTCTAGTTAAAACCAACTAAAAATTCAAACCCCTCTAAAAATACTTAAAAATTTGAATGTCAACAAAACCTTTATTAGAGAGTGTTTACATCCCAAAGGGAGTGTCCATTCAAAATTTCAAATTTTTCTGTCAAGTGGTTTGCACTGGGCGATGATAGTCCGTGAGTCAATGAGTGAGTGAGTGGTATTTGACAAATATATAGTACATATGAAATAATATCAGAATTATTAAAGTATATACCTTGAAGGGATGAAATAACACTAAGCGAATGAAGATCATCAGCATGGCCTTGACCGAGGCGGCCGTAGCTTCCTTCGCCACAAGAGAGAACAACTCCGTTTGCTTGTATTACAAATGTGCAGTTTTGTCCACAAATTATCTGTTGTGCGTTGGAAAATGATTCACAAAGTACTGGTTTTGGAGAACTATGGCCTGGAAAAAGAATTGAAAATAAAATTAATAGTACGATAAATGGTTTTATTTTTAAGTGCTTGATTGATAAGTAAAAAAATAACGAGTCACATTTATTCAAAATATATGGCACAATAGGTCTTTTAAGCCTCGGTGTGGTTTATCCTGTTTTGTCTTACTGGCCACTTGTTTCTAAATCTAAATCTATTCATCTATTTTAACCCTTTAACAATAAAGCAAAAAGAGTCTAATTTGAATGAGAAACAAAATGTAAAAAGGATCCAATCCAACAAACCAGTCCAAACTTAGCAACAAGTGATTGTGCATCCAGCAAGAAGATGTAACCTTTACAATGACAAACCTTTAACACTTAAAATCCGTCAAATATAAATATAAAAAAAACGTTCGCCTGATTTGGGAATTTTAAGAGACATTAATCTACTTAATCTGAATATCAAATTTCACATGTTGTTTCAAGATAAATGGCTATAACTGTACAATTTCTTGAAATAACTATCATAAAACCTAACATCCTTCTTAAAAAAAAAATCATTTCAAAGTTCGTTAACTTTGAGTTATAAAATTGTATCAACAGATAAATTTTGAATACCACAAAATAAATTATGTAAAATAATTCATATAAAGAGTTAAATTAATATTCAAACTACCCTAGAAAACAAGTAATAAAAGTTATTTTTCAAAGAAGTCATAATTAAACTACAATTTCTATTACACTATCAAATTACATTTAAAACATAACATCATAATCCCTAGACACTCTACAAATTTTATCTTCATTGATTTAAGTTCTATAAACAAATTATTATTAGTTCGACAAAATGTATAGTATAGATGTAAGAAACTTGCCAATTTCTGCCAGTTGGCCGTGTCTACCATTTCCCCATAAATAGGCTTTACATTTAGAACCAAGCTGCCAATCTTGAGGTTGACTTGTGGCCCATGACATAATGTCTTCATCCTCTTTTAAACCCCACACTTCGTTATCACATGCCATCGGCCAGTACTCTGCTGCAGTAAAGCACCACAATAAAAAAAAAAAAATCAACAAAATTGTACTTCAAACAAATAAAATATTTAATCAAATATATCTTACGCTGTGCAATGTCTGGCTTATGAGATAAAAACTCTGGTGGAAAAGCTGTTCTACAAATCAAAGCTTTTGACGCTTCAGCAGCCATACTGACCATACGTAGCCAAGATGCTTCAGAAACTTCAAGAAAATAAAATAAATGAAATAGAAAAGTAAACCACACATAGAGCATAACAATCAAGACGGAAAATCTCTTACCAACAGTGGAAGAATCTTCATAGTTCGGAGGGCTTCTGTTGTAACACAGTGCTTTTTCAAAGGACAAAGATAAGGCAAGTGCTACTAGACATTTTAAATAATCACTGTATATCAAATGTTTACCACTATTAACAAAAGGGGTTTCATAATTATATTGCTTAAACATGTGAACATGTAAATTTTCAATAAATGCAGTTAAGCAAGGTGCTGTGTGCAGTCCAAATATCCCACGCTTCATTAAATTTTGTCTAGCAATTGGCAGAACAGAAGATGAATGGGTACATCTTATCACGCAAACATCCTAAAAGTAAATAAAAAAACATTAAGCTTCAGAAAAATTGAATTAAATATTTACAATAAAATTGTCAGTAATGAATAACTGATTTTCTTTTAACAATTTATACTAACTAATACAACACACCTAATAAACCTAAAGAAGCTTTTCTAGGAAAATCAAAAGTTGAATTTAAAACCAAAAGGAATATAATTTATGAAAAATTACTATAATTTAATATATTTGTTTAGTATTAAGAAATCTGCAACTAAGGGGCAAAACATTTTAATTGTGAATTACTTACTTTTGATCTAGCAAAAGCCACACCTAACCCAATGGAAGACATCCATGCCAGGGCTTGTACTCCACCTGAACCAGTATGTGTTTGAATAACGCAGCCATCCAAAAGAGACCATAAATTCAGAACTCCACTATTTCCTTTTCCACAACCTACAAAATACAATATTTAGAAATTTAAAGAATTTCCTTGAGGATTATAGTATCAATAAATTTGAAATATTATATCTATGAATTAAACCTAATCTAACTTATAATATCTAATTTGTCAGCTTTTCAAATGTAACTCTGGTGGCATTGTGCTTGAACATATTTCAAGTGTTTATTAAGTTTTCTTCACAATTTTTTCACCATGAGCAATACCATTCAACTTATCATTTCAATAAAATGTAGCCAAATATCAATTTTTGGCTATAAGGTATAATCCAACAGTGGAGTGAATCCTTACCTGACGCCAAGACAGTTCCATCCATATTTATAGCTAAAGTCTTGATAGGATTATAAAGATGGCCCTGGAGCGAATGCAGCAACTTAGGTTCCACTGCTTCGTTAGGAAGAGAGATCAACCATACGTATATCATACCAGTCACTGTACCAACAGCTAGCAATAATGGCCGAACTCCTTTTCCTATAAATATTTTATTTTTATTTACTTATTTTTCATAGCCGTACACATTCTAGGATTATATAAGAACTACTTAATAAAAAATTGTTCTTACCAGGTTAAATAATTATCACATTGAACACTATATTTGAAGAAATATTTCATATTTTTTGTAGAATTAATAGAATAAATAGAAAAGTTTAAAGGGAAACAATTCCTCACAATCCATTATCATCAATGTTAATTATTTGCTATAATAAAATATTGAATCCATAATTGAGAAAATAAAACAATTTGTATAAGGGTTAGCCCCCTTTTGTTTTTGGGCAGAAGTGTTAGGATTTGTACAAAGGCCAAACGTGTCTTTTCATGAGCTACGAGGTTCCAATAAGGTTTTTTCCCTGTCATTAACTATTTTTAATCTAAAGAAATATAATAATATGCTAAATGATAATTCATCTGACTGTCAACACTTCATGGTGACCATAAAAACTCAGGTAATATTCTATATATTAACACAAGTCTTGGATATTTTCACTTTAACTCCTAGTCTTGATTTTCTTAATTTTCATATTTTTGATTCTTTCCATTTTGTGCACCAAAATCAAAATAATTATATAGATTACAGTTAATACATGACTTACCATTACAGTTAATACATACTTATCACAGTTAGTACATAACTTACCAATGACAGGAGACCACATGAAAGTAGATGGATCATGGTCATGTTTCAATGAATAAGACCGCTTCCACGTTCCATCAAAACTGCTCCAAATTTGAACTTGCTTGTCCTGGTTTCCACAAGACGCCAATAAATCCAAACCAGGACACCACTGGATGTTATTAATAGTACTCTAAATAAGTAAACAAATAATAAAATTTCATAGGAAAATGCAGAAAAATAAATTAAATAATAAAATAAATCTTACTACCCACCTGATGGGCTTCCAAGATTATTGTTCTTTCTAAGGAAGATATTATACCTAATCGTATTGTTCCATCAGAAAATGCCACAGCAAATGGTTTCTCTTCGGCATACCAGGAAATCTGCACAACTGAAGCTAAAAACAATATCTAATAAATATTTGTATTACAATAAATTTTTATGTTAGAAATATTAACTGTAAAACATGTCTGTTAAAGCGAACAATGCTTTAAATATACAGATTTTTGTCAAGTGTATAAAGAAAACTTGAACCCTCTTGTTGTTTAAAACTGACGGACTTGTTGGTCAAAAACATTATTCATTCAGTCAGAGCAGTCCAGGCAACAAACAGTTACAGATGGAAATTTTTGGAACAAAATTTTTGACTTTGTAACTTTGTTTGGGCTGGATAGGAGGTGAACAAATAAAAATTCATTTCCGCTCGTAGCCTTTGTGCTGGGGGGGAGGGGGGGGGGGTTTAGAAGGTCCTATTTTTCTGGTTTTTACTCGGAAACCCTAGTGACATGACTATTCTATAACAAATGAAAGCTCATTAAATTTCCTACAAGTTCTAATCAATAACGTTTTTCGAGATATCTTTTGTTTTTGAAATATCCGCTCCGGAAAGTCTGTCATTTTGAGGAAAACCACTTTCAGCACATTTTTTCCTCTTTGTGGCCGGATAACTCTTCAACAATGAACCCAAAAAATAAAGAACGGTTATAGGGTTGTAGAGTATTGCATTCCCTTTAATAATATATATTACTTTGCTATATTATGTATTTTCCTTCAAACATAAAAACATTTTCAGTGTTCATCGTGAAATATGAAATTTGGCGACTAATAGTCCAGGCAACTAAGAGTTATAGATGTAAATGTTTTGAACACAATTTTTGACTTCATAACTTTGTTTCGGCTAGTTAGGAGGTCAACATATCAATAGTCCCCGCCCATGGCCTTTGTGCCGGGGGAAGGGGGGGGTTAGAAGGTCCCATTTTTCGGGTTTTCACTTATATCTCGGAAACCCTGTGTCCTTGCGACATGACCATTCTATAACAAATGAAACTCAATAAAGTTTTTTTGAGATATCTTTAGTTTTCAAAATATCCCCTCTTGAATGTCTGTCATTTTGGGGAAAAACACACTTTTTTCTATTTTCGACCGGATATTTCTTCAACGATGAACCCAAAAAATAAATGCCGGTTATAGGGTTGTAGAGCATCATTCGCTTCAATAATATATATTACTTTACTATTTTATGTATTTTCACTGCACTGGTGATTTCCTGCGCCAGACACTATTGTCCAAACTCACCTAAGATGACAGTACTTCAAGAAACAGAAATAAAACACTTTCTCTGTCCCTTGCCTCAATTCTATTGTAGACAGGCCAGGTAAGATGTCATCAATGGCTATAGTAGACTGAGCCGACTGGATACTTAAGACTAGAATGTTTTCAATCCTCTTTTTGACCATCATGGTCTACATCTACTCCCTAGCGACCACAGTATAAAAAGTTTGTCGTTTAAAATTGCTCATAACATTGGATCTTCTAAATAGTTTGGTTTTTATATGAAGACTACGCTTTTGGTGAAGAATATTTATAATTATTAACAAAATTCAAAAGCCTACCATTAACCACGGCTGAGCCTGTAGCAGAAAATCTTGTTGGACATATAGATAGACGGACAAATCTTTTTGAAGTGTGAAATTGGTGTCTTTGATAAATGAAAAAGAAATGTATCATGAAACGGATTTATTATAAGCATTGTACACAAAAAACCTTCATTTTATTGATAAAGCTTATCTATCATAATAAACTAATTTAAACAAGTTATTATTTTCTGTATTTAAAAAAATAGTCGAGCCTCTTAAAGAGAGAGAAAAAATAGAATATAAAAACAGAACTATACCATTTGGCTGAGAAGCATGTATAAGTTCCAACTTGCTGAACATAGTATGCCTGACAGTAATGAGGGAGACAATACCATTAACACAACCAACAAGGCAAGATTCACCATCTTCAACATTCTGCCGAGTTGTAGGCCAACATACAGCAGTAATCCAGTCAGTATCAGAGTCAATGAAGCACTCACCACTCACTTTTCCATCATCTAGAAATAATTTATTAATATCAGAGGAATATGAGAAACCTAGATAATCTATAAATATAACATTGAGTTAAAAAAAAAATGATAATAATAATCTTCTTGGGGTATCTTCTTGAAGCCCCACAAAAAAATCAATGAATAAGGAAAAATGTTTAAAAATGCTTATACAATTGAACTGAAGGAAATCATAGGTAAATAATGATAAATAGATACTACACAGACTGAAAAATAGTTTGTGGTTATTTATTTAAATTGGGTCTCCACGTGGTCTAGTGGCTAACACCTTAGATTCTCATGCGGGAGATGGTGGGTTCGAATCCCACTGGCAGCAGGAATTTTCTCATCTCACGGCTCACTGAGAAAATTCCTCGCTGCACCATGGATGTCGGTGCTAATGGCCGAGATGTCGATGTATCAAAAAAAAAAATTTTTTTATTTAAATACATAACACATATTTGGAGGACATGTTATCTACAGGTTACCATTCTTTTATGGACACAAGAAAAGCCACCAACTCTAGTGGGAATCAAACTCACAACTCTAAGCATGCTTCACACTATGAGAGCTCACATCCACTGGACTTCTGTAATTAAATAAAACTAAACAAACTATTTTAATGAGTGTGCATACAAATATTCCAATGTTTAAAGCAAAGTTATTGATATCTGTAAATAAGGTCAGAAATCACCTCACTTCAGATTAGATTTTTCATTATTGAACAAGCAAATAACCTTACCTATAGAAAGAAACATTCGGGTTCAATATAACCGAATTAATGACAAACTAAGAGGTTGGAGAAGCAAAAAAATTAGAATTAAAAACAGTGGAATTTTAAGATTTGTATAAGTTTCTTTGAGTATTTCAATTTTTCAATACAGCCAAAATGATCTCGTTACTATTTTGCCCGAACAGAGAATGGTTTCAAGTGTAAAGGATTAATTTTGTTTTATTATGATCTGTTAATTTACTCATCTACTATATATTTGTCAAATACCACTCACTCACTCACTCACTCATCCATCAACGCCCAGCCCAAACCGCTCGACAGAAAATTTTGAAATTTTGCATGGACACTCCCTATATAACGTAGGCGCTCGCTAAGACAGGATTTCTTGATATTCGTATTTTTAAGCATTTTTAGGGGGGTTTAAAGTTTGAGTTGGTTAGAGAAGGCAAGCCTAGGCAGCCTGCGTTGCGAGGACGATAAAGAACAGCTGTTACCTTACATTATCTATCTCATAGTTTTATTTCTAATTGAGGTTAATTTCAACTATGATGGCAGACCTTGAATTACTAGAAATTAACTGTCCCTCATAGAGTTTTAATTGCGTTTCTTTTCTGCCTGTCCCCATCAGATAGGCTTGCCATATTTTTGGAGAGTTAAACCGGGACACATTAATATGGGATGGGCATACCAGGGGGGGGGGGATAAAAAGAGTACAAATTATAAGCAAAATGGTTGGTGAGTTTTAAGCCTAGCAACTAACGGGAAGGGGGAATCCTAAACTGTTAATCTACCCAAACCTTAAAAATAAGAACGGAACTTTTTTTGCTACTTGATTTTCTTAAAACAATCTCTCAGCCAAATAGTAGTGTCTGGCAGCTGGCAGTGCTGTGCAGGTAGTTCCAGCGTTTTACAGTTAGATTACTTCTCATTTCTTTGACACTGTGAGCAGTAGTAAAAATGTTAATTGTAGAAAAGTAACAGATTTAAAAAAAGATTCTTATAAACATGAATTCATTACTTTTTACATCTTACAGCCTTTTCCGGGACATTGATAAAACTGGGCGGGACACCGAAACAATTGCAAAATACCGTGACAGTCCCGGTCAAACCGTGATGTATGGCATATCCTTAGGTTTTCCAGGCGAGGTAATAATATCCGGAACCCTTGCACAGCCTCCTCGCCTATAACCTTGGTAATACTCGTAAATATATTGGGTGTTACCATATGACTTCTTGGAAACATAAGCTTTTAAATTTTAACGCCCATTGAATAAAATGTAGTATGACGGGAACCGCGCTGTAATAAACTGCACAGAATTGTATAGTAACGTAATTTTAATGAAACATTATTTAACGCAATAAAATAACTACTTATCTGCCGTGACGAAGCACGGGTATTCAGCTAGTGATTAATAAATATAACTGAGCCAGAATATTTCAAGCAAAGCAAAATTTGACTTTAGAAGAAAAGCATTAATAGAATGGCTTAAAATGTTCTTCCAAAAAAACTTCTACTATTCAATCCCTCATGAAATAACTCTAAATTAAAATAAAAAAAGTCCGTCATGCAGGAGCTGCATAACTAGGCACATTCCTCGGCAAGATGGCTATTGTAAGCCAAATTTGTAAAAAATTTGGGGCATATTTTTACATTTGTAATGAAAAGCTAATTTAATTATTTATTTATTTTTTCTAGGATAAACCTTTGTTTTTTGTTTTTTTACAACACATGCTTTTCATTAGTTGAACACGATCTACAGAGTTTTCTTCCATGGAAGTAAAACTAACGGCCATTCCTATGACCAATTTAGTTTATATTTATAACACATCTTTTGCTTTTAATGGGTATAACACATGCAAAGTTTTGTTCCTATGCAATGAACATTTCATCCATTAGGGGCATATTAGTCATTTAACTAGATTAATAGAATAAATAATTAAAGCTGAATGTATACCATTAAGATGCCAAATGTTAAGAGATGCTTGCATGGCTGCACAGAGATAGCGTCCACTAGAGCTCCAGCTTAAATGGGATATCAATTCACCATGTAATTCACTGCCATAAACAGCTAAAGACTTCCGATAAACAAATGTTTGCTCCAAAGCTCCTGACTCAGGACACCAAACTCTAACAGTGCTGTCGTAGCCACTGAAAACACATCACAAAATGAATAACTTGACAACATAAAACACATTAAAACAAAAAAAAATCCAACATAAATAACTTATTATTAAACATATCTATATATATAAAAATCACGTGTCTGTCTGTTTTTCTGTTTGTTTGTTCCTTATACAAATATACACCGTTTGACCGATTTTGACCAAACTTGGCACACAGGTAGGTCTTGATACGGGAAATCACCTAGGCTAGGTAAAAAAAATCTACCAGCTGTCTGTCTGTATGTTTGTGCCTTATACACAAATCCAAATTCGGTACCGTCTCCACACCGTTCGTCCGATTTTGACTAAACTCGGTAAACATGTAGATCTTAATCTGGGGAGTGTCGTAGGCTAAGTCAAAAACTTCCACCAGCTGTCTGTCTGTATGTTTGTCCCTTATACAAATCCACACCGTTCGTCCGATTTTGACTAAACTCGGTACACATGTAGATCTTAATCTGGGAGTGTCGTAGGCTAAGTCAAAAACGTCTACCAGCTGTCTGTCTGTATGTTTGTTCCCTATAAAAATCCACAGTGTTCGACCGATTTTGACTATACTCGGTACACATATAGATCTTAATCTGGGGATTGTCGTAGGCTAAGTAGAAAACGTCTTATAGCTGTCTGTCTGTATGTTTGTCCCGTATACAAATCCACACCGTTCGTCCGATTTTGACTAAACTCGGTACACAGGTAGATCCTAATCTGGATAGTGCTGTAAGCTAGGTCAAAAACCTCTACCAGCTGTCTGTCTGTACATTTGTTCTTTATACAAACCCACACCGTTTCACAGATTGTGATCAAACTGGGCACACAGGTTGGTCTTGATCAGGGGATTGTCATAGGCCAGGTCAAAAACGTCTACCAGCTGTTTTCTGTATGTTTTTTTTTTTATTATTAAAAATCCACACCGTAAGACCGATTTTTACCAAACTTGGCATACATGTATGTCTTGATACGAGGGGTGCTATATGTTATGTCAAAGTCGTCTAGGACCCACAGTTGGGAGGTCACGGGTTCGAAACAGTTACAGATTCGTGTTATTAGATTTTAATAATACTTATTTGGTTTCTAATTTATTTAGGCTTTTCTAGATGCAGAAAGTAGGTGTAGCATGGCACGCCGGGTAACAGCTAGTTAAGAATATATATGCCATTGTCGGTAGAAGCCAGCATTTATAAAAGTTAATATGCATAAACACAAAATTACCATGAAGCAAAATGTCTATGGGAATGGTGCCACGCCAAGGAACTTATCCTATTATCGTGTCCTTGGAGAATAGAAATTGGACTTCTGGGCAGTACATCACTCAAATCTGCCATGTTCAATGTTTCAAGGATGTGATTTGGAAGTACAGTACTCTTCATGGCTAGGCAAACAACCTAAAATAAACAATTTCCTTTTTAAATCTCTAACTTTTTATTGCATAAAAAAAATTATTTACTTTACAATAAGACTGAAAATTTTAATGTTTATAAATATCAATGTCTACAACACACTTTAAAAATGTTTTTAACATTAAAAGATGTTTAAATAAAAGTAGAAATATTCATGGTAATTAAATGCTAAGAATCCATGGACATTGCATTAAATGCAGTGTCCACTTCCACTGCATTTAATGCAAATTGGTTCAAGTTTTGCATATATATTTACTACATGTATTACACATTATTGTGGCAGTTATATTACTAGCTATGGCACACTCAGTGCACCAGCGCGACTGCTGGAGGGTTAAAAAAGTTTTGAAAACAAATTTTCATACTTAAGTTAATGTTTTTGATTTCTCAAAGAAAATCACAGTACCAAAGTGTAGCCGAAACGTCCTTAATAAAGATTTTTAGAAAAATCGAATTGATGTTTTCTTAGCCAAATCCCAACTATTCCCTGACAGTTTAATTATGCTTTTAAATTAACACATTTTCCTGCTGTGTCAGGGAACATTGCTAGGGATTGAGGCACTAAATTACACTATATGAGGTATATTATCAGCTTTGCCTCAATATCGCATTGCCTTTGTGTTGAGGCCTCTAAGACATTATTGATGATTATTAATAAACAAGCCATAATTTGAACTGTCTTCTAAGCGAAGCCCAAGAACATTTGTCTAAGAGTTCTTATGAACTTTTTTCTTCAGTTTAAATAGGCATTTTTTGAACCCAGAATTTTGAATAATATGAAATATAAACACTTAATATCTGACAGCACAATTATAATTATTATTACATATAAAATTTGATTGTGGCTGCACAAGTCTAAGGCAAACCAAATTCTCCCTGGATTACACAAACCTAAGTTAATGGCATACAGAGAGAAAAAGAAAATAAAACTACTGAGAGTTAAAACTTACCAATTGCTGAGTTGCCCATTGCCTATATTTTGGTTCAACTTTACTTGACATTGCACAAGCCGCAAGAGCATTAGCAAGTAATAAAGGAGAAAGGGTCTTCGTGTCGATTGGGCTACCTAGTATTTTATCTTCATCTAGAAAAAAAAATGAAAATATTTCAATATACTGAATGAAAGTAAAATGATTAATTACTATTTTACAGCACTGATTCTCCCTGTATATTTGAATGGCTGAGCTTTGACTGCATTTAAAGATTATATATAAGGTATTGAAACATATGAAATTAAAAATATTGCTAAACGCAAGGCTTGTTTTTACATTTGTAATTAGCACCTTTGAGGAATAGTAGATAATAACTAAGGTAGGGATTACACAGCAGTGCAGCCACGAAGAAATGAGGGAATAATTGCCCTAATCCTAATCTTATCTAAAAACTTGGTTGAGTCGTATTTCATATTTATTTTTGGTTTAATTTTGTATTTAAAACTTTACATTTAATTCATTGAAAGGTCTGCATTTGAAAGGCCATAACTGTGTCCTTGTAGAGTAAACCGACAATCTCAAAAACAGAGAAGGGTTTTCTTACCTTTTTTTTCATTAAACAAAGATCCACCGTGGGATGTAAGCATTTCTACTAAAGCTTGAATCACTGCAAAGCTATTTTCAAAAGATGCAGCCTCAGTTTCTTCGCCATTTGCAAGCAAAAGCAGTTCCTAATGTAAAAATAAAAATATTTTGTTATTAAATTATAAGGCAGAAGGTCAACAAATAAAATATGCAAATTAATAATAATGATTTATTAATTCTGCTCGACGAGGACTTCATGGCTGCTATTCTCTCCTATGAGCGTAAAGGGGCCCTCACACTGGCAAAAAATGTTCTCAAAATTTTGAGCACAAATATTGAGGTTATGTTTGTACAAAACCACTTGGGTCATTGTTTCCTATGTATATATGTGCAAATGAAAATGCATTGACATAAAAATGCATTAAAATGTATTATTTGAATCAAAATATTTAATCAAATCAATATATTTTTAATAGACAGGATAAAATAAAGATACAAAAAGGACAAAAAATACTTAAAAATGTATATTAAACGCACGCACGCTAAATGGCACAGAAACAATTGTGCATGATTTTGTCAGCCCGCTCACACTGCACTCTCATGCTACAAAATGTTGACAGGTCCGCAAAACTTTTCCAAATTTTCAGAAAACTTTTGAAGGTCCTACAAAATATTGAATACTCCTTTTTTTTTGCGACAAAATTTCTCCTCACACTCGCAATATTTTTGCACGAAACCGACTTCTTCAACATTTTTAGCAATATTTTTATCTCTGTGAGGGCTCCTTAAGACTCAGAACCTATGTAACGTACTGAGAGTAAAAGTTAAGAATGAAGAAAATGATTAACATTATGTCAAAAGAGAGAGTACAGCCAACAATCATGAGCTGGAAGAATTGAGTTTGATTTCAGAAGAACAATAAATATTGTTTAGAATATTAGGGAGTCTTAACAAGCTCTGTGCTCATCAAGTTCTTAGAAATTATAAGAAACTTCCACAGGCTGCCCCTCCAAGTCTAGTGATATTTTTAGGGACAGAGAAAACCATTTCTCTAGCCAAAAGAAAAATCTGAATTTCTGGTTGTGTATTCTGTGATTAAAAAAAAAAATTGTGTTCATACCTGTGCACACATGAAGATCACAAGTTTACTTGCTGCTTCATCAGATGATATTATTGAAGCTATTGCACTGCTTAAATTCAACAAAGACTTAGAATTGCTGCCTGCCATTAAACTCATAAGACGGACTACTTTCCTGACATCGCTAAGACCGATTGCTTTAAGTCCATAGCTTAAATTACTTTTGGCACCACTAGAAAAAAAATAAGAGCAATCCTAAATTACTTCTGTTGAAAGAATTTTTTTTTTCACAAAAAATAACATATAGAGTTGAAGAATGCATAAATGAAAAGCATTTTTGTTTCATGCAAAGCCTATTAGTCTGTATGTGTGTTTTATAAACCTAGCCTATATAAACCACATAATTGCAATGCACTTAAATAAAAGAACAAATTCATAACTTATGAGCTTACGGTAAACATGTAACACTATGGTGGCTACCAGGACACAAAAACTTAGGACTAAGTACAAATGCGGTCCGACATGCTAAAGTTATAACGGAAGAACAAATTCACCGTCCACTAGAATCTTACTAACAAAGACATAGCATGGTACACTGACCGAACAATGTTAAACAATTGGCAACTAGACTGGAATAATATTAAAGCAAACAAATTAAGGACAGTGAAGTTAAAGATTGGCCTTCATCGTACAGAACATCACGACGTGAAGAAGTCCTAGTAGCAAAACTACGTATCAACCACAGCCATGTGAAACATGAGTGCCTAATGACGAATACGACTCTATTGGAATTCGATGAAGATTATAAGAGCTATACCACTCTCAGGGCTATAGTCATCAGCTGTGTTATAGTGAGTAACCTATAATATGACACCCTGTTCCTCCACCCTAGCACAGGTGAAGAAGTTGGGTTTCAGGTTCTCCAAAACAAAAAATATGTATAAACATAATTAAATAAACCAAAAATATAATTAACTAATAAAGTCAATTACCTTGATGTAAGTTGTCTAAGTGCATTCATAACCACAGATCTTGACAGTGAGATCTGAGTGGCTTGAGAAACACGACACAATGCTGTAAAACGATCTTTACTAGATGTTAAAAGTGAAGCTTGTTCTCCAAGAGGTGTGTCACTTTGGTTAGTTAGTCCATTTGAACCTTCAAAATATTTATTTAAAATTAAATATACTATCATTAAATGTAAAATATTTTTAATAATAAGAAATTACGAACTCAATGAAGGGACAGAGCAGCTGCAAACACTAGGGATAAAGGATGCACCAAGAGGATCTGGACTATTCAGGGGAACAAGTTCTGGTCCAGAAGAGTTATTCCTTTCCATGAATTTATCGTTGAGCTCTTCAAGTTTAAGCAAATCAACAGAGCCACTGAAGTTTGGTGAAGTATCTAAACAAGAACAAAAAAATAATCAAAATTTAGTTTTAATTTATTACAGGGGAAAGGAAAAATAAGTATGCATGTTTGGGTGGTATATCTTATTATGTTGTTGGTTTCATTTTATTATTTAATCAGATTTTTAACATGGTTAAGCAACAAACCAAAAAAGAAAAAAGTTCTTTAAGTAACAGAGAGTAGAAATATGTCAGCCCTCAGTCTCAGTCTATTCCTTTATACGGCAGTTTGCCGAATGCACCTCAGTCTATTCTAGATACAGCATCGAAAGGAATACGAACTCTCTCATAAAGCGTCTTCCCGAATACTTCAGACAGTGACTTATGGCGTGTCTTGTATATACGAGTTTATAGACTGGTTTAAACAAGAGTATTGATAGAGAAGACATACCCTGCTGAAGAAGCAATTATTGGAAAAAAATTACTGAAGTGAAGAATAAATTTGATTTTTCTTTTGAAGACTCTACTCAATAAAAGGTAAGAGTTATTTGCTTGTATTTTTATTGATTTATTTATTATTTGTTTGTTGAGACATTTGGATTGATATTTGTATTTCAGTATTGTTTGGGAATACCTACTTAGTTTTTTGTTTTTTTCACTCGGAACCGTCAATACCCTGAGATTAAGTTCTAATTATAATATAATTATCTTAACATTAAACGATGACCCAAAGTGGCGCGTTCTTAGTAAAAAATTATTTTAATTATATTTCTCATTTTATATATTTTATCATAACGATATATATATATATATATATATATATATATATATATATATATATATATATATATATATATATATTGTAATGATATATTACATTCACGAAAATATTTTTAAATTCAAATAACCATCGATATTTTGAAAAGCCCGCGCAAATCACAAACCATATATACAAATAACATCGTATTATATACGATCAAAATTAATAATATTTTTGGACAATACTGGTATACAATATATCCATATTAAATTTACATTCAGATAACAATAAATTAATTATTTGGTATTGCAAAAAACATAATTGTTATCTTTATATATAATCCGGCAAACTGCGGAAGTTGGAAATAGGGAAGCCAAAGTTTCCCTCTCGAATGGCGTCAGTCGATTCCCAACATTCATGGAATGAGGAGCTGGGGTCTGTCCTCAGTAAATTACAGCAGCCTTGGATTGAGGATAGTCTGTTGATTCTCAGCGTTGGTCGAATGCGGAGCTCTCCTCCAAGGAATACGGAGTGTATTGAGGTTTTGTTGGAAGCGGATTGATTTAGAGGTAAAAATTGTTTTTTTTTTGTAGTTATTGATTCTTTTATTATTATTTGTATGTATTTTAATATTGTTTTGTATTTCGGAATTGTCTAAGAATCAATATTATATCGTTCAATCACTCGGAACTTTGATCCCTGAGATTAAGTTAAATTCATATAATAAATGTAATTTCAATTTTTTCATTCTTTTTATTAAAATAATTAATCTTAACAGTTATTGGCGACCCAACGAGGTGCAATCATCATTTTATAATACATAATCATTACATTTAATGGCGCCCAACGTAGACGGCCGAGTGAATTGAAATTAAAAACAGTAAATAAATATTAAAAATAAAACTTAAAAATTTTTTTTTTTTTGTAATAAAAATGTCTGACGTGAATATTGAACAAATTCAAAATAACGGTGAGGAAAATAGTATAGAATCACCGGAATACGTATTTTTTACAACACCGGGAGAAATAAATATTATAGTCGAAACACGTGAAAACGAATTGTAGGAGGATGATGCAATAGCATTCAGAGAATCGGCGGGTTCCTTAGGAACGGAAATTCTATCCAATGGCGGGAATCATGCTTCCGAAAGGGATAATGAGATGCATCCTCAAGGCCTAGAACATTTGATGAGGCTATTATTGGAACAAAATAAAAAATTGGAAAATAAAATTGACGCAAATAGGATCGAACTAAAGTTCGAATTAAGTAAAAATAATAAAATATTGGAAAATAAAATAGAGGCAAATAGAATAGAACAAAATAAAAAATTGGACGATTTATGTAATGCTTTAAATAATATGGGTAAAAATCAGAATGAAGAGACGATAGAGTTGGAAAAATCGAATAATAACCTTTTTAATAAAAATAATATCAGTAGTGAAGAGGTCATTGAGATAAATGAAAATAATAATGAAAATTTAGTTAAAAAAGCCGAAAATGACGATACATTAATACATAATGACGATTTGGATGAAACAATAAAGGACAATTTAGATAGTAGTGATGGTAGTAATGACCAGATATTTGAAGATGATAAAATGTTGATTAAAAATAAAAATGACTATAATTGTTTAATAAATGAAGATGGTACAATTCAAGAAAAAATATTAACTGAAGTAAATAATGATAATGAGGGTACAAATGAAATAATTAATAAAAAGATAATTAATGATAATTTCAGAAGTATAATAAGGACAGAAGTTATAAATAAGATTGTGAAACAAGATAGCATTAAAAAATTAACTGATGACTACAAATTTATTATAAACATAAGAGGCTATAATACACGAAATGAAAATATTCCAAAGAAGAAGCTGAATAAAAATGTTAATAAAGATAATCATTTAAAGATTTTAAATGTCAAATTTGGAAATAAAATAAAAATTCTTTATAAATATAAAAGACAACTTGGAATAGAAAAAATTTCAAAGCTAAATCGGCCTCCAAGGAAAAGAATAAAACACTTTTATAGAAAGAAATTGGACTGCTGCAAAGAAAATATTAACGACCAGGAATAAATTCATGAAAAAATTTCAAATTAATACCTATTAGTTTAGTGTGTTTTTATAAAAATTATTAGTTTAGCATTTTTTAATAAAATAAGATTTATATTAATATAAGACTAAATTGATAAAAATAATAATTAAAAATTAGTAGAAATTTTGAAATTGTGTTTGTTTAGACTAAAAGAAATGTTGATAATTTGTAAAATTGATATAAATTAAATAAAAATGGTAGTATTATATAAAAATCATTTGTTTAACCTATAATAAAATTGATAATCATAATAAAAATTTAAAATAAGTATATTAATAAAATACTATATTCATATAATCAAAATAATTAAAAATTATGTAACGAAATAAGTTATTGAAAATTTGAATAAATAACAGGCTGACCAATCTAATTAATAGTTCTGTATCCCGAAACTTCAAATTTAAAAAAAAAAAAAATTCAATTTTAAATTTATTTTTAATACCGGACTAAAAACATTTTTTTTTAAAATTTTTTTTTTTAGACAGGAGTGCAAATGTAATGATATATTACATTCACGAAAATATTTTTAAATTCAAATAACCATCGATATTTTGAAAAGCCCGCGCAAATCACAAACCATATATACAAATAACATCGTATTATATACGATCAAAATTAATAATATTTTTGGACAATACTGGTATACAATATATCCATATTAAATTTACATTCAGATAACAATAAATTAATTATTTGGTATTGCAAAAAACATAATTGTTATCTTTATATATAATCCGGCAAACTGCGGAAGTTGGAAATAGGGAAGCCAAAGTTTCCCTCTCGAATGGCGTCAGTCGATTCCCAACATTCATGGAATGAGGAGCTGGGGTCTGTCCTCAGTAAATTACAGCAGACTTGGATTGAGGATAGTCTGTTGATTCTCAGCGTTGGTCGAATGCGGAGCTCTCCTCCAAGGAATACGGAGTGTATTGAGGTTTTGTTGGAAGCGGATTGATTTAGAGGTAAAAATTGTTTTTTTTTGTAGTTATTGATTCTTTTATTATTATTTGTATGTATTTTAATATTGTTTTGTATTTCGGAATTGTCTAAGAATCAATATTATATCGTTCAATCACTCGGAACTTTGATCCCTGAGATTAAGTTAAATTCATATAATAAATGTAATTTCAATTTTTTCATTCTTTTTATTAAAATAATTAATCTTAACAGTTATTGGCGACCCAACGAGGTGCAATCATCATTTTATAATACATAATCATTACAATATATATATATATATACACATTACCTTTGGTATTGATGTTGTCTGCCATTAGATTTGGCGTTGGTGCTTGAGAAGCACTTGGAAGTCTTTCATCACGCACTCCACTATACATATCTTGACAGTCGTTGCACAAAATATAGTCACTTCCTAAAATCCATCAACATAAAATTTAGTTGGAAACAACTTCCTTAAAAAAAAATAGGTTGAAAGAATCTTGAAAATTACCATAAACATGTCCACAAACACTTGGAGACCAAACTGCACCACACCCTGGATGGACAGATAACATATGGCTAGCCAGTTGTGTATATCGTCTTCGACAAAGCCCGCACTGTCCTCCGAGTGATGTTGCCAACTATAATATTGAATGATGTGAAGTACTATATAACATTTATTTAGAATGTTTTTAACATAAAAGATCAATAAATGGAAGTTCTTTACATCAGAAACTTCTTCCTCGACATAGAGAGTTGTTATGCAGTGTTTTACACTGATTTAAGTTCACAATATTTTCACAGATTTTTAGACAGGAAATATACATCAAAATGTACACAACTGGGGAAACGAGCCGCAAATCAGAAAAATGAAGATCCAGCAAGTGGATCAAAACTGTGCCAGTTTGACTGGTGAAGGTTTATTGCACTGAATTAGGGCAAATAAAACTGGCCACATGAAGTTCCTCTTTTTATATTTTTTATAGGCATAGTACTTTTGAGATCACAGCCTCATCCTCAGTTGCTGTGACCTCCTTCATCTCAGCAATATTCTCAGAATACAGTCGGAAGACTTCCTGGGAGAAATATGTAGGGCAGGATTTGATCATAAAAGAACTACACCAATAAAAATATTGGAGGTACTTGCAATCAGTTTTCTTCATCCTAATTCAGAATTAAAATTCAAAAGCATGATGAAACGTAAAGCATGACACAACTTACGGTGACATTTGAAGAAGACCCAGTTGAAAGTGAATTTACAGCTATATCAGCCAAGGTTTGGGTACTCTGAGAACATAAAGGTCCAGCTTCTCCTCGAACATGTTCTCTCTCTCGATACCTGTCAAGGACAAGTGCTGGAAATTTGTAAGAAGAAAACAATTATTTTAAGAAAAAAAAAACAAAGCAAGTGAACATTTTCAATAAAAAGAAAATATTAAACCTGATCTATCAGCAAGGTAACTTCTAATATCAGAGGGGCCAGGACGCCTCGGCCTTGGTGCAATGCATCGCCTTTGAGAAGAACTTTCTATATCTAAACTGAACAATGATGATATGGAACGTACAGTCTCAGGAAGAGTGTGTGTATCTTGACTAGGTGAATCGACCGACATGATATCTGAATCGATGCAAGGATGTTCCAGCATCCAAGTAGCTAACTGATTTATTGAAGATGCTGCTAACTCCCCAGTATTTCCTACAAAAAAAATTAGTAAAGCAGGAGGTTCTTTGGAGTCAGAAATTTATAAAGACATCCAATGACATCAGTCATTGATATTTAATAACTGGAGATTGTTACACACCTGTAGCATGAATGGCTTTCTGAATGTGTCGTAATGTAAATCCCATTTCAAGGAGAGGTGCTGCGATAGGAAGCTGAGAAGGAGATGGTGAACGGACCGCTGATACAGGAGCAGAGCTGACAAGTTTATCAGGAAGCGAATTAAGTGATAAAGGACCCATGAGCATTGGAATTCCAGATTGGAAAAGTCTATTGCTACCATTACTGGTACTTGGCATTGGTTTATTGTGCTGTGACGTTGAACACTGAAACAGAGAGTAATACTTGATTGAATAAATCTGTCTAGCAGGAACTGCATCATATTATTAACATCCTTCTCCAATGCTCCTGAACAGAAAAATAACATTGGGAGTTCTACCTGCATCCTTATAACACTCTGCTCCAGAACCTGGCATAATCTTGCCTATCTTGAACAGGCAAGGATTAATTTTATATATATATATATATATATATATATATATATATATATATATATATATATATTTTTTTTTTTTACGGCGCATCTACAACTTGGACATTAGCGCCTAATTTTATATTTATACTTATATACATTGGATTAATAGATACCATCAATACATAACAAATTTTTAAATAAATATTTTAATTTTAAAAAAAATAATGCTATGTACCCTGCATAAGAAACTTGAACGTCACCCAATATACGTACTTGCAATGTCTCCTGGGGAGGAAGAGGAGTTCCAGCTGTTGAATATCTCTGAGCATTCCCTAATGCCTTAACACGGGCTTCTAATTGTGGAACCCTGTGGTGATGTTCTGCACTCGCTTTAACAAATGAACTGTGGATTATACTTATTACACGTTCCAGGTCTCTCATATTATTAAGCCAAGGCACTTCAAAAACTTCAATGCTTTTTTCGACAAAACATCTGAAAAGAGAATCACATTGATTTTATTTTACTTCTGAACAATACAACATTTAATAAAATTATAGAATACACATTTCCCCCCCCCCCCCCCCCCCAAAAAAAAACAATAAAGAATATAAATACAGATTTTCTTTTGTAAACAACAGTTTTGCAATGATTTGACTGAGATGTTAGTCACTTTGCCTCATATAGCAGGAGAATGCTGGTAGGGCTTATGGATTAACCAGAATCCCAATCCCAATCCCCTGAATGACCGACCAGGTGGAAAATAATATATTTTTCAGAATAGCACCTGATCTCCCAAGCTTACCAAATAAGTAAAACATTCCAGAATAACTATAATATAATTTATTAGTCAGTCTAATATAATCTACATTCTAAAAATTACAATAAGTAAATACATTTTATAAAAATAGTTAAACAATACAAATAATAATCAACCAACAAACCTTAATATAAATCGTAGAGTCTCTCTTAAAGATTCATCGTGTATTAAATAGAACTCCTTTTTATCTTCATCCTTGATTTCCTAAAATAAAAACAAAAATATACTCAATATCAAGAATTCCTATGATTTCAAAGAATTTTTTTTTTTTTAAAGAACAGAGGCAAAGGCAAAGCAAATATTAAATTGTTAGTTTTTTGAACCAGCTCTAGTTTAGAACATCCTAATTACTGACAAAGATCAAACACACAAAGTAAAAATATGTGCTATATGGCACTGAATAAAAACTAATTTGAGATTGTAAGATGAAAAATACAAACCTCCTCTTTAGTTGAACTGTGAACTGAAGGATCTAGCAACAATTCTGAATATTTATTGCAAGTAAACAAGGACGCAAGTGTTTTCATAGCTGCAAGCTGAACCATAGTAATCCTTAGTGTCGACCCTTCACAGTCCAGTAATTTCCCATTGACAGCCCATCTAAAATAAGCACAGAAAAAAATTATCTTAGTTAAAATCAAATATAATGACTGCATGATTCAATAATAACACAATAAGTTAGTGGTTTTAGCCAGTTTTTTTACAATCAAAACAACGGATAAAAAAGAATTTTCTAAATTCATGATATATTGTTTTTTGAAGGAAAATAAATATTGTTCAAGTCAAACAATGGCTTGATAAGTGTTGTGGAGACTCTGTACCAGGTGAATAAATTATCACTGACAAATTGGCTGAATGTACGAGGGTGAATCAAATATGAACAAGACTTATTTTTTATCTTTTTCATTTTTACATTCAACACCAAAGAAAGTGCACCTAATTTTTCTACATATTCTTCTGATTTGGAAACTCATTTTTACCAGCGCATAGGTAATTTTCCAATCCCGTCCTCATAGAATGCAGTAGGTTGTGTTTCCGGCCAATTGCGCACATAGGCTTCAACCATATTGTTACTGTCGACCTTCTGGACCTCCCAAAGCTTCGTTGAGAGGCCCAAACAGGTGAATGTCAAGTGGTAATAAGTTGGGGCTGTAGGGAGAGTGTTCTAGTGTGTTTCAGTCCAATTGCTCCAATTTATCTCTCGTCAGGGCTGCAGTAAGCGGGCGAGTATTATTCTGGAGAAGAATCACTTCTCTCATCGGTAGATCCCTTCTTTTGCGGCGATATGCAAGTCTGAGACCATTCAAAATTTCGCAGTAGTATGCGGCATTGTTGGTCTTGCGTTCATGCAAAAAATCAAGATGTAGCAAGCCACGCTGGTCAAAAAATATGGTAGCCAAAATCGTCCAAGCTGACAGCCGTGACTTGGCTCTCATTCTGAACACGATTACGACCCTCCACAGACTTTTTATGACATGCCAAGACTCTGGCACGTGACAGTGTCTCTTCCTCAAACTGTACAGTTAATCGTTTGAAGATTTTGGCCAGTTTTACACCTTCAGCAGCAAGAAATGTGAACACAATACGTTGCGCAATCGAGGGGTGTACCTTCCGCTCGGATATCGTCACAACGGTTACTGGTGTCGTCGATCAAACGCGCCCGCCTACTTCCCCGACTCTTGGCATCCCTACCCAACACCTCTAAACGCGGGAACGTCCTAGCACCTTCACTGGGCTTCCAGGACCAAAAGTCTTTTTTATATTTGATTCACCCACGTATATGTGATTGTATAAAAAACTGAAAATTGGTAGTTTTTTTGGAAAACAAAACAATTTCGGTCAATCATAACTTGATGACATAGCTGGAATCCCAAAGATATCAGAAGGTTGGGTGTTTACCATTATATACAAATTCTTGGACAGATATAAATTTATTATGAAGTGAGTGCTTCGTTTACTCACACTGGACCAACAACAAAAACATTCCGTTGATTCAGAGTTAGTTTGGAGCTGTTCATGTAAAGAAATCAAAAAGGATCTCTTGCACAGTTTGCAAATCCATCCCTAAACGCCAGATTTAAAAAGATTATCATTCCTGTAGACAGTGAAAGCTCTCCAAAGCGACCAAAAGCTCAAATGTCAGCTGGCAAGGTTATGGCATCTGTATTTTGGGATGCGTATGGGGCTTCATCGATTGTCTTGAGAAAGATAAATTCATCAATAGCAAATATTTTATGGCATTATTGGGTTGATTGATGCTCAAAATTAATAAATTATGCCTAGAATTGCTTCAAAACCCACCACATCCTCCAGATCTGGCCCCCAGTAGCTATTGATTTTTTGTAGACCTCAAAAAAATATCCATGGAAAGGAATTTGGCACCAATAAAGGAGTTATCTCCAAAACTGAAGCCAATTTTAAGAGCACAGAATCAATCATACTTTCTTAAACTTAAAGATTGTAGGGATGATTGTATCCATTCTTAAAAAGGTTGAATGAAGTCGAATTTCGTATAAAATAATTTGTTCTTCTTAGACAAGAAACTTACTTATTGAGTGATGTGCTACTTCCTAAACAAAAAAGTAGAAGGTTTCACTTTCTTAAGGTTAAAGAACAAGCTCAATTTGAGAACTAAATAAAATCAGTTATGTTTTAAACCTTATCTTCAATAACAATGCCAGGTTGGTATGCAAACCTACTTACAACAATAAAAGACCCCCAACCTGTGAAGTTATAATTTCTAAAGATAAGGATTAAAAATTAAATTCACAGAGGTTTTCTTTTAGTTGTACAGTGATTTTTTCCTAACCTTTGCCTAGACCAACAACATCGCTTCTCATCCAACCTTGTAGATTCCATTCACCATTAGTGGAAATGTTGGCAAATATAACATATGTTTTATATAAAAAATGGATTTTTATTAACCTCATGACCAAAACCCAACAATCTCCATCTTGCCAATCTCAATGGTCAACAAACTCTTCTCAAACAAAAAATATTAATTATATCAATTTCTTATAAAATCTTGCTTTAAATTCAAAATTAATTATTGTCAGAATACTCCATTAAAGTACATACTTGGCTGCAACACTAACATCCAAAGCCCTTCTTTGTGCTTCCAATTCCTCGGGCGTTGGAGCAACAAGATCTGCACTTCCCCTTCGAGTAACTTCACCAATAATATTTGTCACCATTTCATTAGACAGTGATTCAACAGACCTAGTACAATAAGAACTTTTCTCAGAGGGTCTTTCAGTTTCTCCAGTCGAATCAGTTATAACTTCTAGCTCAGAAGGAGTTAAATTCAGTTCAGGAAGCTCAACCTATTGGAGGAAAAAAAATAGAGAACAAAAAATATCTTAATATTGAAGAAAAAAAAAAAAAAAAATTGTGTATTAATTTTAAATGCTGAGTAGTTTCAAAATGTATTAATTTTTTGTTTTCTAAATCATTTCAGTAATAACTTATAGCAGAATGTTATTAAATGTACCAACATTTTTATTTACAGCTGAATAAAAAAGCATATTTTCCTCAATTACAGAAAAAAATTAATGTAAGGAAATAACATACCTCTGAAGTGAAACCACTCAATCTTGCGATATAGAGCCAAACATCTGAAGGAACATTACATAATTTTGTAGCGTCAAATGGCATATCTTCAAATGGCTCCAGTGAAGTAACAGGACAATCACTACAAATAATAGCAGAAGTACTAAATTATCTATATATTATATAAATAATATATAGATAAAACTCAGATGTAATATCTGGAAAATATTCTAGAGAAGAATTTCTGAACCTTTTTAAGATCATGAACCACTTAAGTACTAAATTGTATCACTTTGTAAAAATGATTGTATTTCTTGAAATTTATTATTTGGAATGTTTATTTCATTTTCATTACTGGGAGACCATAATTATTATTGGGGAGACAATGCATTCAGATCGCATAATGAGAAAAATTACATTAAGACACGTGTGTGTGTGTATACAAAGTAATATAAGTTTGGTCCAAATTTTAATAAAAACACAAAATTATGTTTAAAAAAACAAAAAACAATTAACACAGTTTTTAAAGAATAAACGGCTATATTTAAAAGTAGATTTCAAGAAAAGTATATTGGTTGTCAGATTTTCACCATTGGCACTACATATAACAACTTTAATTGGGGTGACCGACCACGTGGCGTTGGCATTATAATAGGGTGGCAACCTGTAGATAGCCCGGCGTTAATAGCCAAATTGTTGATACGCCGTTAAAAAAAAAAAAAAATAAATAAATAAAATAAAAAAAAAAAAAAAAATAATAATAATAATAATTTCGAATTGTTGTCAAGAATATCCTTTTCCAATTATTTAATTGTTTTATTTAAATTAGTGATATTTCAAACAATTGTTTGAAAGAAAGAATATTTAATTTAGTAAAATTAAATATTAGTTCTCACCTTATGGAATAATCCATATCATGCCACATTACTTTCACATTGCTCATTCCTTGTTTTAGAGTGCCGAGTATAGTAGCTTTTCGACCAGATTGCTTGTGTAGACAAAGCCCACCAACACGGAGTCCATGATCTAGTCCTCCAATAACCACCAGTGCTGGCCATACCTAAAACAAAGTTACAGAAACTAGAAACTAGACCTACAAATGATAGACAAAGAGATAATATTCTATGCTATTACCTCTTTACACAGCTGGTCAAAATCTATGTCTTTTTCAATGATCATTTCTTCACTAGCAGAATCTTTTCTCACAACTGAGTTATTGCATACTTCAGCAGCACCTAAAATAAAATGAGAGAACTCTTATTTCCGTTTAGAATATTCCAATAAACATAAAACCTTTTATATTTTATTAATTTATTCGTTAATGTCAAATAATATTTTGTAATTAATGTTATATGTCTTCTTTTTTTTTCTTTCTTAGAATTAATATGCCTGTAAGATAAGTTGATTCAAGGGGAAAAAATCATGAAGTTCTCACCATCTTTAGAGAGATGTTTTTCAGTTTCAGAATTAAAATCAATTTTCAGTTCAGGCAAAAGTTCCTTAGCTTGATTCAGTCTTTCAATTAAACATTCATTTATCTAAAATATAAATTTTTGTTAATATTTATTCATTCAATAGTCATTTCAATTACTTTAAGAAAGCGTAAAATAAATCAAAAGTAAAGTAATTAGCAATAATGTTCCAAGCTCAAAAGTCATAAACTACCATAAGTTGGTCAGATTCAACATTTTTAATTTGTACACTCTGATCGATGTGTTGTGAATGATGTTTTCAACCAATAAGTTGATCAGAGTTTACAAATTTTCTTTATACACTGGTCAACGACAGACATACGAGCAATTATTTTTGTAAATTTGTGAACAAGATAAATTATTTTCCTATTCAATAGATTACCAATAAATGCTCAGGTAATTGAAGTACATCAAATTCCATAAAATATGGGAAAACAAATTCTAACCTGCGAGCTCCAAAATTCAGTGTTATGTAACATTCTAATAAGATGAATATAAGCTTCAGCTAAGAGAACTGGTACTGGAGCGCATTGTGGGTCGCCTGCTAATAACTCTCTAGGGGCTCCACTCACTTGCATCTCATATATTTTAACCTAAAAGAGGATACTTATTAACAGAACACTCCAAAGATTATGATATGTGATAAACCAAAAGCAACAACACAGATACCTTTTCCCCAGGGTTAGTGCTGTAAAACATGACACAAGGGTACAAAGGAGAAGACGGATCAATGTCCTGAAACGCAATAATCGGTTCATCTCCATTCTTACCAAAACTTAAGGTTCTTGCATCAAGGTCGAGGACGGCTGTCACTACATCCCCTTGAGTGAAGGAAGGTAAACACAAGGGTAATTCACCTCCATGGTAGAGATTACCACTAAAAGACAAAGAAGGTAGTTAAATCATGCGCAAATAAATATATATATAATCGTGCGTTTTTAAATGTATGAATTTTGTTATCAAGTACCAAAAAGCACACTGATTGAATAATTTTCAAAAAGACTTTTTTTGTTTTTGCTTTTAGTCTCTCTGCCAAATTTGTAACAAAAAAGTCGAACATCAATCACACCAGGAACAGTCACAATGGGACATAACTAGCATGCTGAGTTTGAAGGAATTAGTTCATTCATTACATGACAGCATTAACTCATAAATTCCAGTGTTGATTAATAGAAGAAACACAAGTTTACCTGTAAGCTCGATAAAGCCACATATCAGAAGTTGTGCGATGACTGTAATCTTTGAGAGGCCATTTTGAAAGCCCTACACATGTTCCTTCATTTCCTTTATGTTCTTTAGATATCAAATATTTCCACTGATAGCACCCTAAAACAGAACATAAAATGAACATAGTTTGTATCATAAATCTTTGTTGTTGTTTTTTTTTTTTTTTTTTTTTTTTTTTTTAATAAAGTATGTTTGTATCACTTGTTTGTAATAGTGGAACAAAACACATGCTCGGAAGGCGGAGCAGGTAATTTCCGCTGAGAACTACTGAAAGTTTCCTGAGCATTATGGCACATAAATCTCAATCAAAGATCTTCCATGCCCCAGAAGCAAAGCACGTTTCAGTGAGTTGATTCCACAGGGCGGCATTAAAATAGCTGAGTCTCCATTGCTCATCTCTTCTCGTTTCTTCTAATGTGCTTTTGTTATTTCTTTCTTTATAACATCGCCCGTTACCATTTTCTCTTTATGAGCTAAGGGCCAGACATTGGTAGGCTAAAAGACTTTTTCTTTTTAATTTTGAAATATTGTGTAATGATATATTACATTCTCGAAAATATTTTTAAATTCAAATAACCATCGATATTTTGAAAAGCCCGTGCAAATCACAAACCATATATACAATTAACATCGTATTATATACGATCAAAATTAAAAATATTTTTGGACAATACTGGTGTACAATATATCCATATTAAATGTACATTCAGATAACAATAAATAAATTATTTGAAGTTACGAAAAATATAATTATTACTTTTATATATGAACGAACAAACTGCGGAAGTTAGAAAAATAAGGAAGCCAAACTTTCCCGCTCGAATAGCGTCTCTCTATTCTCAGCAGTGGTCGAGTGCGGAGCGTCTCTCTATTCCCAGCAGCCCTGGAGTGCGGAGCGTCACTCTATTCCCAGCAGTGGTCGAGTGCGGAGCGTCTCTCTATTCTCAGCAGTGGTCGAGTGCGGAGCGTCATTCTATTCCCAGCAGTGGTCGAGTGCGGAGCGTCAGTCTATTCCCAGCAGTGGTCGAGTGCGGAGCTTGAGTCTATAGCTATCCTCCGAGGAGTACGGAGTGCAGTCTATTGCTATTATTCATAGAAGACGGAGTGAGAAGACAACAGAATCCAGAATTCAAGATATCCATTCTAGGCACGAGACCTGGCAATAAAGCGTATCACATTGAAGAAGGAATTACTGAAGCGCAGTATATTGAAGCTTTATTGGAAGCAAATTAATTTAGAGGTAAAAATTATTTTTTTGTAATTGTTAATTCTTTTATTGTCATTTGTATTATTTTTGATATTGGTGTTTGTATCTCAAGATTGTCTAAAAATAAATATTATATTATTCATTCACTCGGAACTTTAATCCCTGAGATTAAGTCAAATTCATATAATAAAACTTACTCAAGTAATTAAAATCTTTTTATTTCTTTTTAAAATAAATAATCTTAACATTTATTGGCGCACAACGTGGTGCAATTCATTTTATAAATAATTAATCTTAACATTATTGGCGCCCAACGTAGACGGCCGAGTGAATTGAAATTAAAAACAGTAAATAAATATTAAAAATAAAATTTAAAAAATAATTTTTTATATAATAAAAATGTCTGATGTGAATATGGAACAAATTCAAAATAACGGTGAAGAAAATAGTGTAGAATCACCGGAATACGTATTTTTTACGCCAGGAGATATAAATATAATAGTCGAAACACGTGAAAATGAATTGCAGGAGGATGATGCAATAGCATTCAGAGAATCAGCGGGTTCCTTAGCAACGGAAATTCTATCCAATGGCGGGAATCGTACTCCCGAAAGGGATAATGAGATGCATCCTCAAGGCTTAGAAGAAATGATGAGGTTATTATTAGAACAAAATAAAGAACTGAAATTCGATTTAAGTAAGAGTATTTGCAATATTAAGCATGAAATAAATCAAAATATGGTTGAGCTAAGTAAAAACCATAAAAAATTGGAAAATAAAATAGATGCAAATGGAATAGAACAAAATAAAAAATTGGACGATTTATGTGCATATTTAAATAATATGGGTGAAAATCAAAATGAAGAGACGATAGAATTGGAAAAATCGAATGATAGCCTTTTTAATAAAAATAATATAAGTAGTGAAGAAATTATTGAGATCAATGAAAATAATAACGAAAATTTAATTAAAATGACCGAAAATGATGATACACAAATCAATAATGACGATTTAAGTGAATTAATAAAAGATAATTTAAATTATGATTGTAGTATTATTGATCAAAAATGTGAAGAAAATAAAATATTTGTTGAAACTAAAGATGAAAGTGAGTATGTTTGTTTAGTGAATGAAGATGATAAAATTAAAGAAATATTATTGAGTAATTTGAATAATAATAATGAGAAAATAAATCAAATAATTAAAAATAATATAACTAATGATAATTTAAAAAATAAAATAAGTACAGACGTTATGGATGAGAATTTGGAACAAAATAATATTAAAAAATTAGTTGATGATCATATAATTAGTTTAAAAATAATGAGTTATAATAATAATAATAATGGTAATAATCAAAATAATATAATGAATAAAAATGTTAACAACAATAATCATCTGAAAAATATGGACATCAAATTTGGTAATAAAGTAAAAATACTTTTTGAGTATCAATGTCAAAATGGGATTGAAAAAATTGCAAAATTAAATCGGCCACCACGAAAGAGAATAAAACAAATCCTTAGGAATAATTCGGACAGATGCAAAAAAGATTTTAATGATAAATAATGGATCCAGGACAATTTTTAAATGTAGTACTAGTTTAGAATTTATATCTGTTACAAAAATTAGTTTAGTATATGATTTAATGGATAATAATAATATATAAAAATTTATCATAAATTTAATAATCATATTACTTTAGGATAAGATAGTTTTGATAATGATAATGTTTAAAAATGACAATGAAAAATGATAATTTAAATTGAGAAATGATAATGAATAAAAATTATGTAACGAAATAAGTTATTGAAAATTTGAATAAATAACAGGCTGACCAATCTAATTAATAGTTCTATATTTCGAAACTCCAAATTAAAAAATTCAATTTTAAATTTATCTTTTATACCGGACTAAAAACATTTTTTTTGAAATTTTTTTTTTTAGACAGGAGTGCAAATGTAATGATACATTACATTCTCGAAAATATTTTTAAATTCAAATAACCATCGATATTTTGAAAAGCCCGCGCAAATCACAAACCATATATACAATTAACATCGTATTATATACGATCAAAATTAATAATATTTTTGGACAATACTGGTGTACAATATATCCATATTAAATGTACATTCAGATAACAATAAATAAATTATTTGAAGTTACGAAAAATATAATTATTACTTTTATATATGAACGAACAAACTGCGGAAGTTAGAAAAAAAAGGAAGCCAAACTTTCCCGCTCGAATAGCGTCTCTCTATTGTCAGCAGTGGTCGAGTGCGGAGCGTCTCTCTATTCCCAGCAGCCCTGGAGTGCGGAGCGTCACTCTATTCCCAGCAGTGGTCGAGTGCGGAGCGTCTCTCTATTCTCAGCAGTGGTCGAGTGCGGAGCATCACTCTATTCCCAGCAGTGGTCGAGTGCGGAGCGTCACTCTATTCCCAGCAGTGGTCGAGTGCGGAGCTTGAGTCTATAGCTATCCTCCGAGGAGTACGGAGTGCAGTCTATTGTTATTATTCATAGAAGACGGAGTGAGAAGACAACAGAATCCAGAATTCAAGATATCCATTCTAGGCACGAGACCTGGCAATAAAGCGTATCACATTGAAGAAGGAATTACTGAAGCGCAGTATATTGAAGCTTTATTGGAAGCAAATTAATTTAGAGGTAAAAATGATTTTTTTGTAATTGTTAATTCTTTTATTGTCATTTGTATTATTTTTGATATTGGTGTTTGTATCTCAAGATTGTCTAAAAATAAATATTATATTATTCATTCACTCGGAACTTTAATCCCTGAGATTAAGTCAAATTCATATAATAAAACTTACTCAAGTAATTAAAATCTTTTTATTTCTTTTTAAAATAAATAATCTTAACATTTATTGGCGCACAACGTGGTGCAATTCTTTTTATAAAAAATTAATCTTAACAATTGTTTTTACTTTTTTTTTAAATTGTTGAAATTATTGTTTCTAAAAATAATATCAGAAATTTCGGCGATGTTATAATATCAAAGGAACATGTTTTCTATATCCGTATCAACTAGGAAAATAAAAATAAGACCCTTCAGAGGGATCAGAACTACACAAAAGGACCGGGTTGCAAAGGTAAACCTCTATTTAATAGACTCAAATTGGATTTTTATTAACTCTAACAGATAATAAATTGACTATAGTCCGACCGCAAACAAAGGAACCAGAAGGGGCGTAGCCGGAGGAGAGCTAGACATTCCTCCAAATGGGCTCGAGGCAGCGCTTGCGCACTACCTGCAATAGAGCTTAAAAACTAACAGTTAGATATCGCAAAAATCTGTCAAAGGAGTGGCTTTCAGTCTCAAAGCAAAGAAATTGGCCTTGTCACAATAGTGGCTATCCATCTCAAATGAGTTAAGTGTTGCTATAAATTACTCTAGGGATAAGAATGGAAATGCAAAAAAAATGATGTACTTTCTGCAAGTCAGACTCTTATTTCTGTACCAACCATGTTCAAGTCCCTTTTGTGGAAGATGTGTGTAACGATTTTTTTAATTTACCTGAAGTAATTGAAACGTTTCCTAGACCATAACCTCGTCCTTGTCCATGTACTAGAGTATTACCGCCTTCAACAGTACAACACATACTTTTTTCTGGATCAAATCCTATTTCCATTACAGGCAAACACTCCTCTCCGGAGCCCCCTTGCAGAATTCCCCCAGTACTTCCTTCAAGGAAAAAAAAATTGTTAACAAATTGAGAGCAAAGGAAAAGGTAATAATGCTTAGCAAGCTTAACAAATTACCAGGGCTTGTTAATCTTTCAAGCTGCACGTCTAAATCCATTTCTTTCACATAAGCTTGTTTATCAGCTAATATTTGTGGAATGGTCCACATATTTGCAGAAAGTTGTCGAAAAAGAACTCTCACCACCTAAAAATATATATATATTTTCTTTTTATTTGATATTATAATGAAAAATGATTATTTTAATATTATTATACTATGCTTAACAGGTTATTATCTATTTGTTTTATGTATTGCAATAATATTAGTCAATATTCATTTTTGTAGGCACTAGATCTTACATGATAAAAATAATTGATTTTCTAATTTACAATAATTATCTATTTGTTGTATGTATTGCAATAATATTAGTCAATATTCATTTTTGTAGGCACTAGATCTTACATGATAAAAATAATTGATTTTCCAATTGACAATAATGCTTCTAATATTCAGTCTAGTATGTATTTACTATATTAAGGAAATTGTAGTGTATATTATACACTGTATAAGCAATATTTGTGAAATCTCCATAGTTTTAATCTAAATAGTTAATAACCTGTTTATTTTTTTGATTGATTTCATTTAATGTAAACTATCTTGAAAGATGTCCTGATACATTTTGTTCCAGGAAGTATTAATTCTAATGTAGTATTATTTTTTAATGTTAATTTTAAAAATAACAGAGAAGTATAAGAAGAGTGAAAATTGAGACAGCTACTGGCTGTCTGGATTGTGTAGGTCTGGACTACAGTATGACAGTCTGGTGGAGAGATGTATTTAAAGCGCAGTCCAGAATATTCTAGGGACTATGCTACATAAAGGCCAGAATGTATCTGTTAATGTTGTCAGGAATAGCATAGGGTCAATACACTTAACAGTACTTTTAAAATGAAAAGGTTAAGGTCTTAATGTAAATTGCAGCAACAAATTGCAAATTCTGTTATGAAAAATACAAAAGTCTTTACATTTTATTATTGTGTTTTGTAAATAATCTGAAAAAAATACCTGCTCTTTATCTTCATTGGATGCAGTTTGTTCAGGAAGAAGTTTACTAAGGAGTTCAAGGACCAGAAGTCTTGGTTTAAGAACTGTGAGATAAGGCTGTCCTAAGTTGTTCACTCCTAACAGAGCAAGAAGAGCCCCACTCCATGAACTGGTGCTGACAACTTCTCGAATTACAGGCGAGCAGCACATACTCACAAGAAGCAAGAGGAGGTCACTCAATCGGTATTCAACTTCCTTGTTGTCTTGATTTAAAGGATACCTGAAACAAATGTTATAAAAATAGGCTTACAATCACGTATTAACCCTTACACGACGAAGTACCAATATTTTGGTACCACCAATAACTATACAATGGTTACTTAATTGCCAACCTTGGTCTTCCTCTGCCGCTCGGCATTTCTATTGCTGACGAAGGCTACCAATGAGTAGCCGAAACGTCCGAAATATAGATTTTTTAAAACAAAATCATATTGAGGTTTATTTAGCCGAATCCCAACCGTTCCATCTTTACTTACTCACCAATATATTGGTGGTGAGCAGCTGTGGCCCAGACGATCAAGCACCAATATATTGGTGGTGAGTGGCCATGGCCCAAATGACGAAGTAGTGCACTTTAATGATTCACAGGAAGATATTAAGCTTATTCTGAATTGAAAACAATTAAATTTGCATCAAAATTTTCAGGGGAATAAGTTTTCTTTCAGGAGCTCATTACCAGGAATTAAAAATGAGTACTCCAACAAAAGTTTCTTTTATGTTTCTGTTGGGAATAGATATCCAAACAGAAATAGTCATTTTACAAATCTGCACCATGAAAAAAATGTTGGAGGCTTACTTGCATATTCGGTGTAAACATTTGTTAACTGTGTTTACCAGGTACATTTTGGACTTAATAATTTATATGAGTCCATCCACTGAACTCGACACCATAGCATTGGCATGTCAAAAAAGGTGATGAAAAACAAACGTGTAAGGAATTTTGCACTAATTAAAGAATATATTTAACTAATAATTGAACACCAAAATAACTTATTTTACTTAATTAATTATTTTTGTTAAAATTATTTGATATTAAGCTTATTCTGAATTGCTAAGGTAACCATTATAATTTCTATTTAAAAAAAAAAAGGTAACTTAGCAATTTTTAAGTTAAATATGATAGAGATAAATTAAATAAATCAGTTAGGAAAAGCCTAATAGTATGGAATGCAGAGCAAGAATCAGGCTGGCATATGAACCCAGATCTTCCCGTTTCACATTCATTTAAGCCATCACGCTTCATAGCTCAGCATGGCAAGTGAATTCATCCAAAGGAGTCAAACCTTCAGATAGATGGCATAGTGTCATATTATAAGAGATAGTCAATTTTATTGTCTCACGAGGCTCAAACTAGGTAAGAACCCCTAGTTGTAATAAAAGGTAATAAAATAAGAAAAAATATTTTTATTATATATTTTTATTTATTTTATAAAAATAGTAATTTTAAGGAAGAAAGTTTTAAAAACTTACATTTCTATACTGGGATCAATGATGACTGGTGTCAGTAGCTTTACTAAATTTTCTAAATATAAATGCAACACTTCGACTACACTTTTAACAATGCTTAGATCCAGTTCACTTGCATATAGCCTGAAAACATATTTAACAAAATCAGTAATGTATTGAAGTATAAATAGAAAAATAAATAAATAGAAGAAATTAAATATGTGCCAATTGTGAATATTCATACTTAAGAAATATGTAAAACAAAATTCCTGAAGCAAGCTCCATATATTTCACTGATTGTGGAACATATACCACGGGATTAGTTTAACTAAATTCAAAATTGAAAATGCTTAATATCATGTTAACCCTTACGAGAGGGCAACCTGCGAGACCTTAGAAGTGTGTACTGTCGGTGTCCTTGTGTCAGTGTAAGTTTTTAGTGTACTGTGTGAATTGTTTGTGAGGTGTACTCAGTGAATTGTTTGTGCGGTGTACTGATACTCAGGAAGGGAGGGTCGTAAAGCCCCAAGCAACTACACACATCAGTAGCTCCCTGCCTTATTATTATTATTATCATTTATTTATTACATAAATATAACAAAAAGATGTTAAAATAAAATAAAATAACTCAAACTAAAAGTACATACCCAACAGAAATAGAAATGATCCTGATGAGATTATTGCTGGCTTTCGATAATGTCAAGTTAGGATCAGTCATTGAAATAGATACAAGCGATGGCAGAAGATCACACTTGACAATATGAGTTAGCCCTTCAGGGAAATATCTTACACTTAAAATGTAAACAGTTAATGCTTGTAATTTCTGATTTTTTACTGAAAAAAGTTAAAGGTTGACTATTAAGAATGATATAAAACAAAGCAAGATAATACTTAGTAAGAAATGTTAAGATAATATACCATCATCATTTAGAACTCGTGACTTAATAGAATCTATCATTATAGTATAAATAGAATGCACAGCCTCAGTAATTTGAGATTTAAGAGAAAAAGGAACTGTTTGAATGTGCTCCATATAGTCTAGGAGCTGAGTGCTTGGTAGTTCATCACAAAGACCAAAACACCCACTCAACAAATGCTCTTGAACCTTAAACAAAACAAAAACAAAAATATAGAGGAATTCAGTAAGTGGTTTAACTACAGCACATTCATCATTAACGAAGGAAGAACAGTAAAAAAGCTTCAGTCATGCAAACTAGGGTTTTCCAAATAATCCTTAACCTGTTGGTGAGATTTGAAAAGCTTAAGAGTAGAAACTATTAGTATTCTGCTACAAAAGATTGCTATTTATTATGGAAACTTTATATTGCATTTATAAATTAATATTTATAATTTGTAAATATAAATAAATTATTTTTGTTAAAATATTATTCTAGACCTCTAATTCTGAAGCTGCTTGAATCGGAAGTTTGTATTTAAACAGCATATTATCTCGACGGCAACCGATGAAAACATCACCAAAGTTCACCAAATGGTGCTTGACGACCGCCGAATTAAAGTGAGAGAGATAGCAGAGGTTATGCACATGTCATGTTATGCACATGTCAAACGTGTCTGTTACATATTAAATGAACATTTAGATATGAGAAAGCTGTCTGCACATTGGGTGCCGCATTAGACCAAAAATGTGTTTGTATGAACATTTCCAACGCTCTGTTGGCACAATAAATCAGAGCTGTGGCGGCGATTAATTACTGTATATGAAACTTGGATACACCATTATACGGCTGAAACAGCATATAATTGCAGCATACCCGATTTCATTTCAGGGCTCGCTGAGAAAATTCCTGGCTGCACCCTGGATGTCAACGCTAATGGCCCAGAATTGTCGATGCGCCGTATAAAAAAAAAAAGTCCAAAAAGTGGACTCCAAAAAAAGCTAAAACTGTTTTCTCGGCTGGTAAAGTGATGGCGACAGTTTTTTGAGATAGTCATGAAGTTATTTTAATCGACTATCTTCAAAAAAGAAAAACCATTACAGGATCATACAATGCAATGCATAGTACGCATCATTACTTGACAAGCTGAAGGCAGAACTTGCAGAAAAATGGACACATTTGCAGAAAAAGAAAATCCTGCTTCACCAAGACAATCCACCGTCTCACACCTCAGCAGTTGCCATGACGAAAATAAATAGATAGATAAAAGGAACAACACCCGCTGTTAATTTTTCATTGTGCCTTGGGAAAAATCGTGGTTTACCATGATTTTTCTGAGGACAGAAGCAGAAAAATGGTATGGGAAATAACAAGTAGAAAAGAAACTGAGCTTACACAGTTAAGGAGTGTGGTTGAAGTAGAGCATTCCTCTGAATCTATACCACCATCGTCTTTGTCACTATAATCTTGATGTGTTTTTAAAAGCTCTAAGATTTGATGTAACGCAGTTAATCTTAGCTGAAAAGCAAAAAAAAAAAAAGAAAAAAGGGACTTTATTAATGAATAAATCCAGTGAAACCAAACATTACATTGTCTGCAGTCATGAAAAATAATCACACCTCAGCTCTTTCTTGCTCAGCAGTCATGGAGTAGAATAAAGTAGAAACTTCAGTGGAAGAACCTTTATCAGGAAACATTGTGGTACCATTTTTATTTTTGGCACTATCCAAAACAAATTCCATAACTAAATTACAAAACGCATACAATTTACAATTATTTGTTTGTTTCATCTCTTCATTCGGCCTGGAAGCAGTAAGAGGTTTAAATTAAAGACAAATTTTAGAAGGTCATTTAAAATTATTTAAATCCTATGGAGATGGCCTGGTGGCCGTGAGTGCTAAGGTATGGGTACTCGTTGCCTAAGGTTGTGGGTTTTATTACCACTAAGGTTGATGGTTTTTCTGTAGAAAAAATAAAATGTGTCACGCCTATCCTAGAAAAAGGGTGGTAACCTGTAAAAAACCTGTTCAAAAAATTTTTGTCGCTTATAAGTGGACTTTAATGTTTAATTAAATAAATCCTATGTATAACAGTTAAGGAAATAACCTAAGAAAATCAAATCTAAAGTTTATAATCAGCATATTAACTTCCTCTAAAAATAGTTCATTAGACTCTCTGCTAAAAACAAAACAGAAAATGTGTTGTCTGAATCTACATCTACAACTTTTAAAATATAAACTCTATGTAAAAACTAAAATGAAATGTAGACTATAAGACTAGTACATATTTAATGTAAAATGACTAAAATAAAATTGCAAACTGTTAGAAGTACACTGCCTCAGTCGAAAGCTATAAACTGAACTGGCAACAAGTACGTATTTGATCAAAGAGAAGGTTTACCGGGAATTTTTCTACGAACCCCGCCGGGCACCACAGGGTTGTTGGGGTGGGGATTCCACGGAATTGATGCATAAAAACTGAAGAGACGCACTTTTCATGTTTGGCCTTGACACCCCAGCCGTGCCGGATTAGAGTAAGTTTATTGTACTATTTAGTTATCTTGAATCCCCTTAAATTTTGTTAAGCTAAAAGAGTTCAAATGTAAATAAACAATGACACAAACAAAAATTGTAAAATTACCTTGATATAAAAATAGTACTCTCGTGGCTACATTTTTCTTCAGTCTTATCAAGCCAAAAAAGATTTTTTGGTCCTCGAACAGCAACTAATAAAAATATACATCTCTCTTCAACTAAAGCTGATATTTCTTTTAGTTTGCCATCACCTGAAACAAAAAAAAGTAACAAGTTTGGACGGTATTGTAATAGGCACAGGGAGGCATTAAAAACCATTAAGTACTTCTCATGTCCAAAACGTTTCTCCAATGAAGTCAAACTCCATACAAAGGATATTTAGATGGGATTTCACCTCAGCTTCTTTAATCTGAAGATGCTGAGGTGGAGTTCAAGCAAAGTATTGTATAGGTAGCTTGAATCTACTGACAAAACAAGCTATGTTCCAAAGAACAATTAAGATCCACAAATGACGCTTTAAATACAACATCTATAAAATGATTTTTGATTGCAGAATTGGTATGTTGAAATCTAGTCTTTAAATTGTTTATAAAAAAAAAAATAATCAGTCCTGCTACAGGCCTCGAAGGGCAGATACTGTATAAGTGTCTGATTCTTGACAATACTACTACTATAGAGATAACGTGATCAGTACTATGCTTCGGCTGCCAAATTTTCTTCCTTGCAGATACTCAACAAGGCTTGGTGAGCCTAGGGACAGACTAGGATCCCAACTCAGACTCCCAAACAATGACACTAGAAGATAAAATTATTAGTAGGCTTACACCAGAACATGAGTCGACTGTTCTTCACTGAGCCCAAAAATGTTTATTTGTAAACTGAAATATTAAATTAAAAATATGAACTAGTGAATATTTCAGAAAATCTATTGAATTGAAAGAATAATAGCAGTCCTAGGCAACTAATAAGAGAGAAATCTACAAACTATAAAATCATGAAATCAGTAGCCGTCATACAAAAATTATTATTTAAATTGTCAAGATAAATCTACTTACGATCAGAAAATTCGTTCTCATTTTTTTCTAAATCTTCTTCTCCCTCTTTGTCGTAACAAAGAAGAGATGCACGAAGCCTCAAAGCTGCTCTATAAAGCTCGAGCATACCTGGTTCAGTCCAATTGTCCCTGTAAAATTAAAATTTATCCCTATTAAAATGATATTTGACTACATATTTCTAAAAGTCATTCTTAAGAGAAATATAATTACGTTTTGTAAGGGTTAATGCCCGTATGTTTAATTAATGTCAATAGAAACAAACGAGTAGTAGATATTAAAGTAATGTTATCTAATATATTTCCAAGGTCAAATGTTGAAGCATAATCCCTTAAACTGGCTAGTAGTTTATCGCTTTCTACATCCTGCTCTGAAAAGTGCAAATTACCTGAAAGAAAAAGAATATAAAATTACAACAACGCATTAATATGATTATTAAAGTACTGCTTAAAATATATAATAACCTTGACAAGTATTAGTAAAGGCAGAACGCAGAAAATGTGATTCCTTCAAACCGATTGTTTCCATGTACTTATCATATAATTCACTAGGATTTATTGTTCTATCTGCCTTTGCTATTGATAAAAATATTTCAATGATGTGCCCTAAAATAAAATAAAAATAGAAAATATTCTTGAATAAATCATATTATTTAAATTTTGGTAAAAATTTTAAGAAATTTTTAAAATAAGAAACTAAAAGTCAGATTCGCAGGAACTGCTACATTTTTGGCTGTTTCTATATTACCTTTATATTTTGTGTGATTTGGAAAGCTAAGAATTGAAATTCTTAGTATTTTGATTCAAAGGAACAAAACCAACACTTCTGAAAGATTAAGCATTCTTTTCTCCGGCTGTGAAGGTCCTCTAGAAAATCAGGTTTCATGCGATCACCATCACCTTAGTATGCCTTTGCAAACCCTTTAAGATGTCTAAGGAATTACACGAAAAGTTGGTATCAGGTTGATGCTGAATCCAGGCAAAACGTATGTGCCCTCCATTGGTCAATAGAAAGAATCCATTCTTCTCCGTTATAACGCTCGGCCGCACATTTTAATGATGACATGACAGAAGTTCGATCAGTCGGGCTATGAAACTTTCAACAACCTGCCATACTTGCCGGACCTAACGATTACCACTTTTGAGTGTTTTGATAACTTACTCTAGAAGATATACGTAAGAAACCAAGAGGATTTCATAAATGCCTTCTCTGACTTCATCGTCTCCAGAGCTCCATTATATGCATTGGGCATAAATAAACTTGTTTCTCATCAGCAAAAATGTGTTGATTCTAATGGTTCTTTCTATTAATAAAGTTTATTAGAAAAAGTTGTGGTATTTTAAAGTTAAAGGTTAAAAACAGAGGTTATTTTTGCATCAATCTATACAGGGAGAGAAGAAATACGCTAAAATTAAATTAAAAAAATTAGTGAATAAATTATTACTTACTTATATCATATGTCTTTGGAAGTTCTTCTAAACCATTCGCTAAAATGGGCTTATCTAACCAGTAAGAAGTCTCTCGTTCTTGTACAGTTAATTGAGATCCAACAACCATACCACCGAAACACTGGCCTATCACCAGTCCACATGCTCTTTCTAAATCCAAGGCCCACATCCAAGACGCTTGAGACTGAGGATTAGTAGCAGTCGGTGTATTCACTTCTACAATGCAAAATAAACAAAAAATAAAAATAAGATCTGAATAGATCCCAATAAATGTAAAAATATATACATATAGCATAAATTGTCTCACCAGAATCATCAGTTTCGATTGGTAGAAGTCTGTTGAGTTTATCAAGAGGAGCCAAAATGGAAATGAGCTCTGACAACATTGGCTGTACGTAAGTCACAGGGAACAAAAGCAGTGAATGAATTAAATTAGATAATAAAAATCCTCCTAAAGAAAAATATAAAATATCTGAAACAAAAATCACAATTTTAACACATGCATACAGATTCTTAACAATAACAACATAACAATTATAAATTTTTGAAAAACTTTACCGAAAAGTTTATCAGTGACAGATGGAAAATTTGTAATAATGTCTGCCATTTTAGTAAATAATTCACCAGCCATTGGCAGGAGCATCTTAATGTGATTTTGAAGTAATTTTGTGGAAGGTGGCATCTGAAAACCATAATAAAATTATTTATTTAAAATGTATTTATGTAAATAAATTTAGATAAAATTAACTTTGAACAGCAAAAAAAGAACACATGTTTCCTTTCAACAGAAAAGTAAGACTCATGTAAGGTACCCGGGGAGGGTTTACCTATTAACCATTATGTAAGAGACCTTAGACCACCCTACAGTAGGTCTGTAAATTCTGGAGTGTTATAGGTGTAGTCAATGCGCCCACAATTTCATGAATTGACATTTTATCATTATATTTTTTGTTTTGTTTTTCATATTATTGAAGTTTATTTGTTATAATGGCTTTTCCCTTGAGGCAAAAAACTAGTTTTATTATTTAAATAGGCGGAAGGTCATGGATAAGCTTCCGCCTATTTAAATAATATATTAAAAAAAAAATGGGGTGAACACTTTAGTGAACCTGTTTTTCTTGAACAATGGGTGAGAGACGAAAAATTGAGGGCGGGGTTGGTACCATTTCCAGGGTACGGAATACCAACAATTTAGAACTTGGCATGGTTTTAGCCAAGTAAAATGCTCTTACACCTAAAATAAAGTATTTTTTATTAACTAAGTAATCTTACTTAATTTATTTTTAAAGGTTTCATGTTTGTGATCTCTCTACCATTTTTTATATGGTGTAGAGTCGACCACTGGCGGTAAAGGACTGCAGAGACTTGTGAAATGTTAACTTGAAAAATCAGAATTTATTACAAAATGCATAACTCTATGGAGGGGGGTGTAAAGCCAAAACTCAGGAAACATATATGGTTAGTGGGTTACTTAAATTTTGATTGATTGAGGAAATGATGAATATGATGAGCTGCTGATGAAGGCTGGACTGTTGATGGTTGAACTGTATCTTTAGAAATAATAAAATTAAGTGAGGTACCTGGTGTCTTGAATATTGTTTAAGCACTCCCTGCTATATGCTGAATTTTTTCCTTCATGCTTCTCCAGATTAGTGATGGGCTGGCCAACTCCATCCCTGCTCCCTTTGCTTGGCCTTCGTGGCTAGGATATTTACTCCTCCATAATTTGAGGGTAAAACTTGGGGAGAAAAAAACTAGTGATGCTCCGCACTGCCTGCCTTGTCTGACTATATCTTCTGGCTTGTTTCTTCATGCACATTCATACTGTCGTGGGCAGGTAGTTCCCAGGCACATGGCTAGGGTGCAGCACTTGACGGGGGCATACTTCTCAAAATGAACGGCGTTCCGCGAACATTTCATGACACATTTTCCCGACCAAATGAAAATTTCGGGGGCTGCAGCCCCCTCCCTTATATACGCCCATGTTATAAATAGGAGTGTTACAACAAATGTTTACAGTATTTATATTAAAAAATATTAATAATATTACATTAAAGCCGATTCCTTAAATAGTGAAATATTACAAATAAAAAAATTATATCAGAATTTAAAGTAAAAATATTGACAAAAGCTGAAAATACCTGTTTATGTGGTTCAACAAAAAAGGCATAAGCCAGCAAATGAATGTGGAGAGAAGTTAGCAAATCTCTCAAATGACAAGATCCAGGGAGTCCTGATCGCCAGCTGTTCTCATCACTTTCTTCGAGGCAGGACTCAATGCTACTTAAAACCTCCATCTAAAATTAAAAAAAAAAAAATTAAAATATGTCTGCAAACTATTTCATTTGACCATTGCGTTTATAAGCTAATCTTGTAAATCAAATAATATTATATTATTGACAAGCAAAATTTTGTTTCAGATAAATTAATTTTCATTTAGTAATGTGGCCATGAGAGTTAAGGCGGGAGCACTTAACACTCTGTGCCGTGGGTTGGATTCCCCCTAAGGGGTGGTGGCTTTTCTTTAGAAAAAAGAAAAGGCATCAGCCCTATCCCGGCTGTAAAAGGGTGGTAACCTATAAACAACTTGTCCTAAAATTTGTAGTTAATAATAATGGGTGTTAAAATTTAAATAAATAAATAAATTTTCATTTAGACATAAATTTTACATGTAAGGACATACAAAACCAATATTATACTGATGGTTCGGACTTATAGAAGAAGAAGAAATTCTTTATTTAAAATAAATAAAGTATGCTGCCCAATTTTAAAGGAAAATCTTCTTCAATGGAACTTCATTTATGTTTTCCGTAGATAAAAAACAAAAAGGCTGGAGCTCCAAAAGATCATTTCATATCTTCTTGGCTGAGAATTTGTTCACAGTAAAATTGCTGAACTAATTTAGTCCAAACTTTTTATTGATATTATGCTGCCGCAACAGATCTGATATGGGTAACACCAACCAAGGAAATGGTTTTTATCCCAACCAATCAGGACCACTAGCAAGAAAGGAGACAGGTCTATTATGAATTTAGGGGGGAAAATACAAATAGAAGTAGTATGAATCTATAATCTAGATAATCTTTTAAATTTCAAATTCTTGTGACTTTGACATCAAATAATACTTAAATCCAATGTTTTGCTATACATGCCACAAGCTTTAAAAAGGGTTAATTATGGAAGCCAACAAGAACCAATTATTTATTTTTAAAATCCATGAAAATACATTGTTTTGATTGAAAGGAAATACATTATTTGTACTTACAGTATTTAGACTGAGATTCTGCACCAAAGTTTGCAATAAATCTTCAACTAATATATAGTCCCGAGATTTTTCTATCACATTTTCTGATTCTTTAATACCACTCAAAGATATAAGAGATGAAAGCTGGCTTCTTTCTTCGAGACTAGTAACTATAATACTTAAAAGCATTTTCTGAAAATAAAAATTTTAAACACGCATTAATATATCTTTGACTATAAAAAATACAATAACTGGAATAAAATAGTCTTCACTCACTTGGCCTTTACTTAGATGTGATCCATAGGGGAGAAGTGAATGCAATAATTCTAGCCTTTCTCTTAGAGGTGGTAGTAATAACGAAGCTCCAACAGAAAGACATTCAGTAACTATCATAGCTACCGATTTTGGGAGCGATATATCTACAAGTCTAATAAAATACACATTTGATTAAAATAGAGATATTTTTTTACTTTCTTAAGGCATTAGGAATAAATTATAAATCACCTAAATAAATATCTTCTTAATGGGTTAGCTTGAGCGCCAAATATCAGAGATGTATCAGATCCAGCAATGTGAGATAATGATAGATGAGCACATAGTAATCGTAAACACAATATAGCAAATTCTTCATGTTCCCTAAAAGTGGATTTTCTTCATGAAAATAATATCGCCTATCTTCCATAACACACTTTACTTATATTCCTTAAAAAGTTATTCCCAAAATAAAAATATTATTCAAAAGATACAAAATATTAGGTAAATTCTCAGCTGATTATGAGGTAGAATATTCATGATTTAGTTAAAAAGATAATGTATTTTCCTTTGAGGTTATATATTTTTTCAAAAAACATTACTAACTCATTATTGTACAAATTACTTACTGATGACTGGAAAATGGTTCTTGTAGAGTCCCACCAAACGAAGAGCAGTATTTTTCAAGAAATTCAAGTAGTAAAGCAAACGTTCCTTCTCGTAGTTCCACACAAAAAGGACAATGCCAAGCCACAGCTTGCCTAACGCCAAGAACATAAGCAAACATTTTTTTTTAAATAAAAGACAGTTATAAAAATAATTATGCATATCAGACAGGGATATGCATTGATACATTACATTAGGTTTTCAATTAATTTAGGCACTATAATGATAAATTATGCAATTATTTAATTCAGACAATGATGACATTGCAAAATTCGCTAAACTTGCATCTGCAGCAAGTTTGTCGGTTAGATTAGAGCAGGTCCCAAGACATACCTGTCAGTTGGAGGAGCAGTCCAAGCAATGGCATGTGATGTTCCCGCCGAAATCTGGCATATTGATACAGAATCAAGACTAGTCACACGTCTAGGACGATAGACTGGTGAAGAGAAATAGCCCAGACCACACTGTCCCATGGAGTTATTTCCCCAAGCAAGTAGACCGGAGTCATGAGTCAATGCCAGGACATAAGTATCTCCGACTGCTATGTCAACGACATGGGTTGAAGCCAAATCTTCTATAGGCGTAGGGACTAAACGAGTTGATTCAGAATTTCCTGTACCTAAGCCTGGTCCTGTGCCCCATGCGAGAACCTAAAAAGAAAATAAATTTAATGAATATGTAAATGTAGCCTTGGAAAGTGCAATTTGAATATTCCAGCAACCACCCAGGACATTAATTTTCCCAGACACCTTTTTGTTACCAGTAACAGAGTAAAAAATACACATACAACACTATTCACATATTTTATTATTTAAAAAATGATATGTATTCCTCCAAGATTTTGACCCTTTTTGATTTGACATTTCTAAACATTATTTTGACATTTCTATACATTGTTTATAATTTAATAATTTTTTTAGCATGTGGTGCTGTTAGAAAAAGGAAATTGGGTACAATGTTATGTTGCATTCCTTCCAAAATGCGCATTCTCAGAAACAAAGAGAAGTAACGTTCAAAAGAACTATGAAGAAGGGCGAGGAAGAGCCCAATTGATGAAAGTCATTGCTCGTCTTCAAGCCAGATGTAGTAAAAAGGACAACTAAATGTATTCTAGGTGTGAAACAAAGAACCATTAGTTCTTCTAAAACCTCCTAAATAGAACCATGAATTGATCTTTTGTAGAAGTCATCCGCATTCAACGCCATAACTCGTAATACACCGAGAACTGCTGGACAAGTCAACAGCAAGCAAGCGCACTTTAGGGTTAAAATACTTTATAGAACAGCAAGCTGCACTTTTTTTGATTTAAAGGAACTTATAGTACTCATACTTTCACTTTGAAAGGTTTAATTTCCTATAAATCCAACAAGTAACCCCTTGGAGTGGTTTTATAGAATGCTTAACTCTGGTGTGACTCAGAAAGCTTACAATAGAAACCCATAATACGTTCGATGGGACAAAACCAACTTTCCTAAACCAGTTTTTCTCCAACTGAAGCCGTCTTATCGAACTTTCTTTCTTAACTTTTTTTTTGTAGGAAAATGATTAGGCTTTTGAATGGCGGGTTTATCTCCCTACAAAAGAACCTAACGAGGAAACACATTAAATTGGAGCAACTTTTTCAGAGCGGGAGAATTATTGATGAATTTTATTTTGAAAACTCCAATTCTCAAGTGATATATTTTCTTGGGTTATCACTTGTCATGACAGTTGGACTGTCATGAATAGGTACATAACTATTCCCAATGAATACTACTGGAAAATGGCGTTTGGGGCGAAATTCGCGAAAAAAAAATCGTAAAGCTTACGTTTTTGAGTTCATAAGCTTGTAAGTACTCGTTTTATATGCTTCTTGGGCTAGGAAAAGGAATGAACCCATTTTCAAGGCGATATCTTTAACCGTTTTCGAGAAAATTGGAAAAATAGTTTTTGAATACCGTTTTTGGTTTGGGTACTTTGAATCATGGGATTCAGTCGAAACATTTTCTGCATGTTCGAATTTCATCAACACTAATATGTTGAAATTTTGGTTAGGTTTGGAGTTAAGGAAGGGTTAGAATAAAATATTTTATTAACAGGCATAAAAAGTTTTGGTAACTTTGTATACTTTCCTTAATATCTCGAAAAAGGTTGAGAATCTTGGTAAACAGAAGGACACCATTAGAAAGCTTACTAAATGCTCTGCAAAAAAGGTTCTAATGAAAGTTTTGATTAGGCAATGTCAATCGGACAAATAAGAGCTTAAAACTTTAAAGTAATTGATTTCGCTTATTCGAACTGTTATTTTTGTCTTTGATTTTGGTACTTAGAATTATGGGATTCAGTTGAAACATTTTCTGCATGTTCGAATTTCATCAACACTAATATGTTGAAATTTTGGTTAGGTTTGGAGTGAAGGAAGGGTTAGAATAAAATATTTTATTAACAGACATAAAAAGTTTTGGTAACTTTGTATACTTTCCTTAACCCTTTCCATGCTATGCACAAATATATTCGTTCTCTAAAAAAATGCTCTGAGTGCGAAGCACAAATATATTCGTGCAGCCGGGACATTCCTCAGAGTGCGACACACGAATATATTCGTTTTCATATTCTTTGTATAATCTCTGCTTCCAGAAAGCCCAGAGATCTCTTGTATCACGCTGTAAAACTAGTCTAGTTACTTAGCTATCCGTTAGATAGCAGAAGAATTTCTTTATGTGTGTTTTTCCCGGTTTTATTGTGAGTGGAAGCTAACTTTAGCTCGAACGGAGAGTCCTATACCACCTAAACGGTCCATTATCATCAATTCAGACTGTACCAAGGCGGCTACCTGCAGGGGTTGGGTTGTTATTTCTATTGTTTGCAGACACTTTACTAAAATTTGCCAAACCTTTTCCCACCTTTAGGCTAAATTAGGGGTGGGGAAATATGACCCTAACAAATATTTCTCAGTACTAGTTTTGGTTTATTATTTATTTTTATATTTATAAGTATATTATTAACATTTTTGCTATGTACCTACTATTTCTAATTCATTAATTTATTATTATATTACTATTTACTAATATACTACTTATTTTTTTTTTTTTTTTTTTTTTACGGCGCATCTACATCTAGGCCATTAGTGCCTATACTACTTATTATAAATAAATTTGTTTTAAAATAAATACAAAACACAAATTTTAAAAAAGTGTTGTTTTTTTCTCCAGCAAGTAATTATTGGTTTATTAACAGACATAAAAAGTTTTGGTAACTTTGTATACTTTCCTTAATATCTCGAAGAAGGTTGAGAATCTTGGTAAACGGAAGGACACCATTAGAAAGCTTACTAAATGCTCTACAAAAAAAGGTTCTAATGAAAGTTTTGATTAGGCGATGTAAATCGGAGAAATAAGAGCTTAAAACTTTAAAGTAATTGATTTCGCTTATTCGAACGGTTCTTTTTGTCTGTTTTATTCCTTGTTATTTTTAAATTGCTTATAGTTGGATAATGTATTTGACAATAAAACAGATTAAGTAAAATGAATGAATGAATGAATAAATATAGCCTTTATTTACAGAATAGTCGTAATAAATGATTTAAATAAATACAATTAGTTACAATACATAATTTTGCTTTTCAATAAATAAATAAAAAATATAATACTTCTTTTTTAGGTTTATTTACACATCTGAAGTGACTATTTCTGTAGGGCCTCCCAGGGTTCTGGGGTAATAGTCTGCCTTCCCACGGGGACTAGTCCTGTCGGGAAGTGGAGTCCGCTCTGTCTTCCTTTCCCTTCCTCCAAATCTCCTTCCATCTGGTCCTGTCCCTAGCGTACCTCATCCACTCGACACCTGCCTTGTTCCTCATTAAATCGGCCCATCTCTTCTGTTGCCTTCCTCTTCCTCTTTTCTGTCCGTATGGGATCCACTCAGTGGCCTGCTTTGCCCACCTGTCATTATCCTGCCGAGCAACATGCCCTGCCCAGGCCCACTTGATCCTTGTTGCATGCTGTAGGAGGTCCTTCATTCCTGTCTGTGCCCTCATATGTCTACTTGCTATTTTCTCCCTCCTTAGTACGTTGAGAATGCACCTTTCTGTCGATCGCTGCCATATTTGTAATTAACCCTCCTGAGCCTTAGTAAGAGACCATGTTTGGCACCCATAGCATATGACCGGCAAAACGCACTGTTCAAAGGCAAGCCTCTTCCACTCCATGCTGAAATTCCCCTTCATAATAAATTTAAGCTCCCAGAACTTCTTCCAAGCTTAGATTCCTTAGATGTCCTCCTCCGGATCTCTTTTGCTGTACTATTTTGGAAGGAAACGAGTTGTCCCAGGTATACATACTCATCCGTATAATCTAAAATGTTTCCCTCTAGGGCTATCTCTATTTTTTCCCGATTAGTCATAATTTTTGTTTTTGAGTAGTTCAGCCTTAACCCCACTTTCTTGCATTCGTCCAAAAGTTCACCTAACAGACTTTTTAAATCTTCTAGGTTCTCTGCCAGGAGGACAATGTCGTCAGCAAACTTGAGGTTACTTAGCCTTTTCCCATTTATAGTTATACCCAAGTTTTCCAGTTTGGGGCATCTCCTACTGACCATTTCTAAAAGATTTATGAAAAGAGGAGGTGATGCATTATCTCCTTGACGAACACCTTTTTCCACAGGGAAAGTAGGCCCGATAAGGTCTGTTGCTATGAAGGCTTCATTTCCTCGGTAGAGATCCCTCAGTACCTCAATGTATGCCGCTTCTACCCCTGCGTCTTCCAGGGCTTCGAATATGCTTGAATGCTTTACCGAGTCGAAGGCTTTCTTAAAATCGATGAAGCAGAGATACAAAGGTAGCTTATACTCCTTCGACTTCTCGATTATTTGATTGAGGGCTTGAAGATGGTCGACCACAGAGTACCCCTTCCGGAAACCTGCCTGTTCAGAAGTTAGACTTCTTTCCAATGTTGGAGTAATTCTGTCCTTTACTATTTTGGTAAAAAGCTTTGAGACAACGGAACAGAGAGAGATGGGGCGGTAGTTTTCAATGTTTCTTTTATCACCCTTTTTTGGGAGTAAAATAATTTTTGTCTTTTTCCACTCCTTTGGTACTTTTCCGGTTTCAAGAATCTGATTAAATAGTTGACAAAGTTCTCTTGACAACACCTCTCCACCCGCTTTCAGTTGTTCGTTTGTTATTCCATCTGGACCTGGGCTCTTTCTTGTTTTAAGGGACTTCACAGCCTTTTCGACTTCAGATATCAGTACGCCGGGAACTTCTCCAGTTATTTTCCGTCCCTCCCTTCGGTTTGCTGTTGATGTGTTGTCTGCATAAAGCTCTGCAAAAAAGTTCGTCGCTTCTGTTACTATTTCCTGTCTCTTGGTTAAGGGCTTTCCTTCTTTGCTGTGGAGTGAATACTGCCAATATTTACCTGGAGACACTAAACCTGGTAACACTTTCTTCAGCTGTCGAAGGGATTTACTGTTCTCTAGTGCTTCCATCACCACTCTCTCTTTGTAATCTTTCAGATCCTGTTTGATTTTGCTCTTGATGAGTTTGCTGATCGAGGATAGCCATTCTTGCTCCTCGGGACTCTTCTCTTCTTTTGTTTTTAATTTAGCCTTTTCTCTCATTAAGTTTCTTGTGTCGAGCGAGAGTTTACTCCGGGAGACTTTCTGAGATGCTTGTAGTGTTCTATTTGTCTGTTCGATTGCTTTAATAATAGATTCATACCTTCCTTGGACAGTACAGCTTGCTTCTTTATGGTTTCCTAGCTTAATTTGTAAAATATTTTGGAAATTTAACATTTCCTCTACACTTTTAGTATCAAGGGTTCTGGCTTTTACACGAAAGGGTCTCTTCTTCTTCATCCTGCTGAGAGAAAATTCTCCCCTGACCATCCTATGGTCGGAATCAAATGGAAGGTTCGCCAATATTTCTATGTTGGTCACCACATCTATGTGGTTCGTAAGGATGAAATCAATCTCAAATTTGTGATCCCGAGGTGATGACCAAGTCCATTTCTCTTTAAGTTGTCTGTTGAAATATGTATTCGATATTTTTAGTTGCTGGCTAAAAGCGAGATTTATTAGTTTCTCCCCTCCGCTATTTCGTTTGCCGCAAGTCCTACTACCCATAATGCCTTCTTCTCCATCCAGCCTTGAGCCGATTCTTCCATTAAAGTCCCCCATTACGATGATGTAGTTGTTCTTTCTTTTTAATCCGCCTAGAACATCTTCAAGGTGAGAATAGAACTTAAGTTTTTCTTCTTCTTTGGCAGAGTTGGAGAGTAAACCTGAATAAGAGTAATAATTTTATTTTTACCTATATTTACACTAAGCAGTGCAATTCGATCACTGATTTCATTGAACTCCACTATGCTTTCCTTTATTCTTGGATGTACTAGGAACCCAACTCCATAAAGCCCTCTTTGGGAGGAAGTGTGCATCAATAGTGTTCCATTTGGCCTCTCAGTTATAGAACAGACTTTCCTTCTTACCTCTGCTAGCCCTATTATGTCCCATTTTATATTCTGTATAGCATGCTCTAATTCCACCATCTTTTCCTCGCCGAGTAAAGTCCTGACATTCCAAGTTCCGATATAAAAGGGATCAGATTTCAGTTTTTTCTTGATTTGCTAGCTATTAACACCTTCTTTAATATCCCCTTGTGTTTGCTTATCCTTGGATATCTGAACAGAGTCTTTGTTTGTATTTTGAAAAATGTTCTTATTCATATTGCAGCTTTTACTTCCTTCTCCTTCACCTTCTTTTTTAGAACCCGTTTTTGGATAATAGCGCTCCAGACTGTTGGTTCTAAGCCTATTTCCAAGTAAAAAATAAGAAGATCAATTTATTGTTAAAAATGTAGCGTTCAAAGAGAGAGATCCCAAGGCTTTCCAAATGCCTCTGAGCGGAGGCCTTTCTGGCCGACTTATTTGGTTTTTGTACTTAAAATCATGGAATTCAGTTGAAACATTTTTTGCATGTTCGAATTTCATCAAAACTAATATGTTAAACTTTTGGTTACGTTTGGAGTTAAGGAAGGGTTAGAATAAAATATTTTATTAACAGACATGAAAAGTTTTGGGAACTTCGTATACTTTCCCTAATATCTCGAAAACGGTTGGGAACATTGGTAAACGGAGGGTTACCATGCGAAAGCTTACTAAATGTTCTACTTCGTGTTAGCAATTTTCATGAAATAAAATAAAAAATGTTTAGTTCTATTTTAAGTTATGGGTGACACCTATGGATGAGAACGGATACGTCTTAAGATGACACAGTTCCTGCTGAAAGAGAATGTGAAAGAGAACACTGTGTCGGGTCATGCCCGGGTCAAGCTACCAGGCAGGTAGGCTTTTATTGCACTTCATAAATTAAGAGTTGACAGATATTTTACCTGTAGTAAGTCATGCAGCCAAATGCTATAGTAGAAATATAATTATATTTTGAGGTTGTATGTGGCATAGCACATTAAAATATAACACTCCGTTCTAATTTTCTTGTAGAATTTTGTTTAATTGCATTTAACAGTATAATGAGTAGGTACGTGTTTTTACTTGCATTTAACACTAAAATGGATATATTAGTAAAGCAAGTTAAGTCAATTAGAAACATATTCGTAGTAGAGTCTTCGAAGAGCGAAACTTGGAACGGCAGAAAGAATAATTTCCGCTTAGGATAGTTTCTTGTGCCTTGCCGACGATCTTGCTTTTCTTTGGAATATGTGATTACATTAAGAATGATCTAAACAAAGTAATAACTGTTTCTATTCTAGGTATACAAAATGAAACTAGGGATATGAATGGAACCGCGCTAAGATGATGCAGTTCCTGCGAGTCGGACTTTTTAGTATATCCTACGCTGTAAATGAAACCAACAAGTTATAGATTAATTTTAATTTAAACATATAAAATACTTACTGATCCATTGCAAGTCAATGCTATAGAAAAGTGACTTCCAGCAACAACTTTCCTCAAGTAGAGCCCTACAAGAGCATCAATTACTTTAGGTCTCATGACATTCACTGTGTCACCATGCCCCAATTTGCCACCTTCACCAGAACCAAATGACCATACTGTTTTACCGTCAGCAGATAGGACTAAAGTATGTGTGTTCCCACATGAAACAGAGCCAACTCCTGAGAGATCAGACACTAGTGTAGGCGTATTATGACTAACAGTGTCACCATGGCCTGAAAAGTATAAAACCATCAACCATGAAAATAAGGAAACAATCAAGCATACAGAATCAGGATCTGGCATGCGCATGCAAGAAGACTTGTGAAGGAATACTGAGCTGAAGAAGAGGAAACCTACAAATGTAATTGGAAGAAATTACAGTAGGAAATCAAAATCTGCTCAGAAGCTGCTTTCATTTACAGAAATACAATTGTTTTGAATTATTAATGAAAAAAAAGTAAATTAAGTAAACATCTAATGATTTGTACTTGAGCTAATCACCATGATGCAAAGCTCTTAACCAAAATAAATAAATCCCGGAATCTTACAAGTAGTGAAAATATGGCATATTGGTCAATGAGGAATCTGCTTTCTTGGAAAGATAGGCAAACTATCCTAGAGAGGATATTTGTCTTTGCATCAATGTCAAAAGAAAGTCTCTTCTTTATAGGGAGAAGGAATTACACAAATTCTTCATGTCAAAATTCAGGATAGGATAGGATAAAGGAAATAAATTTTGTATTTTCCAAGTCCATTCTAATACCGGATATTATCTTACCAAGCCTTCCGAATTCCCCTTCTCCCCAAGTGTAGAGATAACCTTCAGCAGTCACAGCTGCACTATGTCTGAACCCAGCGCAAATGTTAATTACATTCCACCAACCTCGTCCACCAATCATCTTTGGTTGTCTCTGAGTAGTGGGATTACCATGTCCTAGTTTTCCGTAATCACCTTAACAACAAAATATTTATAAGTAAATATAATCTAAAAATAATAAATATTAAATTAAGATAGAAACATGGGTTATCATCTCATTTTTAATCAATCCAAAGAAACAATAAACTGATCACCCACATTCCATAAACTTTTATTAAACTACCTATTCTGTCTGTATTGTGGTAATTGAATCTACAATAAATATAAATACATATATTTATACTCTACTACTGAACCAATCTCTCACCATATATAAATTTAAATATATATATATATATATATATATATATATATATATATATATATATATATATATATATAAAACCTCTGCACAAATATACTTAATTTATTACTGAGATATAGACTATGTTATTCAGGCTAAATAGAGAAAATTCTAAGGAGAAATTAAAAAAATTACCATCGCCCCAGCTGTACACATTTCCATCTTCTGCCAATGCCAGTGAATGACCATCACTACCTTTCGATGAAGATACTCGTTTAATTCTTGAGTCGAATACAACACGTTTAAGTGTAGGCTGATCATCTGAATCACCTAAGCCTAACCGTCCGTAACTACCTTTCCCACAGGCTGTAACTTCTCCATTATTATGAACAACAAAAGTGCAATACTGACCAGCTTCTATCTAAGAAAAAAAAAAGGTTTAAGAAACATGCACTTAATAATCAAAATAGAGTAAAATTACAGATGAGTTTGTGGAAATAAGATTTTTTTCTCACCAAGATATTTAGAAGAACTTTCTCTCTCTCTAATAACCTACTTGAGGGGGATATTATTCTGAATATAACAGACAATTGTATTTTGTTTATATATAATTTTAATTACATATATCAGATTTTATTTACAAAGTATTTTCATATTAGTTTTTAAAAACGATTATTGATGTCCAATGAGTCGAAGTTAAATTTCTTGTTTGAAAGTATAGTGATAAGAATTGAGTGCTGAGTTTAACAAATTAACAACAAATTTAATAACTGTTCTCGACGTATTCCTCTTTATTAAAATTTTCGCTTATAACGAATAAATTTTGACAGTTTCACACGAGATATTTGATGGATCTCACAGTAATGTCCAGTTAATTCCTATCACAAACTATTCAACAACTCTCTGCAGAAAATATTAATGGCAAACTTGTTTTTCTATTGACACCTTTATCTTATAAGGCTGTGCACACATACGACTAAGTACGGCGATGAAATGTTATTAATAAAATAAAAAATCAATATTAGAGCAGTATTCTACAACTAATTAGGTATACAAAAAAATGTTAGTTCAAACGTGATTAAACACCTTCGGTTTTAAGGGTCCCCCCCAAAAAAAAAACATGCCACTCAACCAGCACAGCTACATTGCCTTATTTATTTCTGCCTAAGTTATTATATAAATGTCATTGGTTGAATGAAAATCGGAATTATAAATTATTATATATTTATAATGGCAAAAACATTTTAAGACTTAGCCAGCCTCCAGTGCGAAATTGGAAAATATTTTAGAAATAACCAACAATATATTTAGGAAATATGTCAATTATTCTTTTCAGTACCAAAAGTATTTTAAAGCGGCATAAGTACTTTAATATTAACTTCCATATAACGTTTTTTATATTTATTTAGAATTATAACTCTTGAATTTATACATACCTGTCTAACATTCATAAATGCAGTTGATTTTTTAGGAAATGGAATTTTTTCAGTCTTTTCTTCAGCAAGCTGGTGAGAGGAATTGCTTCCCCAAACAAAAACTTCACATTTATCTTGTTCGTTTTGGGAAGGTTCACCGGAATGTAACCCCCAACCCATAGTATAATCACAAGCCAAGTTAACAACCTGTAGAAATAGAAATTTAAAAAAATAAATCAACTGAAACTTAAAGAGCCACAGATATACATGACTTAAAACGACTCTTAGTCATAACTAAGAAGAAGTGTACCTTTTAATATGGATAAATTTTAAATAAATGTTTGCAATAAGGATAACTAATTGTGATAATTAAGTAACAAGCAACAATGAATTATTTAAATTTCAATTCTAGTTTGAAAATATTCATGTTGCTAAAAATGACAACATATTACGATTTGATCCTTTAATGTTAAGAACTCAGAGATTAACTTAATTATTTAGAGATCTCAATAATTAATATAATAAAAACTTACAACATGCATAATCAGCATGGCAGCTTTATGCAGAGGAATTGTTGATTCACAATTATCTAATTTAGGAATATAATTGGGTCTCATATTAGATAGAACAGACAAGAAGAATGTTTTATCCAAATAACTGTCAGGACCAGAGCACTTCAAAGCCATAGTTATCCATTCGAGAAGGTGTGGAAGAGATCCTCTTTGAACAGCAATTGCCAGAAGTAATTCACAACACAGTTTCCGATCTAGAAATTAATTTAATAAAAATAATAATAAAACAAAATAAAGCAGCTTAGCAATTTATTTTTTAGTTAGAAAATATAGAACACTTAAGAACCAGTAAAAGAAAAACATTACCTGCTCTAGTAGCTCCAGAAATTGGATCAGCAGTTGCGGTAAGAAATTGGCACACTTGAACAAGGGTTTCTGATCCCAAAGGAGACAGTTGATTTTCATTAGCCAAAGAAAGGACAGGAAGAGAATTCACTACATCTAATGCGGTTTTAAGAACTTCACTGCATAAATTAGTTTGAGGACCACCTGGAAATAATTTAAGTAATTTTTGTTAAATTTTGTTTTAGATTAAACATCAACTTTTTTCAAGTTTTTTTTTTTTTTTTTTTTTTTTTTACAAGGAAGTAAAAATTGCTAGTAACGGGCAATTAATAATTTGTTTTTGGAATAACCCAAGGGGCAGACACAAGTTCATTATACAACTCATCTTTCTCTTTAAATGGGTGAGACTTTTGCTGAGTTCTGTTACAATATAACAAAAATCCTAACCGTTAGGGGCATATTTGTAATTTGCCCTGTTCCTCAGATGGATCGATTTTGCTGGTTAATGAACTTGTCTAATCGTTTGCTTAGGTATTATATGTAGCCATAAAATCTGTAATTGTGTTTATTTTTTTCGAAAGGGAAAGAGGGATCACAGGTTTAATTCATTATTATATTAAGCAATGGATATGATTTCATGATATTAAAAATTCTCCATTTTCTATTCTTCAATAGCAAGTATAATAAAAAATAAAATAAACTATTCGTTCAGATCTTGAAATATAATAAATGCAGATAACAAATAAATTACCTGGCAACTGAGCATAGTGCCAACTTTGCCTCAACAATGCAAACAAAAGAGAGAGCCCAGACTTAACAGCTACTTCTAAAAGCGCTTGAGATCCACTTAAATGCTGCCTTTCACTTTGTACGACGGATGACGAAATAGGTTCCTTGTCGCTTGAACGTAAGCCAAGCTTTAACTAAAAACAAATGGAATAAATAAAAGTATATACAAGAATTATTACTCATAATATTGATCTGTAGTAGGATGTATATTTGTTTGTGTACAGACTTTCTAGGACATTCTTTCTTCCTCAATGAAAACAACAATTTCTGGGGGGGGGGGGGGGGGTCACCCTATGGTCTAGTGGCTATCGCCAACGATTCTTATGCAGAAGATGCGGGTTCAAGTCCTGCCTGCAGCAAGCTGAGCTCTTTCATCTTTGGGCCTGCAGAAAGAATTTCCTGTACCACCACAGATGTTTAGAGTGACAGGCAACCCTGTGCTAATTGCCTAGATGCAGATACACGGTAAAAAAAGAAAAATTTGGAAGAAAGTTCCCTGCGCCCAACAAAATGTACAATAACCAAATGCCAAATAAGAATCCATACCAATAAAGGTTGAATAAGTGGCAATTAAATCTGAAACAAGCAGCAATGTATTATAGCCTTTTATTATCAAGCACTTTTTTTTTTTTTTTTAATGATGATCCAGGAAAATAAATCTAAACGAGTAACTCCAGATTATCAATATTCAAAGGATTTTGGGTTTCCTTTATATTGACCCTCTAAATAGTAATGTTTTTACATTTGATGGATTATTCTTTTTTTACAGGGGTTAATCATTATTAATCCACTTTTGTTAAGTGTGAGAGAGTGCAATTTTCAGCAATGGTTTAAAAAAATCCAAGAGGGAGACTTCAGTCTTAAAAACAAGAGTTGTGGCATGCCTTCTTCTCTTGATGAGAATGTTTTGTGCTGTTTGGTCAAGAAAAATGCAAAAGCAACTATTTTTTTAATGGTGTATCAACTATTCGCCTATTAGTGCCGCGCACCTACAGGTTGCCGCCCTTCTATAATGTCGGTCACCTATTCAGGTACTAGGCATGTCTGAAGTTTCTTAACTTCGGTGTTCGAGGGAAACCGATGTATTCAATGTGGCTATGGCCGTTGCTGCCAGAGCAACTGTTCACAAACTTGCAGGGAAACTCACAATTAGCAAATCAGTTGTAAGTTATCCCCTCAAGGCAATAGGAAAAGTGAAAACGTTCAAAACAATAATTGAAAGTCACAAGCTTTAAGCAACCAACAAAAAAATCATCTTTATAAAATTTGTGCTGCCCTTCACAATCTCTAAGACTGAATTTACAAGACAGTTGCTCAACAAAGAAGAAACAGCACAATATTTTCCAAGGCATCCAACATATTAAATAATAGGTGATGATTTTAGCTATAAAATCTAATGCCCTAAAAACAATAAAAACTTTCACGCTTCATCGGACCATACAGCTTATATTGATCTCCGATATTAAATGTTTTTTTAATTTTTTGTTAAATAGATAGCACCAGGCTATCCATAGGTTGCCACCCTTCCTAAACATATATGACTCAGCAGGGAATTCCTTCAGCGGGCCCTGATACAAAGAAACTCAACATGCTGCAGGCGGGACTCGAACGGACATCTCCTCTATGAGAATTCAATGCTTTCGCAAAAGGGCCACAGATATTAAATATTTAAATTATTGTTGTATGTCAACCATCAGAACGGTGTTATGATAATTAGATGTGCATTTTGAACAAAAATATATGTTTACATTTACTCCAGTAACCTTAATTATTATCTCATTACATGAAGCAATAGATTAAAAAATGCACAAAATTGAATACGCAAGAGAGGAAGAAATTTACTAATTCATTATCTTTGATAGAAGCTGAGAATTGGAGGTTTCTCTCTAAGTTCACAGACATAGGCCCTCGATTGATAATGTATTGAACAATTAAAATTAACAAAACTAACATACATATCTAAATTGCAAACCATATTTCAAATGATTAAGGACAAAAATTCGACCCAGAAGGGCTCATTAATGACAAATATAAAGCAAAAAAAAATGTAAGACATACTTTAAACTACATACCGATTCTTTTATGTCATATTTGGCAGAATATGCATATAGTATTCTTCTTAAAAGTGTCAGCCTCTGATGTAAAACAATACAGTAAGTTGATTCAATTCTTGCACTTCTTGCTAGCTTAAACTGGGTTTGTAAAAGTGATGTAACATGCTGTTCTAATTCATTAAAGCTGTAACTAGCAGTATACTCAATCTGGTTGTTGACAACTGACTGAGGTACAGGCAAGGTGATGAGCTCCTGCACAAAACATCATTATCGTTACTCATAAAATTACTATTAATAGAGCAAAAAAATATATTTTAAATGGGCAAAAAATCACCTTGTTTGCTAACAAACTGTCGCAAAGAAGCTGTGCTCCTTCTCTAGTAGCAATAGTGTCTATTCTTTCAGATGCCCAGGTGGAATTTAATTGATCTTGCCACCTTGGCTTAAAATAATAGGTAGGATTTGCCATTCTCTCAGGTTAGGAGTGAACTAGGTAAGAATTTCATTTCATTCAAATTTAATTTCTACAGAAGATTACAAGCAGTCAAGGGATTTGACATTATCATTATGACGTGAAATACTCCAAAATTTCGTGTCATGGCAGAGGAATTCTTTTTTTACAAAAAATGAATAATTTAAAGAGACCCAACAAAAAATATTAACTAAAACCCAAACAATATCAAGCTTACATATTAGACTACAAACTAATGCTGTGCTAAAACATTTGACCAATTGTACGGTTGTTGTGGTGGGGAAGGGGCTGTTGGGTGGAGGGGAACAAAACTAATCGATTAAAATAATTTCCATAGAAGTCAAAATGAACCCAGTTCCAAAGAAACTGCCTGCCCAGTTTTTTTTTTTTTTTTTTTTTTTCTCTTTTTTTTTGTAATGAACAATTCTAAGTATAAATAAAAACAGAAATTTATCACTTCAACCATAAAAGAATGTACTACGTTAAACTTCAGTAGCGCTATTATTTTTAAAAACCTCTCAATATATGAAAAAGAGTACGAGCTTGGAGATCATTAAAAATTCCTTCTTTCTAATTCGCTTTAATTGTTACGGTAAACCTCTTTCATAAATATTATAAGCAGTAACCCTCTTGATTTATTTGGTGTGGTAACAGCATATTTACAGTATATATTTTGATAGACCGAACTCTGTTTTTCTTGAACATTCTGTCTTCACATAGTTATTTATCCTGTTACTCCAGTGTTACAAGTGTTACTACGTTCTTATTGGTATTTGATTTAAACTCAATTGCCAAATATTTTTTATTTAAACAGAATATCAATGAATTATCTTCATCTTTATTCAAAAAGGGTTTGAAATGTATTTTCCCTAACACGATAAACGTAAGTTTTAGTTAATTAATCAACATATTTTTCCTAGACATTGTTGCTTCATAGATATTGAGCTCCATCTTACCTTCATCCCGTACCTCGCATGAGATCTTTCCCCTAGGTCGAAGGTTTGAGAACCCATCCCCTGAGCTACTGCTAAGGCCGGGCGCAAATTGAGCCCAGCGCAGACGCAGCACAGGTGCTTCAGAAACAGCGAAAAAACAGACAGAGGAGGTCCGTAGGACCCAGTTCAGAAACGGTACCGCAATTTGAACCCAGCTCGGTAACTTGCCTAGTTCCGATAGAAGCCACGCGCTGCGCTGCTGAGCCTTGAGTCCAAATCTGACGATACGAAAACAGTACGCTTTTTTTGTCGTCTGTATTTTTAAAAAAAAATGAAAGAGAGGGAAATCTAGGAACTTTTTGAGAAAAAGAGAAACTCATGGCGAGTTTAATATTTTAAAAACGATTTCGGATATATTACTCGAAATATTAAGTAGATTTAAAAATATAGTGAAACATAAAAATATTATCTTATAATATCCTTCTCCAAAAGAAAATTCTGAGGTCAAGCTAAATTAAAAACGCCCTAGTATGATCATCACCTATTCCATAAATATTTCATTTATTTATTTTCTCTCCTTACACACACGTTTTGGCCTTAAGGCCATTTTCAAATCACTAGAAAAAAAAAAAAAAAATGAAGTGTTAACATCTCATTCAACCCTCTAAAGCCATTTATAATAATATAACTTTAGAATTTTCTTTTTTAAACCTAATTGTAATTTTTAAATCCTCCCAAGTTTTAATTAATTTACCCAGTTAAAAACATTTTTTTCTTTCTTCTCTACAAAATTTCCAATTTTCCTACTTATATCATTTCTAAGGCTATTAAAATGGTTCTTACAAGTATCTAATGATTTTAAAATACACTCTACATCTACTATTTACATTTATTATATCTATCTGGGCATTCCTAAGAAACAAATCTACATTTTCATTTAATTAATTACTTCCTAAGGGATTTTTATATCAGTTAAATTCACAACCAGTTCTTTCTTATAAATACTCATTATACTTCTTTATTAGTTCACTATCCGCATCATTATTTCTAAATAATAAATTTCCTCTTATATTCTTACAATCTACAAAGGTTTTATTTTTATTATTATGGTGCATCGATTGCTCGGATAATTAGCGCCATTTTATATCTATTATCACATTTTAGTTTTATTATTTTTATTCTCTGGTATGTTTGTAATTTATTCCTTAATTTACCTAGATTTAAGTTATTTCCTTATTATTACATAATCTATGAAAACATTGAACTCTTCTTAACATTTTACCTTAGCATAAACATTTAGTTTATTAATAATAGAATTTAAATCTTTCTTAGTACTCCCAACAAGCCTTGGAGTATCCTTGATTAATATCAAAATCAATTAGTTCTTCAGTAGATTTATTAAAAATATCAGTATTTTTTAGTTTCTTTAAAACGTTAGGCTGACAACAATTTTCGAACCATACAGAAAATGTGGTGGAATTTAAAAATTATTTTTACATTCTTTTAAATAATAAATTTCCCCCAGTGCCTTAAGGTGCTTTTATCTTCCTAAAAACAAATCCTTTACTCAACTTTAATCCACTAAAAATTGTTTACACTCCTCCTTTTTTCTTCTTAAATACTCATTCATCGAAGCTCCTTTTTGATCTGCTTCTATTCTAATTATATTATAACCGATGGACCCTCCAAGGGAAGACTTGCATAAAAAAAAATGTACTCCACCTTCAAACACTAACAAATGCACGTGGAGTAGAACATGAACTGGCACAAGCCAGTAATTTTGATTTGTAAATTTTCTTTGGGGGTAGGAATAAACAAAAAAATTATCTCATATCCTTATTTACTCCAGAAGAAAATTCCGAGGTCCAAGCTTAATTAAAAATGTGATGTTAACACTTACTTTATTTTTCTTCTAGTGATTTGAAAATGGCCTAAAGGCCGAAATGTTACGTGTAAGGAGAGGAAATAAATAAATAAAATATTTATGGTTTGAGGTGATCATAATAAATTTTAGGTGTTTTTAATTGAAAATACCATTAACATAACAATTGAATTCATACATTTTGAAGGGAGACTAGACTTCAAATTTATTCTCAACGAAATTTGAAATTAAAACAATTGAATTAACCCCCAAAAAAATGAAATGAAGTGAATGAAACTTAGGCCATATTAAAAACCTACCAAATGCGTGCCTATTTAATGTGTTTACTATATTTTTAAATGAGTATTTACTTTGAATTTCTAATATACAACTCGACAACAATTTTATAAAATACATGAGATTATTAAAGTGAAATTAAAGGAAAGGAATGTAGTGCTCAGAGGCCAATTGGAAATGAAGTGAAGGTAGCAATATGTCTTAGGCAAGCATAGTTTTATTTTATGTACATATCATATTTAACAATTTTATTTAAAATAACAGGAAAAATGAGACAAGAAAAATAATTAACGAACTGGAGAATGAACTATTACAATAAGTAAAATGAGTAAATAGACAAAATAATTCAATCTCAATGAAGGTTTTTGTTGTTTCTTCCTCATCATGTTAATTGATAATCGTGGGAGTTAGTAAATATGATGGATTATCAGCTAATTCTCAACCATCATTCCGAGATTGAGGATAAATTTTGTCTTCAGCTTCCGTAACTGCAACAAATAGTTTTCTTCTTCTTAACTGTTGAGATTGCAAGGGCATAACTTTTGTTAGATCCATAGATTTGTTAGATATCGAATTCCCTTGGTAGTTTATCAATTTTGTCCATTGGTCTTCAGCCTTCTTTCCTATAACAACATTTATTAGATATTAGAACACAAATAACATAATGCAATAGCATTTCCTTTCAAATACTTGGCTTCTGGGGATATGTTTAAAATAATAGCTATAGGTTGGGAGAAAAAACTGTTCCCACCATTATTTCTGAAGTATGCCGGGCAATATGGACACACTCGCAACCTGTTTAAATGCCTGAACCTAATGTCAAAATGTGGGAAACAATTACAATAGAGTATGAGAGAAAGTAGCAATTTTATACAAATTTTTTTGAGCTATTCACAGTAAACGTGTAACCATAAGAAAACCAGCTTTGAGTGGTTCTTCATTCTTTAACTACAAACAATTTTCTCACTTATTTTTGTTCACTTAATACAATATGCTTTAATTCAATTGTAATCTCCATAATGTTTTTAAGAGTTACTTTATTTTTAAATCTACTTAATTAAATAAATATATTAAAAATAGGTAAAATAACCTGAACTTACATAATTCATTCTTATAATACTCACTATTTTTGTTCACTTAATTTATTTTTTTCAATTCAATTGATATGTTAATAATATTTTTGAGTGTTACTACATCTTTAAATGTAAATCTACTTTGTATTTCTATTAAAATAACGAAAACAGGCAAAATAACCTGTACTTATATTATTCATTTTGATAATAATACTATTTTTCTTCACTTGATTTATTGGTTCAGTTCAATTGTTATATTAATAACACTTTTGAGTGTTACTACATCTTTAAATGTAAATCTACTTTGTATTTCTATTAAAATAATGAAAACAGGTAAAATAACCTGTACTTACATAATTCATTTTTATAATAATACTCACTATTTTTGTTCACTTGATTTATTTGTTTTAACTCAATTGTAATCTCAATAATATTTTAAAGAGTTGCAACGCTTTTAAATGTAAATCTACTTTGCATTTCAATTAATATATTAAAAACAGACAAAATAACCTGTACTTACCGTTGTCCGTGTTTAATTCTTTGGCGAATTAATCCAATGTCTGGTCTTTACTTGTCGTCCTCATATAATTCAGAAGACTTGTATCGCACAACACAGTAAAAATTTTCACTTCACATATTAAACTTTCCATAATTAAATGGAATGGCGAGCGAGCCAGTACCGACAGAGGACGTAGGAATCTGTGTGAAAACACAAAAACGCCGAGGGACGACAGAGGCCATTGCCGCGCCTGCGCCTGCGCTGGCTTCAATATGCGGCACTCCATTGAAACCAATGTGTTGCAGAAACGCCGAGGCCTGTGCTTCGTCTCTGCTGCGTCTGCGCTGGGCTCAATTTGCGCCCGGCCTAAGTATTCGTCGTCATTGGTGCAATTTTCAATTTGTTCATCTAATGATTCGTCATGTTCCATTTCATTCTTCTCGCAAAAATGTTCTTCTTGGTTAGATCTGGGGAACCACAGCTTCATATAAGATTTTTATCTTTCCGGATCTTCCGATTAGTCCGGTATAACTTGAGAGATTTTCTGATCATGACAGCGTAGGCATAATATTGGCTTCATAAATCTCAAATGCTCTGATTTTTAAATATTTTTTTATTTCCTTAACAACTTACAATACGGGTCACAAACTAAATGTGACATTCAGTTTAAATCCTCATCTATTTCAACATTAAAGCAATATCTATATAAATAGATTTAAATCTCTGTATTAGATGAAGCTCTCTAATACATTGAAGCCTCAAATTTACCACAAAAAGAGAAAATACTCTGGGACATTTATTATGCTTATTTGATTTATTTCTTGTATCGATATTATTACTCTTATTAAGATCATTAGGCCCCTTTGTTGGTCTAGCCACTAAGAAGGAGAATCTAATCTCCCGTCATGATGATTAGATAGTTAGCCGTCGAGGTGATAAGTAAAGATGGAATGGTTGGGATTCGGCTAAATAAACCTCAATATGATTTTGTTTTAAAAAATCTATATTTCGGACGTTTCGGCTACTCATTGGTAGCCTTCGTCAGCTAAAATGACAAAAAAAAAAAAAGAAATTAATACAAAAACAAAAAAAATTATGATTGTGATAGGTAACAGAGCTATAGATACAATTAACTTATAAAAGAACATATCGTCTTAAATTCTTAGAAGGAAAAAGTGAATAGTAATTGATTTTACAAAGAAATAGGAAGCTACATACCAATGACAAATATAGTACCTAATAGTAACATTAATTAATTTTACAAAGAAATAAGATACTACATACCAATAGAAATGCCGAGCGGCAGAGGAAGACCAAGGTTGGCAATTAAGTAACCATTGTAGAGTGTCTAAGGAGAAAAAGAAATCTACTGGGGTATAAGTAAGTGGAAACAGCAGGTGGTGGGGGAAAGTCGGTAAGGATCAAAAAGCATGTTTATGACATGTCGGTAAGGATCAAAAGGCAATCTCCCATATATCCGGTAAGGATCAAAAGGTAATCTCCCATATATTCTCCATTTCAGCCTATGGACTTCTTCCTGGAGGTTTTGGGTTTTCATCATTCTAATGACCTTGGTGTTCCCAATCTTCTATCTTCTTCTGACAGGAGGGTATATAGGAAAACATTGGGAGGCAGGGAGCACCCAAGGATTCGGGGATAGGGAATAGTTTAAATATTTTAGTGTAAAATGGTTTTCGAATGTTAATGTAAAACAAATTTTGAGGAAGGCTGCAGCCCTCCCTTCTTCAGGCCCATGACTACTGATCTTCATCATGCTCTTATAAATGTAGCATGGGTGGACTGCATCTTCTTGTCCATTTTCTTAATGAGAGCCCAGGTTTGAGACCCACATAAGATAGTTTGAAAAATGCAAGTAGACGGCACCTTGCCTTTCAAGTCAGGTGTAACATCACTATTGAATACATTTTTCAGCTTCCAAAATTTTTATTTCATTCTTCGTGTAATTTTTTCACTTTCGGCCAAAATGTTACTACTGGTCCCAACTAAAAATATTTTGACCTTATAGTAAAGGCAGAATTAGTATGGAATTTCTCTAGAATTCGTCAATATTTTTAATTAGGTAAAATTTATTTTGAGGCCATACACATACGCGCTTAATATCTTTAATGATATTAAACAATGTTTCTAAGTCTTCAGCGAGCAGGAAACATCAGCAAAGTATAAGTTACTTATCCACCGTCCTTTTTCACCCAATTCCCAATTGGCAATATTAGTGCAAGTAAACGGACAAACAATAACGGAAAAATTGGGCATCCTTACTTCACTCCTCTCCTAATTTTAAATGACTTACCATACTTATCCAGATATAGGAATGCCTCAGAAATTGAAGATAAATCTTGACAGTAGAAATAAAATTCTTGAAATTCTAAAAGAGAAATTCAAATTCAGCGAACAAATCATTGAAAATCTTGTAGAGATAGGAGAAAATGGCATGTACAGTAGGTCTGTGGCTGGGTATGAGTGTGGAGTACATAAAATGTCCTTCACCATGAACATCCTACAATATTTCACGAGTTAAGGCTAAACAAAGTTTGTAAGGAAGAAATGCTATTTGCAAACGGTCTCACTAGAATTTGAAACACGTAGCTAAGGAATAAAAATAATTAAGAAAGTAGTTCAAATATTGTTCGCCATTCTGTTAGGCATATTCAGGTGTATAATAGTGTCATAATTTTATAATTTATTTATTACCACTGACGAATGTAATGATTTTACATTTCTTTTGGCAAAAAAAGGAAAGGGATCACCCCCCCCCCTTTCCAGGCTGGAAAAGGGTTTAAACCGGTATATAATTCATCCATAAACATGTATGTATACATAAATACATATTACTTTTGTTACACATGCGATTTACCCTTCTTTGAAATGCTAAAAAAAAAGCACAGATCATACAAGAAAATAAGTACGCAAAATTCAAGGGAAAGGTGGAAAGCTAATAAAAAAAAATTGTACTAAAACAAAGTATACTTTTTAATAAAAGGCAAATAGTAACAATTCTTTAGGGAATGACTTTATTTATATTCAAACAACTAATATACAAAAATTTGTTGAAATACGCTGTTTATTACAAATAAAGTAGAAAATAAAGCTCTTAACTGACTTAAAAAAATATGCTTAAGCAAAAAGAGTCCAAAATTACAATATTTGGATTCCACCTGTGTTTTCTTATAATCTAATTGTTCTCATTTCAATATAATTAGAGCCTTTTAAAAACAATACCTCATGGTACTACAATAAAAATAAACTTTTGTTTATGAGATATTTTTCGAAGTAATGTAATATGAACGTAAACAACTAAAATGTAAAAAAATTTCTAAACTAAGAAACAGTGATGTTGGAATTAACAAGTAGATAACAGTGTAAAAAGGACTGTTTTGAATCAGTCTTCTAAATACTTCACATTTCTTCATCTTTTATAGCCATAAATATTCTCTTTAGCTGTCAATCATAACAGACACAAACTCTTTATGTTTCGGTAGGATATGGCTCCATAGTCAGCCATAAACTAAAGTAACAGCATCTCTTTCAATCCGCTTAAAGAGATATACAGCCAAAAATAAAGGCTATTTATATTTAAATTGACCTCACAAGAACCTCCTAACCTTTAAGAAGAACTTGATGTAGCACACATATATTCAGGTAAAGCCAACCTCCCGACCAGAATGGAAAGGAGTTAATAAAGAAAGGCTATGATATGAGTGAATCCAAAGCTTTGTCTCTATCGAATCCAGCTTTCACTAGGGCAGAGATGACTTCCTCTTCGCCAAAGCCGAGTCTCATTATCTGCTCCATGCTATCAAGGAATTTCACAGCTTCGTCTCTTGAATATTTGCAAAAAACAAGTGCTCTTTCAGCTCTCTCTCCAGGATATCCAGATTCTTCTAATAGTTGTACTTCTAGCATGAATTCAATAACCTGAAAGAAATAAAAAATATTTCATTTTTGAAAATAGCTTCAGAACACTCTTTGTAGAGACTTTAGTAAGCTTTCGAATGGTTACCTTCCACTTGCGATTTCCCAACGATATTCGAGGTATTCACGAAAATATACGAAGATACCAAAATTTACATGTATTTTAATAAAATATTTTTTTCAATTAATTTCCTTAACTCTAAATGTAACATCTTAGTTTTGATGAATTTCAAACAAGTAAAAAATATTTCAGTTTCAATGATTCCTGCGGGATCACGATTCTAAGTACCCAACCCGAAAATGAGTTACAAAACACTTTTTTTTTTTTTTTTTTTTTTTTTTTTTTTTTGTGTTTATCAAAAACACTTACATAAGCAAGAATTTTCAATTTATTTTAAGAGAAAATAAGAAATTATACTGTAATTAATAACAATTGATTTAAAACCCTAATTGGTATTAATGATCTAATAGACTGTCAAACCATAAAAATAAATATTAAAAAAAAAGTTATTACTTTGGCTTCATTTGGACCAAACATTTCAGTAGCCCTAGCTGCTCTTGATATGGGGAAGCCCATTTCTGCAATTCTTCTAGCCACTGTCTGGCTTTGGCCATTCAAATTTGAAAGGGGATTAGGCAACATTTCACGCTTCTTCTCAGAAAGTCGTTCTGCGCTTGAAACACCAGCCTGAAATAAAAAACATATCTCTAAGACAACCATCCTTTGATATTTCAAAGAATCTTATTAGCAGTAAAAGAAAAATTTAAGTCATTGAGAGGAGATCGTTGACCGTAGATGATGCAAGGTAGGGATTGTCGGGGTTTGGTCACTGCTGCTTAATAAAACTACATTTTATCATAAAAATGGTTTTATTGTGCCGACGTTTCGGCTTGAACTTCAAGCCTTCATCAGGGCTGTAAAAAACAAGTAGGACGGATGTAATACTGAAATATATATATATATATATATATGCCTACATACACAAATAAACATACATATATGGAAAAAGACAAAACATAAAATACTAGAACATAATATATAGAAGAACAATGTGCTCTAGAAGTGTTTGGATTATTAGGAAAACAGATATAAGAATAACATATTACATATTAGATTAGATATAAGAATAACAATATGGGCTTACCGATGGGAAGATAGAGAACTATTCCTCACAAATGCGGGATCATTTCTGACAGTTAATACAGGGAAACATAGGAAGAAAGGAGTTGGTGAGGGGGGGGGGGGGGTTCTGGACCACCCAATGGACAGAGAACATAGAAGATGAAAGAAAGAGCGGCGAAGTACAGTAAGGGTCATAAAGTCATAAAATGTTGTGTTAATGGAAAGGGAGGCAGGTATAAAGGGCTATATTGCAGGCGGTATAGGGGATTAGGATGGAGTTTTTAATAAATGGAAGATGTTGGAGTAGGTAGAGGAGATGACTTCTTTGTCAATTTTGTCATTAACTGGGTTATTTTCTAGGTGGATAAAAATTGATTCGGAAAGGAGGCGTTTGTCTTCGTTGGATTCAGTGGAAAGGATGGAGTATTGGTCAAAACCAAAGTCATGTCCGTCTGTGATGGCATGTCTAGTTAAAGCAGTCGTTATGTCTTTATTCCGTACATCGTTTTTGTGGTTGTTGATACGTTTTCTTACTGAAGTAAGAATCAACATATATATATATATATATATATATATATATATATATATATATATATATATATATTTCAGTATTACATCCGTCCTACTTGTTTTTTACAGCCCTGATGAAGGCTTGAAGTTCAAGCCGAAACGTGGGCACAATAAAACCATTTTTATGATAAAATGTAGTTTTATTAAGCAGCAGTGACCGAACCCCGACAATCCCTACCTTGAAAAATTTAAGTAATTCTAAATCAATCATAAGGATTGAAATAAATGTGATATGGCCATTGTTTAAATACTTATTATGCTTAGATAGTTTAGTTGGGGGGAAAAGGGCGTGGCCTATATTCCCCATGCAAGAAATCGGCGGTAAACATTCTATCTGCAGGGTTCTCACTGACAGGGAAATGTCAAGTAATATCATTAAGAAGCTGCAGTTAAAATTTGAAGTTGATTGGGCAAAACTTGAAGACGCCTGATTTGGAGAACATAGTTTTGAGAAAATGAATTTAAAGTTAAATGTTCTGAAATGTTCATTTTTTTCCTATTTAATTTTTTTTAGTGCATGTTTATTACCTTATGTAAATATACAAATTTCTTATAGACATGTTAGGAAATTATCCACAAAGATTTTCTGAGGTATAAATTATTTCCGTATATAGTTTATTTATTGATCCCATCAACCTCAGCCAAATATATTGATGAACTAGTTACAATTCCTCATTTTTAAACGTTTCGGCCTCAGGGCCATCCTCATTAACTTCCTTTCTTAATCCACCTATAAACACCCTATTTTCACAAGAGCTTGTCATCACATTACATCTAAACCTTTAAAACTCTAGGATTTTTCATCTTCTATAAATAACACTTTTTTACTCTTTCTTTAAACATTTGAAATTTCCACCAGACCATGTGGCCACAACCTTCCACCATTTTCTATTTCTATGGAATAGAAAATGGTGGAAGGTTGTGGCCACATGGTCTGGTGGAAATTTCAAATGTTTAAAGAAAGAGTAAAAAAGTGTTATTTATAGAAGATGAAAAATCCTAGAGTTTTAAAGGTTTAGATGTAATGTGATGACAAGCTCTTGTGAAAATAGGGTGTTTATAGGTGGATTAAGAAAGGAAGTTAATGAGGATGGCCCTGAGGCCGAAACGTTTAAAAATGAGGAATTGTAACTAGTTCATCAATATATTTGGCTGAGGTTGATGGATCAATAAATAAACTATATATGCAAATTTCTTATATTATGTGCATCTTAACACTGAATCCCTCGATTAATATCAATTATCACTATCTGAGAGGTCAGGGGAAAATCCATGTCAGGGAATTCCATTTCCAAAACTCGGTGGGAATCCTGTATCGCTGTATAACCTTATCACTAGGAGGTTTAAAAAGTATTTAGTCTTAGCTTTGGCTAAGTATTGATAAATATTAGATACTATTTCCTTTATCTGACCTCTCAAAGCCTTCCCTAGTCTTAAACGAGACATAATCAGTTTTTACAAGTTTTCACCTATCATGTTGTTCCTTGAAATGGGAGTTTGCAAATCGTGGAACTGTTGGGAATATTTTCCTCAAAATTTCGCTCATGCGGAATTAAACTTTTCCTTCTTCCTTTCAGACAGGTCAACTTCTCCCTCCATCTCCTGCCAACAAAGACCCATAAACTCCTTGTAACCTCACTCTTATTCCCCCAGTTTGAATATGGTTGTTTGGTTTACAGTGGACTTTGTGGCGATCTCGAGGCAAAACTTAAACACCTGATGAATTGTTTCATTCGTTTTAACCTCAGGATCCCCAGTGACTCCCACCCACATAGCACATTTCTACCAGGAGCTAAATCAGCTATTGCCTCTCTATCATCGACAGTAGTTCCTCGGATCAGTCCTTTACCAAGTAATTCAATCCCAAAGACCTTCTTATATTTTTCAACTCCTTAAATTTAAATCCTCTGTTCGTAACACCCGATCTTGTCCTTCCGATCTTTATATTCCTTCCCACCATACTGCATTATTCGAAAAATCATTTGCCACCCGTGCCACCTCGTAATGCAATTCCTTACCTCTGTCTGTCTGCTATTCTACCAACCTAGAAACCTTTAAATCCAGACTCTTCCACCACTTTTTATCCCTGCAAGATTTACCCAATCCCTAATATACATACAAGCTGCATTATTTATAATTTAATATATTATATTGTTCACTATTCTGTACATTCAAAATTATTCCTATGGGACATGTGTCCCGGAATAAGAATAAAAAAATTTATTTCATTTCATTACCTGAATAGACTATAATTCCGCAAACTTTTTTTTCAACCCCACTGGAGAAGATACATTCAACCGTCAAATGCATAGTAGGTAGTATTGACTCCCAAGAAAAAGAAAAGCTACAAGACAGGCTAACAACCGCGCAGTTCCACTCAACCTACAAAGTTTTGAAATTTGAATGTAAGCAGCTGTCTTATATCAACGACACTAACAGCCTACAAATGATAAGGACCATCATGCGAGCCAGAACAGAAACCCTAAACCTGAACAGGAAGCCTTGGAGTTCGGATGATAGTGCCCTCTGCTCTTTTTGCAACATGAAACAACCCGACAATATCATCCATTTCCTAGCTGTATGCCCAATCCTGTCCGAGATAAGAGTAAACATCCTTCACAGAAATAGATTAACCCACACGCAAGCAATAGACTATTTGAACGGCCAGGACTACTCAAAACTATACCACTACATTAAAGAGGCAATGAATTTTAAATTTAATTATCAGGAATAAGAAAGATAAATTTTTGTTTTACTTATTTATTTGTTTTTATATTATTTAAAATCACTCATATTGTTTTTATTTTATTTTCATGTATATAATATTATGTGGTGTCACTTAGCTGATGGATTATATCCAATCTTATGTAAATTTATTGTAAATTTCTTAAGTACTTATTATTTGTACATGTATATAATAAAATTTACTTTACTACTTACTACTACTACTAGACTATAATTTCAATAGTGAAAATTCACATAAAAATTTTCTCTCGTCCAAGCAGGAAATTTTATGTTTTCAATGTCTGAGCAGTGAATTATAAGAAGCAAATAATAATGTTAATGAAAAAAATAGAAATTCAAAGCTCTTTTCCGCTTAATAAGCTGGTATTCAAGATGTAAATGATTAGACATAAAGCAATAAATCAGTACACAGAATTGAACAATGTATTCGGTAACTAATAATTATCAACATAATGGGAAGAAATTATTGAGGTTTAATATTAATTAACCTATTGTTGAAGGGGCTCAAGCCATAGCCTAATTTTAAAATCGTATTTTTTTAACAAATCTTTTTCATTTCTCTCAAGTAAAAATCATTATCATTACTACCATAAGAAAAATCAAGAATTCTACTTACTGCAATGGAAAGACCTGAATTATCTTGAACTTTTTTTGGTGGACTTAGGACAGCTTTACGTTCTTCAATCCGTTGTTGTAAGCTTTTTATGATTGAACTAGTTTCATTTTCTTTTTCAACAAGTTTAGGTGCTTCTGCGAATGCAAAAGTTAATTAAGAACTGACAAAGAGAATTAAATAATAATAAAAGAGAAGGCAATTTGTATACTGTTCAGTTGGCTGTGATATTCTGATAATGGAACACATGATGCACATTGAACATTAAAAACTACAAAGAAATGTTGGAGCAAACAGTTACTTTGTAACTTCAATAAAATATTAATAGAAAAATATGAATATTACGAAAATTATAAACTAAAATTGTAAGATCAGATTTTTAAATATTCTATATGGAAGCATTTATCAGGCTGCCAAAAATGTGTTGAGACAGAAAGACTTCTTAAAGAGAGAGAGAGGCACTAGAAGAATAGAATTATGGTTTTTGTCTGATCATGTTCCACAAGATATACGAATCAACATATGTTAAGTAGAACATATTTTCATCAGGTTTGTTCAAACCCGTCACGCGAGTACTAACTTAATTGAACCAATTGATTGACTCCTTCTTTAGATGATTCATATTCTTCATAAAATTCCTAGTCGAAAAAATCCTATTTTTGATTTAAGAATATCATTTATTTTGAATTAACTTCATGCAACATACAAAATATACATAGAGATGGTATGAAAAACGTGCAGGAAAAAAATGTCACAAAGCACATTAAAAGTATTTTTTTCCATGCCCTATAGGTCATGGAAGTAGTTAGTCTAGGTGGCCTCAACAAGATCCAAAAATCTACAAAACGATAGATAGTGTCCTTTGAGAGGTTTTGTGACTCGAGCCTCGTGTTATTGTACTGTGACAATCTTTCATCACATCGTTTTCTAATTTTTTTCTTCTTGGCATCCTTAAACTCAATCAGATTATTACAATGGAACTGAAATTTCTCCAGATACAGTGACATAGAACACTCACAACTGGGACAGATTTTAGTACGTGGTAAAATTTCATGTTATAATAAAAAATTGAGGAATCTATTCTCATCACTTATAAATATAATAAAACATGACAAAGTAATTGTTACACCCTCCGCTCTCGGCCATGATTATTTGCATACTAATTATAATAGGCATTCGCTTTTCCTATCAGTCTCAAGGAACAATGCTTATCACATGAAGTTAACTTATCTAGGAAAAATAATCCCTTGACTATTTTAAAATTACTGTGTGTTAATCTTATCGGCAATTACAGTGGCAATGTCTTTTTTTTGTGTTTTATTCCCATTTAGGTTGAAGTGAATCAGTATGTGAAGTTTTAGGAAAATCGGAGTCGGGACACTAATTGATCAGGATTTCCGAATGTGATAAAGTTAAAGCTGGGCAGCAATTGAAGGTAAGAATTAAGGTAAAAGTGAGATTAAAAGATTAAGACTAACCATTGTTCTTGGCTGTTTGATGAGGGTGAAGGGAATACTGTGGCTGTGCATAACTTGTTGCCCAAGCCCAGTTTTGCGTGTTACAACCGTTTTCTAAACCTGACCATTTGTCAGAAGCATTCATTTGAAATCCTCCAAGGACGTGTGCAAGCTCTTCCATGTCATTCAAAGTTTTAAGCTCAACAGAATCAAATGGGCTAGATGTATCATTTTCGAAATCAGAAATGTTGATGCCTCCAACTATCTGAAAACAGAATTCTGCTGATAAAAACATCAAAAATAAAGAAGGTTTTGATCATCGGGGTTTCGGTCTTAAATACATTTTAACCAAAAAATGTAGTTTTTATTCAATAAAAAAAGGCCGAAACCCCGATGATCAACACCTTCTAAATAACAACGGTCAACTATATATTCTCAAACATTAAAAATAAGACAGAAAATATGCCTTTTGTGATTCTTCTTTTGTTTTCTACTAAATATGAGAAATATTTTATTTGTATGTATAGCATCTTAACATGAGTACATGTTCAATTCTAATTGAATAAACACCGAAGCTAGAAAAAATAAAATTAAGCAAGGCAAAAAAAACTTGAGATGTGGGTGAATGACATAATCTGGAGGCAGAGCAATATTTATGTAGTGCAAAATACATTGCAAACAAGGGAAATATCTCCATTCCGGATAATATAGCAAATAGACTGCAATAATTCATTACATTTTAGTTAACCAACATCTCTAAAGGAAATCAAATCCATAATTTTAGCCATGTAAATGCTAAAATGTAGCTTTCATATGGAGGTTGAACAAGCCCTCGGTAAATAAAAGTGTTCAGAAAGTGACCAACCTGCTGATTGCTGGTCTTGCTTTGTACATGAGGTTTCAGTATTGGGATCGGCTTCAGGATGTTATTGGGTGTCACAGTTTCTTCTATAGTTAAACTGACAGGGCTCTCTCGAGCAGCTTTACTTTCAAGAGACTTCTTTTGTTGTTCTTTAAGCAATGCCATTTTATCAGCCACAAGATGTTCCAGTTCAAAATCATACTGTCACGATAAAAAAAACAACAAGTGAATAATAAAAAAGTTAAGAACAATGTTACAACAATTATAATAGTGCTGTATAACTTTAAATTACCTTCTCAAACTTAATTTCATTGTTTAATTTATTTTGCACGCTTGCTGGTAATGTTATTTTTCTGGGAGGTTTGTATTTTTCGCTTATTTTTACAGGTATCCCGTCCATATATGTTTAGTTGCAAGTTAAAACGGAGTTGTCATTTAAAAAGAAGAAATTCTGCAATAAATTATATTCATTCTTAGTTTCACGATGACAGAAAACACCAAAACTAAATAAATACTGATTGACTTCTTCAAAACTGATTGTAGACTAACAGGTATAAGTGTACCTGTGAGTCAAATACCTGTGAACGTCTATTAAATTGCAAATAATACAGAAAATTTTCATGTTTTTTAAGTTATGATTAGGAGAAACATAAAATTGAAATCTTAGAACAGCTGAGCAATGGTTACTATATAGTCATACTGCATGCTCTTGTCATTCCGTAACAATCAAAAAGGCATTGACTTGAGTTCAGCTGGCAAAGCGTGTTAGTTGTTTGTTTGTAATCATGGGGTGCACGGTTCACTAAATTTACAGTCATTGGAGGCGCAATGTTCGCGAAATTTGCTCAATTTTTTATTTGTTTCCATTTAATAAAAACTGAACAATGACGATATTAACCGATTGAACTGTATGTGAACGAGAAAAGTAGCGCATTTGGTCTTATACAGTACTCCTTCCAAGATTCATAATTACAATGAGTTTAAATTTTCATCTGTGATGTTGTATGCTCTCCTAGAATTACTTGATTAATGAATCTGGACTTGGGATGTGGTGTAAAATGGCCTCACAACTGACTGCAGAACAACAGCAGGTAAAGGAACTTGTTAAATTCTAACTAATTATCAAGGAAGTTTGAAAACATTACCTATATTTACCCAAGTTTTTGAAGATTAAAGAGCATAAATATCCGGTTTTCAAGGTGAGAATATGTGGCCAAATGTATGTTGATAAACAATTATTTATTGTATAACATTTAGAAAAATAAGTGTTTTTTTTTTCAGATGAATTGTTGCTTCGCAGCAGTTATGAATTCGGTAATGCACTATCTCCCCGAAAACTTATCAGTTGCTCCTTGGAGCTTTCTTACTGCAACTGTATTCTTTTTGACTGCTGTAATGTTCATATTTATGTCAACACTCAATTTCTTAACGTATATGTTCTATACTGCTCTGGTTTCTGCATTATTCTTAAGATATAAACAGTGTATCTTTGTGCCTTCATGGTCTCGTCGAATGATTTATAGACCTGAAATGCGCTAAACAGAATTATTGACATCTAATTCATACATTTGGTAATTTTTGTCATTTTTAAGTATTATTTATTTTTCTTATTATTTTGTGAGAACATATTTCTTGCTAGAGTACTTAAAATTCATAATTCAGGTGATTTCTTCAAACTTCCTTTTATAGTCTTATGATTTTATTAGAGAAATTTAACATATTAAATCATAAACTCCTTGTTTCATGCATTACTCTCCTGTATCGATTCAGAATTCTTCAATTAGTCAAATTTAACCGATTAATATTATTTAGAAATAATATCTCCCATTGAACTTTCATTATTTTGTAAAAATATTCCCGCTTATAGACGTTTATATATATAAACGCATAAATGTTATGTATGTGTATATATATGTACACATACACAACATTTCCTACCTCCTATCGCCTTTGAAAATTCTGTTACCTACTTTGTTCACATATTATCAAGGAATGGACCCATTCAGATTACAATAGCGAGAACAATGTTTTCAATCTTCATTGATCCTCCTGTATGTATGCCGAAAATATATATTTATGGCACGATTTATATATATTTATGGACTCATACAAAGCTACTTATGTGTATACACACATATACTATATATAAATAAGTGCGCGTCGACAAAACTATGAGTGGGGGCCAAATCAAAATTTAATTACAGCCAGGCTAAATTAATTGCATACGATTCAGTTGACTTAATTTTTTTGGATACTTCAAATTGACTCACCTGTTTATAACAAATATAAAATAGCCAAAAATGATTGTATGTTGGATATAACAGCTGCATTGTTGAGTACTTGTTATCATTCACAAAGGTCTTGTGGGACAGGCATTTTCTTTGATCTGTTTCTGTCACTGTTGATTTCCGTCATTTTTTTTTCTAAACCGAATATTTGGAATTTGTTAATTAAAATTTTATCATCTCCTTTAATCCTAATGAAGAATAAATTGTTCATATCATTTGGAAAAGTATTTTTCAAATTATCAATAGGCAGCATTTTATGATGGAAACATTCAATCTTACAAATATAGTGAATAGTCCATGGTAGTGTAATTTATTTGAACTTATGAGAATGTCGTTAAGACTGGAGGGAAAAAGTAAATTTTTTGAGCCTATTTTTCATTTGCATTTTGTATTGTTTTGTTTTTGGAAAAGAATAACTTATTTTTCAAAATAGAAGCTTGTATGCTTTTATACCTGTCATTATAGATTTTATTTAAAGAAAACAAAAAACAAACAAACTCACTGATTTAAATAAATAAATCACCTCTGTGGCTTCAAGATTTTTGTCATGATATGAACCACTCGGCCAGTCATAACCACCCTATGAAAGTGCAAGCTCTGGCTTATTTAAATTTTCTTTCTTTTTCTCATTTTGTTAGTTATTAGCTGGGCTGAAGTACTTATAAATATTTTATTGTTTTTTTTTATACAAAATTTTACTTTCTTTGATAATAATATTAAAATAATCAGTAAACATGTTTACATCCCTTTCAGGATATAAGTGAGAATGTAATCTGATTTATGATAAAAATAAATACTCTGAACTAAGTATTATTTATGTTTGGATTATTCTTAATAGCTCCATTGCTCTTGTGTATCATCTTAGAATTAGTTTTAATAGCTTTGAAAACTGAATTTCTAGTAATAGTTTGTTTATTATGCAGATACTTGGATAAAATTAAGAAAATTTCAAATATGGAAGTGGAAGGGTACACAATACTGGAAGCATTGAAAGAATCAATGAAAGATCCTCTTCCTTCAGCACTGCAGTGCTTCCCCTGGTATATTTTATGCTGGCTGGCCTACACCATGACAATTTTTATGTGCCTCCGGATGTCTATAATGCATTTACTTTACTTCATCTCATACAATACTATGGTCATCTTCATACTAAAAAAATACTATTCCATAAATTTATCCGCTGATTATCATTAATTAAAACAGAAACATATTTGGTGTTATTTTTATTTCTTATATCTTTTAAGAAGTGATGTCGGTTTTCTTATCAGTAATATTAACGTTTCTGAATTTGAAAAATAACTAGAAAATCAGTAGTTTCTTTGTTGTTAGTAATAACTGCTCTTCTCAGCTGAGCCTCCGAGAGGAACTAGGGAGCCTATACCCCCAACCTCCTCCGTTAACATTACCAAAGACTATTTAAAATTGACATTTCTATGAAAACAAAAGTAACTACATTTGTAATTTAGCAGAGGTTTTGTAATTTGTATTGTTTAAGGTACATCAGCACTTCCTGGAGATACAGAGTTTTGGTCTGGCAACATTTAATGACTAGTTTATATATTAGAAATAGTTGATTTAGACATTTATCCATTTGTTTGTTCTCAATAATAATAATAATTATGTGAACTATACTTAGGTATATAATTTTGTTATTTCAAATTATAATGCGAATAGACCACGCCCCCCCCCCCCCGACCAATTGTCTACCAGCCCCCCCCCCCCCCCTAGTGGAGGCCCTGCTTCTCAGGAGACCTGTGAGTGTTAAGGCATGAGTACTCCATGTCTAGGGACTTCAATTCCCTCTTGGGGTGGTGGCTTCTTTTAAAAGGAACTGCATCATCTTAGCACGTTTCCTGTACTATCCCTAGTGTCATTTCGAAAGCTTCGAATAGAGACTGTTTTGATTTTTCATATAAAATGAAAACTCAAGGAGAAAATTTTAGGCGCTAAAACAAGAAACTGGCAGTATCCTAAGCGGAAATTGCTCCGTCTGCCTTCACTCTAGGAAAACAGTGTTACAAACACGTTTTTCATTTTCATACCTTGTTTTACTAAAATACTCATTTTACTGTTACGTGCTATTTAAAAAATAGCCAATTAAAAACTAAAACTAATAGACACAAAAAACGTTCCAAAAACGAAACCGTCAGTTTTAGGCTCTTATTTCTCGGATTGACATCGTCCCAGCATAAATTACTTCAGATTTTTTTATTTATTTTTATTTATTTATTTTTTTTATTTTTTTTTTTTTTTTAGACCTTCCAAAATTTACCAAAAATGTTTCTCGAGATATTTAAGAAAATATACGAAGATCCCAGAACTTTTCATGCCTGATAATAAAATATTTGTTCTCCAGTACTTCCTTAACTCCTAACACAACCGAAATTTAAATATTTTGGTTTAGATAAATTTCAAACGTCTGGAACAATTTTCAACTGAATAAATCGTTTCTGTATACCGAAACTAAAATTTGTATTCACATTTCTAACGAAAATTGTTTAATTCATTCGTTTTCCTACGTTACAGAACATACTACAAAAAGTGTAACTGATCGCCTGGAAACGCAAATTTCGCCCGTTTAACAGTATTAAAGATGGCGGATTCTGCTGGTTAACGTACTTGATCTTTGAAATTAGGCAAAGTATTTTTGTACCAAATTTCAACAAAATTGGTCTATTTTTGAGCTTGTGAGATAGCGAACAGACAAATATATATATATATATATATATATATATATATATATATATATATATATATATATATATATGTATGTATGTATGTACGGCGAAATTCGCGAGAAAAAATCGTCGATTTTACGGATTTTCCTTTATAGACTTCAGGTACACTTTATTTATATTTTGAGACATGTGGAATCTTTCCAAACTATTACCGTTTTCGAAGAATGTCGGAAAAACTAGACGTTTTTGGTGATTTTGGTATATATATTTTTTTTTATTTATTTATTTTTTTAATATCTCGAAAACGGCGGAGACATCGTTGTAAATGTAAAGAATCTATTCAAAAGCTTTTTAAATTTCCTACAAAAAGAATTCTTGCCAACGGCCATAGCCACGTTGAATACACCGGTTCCCGTAGATCACCGAAGTTAAGCAACGTCGGGCGTGGCCAGTACCTGAATGGGTGACCGACCACGTGCTGTTGGCATTATAAAAGGGTGGCAACCTATAGATAGCCCGGCGCTAATGGCCAAGTTGTAGATGCGCCGTAAAAAAAAAAAAAAAAAAAAAAAAAGAATTCTTACTAGAACAATCTCATTCGGAGAAATCGGTTGTTGAAGTGTTGTTTTCGTTCTTTTAAACGAGTTTTGGCTCTGCTTGCCTCAGTTTTTGGTAATTCTTTGTTGTATTATATTTGTATTTTTTTATTAAAACAAGAAAAGTAATTAAAAAGCTTGCATGTATTACTTATTGTTTTTAATAACTGAAGCGAGTTATTTCCGCTTGGCTACTACAAGTTTTCTGTGCATTGTTGCGCGTAAACCTCGCTTTTCATATATATGTTTTTTTCTCACAAAATATCAAAACAAAATATTATCTTGTTTCCATTCCAAGTTATCCAAATGACACTAGGGATTAGAACGGAGATGATGCAGCTCCTGCGAGTCGGATTTATATGTAAATATATTCGATTTTATAAATTCCACATGACCACCTGTGAGCTTCATATATATAAAGAGCGGCGTGAAAATGTGCCGTGCCTGTGCGTATATTGGCCTGGATTATGAGTGCACAGTAGTAATTATAATGACCAAACATGCTAATGAAGGGAGGAGCGGATGTTGGTACTGTTAGCCATACATCAACTCTCTAGAATATAGATCCACTTCAGGACTTGTGCATTACCCTTCTCTCGTGGGCGTATATAAGGAGGGTTGAGGGGGCTCCAGTCCTCCCCCCCCCCGAAATAGGAAAAAATGTCATGAAAACCTTAAAAATAAATTATATAAGATCACATAGTTCAGAAAAAAGTATTTATTTTGGGTGTCATAGCGTTTTAATTGGCTAACTATTCCAATTTCTAGAGTTTTAGTATTCCATACCCCCAAATGCTCACTGTGAGGCACCTGTTTTTAGCACTTTCCTCCGAAGGAAAGTAGCTATTGAGGTTGGACTCATGACGGAATTTTTGAAAAATTTCTTCAAATCTTTATCGATCCTACCTAGTAGACACCGAAAATGACCCCCGTTAAAATTTATATATATATATATATATATATATATATATATATATATATATATATATATATATATATATATATATATATATATATATATGCATATATATATATATATGTGTCTGTTAACACGATAGCGGCCAGAGTTTTTGTTTTTTCGTCACGAAACTTGGTATATAGCATTCAATTAGCAAACGATTGAACGAGTTCGTTAACCACCAAAATAGGTCCACCGGAAGGGGGAGTTTACCCCGAACCCAAAACACTTATTTGACTATGTCAGCCGTAATATTTGTTATATTTCAACGAAACTTGGTATTCGTAGTGTTAATATAGAGAGAAAAGTGAGATATAAAAATGAACTAAATCGGTTCATTAGAAGGGGGGGTTTACTCCGGACCCACAATACCAAATCGCCACTACCAGCCGTGATTTTTGGTATATTTCGACGAAACTCGGTATTCGTAGTGCTAATCTACAGGTAAATATGTGTTGTAAAAATAAACGAAATCGGTTCATTAGGAGGGGGGGTTTACTCCGGACCCACAATACCAATTCGCCACTACCAGCCGTAATTTTTGGTATATTTCGACGAAACTCGGTATTCGTAGTGGTAATCTACAGGTAAATATGTGTTGTAAAAAGAAACTAAATCGGTTCATTAGAAGGGGGGGTTTACTCCGGACCCAAATTCCTAATATACTCATACCGGTCGTAATTTCTGCTGCATTGCAACGAAACGCTGTATACGTCGTGGGTAACTCATGAGAAAGAAGTGTTGTAAAAATGAGCTGAATCGGTCAATCGGAAAGCGGGGGTTTAATTTGTAATATATTTGAATAGAAAAGCCGGCAGACGTAGGTTCACAAAGCCGCCGCAAGGAGCGCTTTCTACCACTAGAGTGACTGTATCCTGTTCCTGCGTTAGATCAAAATACGATAATATGAGGTTTTTTGTATTTATTACGTAGTGTAGTAGGTACCATGTGTAAAAATAACTCTGGATGCAAATTAATAATTGATCAGTTACTCATTACAAAATGAGAACTATTCACGTTTTTATTTTATTTATGTAGGATATTTTAAGCAAATTGTTCTGGAAAGCAGTCTACACTACCCAAATTCTGAGGAAAGTGCTTAGTTATGCAGCTCCTGCGTGACGGACTTTTTTTAAGAAAAACCACCACCCGTTGTCCGATTGTACCTACGTGCCTAGGTTTGGATCTCAAATGGTATCCATTTTTGTATCGCTGGACAATTAGATATTATTTGGTTTACAATTATTCGTGGAAATGGACGAATGATAAATGCATTGAATATGTTTAAAAGTGTAAAGAGTGTCCTTTTTGGTAATGGTGCATACCGGGTATGAAGTAGGCAACTTGGGTTTAGAAAACAACAGTCGATTCATGCAATATCTTTAAGTGGTGTAGACTACCTGAAGAACTCCTTGTGTCCCATCCTCCCAGCCTGAATGAATTCTTAAGTGTGGTTCGATGATTTAAGAGCAGTTAGAGGTAGGACCTTCTCTTTACAGATTGTCAGTTTTAGGTAAAAATTTGGTAATTACAATGTAGACAGTTTTATTGTCGAGGAAAACGGGATCGTTAGCCTCCCTCCTTTAACTTAAAATTGTCTCAATTCTAGCTATTGCTTATGACAATGTAGAAAGGTTATCTCATCATCCTTGCTTTTCATGAGGCGTTTTGGCAGTTCTGGGATCAGATATGTAATAACCGTACATCTGATCCGTGGAATCTTTCAATGAGAATTGTATTTTCAATGCATTCAATGTGGCGGGATTACATATATATTCCATGTAGAAAGAATAATAATAATAAAGGAACGAATTAATATCAAGTTTTTTTTTGAGATACGAGATAAAAAGAAGGAATTCGAATGTTTTGCCGTCTTTTGCGACAAATTAAAAATACATCTAGGTCGAAAGAAAACCTAAGAAGACGAGAAAAAGTTATCTATTCGATACTTCGCTTAGGACAGGGCACAGTTTACTAACGCACTCCAAACTAATGGAACGACAAAAAATACCCGTTTGGACATGTTGTAACGAGACATAAACAGTTAAAACACATTCTTACTGACAGCAGATTACGAGACTACCTAGCAATTCCACATGACTTACTAGCCGAAAATAGTCCATATATTAACACTATAATGCGCCGTTAAAAAAAAAAAAAAAAAAAAAAAATTATTTTATAATATGATAAATTGGAAGAGTAAATCGCCAAAAGTTGCGAAACTCTTAACAAATAAATTAAATGAATAAAAGCTATCATGGTGTTCCGTCACCTAGGCATTTAGTGCTAATTAAGGCCAAAGAGCACGTCGAAACATTTACAATATAAATTTTTCTGACATTTTGACGTTTTCTCTTACGTGAATCCCAACTATTCCTTGCCTTCTTATCACCTCAACGGCTTACTATCTCCATGCCGTTAATTATTATTCCCTTCGTGGCTGCTACAGTACACACCCCATAGTATGTGACATTTTTGAAGCTATATATCACACCAATAAACACTTCACAATGAACTGGTTGCCCGGACACGAAGATATCAGACAAAGTACTGCAGTTGACGAACAGGCTAAATTAGCAACTCGACGACCAGGACCAGACGTACATTACATGACGTACCAGGATCTTCAAGCCTTATCTAAGAGATAAGTAACAGATAAATGGCAAGAATCCTGGTGTAACACGGCTGACAACAAGCTTCGAGAAATCAAGCACACTGTACACGAATGGCCATCGAGTAAAAGATCAAATAGACGAGAAGAAGTGGTTTTATGCCGTCTAAGGATTGGCCATTCACGACTGACACACTCCTACATTATGACAAGACAGGACAGACCGACATGTACGTACTGCAACACTCACCTATCAATAAAACACATACTGACAGAGTGTAGACTCAGGACAAAATTGAAATTACCCTACTTCTTGACCGACTTACTAAACGATGGTAGCCAGTACATTGATGACCTTATGAAATACCTAAAACATGCAAATTCTTACAACAATATTTAAAAAAGAAAGGATAATCAAAGCACTTTAGTGAAATTGATTTTTCGTTAATTGACCCAACCAAAAGGTACTTCCTTTTGTTAGGTCAATGGAACAGAACACAATACATTCACGAACACAACATACTTGTTGACATTTTAACATTGAAACATAAGAAGAATTATTATATTTACCATAGAGTATATAAGAAGAATTTTCACCAGAGAAGATTTTACGGAAAAAGATTTCGTTTTATCATCAATTGATGAGAAAACTAAAGTAAATAATAGTAATGCCGTTAATTGATAAAGATTGTAAAGCAGCGTGAAACACCTTTTCCTGTAGTTGATTTACTATTATTCATTTATATTCTTTACTTCAAAGTAAACAGTTTAAAAACTTGGCTGAATCAGATTATATCTACTTTACCTCAACTGAATGTTTTTAGATTTAGAGTATCTTTACTATATTTTAAGACTTTCGTGTCTTTATCGTCCTTTTAATGTTTTGAAAATTACCTTGACGCCTCCCCCCCCACATATAGGCCCTAGCGTCTATCATCTTACCGGGCTTGTACTGGGCCTTTGCCAGTAAGATCAAGAATAGAAAACAAGTATTGGAGTGTAGGTTATCGTCCAGCGTGTGGCACTCTTTGTCATCCACTGTCGGTTCATGGATTGGTCTATGAAAATCATGCTGGCGAGGAAGCGTATACAATCTCTCAAGGTAAAATATATTTTCTCATTTTTTTTTAATGTTAAATTTACCTGCCGCCTACGCTTGCCGGATGCTCAGATCAATTTAGTTGGGAATGGCCCGTGACAAATTAAACTTGATAACTACTATTTCTTTAATAGTTTTTAATATTTTTTTGAAGTTACCCCTAATGGCGGATTTAGTGTTTAAACTCCTCTACACAGCTGAGATAAACGTAAAAAAACAAATATTTACTCAAAAAACATTTTCTTTATAAATTCAGGTAAGAGAAATACTGTTTATATTCCATAATTTCAAACTAATTTGGTTTCCTCTCATCCATTGCTTTGGCGTTTTGAAATATCGAGCAATTTCTCCCATCAATATAATAGATCGAGATAAGACGATTTTAGGCCAGAGGAAGACGATGAATTTTATATATATATATATATATATATATATATATATATATATATATATATATGTATATATATATATATATATATATGGAGGGGTTGGATACATTATTTTGTCGGATTTTCTATAGAGGTTGCTATTCGAATATGAGAGAAATTGTTTGGCTAATTCTTCGATAATTAACAAAATGGTTTGTTTTCCTCCGTCAGTCGTCCATGCAAGTCTACGAACGTCATCAGTGAAAGTTGGTTTCATTATTTTCAGCATATGTGTTTCTTTTTCATCACTAGAGTCGTTACACGACACAACGATACATCGCTCAAACTCTCTTCCAGTGTGACACAAATCTTAGCTTTGCATTTCTTTTCTTTTTGTTCGAACTCAAGAAGTTTCAGCAAAAATTAGGCACAAGTAATGAATCCCTTGATTAAAAACAAAATAAATAATGAACCAACCACATTTGATAGAATATCATCCTGATTTTCAAAAACGTTTATGTATAATTAGACATCAAAAGAACGCAATATTAATTATATTGTAAATGGTATCTTTAAAATAAAATTAAAAATTAATTGAACATTGAAAATTAATTGAATGAAACTGGAGTAAAACAAAATCAAGCAAAATCTTCTGTTATGCTACGACAGACATCCCTCATATAGCCATAGGAGAAAACACGTAGATCACGGAATTAGCGGCTGCTTAAACATACGTGATATGATACATGTATGTGTATGATACTCGCAGTGTTCGTCTGCTCATTCCCTAACATTTCCAATAGTTTTTAGAGTTAGCTGATTTTCACCGAAAGTTTTTTAACCGCTGGTGACTTGCATTCTATACGAGATCATATAGAAAACGGTTTTTATTTCTAGGCTTCCAGATAAACTCATTGTAGGTATAGTGAAATACGTTTCTTGTGAGTCAAATAAAATGGTTTCATGATGATATGAGAAAACCGGGGAGAACAAGACTTACAACAAATATAAAGGTTTTATTGATTTCATATCGTCGATACAAATGCAAAGTATAGAATGTGAAAAAACACATTTTTCATTCAAATCTTTGCTGATTGCTGTTGGACAGATGGACGGCAAACTCTCGAATCTAAGTTCACACAATGAAAGGGGAATGTAACCACTGTCACAAAGTCGAATCTGCCGACTATTTGACTGCCCAAAAACAAGGTAATAAATAAAAGTATTTTCACTTTTGAAAGTGGTGATTTTCATATTCGATACTTTGCATTTGCATCGACGATATAACGTAAATAATTCATAACAATGAAAATCTTTAGGTGTGAATATCTCCTAAACAAAGCGATTGCGGACATACCTTTTTTTTTTTTTTCGTGTTTTGAGGTCCTTAGTTAATATTTTCAGTTTGGCCATTTAACCCTGAAACAAGAAAAAAAAAAAGTTCTCATAAATAGCTATTGTTTGTGGGATTATGTGCACAAGATATAATGCTCGCGGCAGATGGCATGCTGTTCATACTGGCAATGAACAGCTTGCAAGCTGGTGTCCTGTGGGTCTACTTCTGGACTTACTAATAATGAACCCTTACATTCTTTCCCAACACATCAATCTATTATTTTCTGGGAATTTCCATTTGGATTGTGACCTGTCAGCCTCAGGTTTTGTTCGGTTGCCTTATTATTACAGCTTCGCAACTAAGGTATCGGACTGTTCTTTTCTGCCAGTTATTCTCCGCCCTTTCAACTAAGGATGCCATCTAAATTATCAAGAAAAAGAAATTCTTGGAAGGTGGAATAATTGACTGGCGTTCTTAGTCCTCATGTCGTTTAATTTTCAATATAAAGATATAATATACAAACAGAACACATTTTTATGGAAGAATTCGAAAGGCTTTTGGTAGAGAAACCCCAGAAATAGAAGGAATACAGTCCTCTTCATCATTCATTGCCGTCTAGATGAAGCCGACGTACATGGGGATTCACACCACCACATGATCCGGATGATAAATATGGTAGGGACATCATAAGCTAAACCTCAGTGATTTAACCTGGAACGGTTATGAAGACAAGGAATTGAACCGAACAATGGATGACCCGAAAAATAAACTCTGCAAAATAAATCATCGTTAAACGCAATCACACATCCTTAGTAATTTTAAATGACAATATAAAAATAGTTTTAATAATAATAAACCTCATGACAGAAAGTAATATTAAAATAGGCTTAACACAAGCAAATAAATGGCCCTGAGAGAATGTTTTTTTTAAAAAAAAAAATACTTTAGGATAAACATAGATCTGAAAGTTTTCTTTGTATTAAATTTAAGGTTTTTTAAAAAAAAAAAAAGAAAACATGGTGAGGACACGAAAAAAATAAATCGCTAATCTTAATGAAGCCATTAAGCTCGACACATCACGAAGAGCAATAGCTACCTAGTTTGCACTGAAAATTCTTTAATATAAATTTAACGTTCTTTTATAATATAAAAGAACGTTAAATATATATTATATAGTCGATGCAATATAATATATTACAATATATTATATTGCATCGACTTGCATTAGTCCTAGGGCATTCTGCTTATGCGGTTACAAACATGTATATATACTGTACTCAAAAATAGTTATTAAACTAATTCCGTAGTAACAGATTATAATGTTGATAAAGTTTTGAGAATGAGAATACGTTGTTTTAGCACTTTCCTCCGAAGGAAAGTAGCTATTGAGGTTGGACTCATGACGGAATTTTTGAAAAATTTCTTCAAATCTTTATCGATCCTACCTAGTAGACACCGAAAATGACCCCCGTTCAAATTTATATATATATATATATATATATATATATATATATATATATATATATATGTGTGTGTGTGTCTGTTAACACGATAGCGGCCAGAGTTTTTGTTTTTTCGTCACGAAAGTTGGTATATAGCATTCAATTAGCAAACGATTGAACGAGTTCGCCAAAGTCGGTCCACCGGAAGGGGGGGTTTACCCCAAACCCAAAACACTAATTTGACCATTTCAGCCGTAATATTTGTTATATTTCAACTTGGCATTCGTAGTGGTAATATAGAGATAAAAGTGAGATATAAAAATGAACTAAATCGGTTCATTAGAAGGGGGAAGGGGGGTTTACTCCGGACCCAAATTCCTAATATACTCATACCGGTCGTAATTTCTGCTGTATTGTAACGAAACGCGGTATACGTCGTGGGTAACTCATGAGAAAGAAGTGTTGTAAAAATGAGCTGAATCGGTCAATCGGAAAGCGGGGGTTTACTTTGTAATATATTTCAATAGAAAAGCCCGCCAGACGTAGGTTCACAAAGCCGCCGCAAGGAGCGCTTTCTACCACTAGAGGGACTATATCCTGTTCCTGCGTTAGATCAAAATACGATAATATGAGGTTTTTTGTATTTATTACGTATTGTAGTAGGTACCATGTGTAAACGTAACTTTGGAAGCAAATTAATAATTGATCAGTTACTCATTACAAATTTAAAAGAGAACAATTCATGTTTTTATTTTATTTATGTGGGATATTTTAAGCAAATTGGTCTGGAAAGCAGTCTACACTACCCAAATTCTGAGGAAAGTGCTTAGTTATGCAGCTCCTGCGTGACGGACTTTTTTCATTTACACGTGTAATTCGGTCAATTATAACCTATTACGTAGAACTTTCGTCGACAAGCAAAATTAATTATTATAAAAATATATCAGTATACTGGTATGGTACAATCTTCTATTAAGTTACTTTATAAAGAAAATATGTAATAATGAATATAGTATTAATAAATTAAAGAGTATTTCAAAAGTTCGGGCTGAAGTCCTTAAACGTTTGCTGAATCTTCAAGAGTTGACGTAGCAAGTTTTAGTTATTTCGAACAATAGAAAGTTGAAATTAAAAAGGTTTAGTTATTTCTAGCAATAAATAGTCCACCACGCAGGAGCTGCATAGGTAAGCACATTCCTCAGAAGTTGGGTAGCATACACTGCATTCCTGAATAATTTACTTAAAATGACCTTTATAGATGAAAAAAATAATAAAAACATGAATAGTTTTTCTCTTTTATATTTTTAATGAACAGTCGACACAATTTATAGCATAAATCGCCTATGTTCAGCGCCACTAGTGGTAGAAATAACAACCAATAGCCGAGACGGTTTTGCGACTTAATTCAATTGGAACATAGTGTAGAGTAAACTTGAACTTGTAATTAACCGATTTAGTTTATTTTTAAAACATATCTTTGTCTCTAGATATCCACGTTCGTCTTTATCATATCGAGTTTAGTTACAATAAAAAGGGAATTATGACCAAATTAGAGATTTTTTGTGGATTGAAGCTTTTTTGTGGACGGATTTAGTTTATTTTTACAAGACATTTTTCTCGTTATATACCTACGACTTCTTCCGAGTTTCGTTGCAATACAATAACAAATCCGGCCGGTATGGGCAAATTAGTAATTTAGGTCCGGAGTAACCCTCCCCCCTCCTCTGGATAGACCTATTTTGCCGGTTAACGAACTTGATCAAACGTTTATCAGGGGAGTTATTGATTTCTCTAAATGTATATGCCAAGGGTCGTGGGTTGGATTCCCACTAAGGGTGGTGGCTTTTCATTGGAAAAAAGAAAAGGCATCGGCCCTATCCTAAGCTAGAAAAGGTGGTGATCTATAGATAACCCGTTCAAAAATTCTGTGGTAATTATAATGGACGTTAAAATTTAAGTATGTGTAATAATGTTTACTAAAGAAGTTGAATGTATTTAGTAGTTACGTTTATAAATAGGATTCTTACTGAGCCTGTGCTTGGCCAGAACTTGTTTATTGTTGATTCATAGGTTTTCAGGTGGAGTTGAAGATGCTGGGCATGACTAAGATTCGATGATGATGACTTCATTGGTATATTTACTAAGACTTTCCTAGTAGGGAAACCGAGCTAATAGTTTTCGTTCATCAGATCATAACTCCGTTACGTAATTAGAAAAGAAATCTTATCATCAATTCCTTTGAAATGGTTTCTTCGAACCATTAAGTAATTTCTGTAGTCTCAAGTCAGGCTATCAGAGGCTATTCAGAACGATAACTGGCTCAAACAATTTTTAATAATCTTCTGATTGGCAAGTAAACTCCTTTAAAACATTAAAATAAACTACAGAATTTTATTTGCAATCCATTAACGTTTAATTTTAGTTATTTTATCTTTCTTTAAGTTTATTTATTCTTTTAAACTTCTTTTTTTTTTTTTTCTTATATTTCAGCTTTATGCAATGACATTGTGCAAATAACCCATGTTTAGGTGCAGAAAAAATATAAAATAAACTATGATGAAATGTTTACAAATTAGTTTTTCATTTATTTATTTAAGGAGCTCCACAACAGCAAGGTGATTTGCTCGCATTCTTCGTGAAAATTAATTCGATGAAAGTAGGTTTTTAATATTTTATAATATTAAAATAATTATTAAAAAAAAGAAAACAACTAATATTTAATAATGCCTACATTGGTTAAGGCGTGAGCACTTAATACTCCCTGTCAAAGGTCGTGGGTTCGATTCCCACTATGGGGTGGTGGCTTTTCTTTAGAAAAAAGAAAAAGCATCAGCCCTATCATGGCTAGAAAAGGGTAATTACCTATAGATAACCCGTCCCAAAATTCTTAGTTAATAATAATGGACGTTAAAATTTAAATTAATTAACTATTACAAGTCTAAGCATTCCAAATTAAACTAGTAAGTTGACGCAGGTCCTGCGAGTCGGACCTTTTTTTAAGCTTCTTTGCTCTTCTTCTATAGGGAGGAATATTTGCTTATCACGTGGACCCTAAGGCGAATCCGGACCTTCTGACAGGAAGTCTATATGTAAAAAAAAAATAAATAATCCATAAAAGTTATATACTCGTTTTATAAATGTATATATCTAAAAAAATAATGTGATGCGGATGAAATTATGCAAAGAAATACTTTGTCTAAAAGTCAGCGCCAAAAATTACACTGTTAGCATTAAATGAGTTTATCAATATGAGCCACAGCGACTATTGCAACACGTTTGAATGCAAAATGTGAAGATTTTTCTTGTTTCCAAATCGCACAAGCCAAATGCTTAAGTACCAGCGAGTCCGATGATAACGAACTCCTTTAGCTACATGGGCGTTTATAAGAGGGGGGGGGGGGGGCTGAGGGGGCTTCAGCCCCTCCCAAAATTTTCATTTGATGGTAAAGAATGTTTATACAAATCTTAAAAATAAATTAAATAAGATCACTTAGTTAATAAAAAATAGTTTATTTTAGATGTAATAGCGTTTTAGTTGCTTAAAACTATTCCAAGCTCTATACTTTTCATATTCCATGCCCCGGAAATGATCTCAGCCCCCCCTCGAAATTTTCCCAGCCCCTCCAGAAATTATTTCCTATATACGCCCATGTTTAGCTAAGATATCTGCACAAATATTCTTGAAATTAAAATGAAATAAACACATCCTCTAGGACTTGGCTGTATTCGAAGGTGTTAGTAAGCATATACATAACTCTAAGAACAGGTTTTCCAGTATCTGTGACTCACGAGGCTTGGAATCGCCCTGGGCCAAGTGTCGGAAATACGTCAGTAGGGGGGGGGGTGTCATCCTGAGAACCTCCTCTTCCTTAAGGATGACTTGGCAGGTGTCTTTATCTTCTCCCTCCCTCCAAAGCGAGGAAACCCGCTTATGAGGTTCACCTCATGGCCCAATCCGGAAGGCCCGACTAGAAAATGCTATTTTTCAAAACTCATAGTTTACTAGAATAACGGCTGCTTAAATTTTTTGGTTTACATATCTATCGATCAATATATATAAAAATCACCCGTTTGTCTGTCTGTTTGTTCCTTATACAAATCCAGACCGTTTGACCCATTTTGACCATACTGGGCAAACAGGTAGGTCTTGATCCGGGGAGTGTCATAGACTAGGTCAAAGTCGTCTAGGACTCACAGTTCGGAGTTAACGAGTTTGGAACTGTGATCCCGAACAGTTACTGATTTGCCGAACAGTTGTAAGATTTTATTGTTACTTATTTGGTTTCTAATTTATTTTTACTTTTCTAGACGCAGAAAGTAGGTGTAGAATGGCACGCCGAGGGACAGCTAGTATATAAAAATATATTGACGCTAAAACGAAAAAAGTTCCACTGTATTTGTAACCAAACTCCTCCGAAACGGCTTGACCGATTTTTATGACTTTTTGGTAGGACTGAGAATAGGATGTTAAGTATTTTTCAAACCCCTAAGTGATAAGGGTGGTTCACCCCCAAAAAAGTTTTATTTTTTGACAAAATGTTTTTATGAGTAGGCATTAAAAAGCCAACCATACGACCCTACATTTTCACCCTTCTACCATCAATACACATTTTTTAATAGAGATATTACTGCTTGAATAATTTTCAGCCCTTGGTGGTTGATAACTGATCAATTATCACTCGATCACATATACCCTGCAGGCTTCTACCGTCACTTCTCACCCTGTGAACAGCGTGGAGTAGGGATGAGAACGATGTCTGTGCATAGGGTTGGACACACCCCAAACAATTTACACGCACAATTAACGTTGCACTTTCTCGCGAGGGTAAACCATCCTGTACTTAGAAATTGATATTGTTTTTTTTAATTTTATTTTTTGTATTGACATAATTAATGATAGAGATATAATTTTAAACATATTAGTTAATATATGAATTAACTAATAAGTTAATTAACTAATATGTTAATTAACTAATATGTTAATTCTTTTCCGGGTTTTCTCCGGGTACCGGTTCCTAATTCTAAATCTAATTCTAATATATGAATTTAAAAAAATGTATGTTTGGAGTTTGGTTATTTTTATAGGCCGTTATCGTTCACAGTACTCTATTCCCCTATCAGTCATAGACCACATCCCCGACCACTTTCAATCCGTCAGTTATTTTTTATTTGACTACCAAAATAATCACTATAAATAATTTATGTGGCACAACAACGTTTACCGGGTCAGCTAGAATATATATATATATATATATATATATATATATATATATATATATATATACATATATATACATATATATATATATATATATATATATATATATATATATATATATATACATACATACATACATACATACATTAGATATACTAGCTGACCCGGTAAACGTTGTATTGCCCTATAAATTATTACCATACCAAAATAATCACTAGAAATAATTTATATGGCAAAACGTTTGCCGAGTCAGCTAGTATATATATATATATATATATATATATATATATATATATATATATATATATATCATTGTGGTTTCATGTTAGCTCCTTACTGAGGAATTAATTCATAAATGGTAGCCGGAAGCCTTTGGCTTCCCATCATATAATTTAAAGAGTTCCGCAGGTGGATCCCATATTTCCGGAGCTAAGTCCAGGTGCTTCCCGGATCGGCTTACACAATTGCACTTAGCGGGATCAAGTTGCAAGACCCCTTTAGAGGTTACTCACTTCCTGTATAGTCATCTGAGGGTGCCGTGAGAGTCATACTTCATTACTTTTTCTTATCGAAACTACGTGAATGAATAATAGGCAAATGGAATTCCTGTGTAACAAACATACGTTTCGAAGAGGACTCAAGACGTTATTTATGTGTGCCAGTGTATGGATGAGATAGGAAAGCGTGCCGGTCTGGTCATCCCTTCAGTCGGCTCACTTTGGTATTATCCGTTTAGTTTTCCTCTCGTTAGTGGGCGCTCGTCTTTCCTCTCAGATTCTACTGCATCTTGCAGGATTGTGTGTCAGTCCTTACTTCTTAGCTATCAGCTTTTTACCTTTGCTTATAGCTATGGAGACACAGCGTGAACTATTTCTATGCCTCTAAATCTGGTATATAGCAATATATTTCCATTCACAATTGAATGACCAATAAATTAAAAATAAATTAACTCCCTATCATTAAAATTAAAGTGTTATAGGAAAAGTTGTAAAAGTATAGATTGTTGCCTGATGTACCATAAATTATATTTTGCACATTTTAAAGAATTTTTAAAGTACTGCATTTCAAAAACTAATGATCATAACAACATAAAAGTTGGTACTTTTACCCATCTCCATTACTAAAATATGCTCACCAAGTTTTATCATAATTTGACAACCTTAGTTGTGTTAAAAAATGATAAAACCTCTTCTTAAGATTATTTATACCAGGGTTCGAAAATTCAAGTTACCTTTTATTTTTAAAAAGTTTAAGTTAAACTTATATTTATTTTTTTTTATTTTACTTGTAGTTTTTATTTTATTTTTTTTATTTATTTTTTTTTTTTTTACGGCGCATCGACATAAATCTTGGCCATTAGCGCCGACGTCCAGGGTGCAGCCAGGAATTTTCTCAGCGAGCCCTGAGATGAGAAAATTTCTGGCGCCGGTGGGGATCGAACTCACCATCTCCCGCTTATAAATCTAGCGCGCTAGCCACTAGACCACGGGAGACCCCAGTTTTGATTGAACATGAACTTTTTTCATTAGGGAAATTTTTGGATAAAGTTAGCTATTTTAAAACTTTGATCCAAATAACTTTTTTCATAAAAGTTCACTTCAAACATTTATTGTTGTAGATTACAATTTATTAAATATACGAATTGATTTTAAAACACAAAAATAATTTTAACAATTTGAAATCAATGTAATAGACTGATGGAATGTAATATAAATATATATAAACCAACTGCCATAGCAGTAATTTCTACAACTTTCCCTCGGTCCACCTTTAAAAGTGCGGGATTGGATGAGAGGACACGCTTTCCCTTCAAAGGACAGCAATCCTTCTGAAGGCGAGGGGAAAGCCCCCATACACGAACACTCTTTCCTGCCGAATAGATTTCAGACAACAATCCTCACGGATTGCTATTTCTCGTTAGTGACGACGAGAGGATTATGAATCTTTAGGGCCGCCACACACTTCAGGTAGACCTGACAGGTACACCCGTCAGGTGCTAGCTTTTTAGGAGTTCTTTAGTATGTCTTGATATTTCGGTCTCAATTTGGCTTCTTGCTGCTTGTAAGGATTGGAGAGTCTCAGGTTGCTCTTCGTCTGCTCCCTTTTTGGGCATTTCGTCGGCTTTCTCGTTACCTGAAAGACCGACGTGGCTGGGGACCCATTGAAGACAGACTTTTCATCCCCTATTAATGAGGTCGGATATTTTTCTGCGGCATTTTGAGGTGTTGATGCAATCAGTGGGCTTGTTGTTGCTAAGGGCGTAAATTGCAGCCTTAGAGTCAATAAGGAACACGACCTTGCTCGGTTCTATGTTTAACTGTCCTAACGTTTCTAAATGGAATGCTGTATACTATGTTTCTTTGTAAGTAAAAAAACCTTGTAGCATATATGTGTGTCTGTTTACACGACAGCGGATATTATTTTATTTTTTTACAAGGAAACAGGTTGGCTTCCTAAAATGTACTACATATTTTCCCCTCTGGTATAAAGAAGGATCCTCAATCTGTCAGACATTGATAACACAGCATCGAATAGCTATCCCGAGCCTTATCTCCTCTGCTCTATTCAAGGGATTATTTCATTGAACTTAGTCCATTCCTACTCTGCCCTGGCCAGATTACTGATAAAAATGAAAACATCATTTACAATCGGCAAGCGAACTAAAAAATATTAAAAACGCCCAGTTTATTTATATATGTATTTGTTATAATAGCATGTTGCTTTTCCTTCTTCTCTCTCACTTGAAATTAAAAGGCTTGAAGGTGTTTGATGATTAGGAAGTGATGGGGGTGTTCGTGACGAAAGATACTTAAGTGGCTAGATTTATAGATAAGAGGAGAATGAATCTCTCCTTTTCATGGCTTGTGCTGCCATCTCGTGTCAGACATTCATCTGGCCTTTCGATCGAAATTAGATTATCTCTCCTCAACAACTATTTTTGGGTCGTTTTATTTTCTCCAGACTTTACTGACGTTTCTATAAATGAATTCTCGAGTTCCGAAATGTTTTGACATATGTGGGTTCTAGGAGTTATCATTAGATACTAAAAATGGTGTTGTGATGAACTGTAAGTCCCAAACTAATAATCGGCTAAAGATAAATCCTTTCTGTGGGCACCTAAAACCAGAATATGTAAAAAAAAAAAAAAAAAAAAAAAAAAAAAAATATTTTTCCTAGGGATCTATGATGCAGGAGGGCAATTCCTTCATCCCCAAAAACTCAACCCGCTGAGGTGGGACTTTCACCGCATGAGAACCCTAGGCGTTAGTCATAGGATTACCAAGAGACCCTCATAATTTTTATTATTTACAAAATAAAAAAAATGCATTCAGAAAAACGGAGCACACGCGCGCATCGGACCGAGTGCGATTAGTACACTGGTTCAAATCGACCTGCACTTCCTTTTCGGACATCCGCAAGCCGATGAGCATTCGAGAAAGGGCATTCATTATGAATCTTCCGTAGCCAGCGTCAACGGTCTCAGGAATTCCTGTATGCGCCTTCCACAGTGACCGGATGCCAAGCAAAATCACGACTGACGAGAGACCTCGTAATCGGCAATTTGTGGAGCCATCCGTTCCGAATGCTCCGTCCGATGACGATAAGTGCGTGTCTACCTTTACACCTCTCCTTTTTCAATCCTCTCCCACCTTCTCCGCTTCCGACGATCTTTCATTTCTGGCAGTGATAAGAAAGTGAACAAACCTATGCAATTTATAAGATTGACAACCCTGGCAGGAACTGCCGAACGCTAAATGACAATATAAGCAATAGGTCATAAAAAACTATTTTATTTCGGTTTTAGTATGGAAAAATCCGTGAAAAACGGGTAAAAAATATCATGCAGTTCTATGATCGCAGATCTGTGTTATTTTAACAAGAAGATTAAAGAAGTTGCGAAAAATCAGAGATGCTTCCAGTATTCTTGTGCGCTTCTTCTTTATATTTCTCCTAGAGGTCGTTACATTTTACAGATAAGAGCCGAGAGGAAGTAGGGCATGCCTTGAATGTAGCTGCTTCCCAGAAGGGTGTTTCGATATTGGGGAGAAGGTCTGGGATGGAATCTACCTTCCTAAAATAAATCTTTCCTCGGATATCACTAATCGCTTGCATTCTTTCTTATCATACAGGATATTCTACTCTTATCATCATCCATTCTTATCGCATTAATGGCGTTTCCGACATTTCATCCTTAGCTGCTTGTTTTCCTTTACCGCGTCGAGTTTCTAGGAAACTGACCTAGAAAAACAGATTAAATCACGCTATTTTGTATAACATTCAAAGAAGAAAAAAATGAAGAAAATAAAAATCCGACTCGCAGAAACTGTCGCATTTCATATTACATAACTTATTTTGTATTAATTAATTCCTAGACTTTTTTTTTTTGTGGGAAATTGAATAACCTTTCCAATGATCACTTTCCTCTTACAACAATTTCGCAACAGCTTTCGATATATTTAGGAAAATCATGATGATTAGATAGTTAGCCGTCGAGGTGATAAGTTAAGATGGAATGGTTGGGATTCGGCTAAATAAACCTCAATATGATTTTGTTTTAAAAAATCTATATTTCGGACGTTTCGGCTACTCATTGGTAGCCTTCGTCAGCAATGGAAATGCCGAGCGGCAGAGGAAGACCAAGGTTGGCAATTAAGTGAATTAAGGTGGCCACTTAATTGCCAACCTTGGTCTTCCTCTGCCGCTCGGCATTTCCATTGCTGACGATGACTACCAATGAGTAGCCGAAACGTCCGAAATATAGATTTTTTAAAAGAAAATCATATTGAGGTTTATTTAGCCGAATCCCAACCATTCCATCTTTACTTATTTAGGAAAATATACGAAAAATCCAAAGCTACTCATGATTCTTGATCAAATATTTTCTTTGTAATATTTCGTGACGTCCAATCATAATCAGACATTTCTTATACATTTATGTAATATATTTCTTAGTTTTGATCAATTTGTGACGTGAAAAAGGAGGTCTCTCCGTAGGCAGGATGGAAGACTTCTGGGAAAAATCTTCCAAGTCGCCATTCATTTTCAGATATATAATCTACAGTTACATCTATTGTAATATAAATTTATGATCAATGAGATATCCATTTTGACTTAATTTTATCAACAAATAGATTGAAAAAGTCCATAAATATAAATAAAAAAAATTTGATTTTATGTTAATAGATGACAACCTACATCAGATACATCAGCGTATAAATAAATAGGTCTTGATTAAGCATAATGCAACTAATAGTTTTGTAATTTAAAATAATTTTATTTCAAGACTTGAAAAAATTTAATTTGTTATTTAATTTATTTAAAGTCTCTTTTCTATGAGGATTTTTTACCTGAAGGTCCCCATTGATCAACACATATTGCTTTTGAAGCTAGAGACGCTATAATTAATAAATGTGTTAACAAACTTAAAAAAGTGAAATAATTAGATAACATTACCCTACAAAAACAGCAATTATATTATTTAAATAACATGAAAACGGGTCATGAATTGTGAATGAATTAAAACATGCAATTAATAAAATTAACGACGTTTATGGGAATTTTTTATTAATGAATGTTTTAACCAACTGTGCCAAGGGATAGTTTAGGTTGACCGTATATCCTTTCAATGGACTAACAGAGCCTCAATCAAGAAGTAGAAGTTATGACATGACAAGTGGCGAATTTAGTAAGCATTAATCTAACCTTCCATTCCTATGACTCATTTCTGATTTGTTTTGCGTTGTTTTCCTTTTTGTCTTTACATTAGTGAAAAGGAACTCGTCTCACCATATTTACCCATTTTACATATTATTACTGTTTTTTTTTTTTGGCGGGTTTTTAAATTCAGCAGGTACATTTTTCTAATATTGTATTAATCCTGTTGAAACTTATCAATGCCTACATTTTATTACCCTAATATTCATTATTTCAAACAACAATTTTCCGTAGGCTGTTAATTATTTTTATTAAGCCTCGTGATGAAGGTTTGCTATTCAAATCTTTGACCATCTTTAAAAGAGGCCATTTTCATACATTTTATTTTATACAAGTATTGAGACGTTCCTCGGCTAGTTTAATGTATTTATGAATATTATTGTATACAGATTGTAACGGAAGTAGACGACAATACTCAAGAGGATGAAACTAGACCAAAAATATTGTTAAATATTGCCAACCGAACGTTTCCATCTGGGTTTGTTCCAAACATATGCCGTTCTAAATGTTATCTTAAAAAAAATACCCCAATTTACAAAATGTTTTGTAAATTGTCCCAATTGTCACTGCTTGTACACGTTATTTGTCAACGTTACATCAATCCTTTGAAAGGAGCATGAAATTCGCTTTAAGGCTAATGCAGTTTCAATCCTAACGAAAAAAAAAAAAAAACTGCAAGCTTATAAAAAGTGTAAAATTCAATTACCTTTTCAACGGTATAACCCATAATGACCCTAAAGCCTTCAGACCAATTTGTCTTTCATCTTTTCTATTGAAGACACTGGAGAAACTGGTGGCTAGGTACATTCACGGGAATGCCTTAAAGGTAAACCCACTTAACAATCTCCAATTCGCATATAGAGAGGGGAGATCATGCGAATTGGCGCTACACCATCTCACTAAGAAGATAGAGAAACCGCTCGAACAGCGGGAGGTCACTCTTGGCGCCTTCATTGACATTAAAGGTGCCTTCGATAGGACCTCAACTCAGGCCATCGTGGAATCGGTACAGGGGTTTGGGCTACACAGAACTCTCGAGGTCTGGAAGGAAACATTCCTAAGCTCTAGAGTCCTGGAATCATCCCTGGGGGGATCCACGGCAAGGGTGAGACCTGTTGCTGGATAGACTCATTACTGGGCGATCTACAGGGTTTCTATGCGCAGGCTTATGCTGACGACATAGTGATCCTGATCAGTGGCAAATTCCTGAATGTCATATCAGAGTTACTTGGTGCAGCACTGCGTAGATCTACGCAGTGGGGGGGGGGGGGGGGGAGGGGGGGGGGGTTCCCTTCACGAACAAGAGGAAACTTGACGGTCTCCTAGAACCAGTCATTTCTGGGACAAGGGTACCTTTTGTCAAGAAAGTCAAACACTTGGGAGTGATATTAGACTCAAAACTCAAGTGGAATGAACACATAATGTATGTCTGTGAAATGGCCAAACGGGTGATCTGGTCCTGTCGGGGCGTGGTTGGGAGGTCCTGGGGGATCAGACCATCGGTAGCGTACTGGATATACACCATGGTGGTAAGACCCACAGTCACCTATGCGGCACTGGTATAGTGGCTTAGGTGTAAAGTGGAACTTCACAAAAAATAACTGGATAAAATACAGAGACTAGGTTGCTTACTAGTCACTGGAGCGATGAGAACCACACCCACCAGGGCGATGGAGGTAATACTAGATCTGCGGCCTCTGCATTTAGAAGTGGAGAGGTTGGCCAGAATTTCTGCATATAAGTTTCAAGCGCAGAACCTTTCAAGCATGACACCCTGTGGAGGTTTTAAGCAAATCCTCGCAGAAAATGATGGACTGTGTATGCTACAAATGCCCTCGGACTACATGTTACCCGTCTTTAGACTGGACAGGAGGTTCGAGGTGATTAAAGCAGACAGAAATACTGCCCAAACCTGGCAGTCTAATCTCCCGGTTAGGGAAATTCACTGCTTCACCGACGGCTCCAAGACTCCGGAAGGAGTTGGAGCCGGAATATGGGTGGCAAGCAGAAAAGAAATGAGGATATCAATCCCGTTGGGGAAATATCCTACGGTCTTCCAGGCAGAAGTCATTGGCATAAGGACCTACGCAGAGATGCTACTGAGAAGTGGAATTTCTCTTGCAAGGGTCAACATACACTCTGACAGCCAGGCAGCAATATCAGCCATCGAGAGCACCTGCATTAAATCCAAGATTGTGGATGAATGCAGGAAGATGCTAGATCGTTTAGCTGTCAGTAACCGGGTCAAGTTACACTGGGTGCCAGGGCACTCAGATATACTCGGGAATGATGACGCTGATAAGCTGGCAAGACAAGGGGCCAAGGAGTCCTTTTGTGGGCCAGAACCAGCTTGCGGAATATCCCTAACCCAAGCAAAAGGTATCATTGATGACTGGGCGAGGTTACAACATCTAGGCGTCTGGCAAAGAGTTCAAACGCAAAGACAGTCAAAGCGTTTTCTAAACCAAATTGACAGGAAACGTACAAAGACGTTTCTGTCCCTACATAGGAAAGCTATGAAGGAGACTGTGGCTCTCTACACAGGTCATGCTAAGATGAATAAACATATGCACAATATCGGCCTGGCTACAACCTCTCTATGTAGGTTATGTGGGATAGAGGAGGAAACACCCGCACACATAATCTGTGATTGCACGGTACTCTCACGCAGGCGCTTTATGTACCTAGGATCTGCAAAAATAACTGACCCAGGAAGAGATTCTGAGCTCACACCTCAGAGGATCAGAGGGTTTGTCAGGGACGCAGGGCTGCTTTAAGTGACCCAGCAGGTTGTCAGGGGCACAATAGATCTTTGAGGTCGAGTTGCTTTCCCCCCCCCCCCCTAGGGGCCCTGATTATATCTATCTATCTATCTAACGGTATTCTCAGAACTGAGATTTGAGATTATCTCACAATTTCTTAATGTAATTGGAAATAAAGGAGAAAAACTACTGATAGATAAAACTAGCATCATGTTTATTTTGGTGATCTTATCAGAAATAAATGAAAATTATTCTTGGTGAAATTGATACGTATGATTACAGTAAGTCTTACATTTAAGCCGCTGAATCTGGCTTCCTTCTCGCAGAACTTGCGCAACACTCACCTCTGGTCATATTGTCCCTACCATGTCAAACTATCGAATATGCAGATCGGAGCAAACTAGGGAACGAACATATTCCATACATTGACTAAGTAATATATTAAAAAATGGTCTTATTCCATAATTTATTAAAGGCTATTCTAAAGGGGATGTAGTTGCCACAATTTACGAGATGATGAAGAACGAGTTTTTGCTTAGTCGATAGTTAGGGACGATATGATAATGTGCCTTTGGCAGCATATGAGACAGCTCATTGTTTAATACATGGTTGAATTAAATTTTTGGCCTAGCTTCATTACCTTGAGTATTAGCAATTACTTGCGATACCCTTAACTTTAATTACTACTGACTTTTAAAAAAAATATTCTGGATTGAAATTTGTAGTATTAATTAAATTGTACCTTGAATGATGCTTAATAGAACCTTGAAATTGTAATTTAAATTTATGATTCCTTCCTAGCTGAAGGTCTCACGTTTGTACAAATGCAATATTAATGACGAAGAAGCATTCGTACATTGTAAATTATAAGCAGATATACTCGGGGTTAGATATGAGATGAGATGTGTTGCTATGAGAAGAGCAAGCAGTGGTGGGGAACCACAGGGCCAGTCGAGGGTTGGCTCAATTGTGATTGTGGTGTAGTGTATGTTTGAACTCATGGAGCGGATTGTGAGCAATTGCTTCTTCTTGGTGGCCAATACCATGGAGAAGGTTTATGAGGTGAGTAAAAATCCTTTTACAAATATAGATGAAAGTACAAATATAGACCAAATGTATTAGGGTAGTGACGGTAAATGCTGTGTTTCTATGGACTTGCGTTAATCAATATTAAAAGAAGCCTTCTAGGTTTTGTGGCCTCAAACAAGAAATTGACTAACTCAGCCGAGTAGAGTTATTAATTAAATATATCTGCTCTCTCTCCTATCTTCTTAAGTATATATATATATATATATATATATTTAAGGTTAAATACCTTAAATACCCCGGTATTTAAGGTATTTAACTAAACCGCGACTTAGTAATCGAATATTGTAAAATGTCATGGGATCTTGCCAGTTTAGAGCTATTGCAACACTGAGAAACTATTAAAACAATAATAAATTATAAAATAGGATCAATGAGAGGTTAATAAATAATAAATTATTACCTGAAAATTTGCCGTGGACCTTCCGACTACCAATAAAACAAGTTGTTTGCCTAAATTTGATACTATTGTACTGCATTCACAAAAATGTAGCCTCAGCTAAAACTTTGGACTAAGATTATCTCAATTTCTCAAAACAGAAATTAAGTTACCTACTCATTGATGAAAACACATGTACCTTTCAAGCCTGTCCACCATAACATGGGACTTATTTTATTATTTTCTTTGTCATTGTCTTCAAGACCTTCCCAAAGGATCTTTGCCATAATCCCTCTTGGTCCCTATAGCCAGATATGTTTTTCCGAAGATCAACTGATTTCAATCCCATGCTTCTGCCTAACTCACACACAAAACAAATGGAAGAGTTCAACAAGTCTACAGCAAGATGTGGGTTTTCAACACCAAACTGAATGCGTTTCTCCTATTTAGTTAACACAAGTTTTTCCTCCGTTTTTTGAAGAGAAGATTCTGGGTTTCTTTTTGAAGAGTTTTCAGTAATTCTTATGAACTGTGTGGATCAAAGGGGCATTTAACTGAATGGCAGTGATAAGTTCAACAATTGGATCAAGGATGTTAACTAGTTTCCAAACTCGGACTCAAAACACTCTGTCATCATGAATCTACCTTTTCATTTCTGGTGAGATTTCCGCTTACTACTGTATGAGCATAATTTCAAATAATATTAACTAGGATCACAAACTTAAACTTAACTTAAAATGGTTTTGAACTATTATAATAAACATTAAAAATGTTTTTGGCCCTTTCTTAAAATTTAAATAAGTCCTTAATAATTGAATAGGCTTTATTAAAACCTTTTTAAAATTAATTAACCTTCCCCACTGTAAAAGTAATCATGAAAATTCATAGATGTACATTAAGTTGTAAATACCCATAAATACCCGGACCGACTTTTAACTTTCTTTAAAATATTACTGGGTAAGTATTAAAGTTCATTAAGCTTTTATGATCAAATGGGTAAGTTTCGGTCGTCGTTTGCACCAAAAAATATTCAAAGAAGTTGTATCAAGCTCAAAAACTGAAAATACCCACTTTTTGGGTATTTACCTTCCCTGTGAGTAAATACCCAATTTATATTTACCTACCCACTGGGTATTTACCCACCCCACATCACTGCACTGACCAGTTATTCACAGTCAATTAGATAATATCTTGTCCATTATATTGGCAATTGTTTTGCTAAGACCATTTGAGTGCGTATATAACATTTGAAAGAAAAGTAAAGAAAGTAATATATATTATTGAAGCGAATGGAATGCTCTACAACCCTATAACCGGGATTTATTTTATAGGTTCATCGTTGAAGAGATATCCGGTCGAGAATAGAAAAAAGTGTGTTTTTTTCCAAAATGACAGTGAGGATATTCCGAAAACTAAAGATATCTCGAAAAAACTTTGTTGAGTTGAACTTGTAGCATATTTAATCAGCTTTCATTTGTTATAGAATGGTCATGTCGCAGGGTTTCCGAGATATGAGTGAAACCCCGAAAAATGGGACCTTCTAAACCCCCCTCCCCCGGCACAAAGCCTACGGGCGAGGACTTTTGAAATGTTGACCTCCTAACTAGCCGAACAAAGTTATAAAGTTAAAAATTGTGTTCCCAACATTTCCATCTTTAACTCTTAGTTGCCTGGACTATTAGTCGCTAAATTTCAGATTTCAGTATGAACACTGAAATTATTTTCAGGTTTGAAGGAAAATACATAAAATAGCAAAGTAATATATATTATTCAAGGGAATGCAATACTCTACAACCCTGTTACCGTTATTTATTTTTTTGGTACATCGTTGAAGAGTTATCCGGTCAAATCGGGAGAAAAATATCCGGCAAAAGTGTTTTTCCCCAAAATGACAGACTCTCAAGAGCGGATATTTCGAAAACTAAAGATATCTCAAAAAACATTATTGAATACAACTTGTATCAAATTTAAGCAGCTTTCATTTGTTATAGAATAGTCATGTCCCTAGGACGCAGGGTGTCCGAGATGTAAGTGAAACCCCGAAAAATGGGACCTTCTAAACCCCCCCTCCCCCCGGCACAAAGGCTACGGGCGAGGACTTTTGATGTGTTCACCTCCTATCCAGCCCAAAAAAAGTTACTTAGTCAAAAATTGTGTTCCAAAAATTTCCATCTATAACTGTTCGTTGCCTGGACTGTTGGTCTAATGTCCTCAATGTTTTTGTAGATAAGTTTAAATGCATTAAATACCTACAAGAATAAATACCCTCATTTTTGGCGTTATAAAGATCCTAAGTCTCTGAAAAAGGGGCGTGGTGCGATTGTGGATGGAAATTATTGAGTTTCTCTGTCACTCAAAGCAATTTCTCTGTCTCTCTCCACGTAATTGGCAATTGCTGTCACATATGCCTTGTTTACACGAACTTAGAACTTGTCATTACTGCTTGTCATCTTAGTACTTAGAAATACAGGTAAGAAGGCTCTTTTTTTAGTGACAAGTTACTAATATTGATTAACCATCGTAAGCCAAATATTAGTATCGACCAAGTAGAAAGAAAGAAAAGCTGTAAGGTAGATGTATAAAGAATGCTGCCCAAATAAACTGGGTTGCTATATACACAGCCTGCTATATTCTTTCGAAAATTCATTTTATTAGTTTTGGGGATATTAGTTAATTTATTTTAGAATATGGTTTAAAAGTAAAAAAAAAAGGAGGTAAATTTTGTTTGTATCAAACTAGTCAGATATTTTTTAAAACATAATGATCCTGAAAAAATGGTTAGCAGCTGTTCAGCTCCCATAAATGTGATTGTTAAGGATCCCCAGAGAATCAATAAGAATTGATTCCGCGAGGACAACTATAGTCCGCCCGCAAACAAAAGAACCAAAAGGGACGTGGCCAGCCAGGAGCTAGGTCTCCTCACACATGGTCTGGATGCAACGCGTGCGCACTGCCTATTTGTTTTGTTTGCGGTAGGGCTACAGCTTGGTCGTATCATGTCCCATTGCTTCCAGGAAGTCGCTAGTGGCTTTTGGGATCGTCCTCTTGTGCCGAACCACAGGCCTTGTACAATGTAATTTCTTCTTCCAAACGCATGTAGTACAAGTACGCATAAACGCAGCAAGTGCAAGTGGATAAAAAGGAATTCAATTCACTAAGCGACAAGTAATTTCCTCCACCAACAATCTACTACACACTTATCCTTTTCGCATTGTGTAAATAGACCAACACGCGTTACGAGACAATTTAGATACTGGACGAGCCATTCTGAACACACTTCACTTCGTGCGAACCAGTACTTGTCAATAAGCCCGCTTAATGAGAGGAAGAGGTTCTAACTTATACCTTCCGCTTATTCTTAGTCAATTTGGATATATATTCAAAATACACAAAATAAAATTAGACCATTATTCGTCTAATAGTTTTAAAAATTGTTATTAAATGGTATACAACTATTGATGAAGCACGAGGTGATTCGTTCTCAATAATAAATGGACGTTAAAATATAAAAATTTATGTTTCCAAGATGTCATTTATAAACACCCATTACATTTGCGAGCATTTCCAAGAAGTGTTCTGACTGGGGATGCTGATGGGTGACGAGGCTGCGCAAGGGTTTGGGATATTATTGCCTCGGATAGACCATCACCAGATATAGCGTAAACTCTATAAGGTACAAATCACAGTTTATTTTCCGTAATTCAAGGTTTGCCATCATAATTGAAATGAACCGCAAATAAAAATAATATTATGAAATTGATACAGTACGGTAACAACTGACCTGTAATCGTCCTAGCAACGCATGTTGCTTAGTTGTGTATGCTCTCTTTAACATCAACTAAAAATTCAAACCCCTCTAAAAATACTTTAAAAAAACCATTCTTACCGAGCGTTTACATTTGAAGGGAGTGTCCATGCAAAATTTCAAATGTTTCTGTCAAGTGGTTTCGGCTGGGCGATAATAGGTCAGTGACTGTCATTTGACAAATATATTGTCTATATATATATATATATATATATATATATATATATATATATATATACACACACACACACACAAACCCTTAGTTCACGATTTGGCTGTAGTGGTGTAAAGCTCGGTGCTCGAAGGTGCTCAAGATCGCAAGTTGATAGTTCTTCAGTATAGTTACATTATTATTATTTGTGGTTTAAATGAATCCTCTAATTGAGAGTCAGAATGGTTGTTAAAAACATGTTGAATCCTCCTGGCTCAGTGCCAAATAAAAAAACACATATTTTATGCTACCGTTGCTCAAAAGCGGATGAGGGACAGCCTTTTTTCCTATTAAAAAACTATATTGAAGGACGAAATATTTACTTAAAGGACGTACTTAATATAGTTTTTTTTTTATTCTTATGACAAGGCATTGTACCTGCATAGCTCCATTGCTGTTCTGCCTTGTAAGATATTTAGGACTAAACACCTAGCCGTAAACCGCAACGAAATTATTTTCCTGAAGGTGGAAGGACTCACAACTCTTTTTGTTTTGCGTAAAACCACAATTGCTTTCTCGATTGGTTTATCCAGTAAATATGTACATCTTTATATAGTACTATGTTGAGTGTAAATTGAAAAATTAGGCAACTGATTCCGATGAAAAATATCCCTATTAGAATTTGGCATTTTTTTTTTATTGTTATTTTATTTGTCCCTTTATATTTTTCTTACTCTTTTGTGCAATTCCAAGACTATTGTGAAGGGTCCTCCTGCATAGAGCCCATTGCCGAAAATCTTGTTTTTCGTCTACTAACGTTACCTGTGGATCTCCTACTAGTCTTGCTTTAGCGTATCCATCACACGCGTGGGCATAAACTTATGGGTGTTACGTTTATCCGGACGAAGTTGTAGACCACTTATAAAGGGGTCTCTTCCTCTGGTCGTACCTCCATGTTGAACGGAATCGGTAACAATTAGGCGATTTAGGTGTCACGTGAGAGGTTTATGCATTTTTGTCAGAAATCGTTCCAGAACCTCTGGAATTCTGAATGCATGGGACCAGCGCCAGAATCCTTTTTCTTAATCCTTTAATTTTATTTGTAAAATATGTCCTAAAACATAAATGACAACTCAATATTTGCTTAGCCGATTTAAAAAATAGAAAAACTGCGTCGTTTAACCCGATTCCCATAACAACCTTATCCCTTGTGTCAAATATTGTGGTCAAGTTAAACGTGATGGTATTCGGATATTCGTCCCATATCACTGGATATCTTCTTCAACGACGTTTCGCTAGTAACTAAACAAGAATGCCCGAAGGCCCTCAATGTTTTTAATGACTTGACTGCGTCTAAGTAAGTCTACGAGATAAGACGAGAAGTAGTTTTTGAAAGAAAAAAAAACTTCTTTTTCCTCAAACTTAACCAAAAAGTATACATCTTAGTTCGGATTACTTTGAAACTTATGAAAAAAAAGTCACTCTCTCAATTAAATTTTAACGTCCATTTGTTATTTACTACAAATTTTAGGACAGTTTATCTATAGGTTACCACCCTTTTCTAGGCAGGATAGGGCTGATGCTTTTCTTTTTCTATAGAAAAGCTACCACCCCTTGTGGGAATCGAACCCACGACCTTTTGGCGCGGCGTGTTAAGTGCTCACGCCTCAACGCTCACGGCCATCGGGCCTCCACTCTTTCAATTCTGAATGATAAAAGTGCTATTTTTGCCCAACAATTTGAGTAAGTAATGATGGTGTGATTTGAGTGGTGTGATTTGGTGCTTTATCACGGAGAAGAAGGCCAGAACAAATCCCGACGTTTTGGAATTGCTTCCCGCAAACGAAGTTGAGATAATATTCCTTATTGGTCGTTTGTCCTTTAGACAAGAACTTTTGATAAGACTATGAGCACCGAAGAAAACAGCGATCGTCCTCAGTAACTTCACTTTCTTCCATTCCACGTTCCTTCAATTCAAGAACTCTGCCCATATTTTATGTCATCCGTTTCATAACGAAAAGGTTTGTAAAGATTTTCGAGTATGAGCTCATTGATACACCAGCGTCATCAGTAACGTCTCTGGTTGCGATTCGACAAACGTTCATTATCATTTATTTCATTTTTTCCACGATTTTAAATGTATTGCGCATCCAGAACGCCAGTCATACTCAGTATCTTCATAACCTATAGATTAATTTCTAGTCAGTAAGTGCTGATCGCGACGTTGTGTCGGTTAGAGAGACGAGAGAGTAAACGCCATGAGAAATGAATAAATCACTTGTTTACCCCTGCAATTGTATATAAATCAATAAGTCTCTGGCCCCGACATTCTTAAAGTGCACCTATTGCTCGACTTTCTACAGATAGAAACGAAGGATAATTGCTGCCCCGACAAATGTTAGGTGCTTATTTATATTATTCTATACAGATTGCAGTCGCAAATGAGTGTCTCAAAAAAAGTGGGTAAAGTCTTTTCCCGATACCTGATACCCTGATAAGGATTTTCCAGATGCACTAAAATTCGAACGAAAAAATCTAGGGTTTTCTTTTTGATTCCTCCAAAATGGCTTATTTCTCGTCATTTCTACGTAGTTATCTTCTTATGGAATTAGGTTTCGAGAATTATGTCTGTTATTAAGTGCTAACTTAAAACCTCCATTTCTTATGCCAAACCAAGGTTTTCCCATTAAAATTTCTTCACCCCCACCTATCCTACCCTCTCGTCGCCCGTGCTTATAATACTGTCTTCTAGCGCCTTCAATAAAGGACCTACTATTTTCCAGAGATCATTGTAGAAATGTGTTTTTTCTTCTTCACTTGCTTTTGCAGTTGTTGCTTAGACCTGAATAATTATAAGGACTTTTTTCTTGTTTATATTTATTTTTAATAGGGCTACTGGAGAGGTAGGTAATCCTATGGCCAATTATTACTTTATTTTTCCATTCTGCCTTTACTACCCAACGCCTCGGGTATGGGCGAAGAGCTTACGTTCTTTCATTTCTATTCTCGTTTTTCTTGGAAATATATCATAATTATACATACCGTCCCTACTATGTCAAACTATCAAATATGCAAATCGGAGCAAATTAGAGAACGAACATATTCTATTCATTGACGAAGTAATATATAAAAAATGGTCTTATTCGATACTTTATTTAAGGCATTAAAGGCTATTAAAAAGGTGTTAGAGTTGCGACAAGCCGTTTCGTCCACAATCCAAGAGCAAAGTCTCAAATCTGAAATGATATTTTGCATATTCGATAGTTTGACATAGATTTTATGTCGGGACAACTCCTCTACTCTAAATCTTGTATTAATAACGAATTTTCTTTATATTTTTTTCTTCTTTTTTTTCAGGTAAGCTGTTAAAGAGATTCTATTCCTCTTGAAACCCCGAAATAACGCACCGTAAGTCCATATGCATATTTTCAAAATTCTCTAAACAAATAAGGCATCGGGCTGACAAATGGGGCTACAATGAATACTTTTTGTTTTCCGTATTGTTTTGCCAAATTGTCAAATAATTATCTCAATTATCTGAGCAACGTTTTTAATTCATCTTCCAATCAAGTTTGTCATCTCAATTTTCACACTAATTTCATGAAATTTTTGAATTATTACATACATATCCATGCCAAAAGAAAAGACGATATATGAGAAAAATCGCTCCACTTTTAAATCTTTTTGACCCATTGAATTCCTTGGGTTCATTGTTGCCCATTTACATAAGAGAAATTGAAAATTAATATTAAGGCGAAGGTAATGTTTGCACCAAAATTGTTGTACCAACTTAGGCCTCTCGTCCACTGGAACCGAAAAGCTGCGAAATGAATTCGGACGAAAACGCACAAACAATCCACACGGTTCGATCATAGACCGCGTCCACTGGGCTCATATCGTTCGTCCGTTTTCGCCCGAACTGGTCCGAAGTGCGAACCAATCCCATTCTGCTGGGATTTATAGTTGCGAACGAGTGCGAAATGTCGTGGTTAAAAATGGACTGAGAGAAGTTAATTTTGCTTTTGACTGGAAATATCTGTGGGACCAACGGGAAACAAAATATTTTAGAATAAATGTTGTCAAGAATGTATCGAAATGTATCCTTTCTTATTCGAAAATGGGAAAACTGATGGTAATCGTCTATTTGAAGATCATTGCACAACATTTGTGGAAATATCTTCAAATATTTTCTCATTAAATATTCCATTTAATGGGAAAATTCACCGAACTCGTTTCTTTTGGCATTATTCTGATTCGCCCACATTTCCCGTCCGTTGGAGCCGTCGATGAATCAAATGTGAATTCCAAAGCGAAACATTTTTAATGAGAATCATGAGAAAAACCTTTTCGACGTCCCATCAAGTTTACTGCGAATTCGGACGAATCCTGAGGCAATGGACGAGAGGCATTCGCACGAATTCGGTCGATCGGCGTTCGCCCGAATTCGTTACTTCGCAGTTCGCAGCTTTTCCAGTGGACGAGAGGCCTTAGAAATAATAATAGAAATATTAAGAAATGATAAAATATACTTCTTATAGGTAAATATACCCTTATATACATGCAAACAGTGACATAAATACTTAACACTAAAACACAAACAAGAATAACCAGAAGAGATTTGAGGATAGAAGTTCCTCAAAAAGCGGATTGAAGTCCCTTCAGCTGACTAAAGTATGACTATTGCTGTACATCATCTAAAACTATTTAGCAGTTTCTATTTCGAAAATTAGTAGAGGTGGCTGCCTGAAACTATATTTACCTGAAAACTGAATACTTGTGTAGTGAATACATTACTTCAATGATATTTTTTAAGAGTACAAAGTCTTGATGCGGCGATTTTATTCCCATGGATCAGTTTTTGCGAAATTTACTTTTTGTTTTGTTGAAAGTAGCAAGAAATCCTCTTTGATCCTTGCTTGGAGCCGGCCTGTAATGAGGCTGCCGTGATAAGCGAGGATGAATGAGTGAGTGACCGGATTGGTGATAGCTGTTTATGAATGAAGCGTGGGCGAACACAAGGACATTTGTTGTCGATTCTTAGAAAGAATGGGAGGGAGGGCACCTCTCCGCCTACAATCCTTCCTCTACAACTTTCTGCTTTCTCTTCTTTTTCTTAGGATATCAAATCACTCTGGGGACATTTCTTATTATTTTGAGATAGATTTAATAACCAACTATTCATGGATAAAGGGTAAAGACATCAGGGGTAATGATTACATGGTAACAAGCTAAGATGACTCAGTTCCTGTGACTCGGGCATGACAATTTTAATGTTCCTGTACCTGACTTGTTCCTTTAAGCTTGTCTTCATATCATAGCGCGTGAAGGAAACCCGTTTATGAGGTTGACGATTTTCTTCAAAACGACACTCTGAAGACATCTTCGAATCGACGATCTTAGGCGGACAAATAAGTGCTTAGAACCTCGAACGTGTTGGTTCCGTTGCTTTAAAGTGTTTGTTTTACTCCGTGTTTTATTGCTTGTTGATTTTAGCAGTAAAATGAATTTGCTATTAAAACAAAATACTTAAAAAAAGAAAGGATTTTTGTTTGTCTTTAGTGTCGAACACAGTTTTCTGCTGGGTTCATATTTTATGTCCGACGACGCCTACAGGGAAAGGCGTGTCTAAGTAGGGAAACTAGTTCGCAGTAAACTATGTCATGAGATTTTAGATAGAAGAATTGCTCAGCCATATTACTCTCATATTTCCTTCTCCAATAGATATGATAAACCCCAGGGATAGAATAATACTTGCATTACCAATATATGTTTTTGTAATTAATGTATTAAATAATAATCTAAATATTTTTGAGAGTTTATGTTTTTGGGATTTTATCTATCTATCCATTGGACGGAGTATATTCCTCAGGTATGAAGCAATTATAATAAGATTAAAACTTTTTACATATTTGCTAAAAAATGTTGATTCATAAAAAAAAATATAAGTAACTAGCTGAATACCCGTGCTTCGTCACGGCAGATAAGTAGTTATTTTATTGCATTAAATAATGTTTCATTAAAATTACGTTACTATACAATTCTGTACAGTTTATTATAGCACGGTTCCCGTCATACTATATTTTATTCAATGGGCGTTAAAATTTAAAAGTTTATGTTTCCAAGAAGTCATATGGTAACACCCAATATATTTACGAGTATTACCAAGGTTATAGGCGAGGAGGCTGTGCAAGGGTTTCGGATATTATTACCTCGCCTGGAAAACCTAAGGATATGCCATACATCACGGTTTGACCGGGACTGTCCCGGTATTTTGCAAATGTTTCGGTGTCCCGCCCAGTTTTATCAATGTCCCGGAAAAGGCTGTAAGATGTAAAAAGTAATGAATTCATGTTTATAAGAATCTGTTTTAAATCGGTTACTTTTCTACAATTAACATTTTTACTACTGCTCACAGTGTCAAAGAAATGAGAAGTAATCTAACTGCAAAACGCTGGAACTACCTGCACAGCGCTGCCAGCTGCTGGACACTACTATTTGGCTGATTGTTTTAAGAAAATCAAGTATCAAAAAAAGTTCCGTTCTTATTTTTAAGGTTTGGGTAGACTAACAGTTTAGGATTCCCCCTTCCCGTTAGTTGCTAGGCTTAAAATTCACCAACCATTTTGCTTATAATTTGTACTCTTTTTATCCCCCCCCCCTGGTATGCCCATCCCATATTAATGTATCTCGGTTTAACTCTCCAAAAATATGGCAAGCCTATCTGACGGGGACGGGCAGAAAAGAAACGCAATTAAAACTCTATGAGGGACAGATAATTTCTAGTAATTCAAGGTCTGCCATCATAGTTGAAATTAACCTCAATTAGAAATAAAACTATGAGATAGATAATGTAAGGTAACAACTGTTCTTTATCGTCCTAGCAACGCAGGCTGCCTAGGCTTGCCTTCTCTAACCAACTCAAACTTTAAACCCCCCTAAAAATGCTTAAAAATACGAATATCAAAAAATCCTTTCTTAGCGAGCGCCTACGTTATATAGGGAGTGTCCATGCAAAATTTCAAAAGCTGTCGAGCGTTTTGGGCTGGGCGTTGATAGATGAGTGAGTGAGTGAGTGGTAATTGACAAATATATAGTAGATTATTAAATATTTGCTGCCACTTACTCTCCGGGCTGCTTTTGAGAAGAACCTATTTGTTTCGTTGTAAAAGAACTAAAATTATTTCCGTTTCGCGCATTTATATGTTTCAGTGTGGAGAGGGAGGTTCAAATTAAGCCCACTTGTAATGGATTAAGTTTGCTTAATTTCGCGGTACATCTCTCTTGTCATTTAGGGAGTTAATGTTCGCAAGAGGTACGTGGATGATTTGGTCTGTAGTAGGTGCGAATCCTACTCCAAATGGACCGATTTTTATTTTACCAGCCATGGACAGCTTTGGAGGGTTCATTCATTTTGCTTAATATCTTGAAAACGCCTAAGAAATCGTGTTAAATGAGCCTACTGTAAATGTACTAGGTTAAATTTCGATAGAACCATTCCAGCCAAAGAAGGTTAGAAGAGTTTTTATTAAAAGCTTTCCAAATAACTCCAGGGATACGCATTTTTAGATTTATTTATGAGTTTATAAAGTTATCTAGACAATTGAAAAAAATGGTATATTTTGTTTTTTTATTTTGTCAGTGCATGCTTGAAAATAGAGTGGAAAAGGCAGTCGGGCACAATTTGGATCGTTTGGCTCCCTACACTTACATTATTGTCATTTTGGTGTTAAACCTCTTTTCTTTTTTTCTTTTTTTTTTCTTTTTTTTTTTTTTTTGCAGATTTCAATTTCAATTATCTCAACAGTGCAATTAATTTTTAAATGTAGGTTACTGGCAAAACGGGTAAATGAGAAATGAAGCACTATCTGTGAGTCGGAGTTTTATTGTATCGGTTGCCTTGATGTGCATAGCTTAGCCCATTCCTGCGGACGGACTATTTTTGTAGTGAACTGCCAGAAAGTGCTGGTGACCTTACTTAATGTATAATACATATTTAGGCACATTTTAAACTGAAATGATGAATCGATAAAGTAAAAAACACTTGTGATCATTGGTAAGTGGTTTTTGTTTGACTTAATCAATTTAACCAACCGATTGAACTGATAAAAGCGGATTGGTCAGGTTGGTAGTCTGTAGTTGCCAAGCAGATTTAAGGCTATTACGGCCTTTTGACCTTAGTACAGAATACCTCATGGATGGAGGTAGATCAGTCTCGTAGGAAGGGTCCCTGACAAACAGGTACGTATATTATTAAACTTAGGTATTTGAGTATATTATGAGTTCATAATATAAACTCACACTATACTTGTATCCTTACAAGTATAAAAAATATTTTATGAGTACAAATTTAATATTCGTTCTTTTGAAATATGCTTAAAACTTCCTTGGGTGTGGTAATGTTATTAATGAATGTTTAAGGAAGTGCAGACAATTACTTGCCACATATGTTATTGTTTCCACAGACTGCTGGGAAATGCGTGACTATGTGGGAAACCAGTCCACAAAAAAACACTAATCATAAGCTCTTTGATAAAAGAATTATCCGACTATGTTAATATTTCCTCTTGCACTAGATATGATAATCCACAGGTATAAAATAGTATTAACATTACTGTTTATCTTTTGCAAAGAACGCATTTCAAAATATTTTAAGGACATTCAGTTTTATTTTACTTACGATCAAAATTTGCTAAGATAAAATATCCATGATGTTATCCTAGCTTAGAAAATAACGTACTCAAAGGGTAAAACTACACAAGAATCTCTACTCTTCCAAAAAATATTCTGCAAGCTGCCGAAACTCGAAAAAGTTGTAACATTTAATTACAACCGATGGTATACTCAGAACTGAAATTATCTCTCAATTTGTTTATTTTTGTGATATTATAACAATGAAAAAAAAAAAAAAAACTATTCTTGATGAAATTGACATTTAAGGTATTTGTTTTACATTAGATGAATACTAAGTTGCATATTAACTATGAGTTATAAGTTACAGATGGCACAATATAAATTATTAAGGAGTTTAAAATGCAAATTCATCAAATACTCGTCTCCTTATTCCTATTTTATTGTATTTCTTATACCCTATTTAATTTAGTTTTGTAATATGTTTCTAGAAGTACAAATTCTAATATATTTACTCAGTTTAGTAAGAAAACGATTATTAAAATGGGGACCTGACAGATGACCGATGGTCCTTGCCCGGTTTAAACTTATTTTAAATTTCGATCAAAGATGATCGTAATTCCAAAACTTTTAGAGTTTTTAAAAGGTAAATACCCCAAGATGATAATATCCTTTGATTAATTTGCTTTCCAATCAAATCTCAAAGAAGAAAACCTGCAAATTAAAAAGTTGTTTGGATTATTATTTTGCTTTGGAAAATTCGATTTGTTCCAATTATTACTGAATTGTGAGCCACCTTTTTTTTTTTAAGGGAGTAGGCGCGTTTGGCTTAATAGCGGGGCACTCCACTAACTAATGTTCTGGACGCAGGGGCGTATATAGGAAATATTTGAGGGGGGGGGGGCTGGGAGCACCAGGGCATTTGTGGGGTATGGAAAATTAACAACCTACAATTTGGAATAGTTAGCCAACTAAAACGCTATTACATCAACAAAAAAAAATTGAACTAAGTGATCTTATTTAATTTATTTTTGAGTTTTTTATGACACATTTCTGTTGCTTCACCCCCCCCCCTTATATACACCCCTGTCTGAAGGTCAAAACTCCGGCGAACACCAAACGATTTTATCTTCTATTGTCCTCGTTTTAGGTTCAGAATCGGGGTCCCAGATCCTCCCTAGACCCACAGAACTTTCAATAGGTATCTATAAAGGGGAAGATTTGTTCGGCAGGAGCATGTACTGGACACATTACAAGCGTAAGGCGAAGAATCAGATACCTCCACAGAATCTAGAGGGGCAGATCTCGTGGTATGTTACAGGACTGATTTTGTTTTTTATTTAAATGGGACTGGATGTATGGGCTTATACAATGGGGGCTGAGGGGGCTCCACCCCCCCCCCGAAATCGGTAAACATTTTTCGTAAAACCTTAAAAATAAATTAAATAAGATCACTTAGTTCAGAAGAATAAATTTTTATAGGTATAATAGCGTTTTAATTGGCTAATAAAAATGGCTGACTATTCCAAGTTCAAGGCTGTTAGTATTCCATACCTCCCAAATGCCCTTAGCCCCCCCAAATTCTCCCAGCCCCCCCCCCCCCCCGAAATTATTTTCTATATACGCCCATGGATTGACGCCTATTTTATTCTCAACATAAAAATAAAAATGCTAGTAATAAAGTAAAATAATTTCCCTTTAATTAATTATTATTAACGCCCTTACGTATTTGCTTCATTACACATAACCTTATATGTTTTAGACTTTGGTTCCAACTAAGCCAAATATTTTGTTTTAAATTTCACAAAATCACTTACACGACAGAAAACTTTCCATTTAAAGGACCTAATAACATGTACTAAAGTTGCATAAATACATTTTTCAACTTAAAATATTATTTTTTGGCTTTTTATAGTATCGTTGGAGTTGCCTGCTATATTAATGCTCATATTTCTTCTAAAATTACTTTATCCTATGTGAAAATACCCCAAGTATATTTATTTATTTTAATTTACATTTACATATTTATTTTTTCATTTTTCCCATCTTATTCGGTTGTGGTGGATTCAAGGATCGACTTTCTTCAGTCAGGTTGTTACCCGTTTCAGTTATAAATTCAGAGAACATTTTTGAACTTTAGGAATTTTAAAAAATACTACTAACAGACAAGAGCAGTTTTGGACTTTTCGTTTATTTTCTTAAATATCTCGAAAATGGTTAAGAAATCGTGGTAAGTAACCATCTGAAAACTTAGTTCTCTAAAAAGGTTTAGATGAAAATTTCGGCAGGATGACTTCAGACTGAGAAGGGTGTTGGTTTCGTTTCATTGAAACCTATTTTTTTCGTTTTTGGTTTTTGTTAAGTTACTTATTATATAGCAGCTGATAAACAAAAGCAATAGATGATTAGGAGTTCCATTTTGTCAGACTTTTTGGATCCTTATTTTAGGATGTAGAGCGGAAGAGCGACATAAATTCTAGGGCTGCCGGTGCTATTTGTGTGAGGGGAAGCGGGCGGGCCTCTCTCAATTGCCTGATCGGCACATCCTCTCAATTGCTCTCTCCTCATCCCTCTTCCGTTTCGCTCTCCCTCTTCTCATCTTTTAACATATTCCGAAGGAATCTAGTGAGGTGGAATTTAGTGAGGTTGCACTCACGAATGAAGATGCTGGTAGTAAAAGTTACTATAAAACTAACGGAAAATACCCGACAAGCAGCTCATGTCCATCGAGGATAACATCCTCGTCCAATCCAAACTAACCTTGAAAAAAAAGAGGCCAAGTTCCAAAAGTTAGTTGTTTTTTTTTGGTAGTTATGCACATATACATATATTTATTTATGTTCAAGTCAATGGTAATCGCCTCACTATTTCAGCCTGTTCAGATACTCGGAAATTTTCAATTACTATCATGCCCTAACTTCTGAGGCGAATATCTCTTTCATTCTCCCCTTCTGTTGTCCATTTGCAAAGCCCTTTGATAGACCACACTCCAAGTGATACATTATAAATGTCCGACTGCTTCATTTTAGTCCGTTTCCGTTCATATCCTTAAGGGGCCCATAGACGACCAACTTGGTTGTCAACCTTGTTGCCAACATGGTTGCCCACAGACGGTCAACTTGTTGTTGCCAACTTCATTTGCTGATCAGTTCTGATGCGAACACACGCTTGGGAGAAAATTAGTTACGATCCCTTGTTGTCTTTTATAGTTCTAAAAGAATTGTGTGAGGATGATGGGGAAGTGTTTCTTCCAAAAAAAAAAAAAAAAATTGTGGTCAAAAGAGCGGTACTTACAACGTCCTGAGTTTTCTCATTCAAATATATTAAGCAAGGACCGAAATAAAAATTAAATGTTTCCTAAAAATGATAAAAAAATTACTTCATAATTTATATTTTTAAAATTAATGATTAACTGTTATGAAATAATTTTTATTTTTAAGTTTTTAAAATAAAAATTATTAGAAAATTGTTTGAAAAAATAATGAAATATATCAATTACGATGGAATTTTTATTTTTAATTCCCAATAATAAAAATTAAAGGTAAAGTGAAACTCATTTATTAATTTATTAAGTATATCTTATCCTCGGAATAAATAAATATGGACTTGGAACCTTTTGTTTATTAGAAGTTATTTGTTTATGTCAGTGAATCAAAGTTCGTCTAAATCCAATTGATTTGTATGAGTATATATATATTGTATATTCTAGACTTCGTTTTTGTGTTTTACTTTCTATTCATTATGGCACTAATATTTTTTTTTGTTATTTAAAATAATGTTTAATGTTAAAGTAAAAAAAAAAATGTATTAAAAAAAAATTTGAAATAACATTATTCAAATTATTTTTATTTTTAAGTTTTTGAAATAAAAATTATTAGAAATTTTTTTTTAAAAAATAGTAAAATATATCAATTACGATGGAATTTTTATTTTTATTTTTCAACAATAAAAATTAAAGGTTAAGTGAAACTCATTTGAAATAAAATTTAATAGTTATTTTCGGTCCCTGATATTAAGTGAACTTCGCGTCTTTGCGCCTGTAGATTTTAATTTTTTTTTAAGAATGGACAGTACAACCTACGATGACTTGTTGGTTTAAGTACGACCGTTCATTGAAAAACTCTTCTTCAGCCCCACGACCAGATCGTAAACATTGTTCAACTTTTTTCAGCTCCCTACATGTTTTTATGTTCCCAACTCTTTTCTTCAAACTGTTAACATTCGCATCCGGTTCAATTCTTTGGTAAATTTCCAACAGCTTCAGCCAAGCATTCTTCTTCTTATTTCGGTCTTTAAGCACTTCTGATTTAACTTCCCAAAGCTCAGGCAGTTCATTGAAGTTTTCGAAAAATTCATTCCAAGTAGGCGTGTTTTTTATAGACATTGTACACACCTATTATATTTACCGAACAGATAATCTACTTGTATACCCTCTTTTCGCAAAAATACTTAAATACAAGAGTAGTAAAAACACGAAAAGCAACCGCACATTGACAACCAAACGACAGTTCACTATTGAGGTTGTCAACAGTGTTGTCAACTTCCCCACAGACGCTTCAACTAGGTTGCCAACATGAGGCTCCGCCTACCGAAAATCAAAACGGATTTGATCTACACCAACCGTTGTACCAACCGTTTACTCCAACCGCCAACCTGCCCACAGACGTGCAACATCTCCTCCAACATGGCAAGTTGGCAACAAGGTTGAAAACCAAGTTGGTCGTCTATGGGCCCCTTTAGAGTCATTTGGAATATTCTCTCTTAATCTTTCGTAAAAAATATAAACACATTTAGAAATGTAAAATGAAATCTCACAGAGAAGCAAGATCTTAGGCGCAACAACAGGACACGATTTCTTTAAATTACGATACTTTTAGTTATATAACTGTAGCTTTACTATTTTTGGTCATTGTAAGCTTTTCAAGTAGATTTAGTTCTCTCACTGCTTAGACATTGTGTGGCTTCAGGTGTCCATTCCAATTAGTGTGAAACACCAATTCTATTATGGTGTGCAGAATGTTCTTTCTCCTTAAAATTGAACAAAATAGTAGAATTGATAATTTTGTTTTTACTAGTGGTTTCATTTATTTATTTTTTTTTCTGTTTCGAGCGTTTTGAAATTTAGTTCCGCTGAATTGATGTGTTTTGAAAAGCATGCTTTCCTCTTGACGGCCCTCCTATAGTGCGCTGGACAACCGTCGAGTTGGAACCATCTTCTCAATCTCTCTGCCAAAAGGACTTCCTCGAAGAACAACGACTGGCTAAAAAGAGGTGGGGGGATGGAAAGGGGGGGGGGATAATACGTATAGTTTTACCGATTTCAATATAAATTTTCTATATAAAACTCCCTTTTCATAATTTTTTCTTTTTTCTTGGAAATGAGGCAAAAACGAGATATATGCCAAAGGACTTTTTTCGCTTCTTTAATGGAACGATATGTTGGGTTGTAAAACAATCTTGGCCTTATTGGTCATGGTGCTACAGAAAATCTAGCCTCGTATCTAGAAGCTCATGATGACATAAAAAAATAGACAATGCCCTGAAATCTGCAGTAAAAGCTACTGCAACGTCCACATTTTGTAATACAAAATAGTAGAATAAACGTTACATACCGATAAATCTGTAATATATAATTATAAAATAACAAATGTGAATGTTTCACTATTTCTGACGATCAAGAGGGCGCTTTAAACAAAAAAATAATAATCAGAAGATAGATCTCCCTGTGTTCCAGTGGATAACGCCGTGGATTCTCATGGGGGTGATGCGGGTTCGAGCCCTGCCTGCAGCAGGTTGGGTTTCTGTTGAAAGAATTCCCTGCTCCACCACAGATGTTTAGGAAGGGTGACAACCTATAGATAGCCCGGCGGTAATGACGTAAATGTCGATGCGCCTTTAAAAAAATTAATGTGATACATGTTTCTTCAAATTTGCCATGGACTTTTTTCGACCGGTTATTATTTGTAGTGTATACTTACACATAGACTTCAATAGTATGAATTTTTAACTAAATTTAGAAGATCTGGTGGCGAGGTTAGCTCAGTGGTAGAGCACTCGACTTAAATGCTCGAGGATCTGGGTTCAGAAGTCGAGCGCATTATAGATTTTATCTTCTATTGTCTTCGTTCGTGGGTTGGATTTGGGGTCCCAGAGCGTCCCTAGGCCCATCCAGCATTTAATTAATTTATCAATGGGTACATGCAAAGGGAAAAATCAGATATTCGGAGCATAGTACTGACCAAGCTATCTCCGTAGTGTGCCTTACCCTCAAGAATCAGGTTATTCTACAGTATCTGCCCTTCTGGACCCTTGTAGCGTGACTCAGGACTGTTATTTATTTATTTATAGGATCTACACCCTTCTAAATAATAGAGTCCCCTTCGATATCTTAGAATTTTATTCAAATAATCTCAATGCAGTTGGTGTTCGCCGCCATTCAACCAAACAATGAACGAAAATTGAATGGAATAATTTCTCTGTAAACTTCCTACAGTCTTTTCATATCAGCAGTAACCTGTTCAATTGTTCATTTCACACTTGGATAAATATGTTACCTGAACTCTTTCAGGATATGTAAATTTGTTTAAATAATTTCGAAAGGCGTGTACGATGCTTAAGAATACGTTTTAACCATATTTATGTGTTTTATATCTGTATATTCATTTTTTCGTTCGAGACAATGGCTCAAAGTTGAGTTTGAATTAAAAATTCCTTTCTTCTTTAGAACAAAAATGTTCGAACAACCCATGAAGGGGTTCTCCAAAATCTTCAGTGATCCGTGTATTTAGTAGTTTCAGTATTACCATTTCATACCAGAGTAAATCTATTATGAATAAACTGTAATTTTAGCGGAGGAAACCCGCTTATGACGTCAATGCGATGACGCAATCTGGAAGTTCTGACTAGAAAATTTCACGTTTCAGAATCCACAGAGAAGAAAAATAACGCTGGTTCAAATTAGTGCGTATATACATGTATATGTATATATATATATATATATATATATATATATATATATATACACACATACACACATATACATATATATACATTTACATATACATGTATATATATATATATATATATATATATATATATATATATATATATATATATATAAATAAATAAAAAAAATCACAAAACCCTTTGCAATGATTGAAGTCGAGAATCAATCGAGTAATAAAATAATGTGCCATGGACAGTGGGGTTCGATTTCTGTCTGGAGTTGTGTGCGTAAATAAGGGGGAGGGCTGAGGGGGCTGCAGCCCCCCCCCCCGAAATTTTGATTTGGTCGGTAAAAATGTGTCATAAACCCCTTAAAATAAATAAAATAAGGTCACTTAGTTCATTAAAAGTACTTTATCTTGGGCATAATAGCGTTTTAGTAGGCTAAAACTATCCCAAGTTCTAGTTTGTTAGTTCCATATCCCGGAAAGCCCCCCCCCCCGACATTATTTCCAATTTACGCCCATGCCTGGAGTGGGTTAATTTTCTGTCATGAGAGACTTGCTCCAGAGTTCCCTACTTCGTCGCGCCTTTTTAGAAGAGTGGAATGCTTTATATAACCTATTGCTAATGCCCTTGCTACGTAGACAAAAATTTCTATTAAATCACTGAAATAAGGATGCGTTAATTGATGCAGTTTCTGCCGAGTAAATTTTTTGTTATGAGCTGGTGAGCACAGAGGAAACTTCATAATTACTAGGCTAGAATTACTAGGACCAGAGAGTCCGGTAAATACTAGACAGCCTGGCGACAAGGTTTATAGTTAGTGTATAGGTGTAACTGGGCGCAGCGGAGCGTGGAGGCCCCTCTGTCTTCCTTCTTCCATGCTTCTATTCTGACAGCTCCAGCCTTCTTCAATATCCACTTGCTCAGCGATAACACAACTCAATGATGTTAGTTATTCGCAGAGAGCGAAGGAATATTAATTTAGTCGGGGAGCTCATAGCGCACTTTTCATGAAGTATTTTATGCACCTTGAAATTTTGCTATAATACATAGGGTGTAAAAAAATCATGATTTTTTTAAAAAAATCAAAAAAAATCGGATTTACTTGATTTAAATCAGATTTTTTTTATTTAAATCGGATTTTTTTTATTTAAATTGAATTTTTTTACTAAAACCGGCTTTAAAAAAGAAATCAGACTTTTTAAATGTATCTAGTCTATATAGAGAGCTGGTTATTACCTAGTTGTTCATTATATAAACCTGTAACTAAAATATTTGTTTATTTACAAAGCAAATAACAAAATAACTATTCTAAAGTGGTGGGTCTTAAGTGGATAATTTCGGGAGCACAGTAGTATTGACGGATCATATATACAGGGTTTGAAGTTGTCTTATATTTTGAGACCGGAATTTCTGTAAATTTAAAGACTTAAATCAACAAAAATCATTAATTTTCGTTGGTTAAGACATTAAATTTAAATGTACAGAAACTCAGGCCTCCAAATATAGGACAATTTCGACCCCTGTATATATAATGAATTTTTTAATTTTAAAACATCAGTTTTAGAAATGAAGCTTTACAGAAATATTAATCACTAGGGAACTGATGTCATTGTATTTACATATTTTTTTCTCATTCGTAAATCGTAAGTATTGATGTAATTCTGCATGTTTTAAAAGTATTTAAACAGTTTGCTATTTTATATATTTAGCCAAAACTCCATATTTTTACATATTCTGCCATAAATACATATGTTTGCTACATATTTTAATATTCTTTTTATTTTGTAATTGAAGAAATAAAGGAAAACCGAGAAAGAAAATAAAACTTTACCCATTGAGTCTAGGTAACTGTGATTTTTCTAATTCCAAGAAGGTGGCTGTATATGTACTATGTCAATACTAGGTACAGGGTGCCCCAAAAATAATGGTCATCCGTTGGCCAGATGATTCTCCAATGCGAGATTGGAAAAAATAACCCCAATATTAACCCCTGCAAAATTGACCATGAAATGTTATTCAAGGTCAGAATTTTTTATTGCATATTTCGAAACTGCGGGGGCGAGGTTAGCTCAGTGGTAGAGCACTGGACTAATAAGCTGGAGGCCTGAGTTCAAATCCCGAGGAAGCACTAAAGATTTTTTCTTCTAGTGTCTTCGTTCATGGGTTGAATTCGGCTTCCCTGACCGTCCCTAGGCCGACCCAGCCTTTAATTAATTTAATAATGGGTACTTTGGGTGCTAATGACTGTAGCAGTCGAAGCGGCCAAGGGGAAAATCAGGCGGCCGGAGCATAATACTGACCACACTATCTCCCTAGTGTGCCGTATGGTTGAATCAGATACCTCTATCGTATCTGCCCCTCAAGGATTTTGATAATTTTTTTCTTTAGTATGTTCTAATAACATTGCCTTACACAAAAATACCTCGTTTGATTTTTAAAAAAAAAGAAAAAAATCTTCCAGCATAAAATAATGTAAGTATATTGAACAACGGCCCTCACAGTGGCAATCATTGGAGGACCAGAACTTCCTTCGGGAAGAACGTCTTCCTTCAGATTACAGCAAGTTCAGGAGTTGAGGCCTGGGGATCATGAGCAGTGAGCATTGTTTTGCAGGTGGGTGCTGGACATGTCGGAACGTCATCCAGACTTCCTCCAGCGGATATTGTGGACGGAAGAAAGTTTGTTTTCCAACGTTACCGACCACAGCAGGCAAAATGGACGAGAATAACTTGGGCATTTAAATGAATTTGGAGAAAGTCTGGCAGCTTGCCTCAGAAATGAAGTCCGAAATATTTAAGCTGGTGAACGGGCACAATTGCTACGGGCGCTGGAGTGACAATCTTACTTATTAAGTTATTTTTTTGATTTTTTTTCGGAAGAAACTTTTTTTTCACGGGCAAGGACAATTATTCTATCCTCTATTCTAAGAGCGACTCGAGGACTGGCTGCTTCATGAAATTCATACACGACCTGTGAAATCCTTAATGATTAATTTCAGCGATTGGTTGAAAGCTTATGGCCAGGAGCTCTTGATAAGCTTCGAGAATAACCTCATGAAGGCATTTCTGTCAATTGTAAAATATGCGTTCTGGTCCTCCAATGATTGCCGCTGTGAGGGCCGTTGTTCAATATACTTACATTTTTTTATACTGGAAGATGCTTTTTTAAAAAAATCAAACGAGGTATTTTTGTGTAAGGCAATGTTAGAACATGCTAAAGACAAAAAATTATCAAAATTGGCCACCATTTGTCGATTGTAATAGAATTGCCCATGTATACGCTGTTAATGGTCATTTTGACCAAAAGGAGTCATTTCTGGTCTATGGTGCCATTGACTTTTTTCTTCCTCATGACTCGCAGTTTCGAAATATGCAATAAAAATGAATAACATTTAAAGGTCAATTTTGCGGGGGTTAATATGGGGGTTATTTTTTCCGATCTCGCATTGGAGAATCATCTGGCCAACGGATGACCATTATTTTTGTGATGCCCATGGGCGTATATAGAAAATAATTTCAGAGGGGGCTGGGAAAATTCGGGGGCTACTAACAATTTAGATCTTGGAAGAGTTTTAGCCAACTAAAACGCTATTACACCCAAAATGTAATATTTTTTATGAACTAAATGATCTTATTTAATTTATTTGTAAGGATTTTATGAAATTTTTTCCGATCAACTCAAAATTTCGGGGGGGGGGAGGCTGCAGCCCCCTTGGCCCCCCCCTTATATACGCCCATGGTGATACCCTGTACAAAAGGCATGTTGTTAGTGGATAGCATTAGAATCATACGAGAGTAATAGAGAAAATCCAGGTTTTAGAAGGAGCTACTGTGAATAAATTACAAATAAAGTGAAAAGACAGTCTAGAATAAACCAGTGGATGGGAAAATATCCACATTATTGGGGATATCCATAGTGGCAAAACGATTAACAGTTTAGTTGAATACTACTCTTCAGAGCAGTTGATTGTAGTCTTAAAATACACACCAGAGGCTTTAGTAGATGTTGAAAGATAAGCTTTTCTGTCATAAGCTGCTCTATTATTAACATTTCTTTTGAGGAAATGCAATATGTTAAGGCCGACGAAGACTTTCACCAATTTAAAGCATTCACTTCGCCCACTACCTGCCAATCTCTTTTATCTTAACCTTAAATGGAGATTTATTTGCAGAATTAAAAACAAAGAAAGGGTCATAAAAGAAACAGACTTTGAATAGATAAGAACGGTCAAGTGAGGTTAGGCCCTAGGGACAAAAATAAAGACGAAATGTTGAAATGGCTGAGAAAAAGGCAGAACTAGTTATATTTAAGTTTAAAAAATAAACTAAAGTTAAAAAAAAATATATATAATAAATTTTTTTTAAATAAAATCAATTGGTTTAAATCAATATTTTTTTATGAAATAAATTGATTTAAATCAATGTTTTTTTAAAAAAAATCAAATGATTTTAATCATGATTTAAATCACTGATTTAAATCAATTGATTTAAATCGTTGACTCCCTGATAATACACCTCTTGGTTAGATAAGAAGGTAAGTATGTGTTTCCTGGACACACCTTGGAACACCAGCTACTGCGCAAAGGGGAAAGGTGCAAAACAATATTGCCCAAAAATAGTGTTTTATTCACAAGCTAACAATCATTAATGTAAACAAATTGCAAATTAAGGCAATTTTACAATGAATAATAAATAAGGCAGACACTTTTAAGGGGGTTAAAATGTGAATAAAAAAAAACACAGTACCTAGTTTTTATTTTTAATATTAAATAAAGTGCTCTATTCACGCTGCGATTTAAACAGTGTCTTCAGTAAACATAATTGAAGATAATTACAAAAGGGCAGACACTTTTGTGGGTTTAATTACCAGGAAACATAAAAGGAAATGTTGCCTATGATAGACTGCAAAGCACTGCGCAGTTGTGGTTGTTGCCTGAGCTCTCACTGGTTCTTACTCACATGATCTTGTACAGCTGTCCCGGTTTACATGGCAGCGTGCATAAAACACTCATTTAATCTACTATATAAAAATGAATCGCTCAATGTGTTGGTAAGCGCAAATCTCGAGAACAACTGAACCGATTTCGCTAATTATTTTTTTATAATATTCCTTGAACTACGAGGATGGTTCTTACGGAGAGAAAAATTTAAAAATTTGCCTGAAAAAGTCTAAAAACAACACTTTTCGGGTCTTTTTCACTTCCTTAACGTAAATTCATTTTTAAATAAAAACATATGTTCTCAATTATAATATTTTTAACAGTTAACGTATTTGGTTATTTGTGTACAGTGTTGGGCAAAACTAACGTTAGTAAACTAAACTAACGTTAGTTTTCCCTAACTAAAACTAAACTAATGTTATATTTTTAGTTTTAGTTTAGTTTTAGATTTGTATAATTATTAATCATATGGACTCCGTTTTTAGTAATGCAATTAGTTTAGTTTAGTAAAAGAGACCTAAATTTGTGATTTTAGTTTAGTTTTAGTTTTTAGTTAACTAATTTAGTTTATCAAAGAACATATGTTTTCAAATTACGAGAAAAAGCCACAATTTCTTATTCTTAAGCAAGTTCTATTAGTTTTAATAATTTACTTAATTATCGAAATAACATATGATTTATATTAATTCATGTTATTTTAGTAAAACTAAACTAAACTAAACTAAATTTTTAGTTTAGTTTTTAGTCAATTCCCAAAGATTTAGTTTTAGTTTAGTTAAAATCCATTAATTAGTAAAGTTTTAGTTTTTTTTAGGTTGCAATTTTTAGTTTAGTTTTAGTTTATTCCAAAAAGTGAATTTAGTTTTAGTTTTAGTTTTTAGTTTTGCCCAACATTGTTTGTGTATAAGCAAAAAAAATTAAATAAATAAGAACATGTAATCACTAGGTGACATTAGAATCACATGTTAATAATGCAGTTTAAATTAATTTATATTTGCATTAAGGAAGTAAAAAAGACTCCACTTTTCTATATTCCCATACAAAAGATTCGTAATAATACTTAAAGGTCAATTTGAATTTAATACCATACCATAAAGTGTTAGTGGAGGGGTTCTGGGAAGGCAAAACAATTGTGTGACATTAGTATCGTATAAATATTAATGTCAATATTTGTCAATATTTATACCAGGGTAACATTATTCAAAAACAAATTGACTCTGGTAAAATGTAAATTGTCTGTGGTAAAATGTCACTTGAAATGTAAACATCTCTTTGCTGTGCATCTATAATTTATTTATTTATTTATTATAGAGCTCGCATATGTAGCGACTCGCTCTTACCCAGATTTTCGAAGTAGATACCAGTAACAGTTAAACAAGTTAAAATATAAGTATTTGCAGTTATTCTTGTAAAAAAAAGGGTAAAAAAGTTTAGAGCAACTAAAAAAAAAACAAAACCAAAATAAAATTAAAATAAATAAATAAATAAAATAAACAATAAAATAAAAAGTGTAAAAATTTTACACTATTGAGATATTCCAAAATTTATAAAGAGGTAATACGGGAATGTGTATTGCACATTTTAGGTTTTTAAAAAACTGTATCTATTACGCAACTTCACGTTAAGTCATACATATTTTTATAAATTTTATAATGTGTATATTTTAAATGTAATTGTAAATGTTTGTATCTTTAAGGTAAGTGAGTATTGTGTTTATGTGTGGACTGTTTTCCGTCAAGAGTTCATTCATGTCGTTTGGTAGATTTAATCCGTCGCGTTTTTTGCAGCCAGTTAGTATGTGTTTTATGGTCAAGTTTCTGTTGCAAATGTCACAAACTGGTCCATCCTGTCTCGTCATTAAATGGCGATGTGTCATTAATGTATGCCCGATACGCAATCGAGTAAGGACGACCTCGTCTCTTCTGCTCGATCGGTTGCTGGAGGGCCAAACACAAACTGTTTTCTTGATTTCTTTTAGTTTGTTGTTTGTCATGTTCGTCCATTTTTTTGCCATTCATTTTGTAAGTAAGTTTTTATGTTAGTGTGTAAGTCTTGTACCGTCCATTCTTCCACGTCGACTGTACATGTTTCTGTAACTTGTTTTGCATATTTGTCAGCTTCTGCGTTCCCTGAGATATCCATATGTGCGGGTATCCACAGAAGCACTTCTTTTATGCTGTAAGTTTGTAAGTCGTGTATTTCTTGAAATATCTCTGTCACTAGTATGTTTGTCGCGTATATGTTAATGAGGGAGAGTAGAGAACTTAGTGAATCTGAACATAAGATGATTGTCTTATTTGGAACTATAGTTATATTTCTTAAAGCCAAAAATATTCCCTGTAATTCTGCTGAAAAAAACGGTCGATTTCTAGTTTAATTTGACGCCAAATTTTGAATTTCCAGTGCAGTGAATTTTTTGCAGATCCAGTGCCTTCTCTAGATTTTGATCCGTCTGTAAATGCTAGGAGTGCATCTGGATACAGCGATAGAATATTACTAAATCTATAATATTACTAAATCTATAATATTACTAAATCTATAATATTACTAAATCTAAAAGCCGCAAATTTCTATAAAATTACTAAAGTGTTGTGTGTTTGTGACTTACTAAATATGCATCCTATAAGGCGGCGGACAAATTTAGGCAGAACAACCCGAAATGCAACGCATCAAATTAATTATCAATCTAATCGTACTGCCCAGGAACGTGAAGCTCGCAATGAACGTGAAAGAATTCGGTTAAGACAGACCCGTGAAGCATTCGACTAATAATGGTGCAAGTTTGAATCGAGCTGCTGTGAATTGATTACAGTGCCTACAGCTGTGTTGCTATTGGACCTATGAACTCAGTTTGACTATAAACAAATCTCAGGGCAGTCATTAAGTGTTTGTGGTATTAATCTAGAAAACCCATGTTTCTCGCATGGTCAATTGTATGTTGCCTGTTCCCGTGTTGGAAAACCATCTGCTCTGTTTATTTACGCGTCAGGTAATGAAACAAAAAATATCGTGTACCATGAAGTTCTACAATAAAAGCGAAACTTAATTTAGAATAAGTAAAAATAAAATGAAATATAATAAAAAGGTATCATAATAAGAAATCTGATATTGTAATTTTGATTGTGATTGTTTATTTACTACTAAAAGAATTTTAATGATTTAAAATTTTTAATACCAACAGGGATGAGGAATAACCCTTCACAGCGTAACCATTCATTTTAAGTAGTGACAGGATATGGTGAGTTTATAATTAAGTAAATACAATTTAATAATTGCATTAGATGATTTAAGGTTTTTGGTTGATAGTAATTATAAAGCTTGTTTTCGGCAGTTTCTAGTAATGAGTATACTATTGTAGATTGCCTGAAGATGGACGAACGGTCCGAAACGTTGAAATAAAAGTATGTTGTACAGCTGTGAAGGGTTATTCCTCATCCCTGTTGGTATTATTAATTAATATCCTTCATCTAGTCATCAAAATGTATAATTTTTATTTTTTGACATGATTTAATTGTCGACTTATTAAGTTTTTTTTTTCTTTTTTTTTATCTTATTAGCTGTCTTAATTTTACATTAAAGATAGTTGGCTTCTGAATAAAACACTATTTTTAGGCAATATTTTTTTTTTTTTTTTTGCACCTTTCCCCTATACGCCTATGTACCTGGTGTTCCACGGTAAGCCTAGCCAACACATATATACCTTCTTCTCAACCCAAGAGGTACATTATTGCAAAATTTCAAGGTGCATAAAACACTTCATAAAACGTGCGGTTTCTGAAACTGGCTCTCGGACTAATTGCGTTTAAAAATTTCATATATAACCATATAAGCGAGTATATAGAGGGAGGGCGGAACCGCGCTAATTATCGTGCTATAAAAATGTGAATAGGCGCTGCCTACTAAATGTCTTCTCCAAAAAAGGAGCATTTTTTACTACAGAATATGGGGTTGCCTCTTCCCATTATATGATCAGGGAATCCTTAAAATTTGTTTGTATTAGATAGGATTGCAATAACTAATCAATGAATAATAGGATAGAGTATTTGTATTCAGGGCTAGTTACCACAAATAACAAAAATATAGATAAGAGTAAATAAACCCTGCTGAATAAGAAGGTTCTGAGAAAGGCATCTAGCAATAGAAAAAGATATTTTCTCAAATATATGGGAGATTCGTTGTACACATCAAAAAAATACCTCCACAAATACTCGTATACCTTTGATATTCAGAATATAAAATTTTAGTTTTTAGATGGTGTCATGTCAGTTCTGGGCATTTAATAAATTTTGTGAAATGTCTAGAAATAATAAATGTTTCCCTTCTTGGCAACATCACAAACTATGAGTTATCTGGTAGTTGCTAGTCAATGTGTCAACGAAATAAATTTTTGGTATCTGCTTGGTTATGTTGATGAAAATTTAAAGGATACGTTTTTCAAAATTGCATCTCAATATACTCGTGAATATTCTAACAAAATACTATATAACAGGTTGTGAAACTGTGCCAAATAGTAGTGGAGGATATTATAGTTTGATAAAGCAAAAGCACGGATATTAAGATGAAAAGGAAGATGAGGGAACTATCTCAAGTGCAATTCTCCTCTTTCCACCAATTCAATATAGAGGGCAATTTTCCTTGCATCTCATAGCCTCAAACTCGGTCTAATATTCTCTTATTCTCAGGATCATAATCCCTCCATCTACTCGTAAAGTGGATAACAGAATTCCAATTATCTTACTCATAGAATGGGATATTCCCCTTTAGGGATAGATGAAAAGTAATTCATAAAGCGAAAATTTATGATCAGCCCTCCATAACATTTGCACTTGACAGCAGTTAGACTCGCAGGAACTGCTTCTGTAGAAAACTGGCAGGAGCCAACCCTAAGTGGAAATTGTTCACTCTTCCCCTTGACTTCTGTTGTTTCCAAAAAACAAGTAATATAAAAATGCTTCACATATACGTATCGTGTTTTTTTGCAATATGTGAAGTAGGAACTATTAAAACTGAATCTACCAGAGACAAAAAAAAAAAAAAAAGAAACACGTCCAAAAGAACAAAACACTTTTTGTATTTTTGTATCCTATTTCTCCTTATGAGATCGCTCTATCCAAAATTGCATAAAGAACGTTTTTGTAAGAAATTTATTAGTCATTTGAATAAATAAACACACATACACGCACACGTATATACATATATACGTATACGTGTGTGTGCGTGCGTGTTTTCTTGCGTGTTTGTTTGCGTGTGAGTGTGAGTGTGCGCGTCATGAGCCTGTCGTCATAAGCGACCCCTATGGAGGGAGGAAGGAAACGGGCTAAAATAAAATCGATCCATTTCATTTTTCCACCAAAGTCCAGTTGTCGGTCTGAATTCTTCTTCCTTCGATTCCACGAATAGATATTTTAATTAAAGGCGTGCTTGAAAGTTTATTAAATGTTAGAGCGAACTCAGGTCTGCCGAGGGTAGAAACATTTTGCAGAGCACTGCTTTAGTATTTAGTTATCTAGGTCTAGGTGCTATCTGTTCTAAAGGGTTATTTTGTCCGAAAAATTTCAATGACAACTTGAAATAGTAGGTCATAAAGAATTTGCTTACAATCAAATCAAGTCTGAATAACCGATAAACCGGATTTTTTCTTTTTCTTTTTGCTAATATATGGAAATAAAATAATAAAAACAAATCTGCTGAATGAGGAAAAACCTGGTTATTCCGTAGTAAGCTAGCCGATAAGGTAATCCTTACAGTTTCAGTGATTCATTATTAGATTTAGGAAAGTATTAGACAGTTAATATGAAACAGAACAAACAATTAATATTCAATAAAATGCCGTGTAGTACTTAAAGACCTTTTAGACTGTAAGATTATTATTTTTCATTAAAATGAGTACAAAAATAGCTTACAATATAAACTTTCCTTCAATGAGTAATCAGACTTCAGGATCTATAAGGAAATCCCACCGGAAAAAGCTATTCCCGAGAAACTCCTTGTCTATTTTTAAACAAAGAGGGAGTAAATATTCTTAAGTTTCTCTGTCCATACTAATACGACTTCCATAAACTGAGCAAACAATTATGATCCGATAATAGCTACGTGCATGTTGATGTGCGTTTTGAGAAGTGATAATTAGGACATTTTCCAGGTCGATATGAAATAAAATTAATGTAACTGGTTTTCTGATGAGATTAATGCGCCAGGCACTATTTATGTGAGAGTGTTCCGTTGCTCCTTAAAAATTAATGTTGGAATGTAATTTGTTTTTGGGGTGCATCTGCTTCAAGACCATTAGCACCGGGCTATCTACAGATTGCCATCCATATCTGTCTGCTATAGGCGGGACCCATGCCCCAAATCTCTCGCGCTAGCCACTAGACCACGGAGAGACTCTGTCATTTATTGTTATAAGTCAACGTAAGAATGCATTATTTTCAAAATCATAAACATATATATTTAGTCAGAAATGATCCCGCATTTGTGAGGTATAGTTCTCAATTTTCTCATCGCCCTGATAAAGGCTTGAATCTCAAGCCGGAAACGTCGGCATCAATAAAATCATTTTCATTTCTAAAATATAGTTTTATTAAAAATCAGTGACCGAACCCCGACAATCCCTACCTTGTATAAACATATATCATTTATTTCTGGCCAGGATTACAAAATAAATGATAATACAAAATAGTATCTTCGTACTAAGTTGGCAAATCTAGTGAACTAATTCACTATGAAATAATGACAGGATTCCTCTTTTGCAATATAGCATTTTTAGATCTTTCAGGTGGAATGTAACGTTTGAGGTCGCACCGGTGAATGAATTTTTGAAAAAGTCTTCAAATATTCATTTATCCTACAACCTACTAGACAGCGAAAACGTACCCTTTATTGTTTCATTTGAATTCCTTTAGAATGTACTAAAATATATATAGACCTTGTCCTAATGCTGTTTCTTGTTTTATTTTATGTTTGTGTTTCACGGTATATGGACTTTCGGGCCGTGGGCGTATATAGAAAATAATTTCGGAGGGGGCTGGGAAAAATTCGGGGGGGGGGGGGGTCCTTTTCCGGTGTATGGAATACTAACAATTTAGATCTTGGAAGAGTTTTAGCCAACTTAACCCTGGAATCACAACATGATGAAGCTGTTACAAATCTCTCAACGTGGGGTCATATAAGACCCCATCTTGTCTTTTGTAATTCTTTTACAAATTTGGTGTTAGGTTTCTGAAATGGTATTTTAAGATGACTACCATGTATAATATAACAATTTAGATCTTGGAAGAGTTTTAGCCAACTTAACCCTGGAATCACAACACGATGAAGCTGTTACAAATCTCACAACGTCGGGTCATATAAGACCCCATCTAGTCTTTCGTAATTCTTTTACAAATTTGGTGTTAGGTTTCTGAAATGGTATTTTAAGATGACTACCATGTATAATTTAACAATTTATAACCAAATAATCTTATTTAATTGTAAAATGGGGGAGTGAGAAATGAAACACCAAAATACCACAAATTTAGACATAAGTTTATTTGAATATTTGTCCTCTAAATATCAACCTTTAATATTTTGTCTTTATTACTGCTAGAATAAATAAATACTATAATATGTAAAATTGGTTTAAAGGGGAAAAATATAGTGACTTGAATGTATGCACATTATAATGATCAAAAAAATAAAAATATTGTTATTCATTTATACAATTTTCAGATATACTTTGCCTGTGTTCAGCACACAGACTCTTACTACACTTTGCACAATGTGTTACAGCTTTCCTGTCTTTTTCACGACCAAGAACACCACATCGTATATATGGCCATCCTCTTTTTCACTCGTATCACATACTTCACCAATTTCACTGTCTTCACTATCCAAAACCTCTCCAAACTCTCTGTTTTTCACTTCTACAATTTGCCAAAGCAACTCATTGCGAATTTCATCTTCAGTGCAAAGTAATTTATCGTTAGACATACTACATTCGATGAATAAAAATATTACATTCCCCACAACGTGGGGTCACCCGTGACCCAAAGGCTTTATATCCGCTCAGAGGGATAGGAATGAGAAAAGCCTGAACCTCTATTATGATCACCTTATCCGGACAGGAAAGTAGAGGATCGGACATGTTTAAAAGCTGGAATGTGTAGGAAATAACAAATATTTTCAGAACTCAGGGGTCACGGGTGACCACACCTTGTGATTCCAGGGTGAAACGCTATTAACCCCAAAGTAGAATATGTTTTATGAACTAAATGATTTTATTTAATTTATTTTTAATCGGTTTTATGAAATTTTTACCGATCAAATCAACATTTCGGGGGGGGGGCTGCAGGCCCCTCAGCCCCCCCTTATATATGCCCATGTTTTGGGCTATTAACGCCTTGCTATTTGGGCTATTAACGCCTTGCTGTCGGTCACCCATTTAGGTAATGGCCACGCCCGAACAGCCAGGTTTTTTTTTTTTTTTTTTTTTTTTTTTTTTTTTTTTTTTTTTTTTTTTTTTTTTTTTTTTTTTTTTTTTTTTTTTTTTTGCAACCACCATCTCCCGGATTAGAATTTATGGCGTTACCCACTAGGCCACGGGGAGTCCATCTGTTTCTTGTTTTTTCCTATTTTATGTTAAAACTCATTCAAGCATATAGAGAAGTATTGTATCGCAAGACAAAAACCATTAAACATAAGAATATAAGAAAACACACAAAACACCGGTTTATTATCACAAACCTACACACTCCAACAACTTACATTTCCACCATGGAGGGTTAAGAACTTAGAAATAAATACTAAATTATCAAAATTTAAGAAAGATGACCCTATCTCTGTCCATTTTTACCAAAATGAATATAATAAATTAACATCTTCAAATCCAGATGCTCTCCTTATTTTCACGGATGGGTCAAAAACACTAGAAGGCACTGGATCAGCAGCAGTTATTCATTCAAACTCTTTTCAATTAAGAATTGCTGATAACTCTAGCATTTTCACTGCCGAATTACATGCCATTTTACTAGCTCTTCAAAATGTAATCATCCTTCCAAACCAAAAGATCCTAATTTTTTCGGATTCACTAAGTTCTTTGCTCTCCCTAAGTAACATTTATGAAACATATCCAATAATCATACACATTTTTGAACAAGTACACCGACTACAAAGTCATAATGTACACATTGAAATGGTGTGGCTACCTGGACACACAAACTTCCCAGGAAACACTGACGCCGACAAAGAAGCAAAAATTGCAGCAAAAGGTTAGGAACTGACGAAGACCGAATGACGTTACAAGACACTTACCTGCAGATTACAACACATATTATAAACAAATGGCAAAATACATGGACGTACACTACAGACAATAAATTACGTGAGATAAAAGAGTGCGTAGGTGCCTGGCCGTCAAGAAATCGATACACAAGAAGAGAAGAAGTTGTAGTTACCAGACTGAGAATAGGCCATTCCACTTGACTCATTCTCATCTAATGACTCGACAAGACGAACCACTCTGCAGAATCTGTAATGTGAGACTGACAGTAAAACACATACTGACAGACTGCAGAGAACGGGACTACTTAGACTTACCACACGACATGCGAGAGATATTAACTGAAGGTAGCCCACATATAGACACCATTATTCAGCATTTAAAAACCAAAAACATTTATAATAAAATATAAAGATGAAGTATTATTGAATACATTTATTCATTATCATTGCAAGGTATCATCAACCACTATCAAGCAGATGAACTAAAAGTGCTCACATAAAGAACATATATTAAACCTCAATGTGAAATATAAGTATGTTTAAGCTAAAATAATTGTAGTAATATTATTAGTATTAGTATTAGTATTATTAGTTATTAATGGGGTCTCCCGTGGTCTAGTGGCTATCGCGCTGGATTCATAAGCGGGAGATGGTGGGTTCGATTCCCACCTCCGGCAGGAATTTTCTCATCTCAGGGCTCGCTGGGAAAATTCCTCGCTGCACCCTGGTTGTCGGCGCTAATGACCTAGATGTAGATGCGCCGTAAAAAAAAAAAAAAAAAAAAAAAAAAAAAAAAAAAAAAAAAAAAAAAAAAAAAAAAATTAGTTATTAATATTTTAGTGTTAATATTTTAATTATTAATATTATAAGTTAATAGTATTAGTAGCATATTATGTAATATATATCCAAATTGTAATTAATATCATGTGGTATTGTAAGTTAATATTATAGTATTCTTAAGAATATTATCATTAGATATTAGAATTTAGTAACAAACAACAACAACAACAACAATATAACGAGCAAGTCGCTACTTTGCGGGCTCGTAAATACAATGAATAAATAAATAAATAGAAGTATTGTATAAGGAAATAGCCTTGAATTGATAAGATCCATCCCAAGCCGGTTGTCTCTAATGCACCTCTCTGCACTCCCCTCTTGTTGGCATTGTCACTTTATATGAGTCACTTATTGCACCTTGAGTCGTATAACCTTCTATGGCCATTAACCTATCAGTTATACGTAAATAAATCAAACTAATTGTGTAATAGCGTTTTAGTAGCCTAAAACTATTTCAAGTTCTAAATTTTTAGTATTCCATACCCCAGAAATGGCCCCCCCCCCCGAAATTTTCCTTATTAACATAACAAAAGGTCGACCTCCATAAGTACATCCATATTTTACCACTTCACTCAATGGTTATAGTCTCGATTCGTCTTTATTTTTTCTTTAAAAGGACAGAAATTTTCTAGCAACAATCTTGCATTATTTATGTGTTAATTGCGCCGTACATTTTTTATTTGTTTTCCCCATAATATTCTTCCAGGGTTTTTGTGGGAAATGTTTTATTTTTCTTCTTTTCTGACAATAACGGAAAGTAGAACTCCTCCTTGCCTCATTTGTGTACAATGGAGAGAAATTCATACAAACCCTAATCCTTAGAAACAACCTCTTATGACTCCATCTTCCTTCGGGCATGGAATATTTTCTTTTCTTTTTTTTCATCATTGTTCTTTTCATTATGCTTGTAGCATTTCTTCTTCTCCTGGCAAGAATTTTGCTATTCTTAAAGAAGTCTAAAATTAATATCTCGTCATAGGAACTACTTAAATAATTGTCATATCTGCAATAATTGATCAATCTAAATAAAACGTAATATTTGTAACACTCTAAGAAAATAATAAAAACGTCCGCCCGTAAGGACTTGCCGTCTTAAGCTTAACCCCCATAATGCACAGATCCAAGTGTATTGCAGTTGCAAGTTTGAAAAGCTTGGAATAGAATCTCTTTGCCAACAATTGAACGAAACCAACCCTGGGGAAATTTCAAGTGCCGTTTTCTCGGACGGATCAGCTTGAATGATCTACCTTCCACTTATCACGATTTCTGAACCTTTTGCGAAATATTTAACAAAATATAAGACTATTCCAAAACTGTTCTTGTGGATAAATGGACTCTTCTTCTTCTCGAAACGTAACTAACATTTATATTTATTTATTTATTAATCTTATAGAGCGCGCAAACGAGCGATTCACTCTTCACAAAGTTGCGATGGGTAGAACCCATCAACAGGTCAATAAGTCACTAAGAGTTAATATTTACATATATGTATATGGGATAAACGCTAATATAATGAAAGTTTTGAAAGTATAATATAATGAAAAGCGAAAAAAAAAAAAAAAAAAAAAAAAAAAAAAAAAAAAAAAAAAAAAAAAAAAAACTATAATTCACAAGAGTACGGATTATTTCATTTCACCGTAGTTCATACATGTTTTTCCGTATTTGTATGTTTGCGTTAGATGTCTGTGTATATTGCGTTATGTGTCTAAGGTATATGAGAATTGCGTTAATGTGAGGACTGTTATCTGTCAAAAGTTCATGTAGGTCAGTTGGTAGGTTTGTACCGTCTAGTTGCTTGCATTCCGTTAGTATGTGTTTAATAGTCAGTTCTGTGTTGCAAATGGCACACGTTGGTCTGTCCTGTTTCGTCATTAAGTAGCGGTGTGTCAGCAACGAGTGCCCTATGCGGAGTCTGGTGACAACTACTTCTTCGTGGCTCGGTTGCTGGATGACTAGGCACACACAGTGTCTTTTATTTGTCTCAATTTGTTGTCCTTTGTGTTAATCCAAGTGATTTGTCATTTATTTTTCATGTGTGATTTTATGTTTGTGAGTAGGTGCTGTACTGTCAGTTCTTCTATGTCTACTGTACATCTTGTCGTTGCTTGTTTGGCATGTAAGTCGGCTTCTGTGTTCCCTGGGATATCCATGTGTCCGGGCAGCCACAGAATTATTACTTGCATGTTGTAAGTTTGTAAGTTATGTATTCTTTGAAAGATTTCAGTCATTGTTGTGTGTGTTTCGTAGATGTTGTTGATGGAGAGTAAAGAACTTAAAGAATCCGAACGTATGATTACAGTTTTGTTTGGGGTTATAGTTATGTTTCTTATAGCCAAAAGTATTCCTTGAAGTTCTGCCGAAAACACGGTTGATTTATTATTTAATTTAGAAATTAGTGTTATCTATGATAGCTGCAGACCCAGTGCCGTCCCTAGTTTTTGATCCATCTGTAAAAGCTAGGAGTGCATCTGGATACTGCGATAGAAAATAGTTAAACTGGTTTTTGTAAAAATATTTAGAGAAAGGATTGTTTTTATTGAATTTTGTCAATTTTGTGTTAATTTCTAAGTTCTTTATTCTCCACGGAATGTAAGTCTGTTGTTGTTTCATGTGTATAGGTGTGTTTAGTAAATCAGTGTTTCTAGCGTAGTCTATTATTCTTGTATTTAGTGGTCGTTGTCGTGTTCACGTCCGGTCGTACTCGGCAATGAATGGGTTTTGTATTAAAGTCTGTGTACATGGTGTATTGAGGAACTTAAATTTAGTGTAAAGTTTTAAACAAAATTCCTGACGCCTGTACTCAATGTTGGGCAAACTAAAAACTAAAACTAAAATTAAAACTAAATTCACTTTTTGGAATAAACTAAAACTAAACTAAAAATTGCAACCTAAAAAAAAAACTAAAACTAAAATTTTACTAATTAATGGATTTTAACTAAACTAAAACTAAAACTAAATCTTTGGGAATTGACTAAAAACTAAACTAAAAATTTAGTTTAGTTTAGTTTAGTTTAGTTTTACTAAAATAACATGAATTAATATAAATCATATGTTATTTCGATAATTAAGTAAATTATTAAAACTAATAGAACTTGCTTAAGAATAAGAAATTGTGGCTTTTTCTCGTAATTTGAAAACATATGTTCTTTGATAAACTAAATTAGTTAACTAAAAACTAAAACTAAACTAAAATCACAAATTTAGGTCTCTTTTACTAAACTAAACTAATTGCATTACTAAAAACGGAGTCCATATGATTAATAATTATACAAATCTAAAACTAAACTAAAACTAAAACTAAAAATATAACATTAATTTAGTTTTAGTTAGGGAAAACTAACGTTAGTTTAGTTTACTAACATTAGTTTTGCCCAACACTGATAGCAGTAGATTCGATCAGATCTTTCATCCCAAATACAGTGACCTATTGCCAATATGCTGATGACATACTCATCTACACTACATCCAAAGACGTAAACACTGCACAGGACCAACTACAAGACACAATACAGCGACTTGAACATTGGTGTTCCTTAACTGGGTTTAAAATTTCTTAAGAAAAGTCCACCTGCATATTGTTCACCCGAAAGAGAACATTCCCCAACCCAATACTGCAATTGTCTAATTACAACTTACCAGTTGCAAGTACTATAAAAATCCTTGGGTTGGTGTTTGATCGGCGTCTAACTTGGCTTCCCCACTTAAAAGAACTCCACAATAAATGCAAGAAATCTCTTAACATATTGAGGATTCTCAGCAATACAAAATGGGGTGCTGACAGATGTTCTATGCTTGCCTTTTATAGAGCTTATACCAGGTCACTTCTGGATTACGGCTGTCAAGCATATTCATCTGCCAGTAAGACAGCGTTAACAATGTTAGACACGATTCAAAACACAGGAATTAGAATAGCAACAGGTGCTTTCAGATCAAGCCCATGTGCCAGCTTGTATGTCGAAGAGGGTGAGCCTCCATTGGAGTACAGGCAGTGTTGGGCAAAACTAACGTTAGTAAACTAAACTAACGTTAGTTTTCCCTAACTAAAACTAAATTAATGTTATATTTTTAGTTTTAGTTTTAGTTTAGTTTTAGATTTGTATAATTATTAATCATATGGACTCCGTTTTTAGTAATGCAATTAGTTTAGTTTAGTAAAAGAGACCTAAATTTGTGATTTTAGTTTAGTTTTAGTTTTTAGTTAACAAATTTAGTTTATCAAAGAACATATGTTTTCAAATTACGAGAAAAAGCCACAATTTCTTATTCTTTAACAAGTTCTATTAGTTTTAATAATTTACTTAATTATCGAAATAACATATGATTTATATTAATTCATGTTATTTTAGTAAAACTAAACTAAACTAAACTAAACTAAATTTTTAGTTTAGTTTTTAGTCAATTCCCAAAGATTTAGTTTTAGTTTTAGTTTAGTTAAAATCCATTAATTAGTAAAATTTTAGTTTTAGTTTTTTTTTAGGTTGCAATTTTTAGTTTAGTTTTAGGTTATTCCAAAAAGTGAATTTAGTTTTAATTTTAGTTTTAGTTTTTAGTTTTGCCCAACATTGACTGCTATATTGAACAAGGTGGCACTAAGAACTCCTCCCTGAGGCACTCCATTTTCCTGTAGGAATGTGGATTATTCATTAACATTTATAAATACATTATTTTGAATGAATTTCGGAAAGTTTCATTCAACAGTACTCGATATTAAAATTATATTTTTCCCACTTTTTGAAAACGGCTGAAGATCTCCTTATTTTATTCGATTCCCTATGCCAAAGGTACCTGGAGTTTATCCGCAAAACCACAAGCGCTGTGATTTTTTCCATGTGAATCCCCCTTCCCCAAAATGTGTGTTCCGTTTTATCGAATTCTTACGGTACCGTGATGTTTTTGACAAATTACTTTTTCCGAATTTCAGCAAAATAATTTTGTAGATGCTAGGGTGTGAAGAGATCCAAATACACACATGTATACGTACATTTGATTTTGTGACCTATGGGTTTAGGGACGTCGACATTTCTCTTCAGTACTTCAGGAGGACGGTTTCAAACGGAGCTTCCTCCATATAGGGAGGTGTGGAACATGCTAAAAGCCGTACCTTAAGACCTCTTTAGTGGCCAATTTAATTTATTTCTGTTTTTTGAATGCTTATAAGAATATATCATTAAAAGTAGTTCACTTATCTGTTGCAGCCAGACTGTAATAATTACGTTTGCTGGAGGGTGAAAGAAATAGTTCAAATTAAGGCTTTAGGCGTGAGAGTAAATAAAAAGGCCTTTTCTTTTACATAAAGTTTCATTTGCACAGATCCCTTTCAAAGCATAGGTTATCTGCTAATGATGATAAAACGCATGCAATGAAAGCGTTCTGCCCTGTTTTGTGGGTGAAAAGATCTTTCTTTACTCATCCTGTAAAAAAATAAATGTATGTTAGCAAATAATAAAACATTTATTAACTTACTTGAGGTTTTTCTGAATAGAAGAAGATTCTTCAGAGTTCGAACACAACACTCGTCCGATTGCCTCATCCATAATAATAAACACCATCTCATTTAAGAATTAGCTTTTCTTAATGATTTGCATTATTCTTTTACAGGCGGTGAAAAAGTTTGTGGAGGCTGTAAGCCGTACTCGGAAAAAGCGTCCTTGCGGCGGGCTGAGCTGGCGGACAGCGGTGAAGTTCCTTTGTGCCCGGAAGTGGGACGTGAGCCGGGCAGTGGCGCTCTACGACCAGCACGAGATCACCAGGATCCGGGAGGGTCTTGTAGACCTTGACCCGGACAAGGAGCCTCTTAAGAGTGAGCTGGATACTGGGAAGTTCACTATACTTGTGAGTCTATATTTTTTATTAATTCTATGCTTATTTTTTCCTCATTGGATTTGAGACCAATGACCCAGTCAGCTTAGCTAGGACCTTCTGAAGAAATGGTAGAAGATATTGTTGGTTGATTGGCCTGTTCATGTACCTAGTTGCTTCATTTCTTGGAGGATTCTTCGCCTAAAATATATTCTCTATCTCTAATTGTTTTTATATCTGCTTTGGAACCTGTGACTTAGAGAGGAAATTGATTTAAGTAAGCCATAAGTCACCCAATATAATTAGGCCCAAAAAAGAAGGATATTTGGTACTACCTCTCCTCCATTTATTATTATTTTGTTCTTCAAGTAATTTCTTTACTGGTTATTATTCTGTATATGAATACATCTGATAATATGATAAAATATGGGGGTGTTCAAAGCCCCCCAACTTCATCCTTGATTATGTCAGGACACTCAGATGATGTTAAAAGGTGCATACTCAAGCTCCTTTCTGCTCTGACCACTGTCTGGAGTCGAAAGGAGATCGGTGAGCCACAGACATTGACGGACTTGATAAAAGAGAACACCATTGTTAACACTTCACTTGAGGATCACCGCAGCAGATTTCTGGGCCAGAGTGTTCTGAGTTGTTTTAATGAAGGGAGTGGATGGGTGTCACTCGATAGGCAGAGGACTTCAGGATTGATGAGTGGAATGTTTGGTGTGGAAACATTGTAATCTGGATAATATAACATCTTTAACGTGTTGGATATTGAAGTCTTTATGGAGGTTGAGGTTGGAAACATACAAAGGAGTATTGACGATGGTTCTTAGGAATCTGGATTGGAATGTTTGGATACATCGGATGTTCGGTGTTTTCACATTTCTCCAGAGTTCTGATGCTTACGTCCAAAATCCACATTTTTTTTTACCGCGCACCAACATCTATGGTGCAGCCGGGAATTTTCTTAACGGCCCCTGAAATGAGAGGGAGATACCTGTATAGTATCTGGCCCTTTGAGTAACTGTTAGAGTATAGATTTTAATTGTCACCTTTCTTACAAACAAGCAGTTCATGATATAAAAACTCCTCCTTACATGTTTTTTGCATGGAACGAAATATATGTGCAAATATTAATCTTACAGGTGGCCTTAGGATGCCTGTTTGTAAGGTGAAAAGTTACAAAAAAAAAAAAAAAAAAAAAAAAAAAAAAATTGTGGTTGAGACATGATTATCCCCCCCCCACAAATAAAAATAAAACTTAGAATATTAGTGCATTACAAACAAATGTTTATATGAATATTTATCCGTTTCAAACAGTAAGTTTCGCATAAGTTGCTTTGTAATTTTTCCAAAATGTTAAATGTAAATTGTGTTTCAGCCCACAAGGGACTCAACGGGTGCTGCTATAGCTGTTTTCACTGCTAGGATTCACTGTCCTCAGACTTCAACTCATCAAACCACACTGCAGGTGACTTTTTAGACAAAACATTAATTATGTTCTTTACTCCGCTTCCTTTAGCATGTCTTATATTGAAAGTAAAGAAAAGAAAAAGCTAAAGATAATAAATTGAGATGCTACACTAATGAAAATCACTTAGTAGTTTGTCTAAAATTTGTAGGAACTCAGGATAGACAACCCCTAAAGTTGCCAGAGGGCAAAAAACCCTAAAAAATGTCATCAATTTAGTTGTTATATGACGATTTTCTCTAGCAGTCACTTCTTATCTGAGGAAATATTCATAAGATTTTGTTTGTAAATTAGCTCTGAGTAACCTCCATATGTAATTTTGGATCTGTTGTTCTTGAACCTACTTTCTTAGACAATGATCTATCCCAGTTTCTTTAACTGGACTATTTTTAGTGTGGTTCCTCCCTCCCTCCAAAGGGAGGAACCCCGCTCATAAAGTTGACCTCATGATGCAATACGGAAGTGCCAACTTTTGTTTCAAAACCCCTAGATCACGGAAATAATGGTGGTTCAAATTGGTATGTATATATATTTGTCTTTTTGCTCTCCTACAAGCTCAAAAATCTACCAATTTTGATGAAAATAGGTATAAAAATCTTTCGTCTAATTTGAAGGATCTAGTTTGTTAACCAGCAGAATCCGTCTACCAGAACATGGTTCTTGGAGCGAAATTCGTGCGAAAAAAATCGTAACGCTTACGTTTTTGAGTTCATAAGCTTGTAGGAACTAATTTTATAGGTTCCTTAATGAAGGAAAACAAATAAAACCACTTTTAAGGAGATATCTGCAACAGGTTTTGAGAAAAGTGAAAAAATAGTATTTGTATCTAATTTTCGGTAAGGGTAAATAGATTCATAGGATTCAGTTAAAATATTTTCTGCATATTTGAAATTCATCTAGACTAATATGTTTAAATTTTAGTTGCCATTGGAGGTGAGAAAGTATGGGGAAAAAAATTGTATTAATAGACATGAAAAGTTTTCGGATCTTGGTATATTTTCTAGAATATCTCGAAAACGGTTGGGAAATCGTGGTAAGTGGAAAGTATCCATTTGAAAGCTTACTGAATTCTCTATAGAAACATTTTAATGTAAATTTCAATGGGTCGATGTCCATCGAAGAAATAATCGCTTAAAACTTCAAAATTGTTGGTTCTGTTTTTTTTTTTTTTTATTTATTACATTAACAGTAAAATGAGTTTTTTTAGGCAAGGTAAGAAAATGAGAAACAAGGAAAGAAAAATGTTATAGTTTTTCCACGAGCGAATGTTGAGAAAGAGGATGGAGTAATTTCCGTATCGTAAGTTTCGTAAGCTCTAGTCATTCTTGTGTCCACTAGAGCTCATAAGGCCTTTTGAATGGGGTTTTTCCTCTGCTACTCAGTCCATATGCATAGTTAGGATCCCTTTGAAGAGTGAATTTGTGTTTAACCAGTTGATTTGTACATAGAGATCATGTTCAGTAGACATTATACCAACGCCGAGTTTTAAGTAGAAATGAGAAAAGATGAGGTCTGTATCCCGCAGCAAGCGTTCCGGGGTCGTCCCCGAGTAATTACCATCAAATGTACACCAAACGGTACTAAAAGTAGTTATTACTTTGCTTACCTCTCAACTGATGCCTCCTTATCAAGCTAATATTGTGTTCATAAAACTACCAAAGCCACAATAATGACTTTGCCCACCACTGGACAAGCGGGCTCAAGCCATTCCAGTTTAGGTTAATATATATAATAAAATTTTAAGGATTGAATATTCATTATGTGGGACTAGATTAACCAATTCTACTCAGTTATTGGGAATTAACATTACCGATGGCGGCGCCACCGTCGTCAAAATGGCGGTATACAAAGGGAGACATGTGACATTTGTACATAGTGATTGGTGATAACAAGTGTTTTCACAATTGTTTGTGGTTCCATTTCACGTTAATATTAGTGTTTTCACCAAGAAACAGGGTTATTGGAAGCTCTACTTTATTTGTGTACTCAAATATGTAAGAATATTGGACTAACAGTGAGTTATTGTGAGTTGTTGTTATTGTGATGGATAAGCAAAAGTGAGGTAAATATTATTTCATACCATTGTGAATAGCTTTGAATACAATAAATGTATTTTATAATAAATATTGCATATTAGTGATCACCAATAAATCATGAACAATTTGAAAAATCTTTATTTTCACATATTACATGCACCATTATTTTTTTTTAGTTTTGAATCGTTTCTGATCACAAATTTTAATTATTGCTTACATCATTTGCAAATTATGGCTGATGTAAATATAATTTCATACCATTGTGAACAGATTTAAATACAATAAATTTAGTTTATAATAAATATTGCATATTATAGAACACCATCAAATCATGAACAACTTGAAAATTGAGAAAATATTTCAAAATTTCTTTGAATCTCTATTTCACATATTACATGCACCACTTCATTTACTTATTAAGGTTGTAATTAAATTATATAAATATTCTTTATCAAAAGGCACCGTAATATTTAAGAAAAGGAGTCATATGAATCAAATATGAAGTAGTACACTCATTTAAATTTAATACAGCCATTCCTAATTAGTGTGTTTGTGCAAGTGCAAACAACTTAATAGATTGGTTGGTCTTCTCCAAAATACCACAGGTATTTAGGTAATGGATGTGCATTCACAATTGCTTCACCTTCAACTATGCACCTGAAACTACTTAAGGCTTTTAGATAGCCGAAGAAGTACCTTTGTACATACTTTTGTTCATCAATATCTATACCTTCTGAATTTCTAGAAGTGAATTTCAGAAATTAAATCAAATTCGGGTAAAATGGGTTGCAAGCTGTTTATAGTCACACAAGAGTGAAGGTTGCATAAATGTGAATTATTTCACTACCTCTTACATATATTGTTTAAAAATAATTACTTTGTGAAAGGGAAAGGTTCATGTTGTCTTTAAAAAGACAAATTTGTCATAAAACAGTTGGGAAATTATTAAATAGCAAGAAAAACACGAACAACACAATAGCTTTACATTTGTAAACAATGCACGTTTCCCTTTGTCGCTAGTTCTGAAATTTTCCGCATGGTGGTGTATCGCTTAATGTTAATTCCCAATAATTCCAATTATTAGAAGGCTCAGACTTTTGCTCTTTTTCTTTATTTTAGCATCTATTTTTTTTGAAATTATGTTTCATAACCAAGGGTTTGTGCACTAGATCATCAACTCTTTGTGTGCCCACTGCTAAATCGTTTTGAGACTAATTTATATTATATTTATATTCTCGACTATTCATATTGCTTTAAATTAACTTAAGATCATGATTTCAAAACATTATTCATATTTAATTTATTTTCAGGGCCTGGTGTACCAGTTGGATGTTGCATTAGAAAGTGTAGAAACTCAAAAAGCGGGAATAGTGTTTATTTATGATATGTCGGACTCAAAATATTCTCATTTCGATTATGATCTTAGTCAAAAAATATTAACCCTTCTTAAGGTAAGTTTAATTTTTTTCTTTAGAATTTTTTTTTTTTATTTCAAAAACAGAAAAGCTGGGTGATTTTTTTCTTTGAATAGCATACTACCTGAAGAAGTAATGATTTTCAGAAAAACTTTTTATAATTTTTTCTCCTAATATACAAAAGCATTAATTCATCATCACCTCTTTGTAAATTAATTTTGTGTACAATGTATCCAACTGACAAAAGACATTTAAACCATTTGATTTTCAACTGATGGTACACTTTTAATGTTTGACTTTTGACCTACCATCAGATCTCTCAGCTAACCCTTTCCCTACTGCTGGCAGTTGTAGCAGTCAAGGGGCATGCCTCGTTTTCCGCTTTCCTTTGGCTGAATTTTGTAGCAGTTCGACCTTAGGGCTATCAAGCGGCAGCTAGGGGAAGCTTAAGCTATTTCTTTCACCACTAGATGTTGGGGGAATGAACTCCTTGCAATGAGAGAGCTAGGGATATCAGGTATCAGGTTCTGCCTCGCCAGGTCCCTGAGATGAGAAAAATGCCTGCCCCCGTCCCTTGCATGATAATGTAGGGCATTAGCCACTACACCACAGGGAGACCCTCCAAATTATTAGTATAAACTAAGAGGCTATTTATTCATTTGGATCAATTGATTAGTGAAATTTATCTATATAATTTATTCTTTGTATTTAACACTTAAAGAGGAACATCCGTCTGTCAGACAGGCATAGTTTTCATTTATTCCAGTGATGGTTCCCTATGTGGACCCAGGAGAATTTTGCGCGACCCACCCCTCCTCTAAGCGATGTACCTCTAAGCGTTATATCTATCTCTGTCCCACAGACGGATGTTCCTTTATATGCATTTTATTTTTTATACAACGCTTTTTTTATTGATGATAGCGTGTTATTTTTATTACTATACTCATCAAAATTATAGTTAAATTTGGTCTGGAGGTTTTTTGTGCCAATAGGAGAACACGACGATGGCCAGTGGCTATTGTTACCACCTGATAGCCGTGACCTGTACTAATGCATGTTTTAGACGGACATTATAAAAATAAAAAATAAATCAGGGTTTGATTTTAATACTGAAAGATCGTCTTACTATATCATAAATCTGCCATTGGGCTTGCGATTATTGATTGAAAAATCTCTTGGCCATGAACCTCCAGCCCAATCTTTGAGATCACTGGACTCATCTACTCCAAGAGCTATAGATAGATCAAAAATAGGAGACCTTTTAGCAATCACGAAAACTGACGAACTAGAAAGAGACTTATAGATATTGGCCATATCAGAGGAACAGAATGACAGCCTATAAACGTGTCAATTGCGGGACCCCCAATTGTCTCTAATGCTCAAGAAAATTGTGCGATGTTTATATAATCTCCCTGTTAGAGTAATGTTGCCGTATATTGCAACCTTATTAGCATAGAACAAAACGTTTTTGTATGGCAGCATTGCTTCCATAAATTTGACAGTTTTCATAAGTTTGTTCAGTTTCTTTAAATAGGCGTAAGTAGTGAGGTCACGGAACTGCAAGGCGGGCAGGCCCTCATCCGCCAAAAGGAAAGAGGGGGAAACACACACACATACACTTTTATACTCACACAAAAATTTGAACCACGTTTGTTTAGATGATTTATGGGTTCTAATCAGCACTTCCGGATTGCATCATCATAATGCATCACTTCTCCTGACTCTCAGCTCTGGCTGTCACCACTAACAATTCCTCTTCATCGCCACGGTGTGGCTTTACTGTCACTCCTATTATGAAATGAGGGTCTCAGAAATATTGTTTTGGTAAATCAATATGTCGGCTAAGATAGAGCATAGGCACATCCGCATTCTGTAGGGAAGCCGCTAGCCTCTTTTTAAATCTTTTTGTCAAAGCCAGATCCAAATATTGTTGTCTGGAGTTACGCTATAATATGGTGCTAGATCATTTGCTTTTAAATGGAATGGAGATATAGTGATGTGTTATACTTTTTTCTCTTTGCAAAGTAATTGGAAATTCTTAAATTTTCCCTTGTGTGTGACTATTGTCTTTAGCAGACCAAACCTAGCGAACATTTTCTTACCTAATTTATCACTGTACTGCTATGAATTTTGCATAAGAGCAAACACTGCAAGCCATTTTAATAGCATGTCTTCTAGAACAAAGCAGGGTCTTAAAAGTCACCATGAGCTTTTGATGGGGGTTCAGTTCCTACTGTTGACAACAGTTCTGACACTGTTTACACTTCTTATTGAATTTTTAATTCAGTGAGTGAACTATCGCATTACTGCTCCATCTGGAAAGCCAGAATGAAGTATTTGCTTCAAAAGGTTGGAATTTAAATCCAAATTGTTTCTATTGTATACTAGCTGTGTGTGGATAGTGACTTAGGGCAGCATTTTTGGGTTTATCTTTTGGTTTATTTTGGATAATAAACACCGTCATATGGGTATTTAAAAAAAAAATCTACTTTACAGTAATGCTTCTCTATACACGATATTAGACGTATAGCCAGTGGGGATCAAGCATACAGGCTGCTAGGATTGCTAAAATGTGACAGAGCCACTAAGCTGACCCCTTAGGGATTGTTAAACCCTAGTGTGTAAAGAGGGTCTGACACACAGCAGACATACAGACAAACATACAACAATTCTAAAACTCATTGTTTTGTGTTGATAAAGGCCCCCAGTAGTATTTGTTCCCATATATCTTCCATGTACAGACAGCGACCCGTTCGAATTTTATTATATGTATACATGAAACTAGATCCAGTAGAATCAACTTTATTTTTGGCTAGCCAGCCCTTTTGGAGCAATTTCTTTTTTAAACGTATCCTGTTGCCAAATTTTTGTGATATGTGTATTAACTATTATTATTAGGAAAATACTTTGTCAATATTCATCAGCATTTTCAGTACTTTTTTCAGCCACTCTGAAAGCCAGACAATAGCCCCTTGAGCATGTTCTTTGTTGAAATTGTACTCACGATGTTTATGAGCTATTTGCAGAAATTGTTGGGAGTCCAAAGGTTTACCTTGTGATCAATTTATGAGTCTATGGTCCTTTTTCAGTACTTCCAAATGCTGACATAGAGAATGGTGAAATTGTGTTAAGGAATATCAAGAGTCACTTCTTTCTAATCAAAAAAGATATATTTTTCAGTATTTGGTAGTCTTGAGGCACATGCCATAGGCACCTCACACTCAACCAAGAACCTGTGACTTAAAACTACCCCTATGCACGATTTGCTCTAAGTTTAGGTACAGTTAAAGGCAAATCTGAGTTAAAACGTTTTGGGTTCACTGTGGAAGTGACATATTCTTTAATTTGTAAAATTTTATTACATGATTTAGTCCAGGTCGATTGCATTCTCTTTGGGAATACACTGTGGAAAATTGTGTTTTCTACCCACCTTCTGAGGAAAATGATTAGTTATGCAGCTCCTGCATGACAGACTTTTCCTTCTCTTACAGTCTGACTACTAACTATTATTTCATGTTCTCAACACTGTACCGATTGCATTTGTTGCCTCAATCATATAAAAATGTAAAAAGAGCAGGGCTGGTGTACTAGTTGATGAATATTAGGAGCCGAGGTGTGTTCGGCACCTTGAAATATGCATTAGATCTAGGTTTCAAAATATTTTAGACTTTAATTTTAATTTAACTGGTTTTAAAAACTTTTATCTAAACAGGCAACATATTGACCCTGCCAAGTCAACCTATCGAATATGAAAAATCTCATTTTTCAAATAAATATAATGGAATCACAGTTCAACCTAACCTCAGATGTTCAAATTCCACCAACAAAAGATGCTTCAAAGCAATCTGGTTTTACTAATAAAACAACCTACATAAGCGGATCATTGCGTCCCAGTGAAAATGCAATAGTTTTAAAGACTGTGAATGGAATAAAACAGGAAGATTATGTGCTGGGTTTGATTGATTTTGTCGATTCCAAATCTATAACATTTGCTTCCTATATTTCTAGAGGTAGATTCTGTATACACTTCAACAGTAAGGATGAAGTTGATCGGTTAATTAACCAACATCCTATTATAAATATTGGTGGCCATGATATTGTAATAAAACGTCTCCTTGAGCCAGCTATTCGAGTAATAGTATCCAATGTGTTTCCAGTAATACCTAACCAAGCCATTGAAGATGCCTTGAAGAGGTTAGGTATTGCCATAGTAACGCCCTTGGTTTGTCTAAAAGCTAGTCTTCATGATCCACGCTTAGCACATGTGCTTAGTCATAGAAGACAGCTGTTCATTAAACCAGAGCACGCTAACATGTTACCTTCCTCTTTGGTGATAAGAGTTGAGAATAAATTATTTAACATATTTTTTACCACTGAAGGGCTCAGCTGTTTCATATGTAAAGGAAATCATTTAGCTTCACAATGTCCTGTAACTCATGAAAATAAAGTTGAAACAAATCATGTAGTTTTTTTTTTTTTTTTTTTTTTTTTTTTTTTTTTTTTTTTTTTTTTTTTTTTTTACGGCGCATCAACTGTTCGGCTATTAGCGCCGGGCTATCTACAGGTTGCCACCCTTTTCTAATGCCAACAGCACGTGGTCGGTCACCCATTCAGGTACTGGCCAAGCCCGACGTTGCTTAACTTCGGTGATCAACGGGAACCGGTGCATTCTACGGCTGTTGGCACCGTTCATGTAGTTATTACTAATAATGAACTCCCTAAAAATACAGAAACACCTACAACAGTCTCAGATGTGATTAAAGAATCTCGTGAAACTACAAACCATTCTAAAAATGATGGTGGTCATATAAAAGATCCTAAAATACCACGCTTAAAAGAAAAGAAAGAATATAATCCATCAATTTTAGGAGGTGAGTTCTCTGGTGTCCCGCCCTCGCAGGAATATCTTGATATAGAAGAAGAGATTATAAGAGAACCAAACCATGCAAGGGAAGGTAATTATGAAGATGCTGATTTAAAGTTGACATTGGAAATGTTAACCCAGGAAAGCGCTGAGCGTCTGGAATTGATGGAAAACTTTCTAAGAATGATGTCTCCTAAGAGAGATCGTCCTCCTCAAGAAGGTAGGAGCCCTCGAAAGGAGTTTGGTAGTAGCACCACCCGACAAGTGGAGAGCAGTTCGAATGAAGATGAAGATGCGGAAAGAATGGAAAACTCTGGGAGTAATGAAAATATTAACTATAAGCGGCAGAGGCGACCTCGAAAAACAAAAAGAACAAAGAAGAATGCGGCCAGGAAAAAATAAATAGACAATATGAATGTAATTTTCCCATGAATTTTTCGTTATAGTAGGCACTAGTTTAATTAAAACAGCTGTTCTTTGATAAAAATGTTCCTGATTATTTGTTTTTTCTCCTTTACTTTGTTTCTGTGTTCTAAAATTAGTTTTATTGTATTAGAGTTTTTCTTCCTTTGTTTTGTTTTCAATATCTGTGTTTATTATTATATTTTGATGTCAAGTTTGTTTGTAAAACATTTCATGGAGCCATTCGTCTTCGTTACGAAGCTCCTCAAATAAATAAATAAATAAATCATTTTTCAAATTTGATACTTTTACTGCACTGCGGACGATACAGTTGGTGGTAATCAAAACTCTAGCCTCTTTAGAATTGCTAGAAATGCCTTAAATAAAGTATTGAATATGACCATTTTTCAATATATTACTTTGTCAATGTATCGAATATGTTCTTTCGCTAGTTTGCATCTAATTGTCATACTTTTGAAACCAAAAACTGACTTAGCAAACTAACAAAAATGATTAATTTGATTTGTAGATATCACTAATTCTATAGAATTAGTACAATGCATAATGTCGAATGCGTCACAATCGTTAGTTTGAAAGTGTAAATATTTATACAGTTAGTCAATTGGAATCAGAACTATCGAAAATACTTCATTCGACAATTTGAAACGGTGATCCAAGAAAAATCACTTATTAGCACCAAAGTGCAAATTCACAAATATGATTTTTTGGTAATTAAAAATCAGTTCATAATTTTACCTTAAAATGATTAAGAATATACATAGAAAAAATATGTAAAATTGTCCTTTTGTAAAAGCGCTGATTTTGGAATTGCTATTAAAGCTTTATCTTGCTCTCTTGAATAGCACCGATTTTCATATTTGATAGTTTGGCATGGTAGGGATGATATGATCGTTGTGAAACCATGAACAGACCTGTCTCTGGCAGTCCTTATGCCTAAAGTAAAAGTGATTGACAGGAAATAATGTATATATTCATATTTCTAAATAAAGCACAATTTTATTAAAGAATAAATTAAACAAACCAATGATATTACTTTTCACAATTCAAATGCATTATTCAATTATAAATAAATCTCCCCCTAAACCAAATCTGAATAAAAGTAATAAATAAATGAAATACATAGCCCCTGACACTGTAACTACTTATTCACATGAATAGGTTCCCAAGTTGTACATATTTATAACCAAAATAAGACTGACTGCTTTCTTACTAAAAAGTTCATCCCTTAGCTTGTGGTATTCGCCTGTACTCACAGTGTGCACATAGAATGCCTTCTTGCAGTCAGTCCTTCACTTACTCCTGTATCAAGGTTTCTACCGCTTGCTCTAGCTTACATCTGCACTCAATCTTTGATTCAAAAAATAAAATTACTTCCTATTTTTTCTTTGACATTTTTTTTCTGTTAGTCCTTCTGGTAAGATATGTTGTGTTTTTTTTTTCTCCCTCCCTGCTAACACGTGTACTGCCATGTTATACGCTCCCCGTAGATTCAGAGGGCTTGGTTTAAAGAGAAGTGAATGGGAAGCTCCATTACAGCATTTTTCGATCGCACAGAAGCTCCAAAAAGTGTCCGATCAATTATTTGAACCTTCTTTTAATTATGAAAGTGAATCGCCAGAATGCTGTAAACGACTAAAAACCAGAATCCAAGACCTCGGAGTAGACCACAGCACAAAGAAAATTAGAAGGATGCTACGGGAAAAGTCATTTGACGAGTGGGCAATGTCGAAATGGCAAGGGATAGGAGTTGTGCACTTTAAGGAGTTTCCTAATGCCAATAGATTCGTCTGCGAGAAAAAAATCCTCTCTAGTTCTGAATGGACGAACGCATTGAAGCTAAATGTTAACTATGCCCCACTGCGTGGTGTTCCTGGTCTCGCAGGAGCAGCTGATTTGGGGAACCCTCTGTCGCAAATGCGGCAGGGAGACTGAAACACCAGCCCATGTGCTTGGTAGTTGTCCTAAGAGCATGCTCCTCGTCACCCGGAGGCACCACAACGTGAAGCATAAAATAATAAGCCACCTTTCAGACAACGGATTTCAATGCTTCGAAGAGGCGTATGGAAGAAGGTACTCTAAGGTATGCCGACATCATAGCATTCCCTAAAAACGAGAAAACAGCGTATATCCTCGATCCCACAATACGCTTCGAAAATAATGATATCAAGGAAGAAGAAAAAATAGATGCCGAAAAGAAAAACATATACACGAAATGCTCGGCATACTACCAAGAGAAGTTCCAAGAGGAATTTGGGAAGCGCAAGTATATAGTAAAGGGGCTACGGTTCGGATTGAGAGGAACCATTCCGAAGAACACGGCCATCTTCCTTCAAGGACTAGGACTAAACACAGACCACCTGGCAGCGTTAGTGGACACACTCGGAATAACCGCCAATCATATTTACGGCCACTGAGTGCTTATCATCCATTCACACTATTCCTTTACATACTTTACACTGTATTTTCAATTCCAACAATTCCTTCTCTTCTTTCACTATCTTCTTCTTTCGTCTTATTTTGTTTAATCACTATTCCTTATTTTGAACATCTTACATCCTCAGCTTATAAATTTACCCTATTTCCGAATGGATGATAAGCACGCTGTGTACCTAGCAACCCAATGTAATTGGGCAGCCCATTTTATTTCATTTTTTTAATAAAGTTTTCTCTCATTTTTTCAATTTTAGTACTTTCCTCCAAAGAAAAGTAGCTATTGAGGTTGCACTCATGACGGAATTTTTGAAAAATTTCTTCAAATCTTTATCGATCCTACCTAGTAGACCCCCGTTAAAATTTATATATATCTATAAATAAATAAATAAATCGTTCTTTCTATTAACCCACAGAAGAGTGGAAATAGGAACGTCAAGACATTAAAATATTTTAACAATAAATAAAATATCTCAATACAAAAATTGTACAATGAACCATCACAATAAAATATATTAAATAAAACATATAACAAAAATTATGGTGGTAATTAGAGCAATGAATGTGCCAGGAGTTATTTAATGGAAAAAAAATTCTTTAAGTATAAAAAGCATTTTCTGCCAAGTAATTCTTACATTTTTTGGAAAACAACTTCTTATCCTCCTCCTCCTCCTTTAATTCCTTTGGTAATTGATTATACAAAGTTGCTCCCGTGTGCATTATAAAAGGGTGGCAACCTATAGACAGCCCGGCGATAAAAGCCCAAATGTTGATACGCCAATAAACAAAACAAAAAACAAATAATAAAAAAAGAAAATTAATTTGTGTCTGTTAATTAATATGTGTGGTTGTTAATTAATATGTGTCCGTTAACACGATAGCCGGAAGGGTATTTGTTTTTCGTCACTAAACTTAGGATGTAGCTTTCACTTGGCAAACGATTGAACAAGCTCGTTAACCACCAAAATCGGTCCACCGTGAGGGGGGGGGGGGTTACCCTGGACCCAGAACATTAATTTGATATGCCAGCCGTAGTTTTTTGTTATATTTCAACGAAACTTGGTATTCATTGTAGTCATAAAAAAAGAAAAATACTTTGTAAAAATAAACAAAATCCATTCATTAGGAGGGCGGGTTTACTCCGGAGCGAAATTACTAATTTGCTCATTCCGGTCATAATTTATGTTGTATTTCAACGAAACTCGGAATACGTCTTGGTTATCTAATTAGAAAAGAGTGTTGTAAAAATGAAGTAATTCTGTCTATCAGAAAGGGGGTTTACTTTGTACTATGTTTGAATAGAACTTTCCAGTGAAACATAAGTTGACAAAGCTGCCGCTAGGAGTGCCTCTGTCTTGATATTACTTCTCACATCTACTGCCAGGGTTGCTGTATCCCGTTCCCACCTCAGACGAAAATGTAAAGTTTTCGTGTATTTATTAAGTAGTTTAGTATCAAGCATACACACAACTCTGCAAGGAAATTATTTTAAAAATTAATAATTAAAATAATTTGATTGAGTTGCTCATTACAAATGTAAAAGAGCAGAACTTTTCATGATTTTATTTTATTTATATAGGTTATTTTAAGCAAATTATTCAGGAATGCCGTCTACACTACCCAAATTCTGAGGAAAGTGCTTAGTCATGCAGCTCCTGCGTGACAGATTATTTTTATTTATTCGGCTTTGCAACTTTGGTGGGGGCAAAGTTAGCTCAATGGTAAAGCACTGGACTAATAAATTGGAGGACCTGAGTTCAAATCCCGAGGAAGCACTAAAGATTTTTTCTTTTAGTGTCTTTGTTCAGTTTAGTGTCTGTGGGTTGAATTCGGCCTCCCTGACCGTCCCTACGCCAGCCCAGCCTTTAATAAATTTATCAATGGGTACCTTGGGTGCTAATGACTAGCAGTCGAAGCAGCCAAGAGGAAAATCAGGCGGCCGGAGCGTAGTACTGACCATACTATCTCCCTAGTGTGCAGTTTGGTCATGAATCAGAAATCTCTATAGTATCTGCCCCTCAGGGCCCTTGTGGGCTGTTACAGGACTGATTTTTTTTTTTTTTTTTTTTTTTTTTTTTTTTTTTTTTTTTTTTTTTTTTTTTGCAACTGTGGTGATTTAAACATTATAATTCAATTACAAATTTCAAAATGAACACAGATTTCTACATCTAGTTATATTGTTAAGAAGAAAATCATTATGAAATTATGAATGGAATGAAAGAGAAAATTAATAAGATGAAATTAAACAATATTAGTTCTGGAAACACTAATAAATATATAGAAGATTTAAAGGAACTCTTTTTTCTTTTCTTTTTAAATCTCTCATGTTTTCAATAATTTTGTCTTCATCCTTTTAATAAAAGGGGCTATGTTTAGGCTTACTCTGCTTCGCACGCTCTTATAGTAATAATAATTTTAAAACTTTAAATTTTATTTTAATAAAAAACAAAAACAAACTTTGATATAAAATGCAATTTTTTTCTTCCATGAAATGAATATTTTAAGAGATTATTCTATAAAAGTGAAGTAACATCTTTTAGATAAATCATTGTGAAAGAGGTAAGAAATAGAGGAATTTTAAGGACAAAAGAGGGACATTAAAAGCAGCCCTTTCATTTGTATAGATAAGGCATGGTTTATGTATAGAGCTATTAACTGTGAATAGAGCCAACAAGGGGGTGTTCTCAACTTTAGGCTTGTGATAAAGCAGCTAGAGAGTTCTCTTGCTTTACTGCCTTTCAGATTCCATAGAGAGCGTTTTTTCTTCCAAAGATGCCTCACACTCCTCCACTTAACCTCATGTAGGTCAAGGCTAAAGTATCATGGATTGTAAGCAAAGTTGAGGGATAGCATTTAGTGGTTCATTAGTACATTTTCATTTATATTAGCAAAGAGAAACTGTCAACTCTTCCCCCTTGCTTGAAACAAGAATCCAAAGCAATCATTTTCTTTTGGTCAGGTGCATTGCTATTTATGCTAAGAGGCTTCAAGTCACATCTTGGCAAGTTAATTCATCTAATGAGGCCTGTTTGTATATTCTTTGATTACCGTGTTTCCTCAGTGTCGACTGTGTTCGAATAAATTTACATTCCAGTAGAGATGTCTTCTCTGAGCTCTATATGAGAATAACAATGGTCTCCACCTGGGTCTAAAGGCCAATGCCTTAGATTCTCATAACTTATATGGGGGTTCGAGTCCCGCCTGCATCAGGGATTTATCTCCTTTCAGGGCCCTAAAAAATTCCCGGCCCCACCATGGATGTCGGCGCTCATGGCCCAGTTGTCGGTGCACCATAAAAAACACAATGATGGTCAAGGAGTTAAAAAGTCCCAAACGAAACATGTTGAAAAAGATACAATAATAGCATAATTTCAACAAAAAAGTGTAAATAAATGCTTCATAAAATATACTGATGAAGTTAGGGTGTTATGACGCCACAAATAGAGTGTCTCCTTCAGTGGCGCGGACCTCTTTGGCAGACTTACATGTAACAGGTTGAGAGGTAACCGGCTACCTCCAAGAGAATTAATGCAATGTATAACTCATAAGAGTTTGTTCTCTACGAAGTTCTAGTCGCATAGCTTAAGCTGGTCCTATGGAATGCTGAATTAATAAATCGGTACTTACTTATTAGCGTCAAAGCAGGTTAAAGAGATGGGTCTCGTTCAGAGATCTGGATCATGGATAACGCATTTCTATTGGTCAATCACTATCAGAGATTTCATTGGCTATTGTGTTTATAGTAACCATCTTGTTCCCTTTGTCTTTTTAACGCGATTCATTTGTGCTGTATTTACCCGCGCAATTGTTGTTTTTGTTTGTTACGCGATTTCAGTTTTTGTGCGAGTTTATAAGGCGACAACAGAATTGCAAGGATGAAAGAGACTGTTTCGAAGCGATGCTAAATTGTATATAAGTCCATTATCCAGCGAAAAACCATCCTTGATCTATATTATCAACGAGTTGGATTGACTAGAGTTTTGATATAACCTTGAGCGAGCCGAAACGCATAGCAATTATGCTATTAATATAAGTGCTACGCGTTTTCGCTCGCTAAAGGTTATATAAAACTCTAGTTAACCCAAATCATTGATAATCCCCTCGCCATATTGGCAAAAACTGATTTGACTCCTTGATCCAGCTCTCTGACCCGGTGTATCCAGTTCTCTGAGACCCGACTCTTTAACCTGCTTTGACGCTAATACGTAAGTACCAATAAATCCTTGCCAATTCTTGTGATTCAGTGAACCAGCGAGGTAGGTTATGGCAGGTGTTATCGCACTGATTAACTACCTGTTCTATTAATTAGGCGGGGATACAGGTGTACGCCTTGGTGGCATATTGGAACACCAGGTGCTACAACGTAGTCTGGCTTCATTCAAATATAATATGTCACTGCTCTTTCTGACGGTAATTTGGGCTAAATTTGATGAAGAACTTAGATGAAACTCGGCATCGTAATAGGCAAAGCTTATATTCTGACTTCAAGTCGCTAATGGCGTTTAGCATTCCGTATATTTTAAAGAGGTAACATAATTTTATGTCCAAAAAATAGTTTGTGCATCCAGGGAAACTAATATAAGAAAATCGCTTTCAAATTTCATACTAGAAGTTAATACAAACTTAAACTTCGAATTAATATAACTAAAGGGGAAAAAATGTAGACGAAAAAAATGTTTCTAGCTGTATGTTTTTATAGATGGACGATGAAGATTATTCCGATGAAGCAATTTAGAAAACTTTAGGAAGTCTGTTCTGTTCAGACTGATTTGTCTTTTTGAAAAGATAATTTTCCCATTATTACATAGAGAAGGAATTCTAAGGTTGTGAAAGATGAGACTCCACGGCATAGCGACGATGTATAAAATGCTAAGAAAAAAGAAACGAGCTTGGGATATGAAGATCTAACCTTATATGCTGTTTTATAAAGCTGAAACCTTGATTGCCTCATATGTCTTGTGGGCTTTAGTACGTTGCTCCTAAAGGCTCTACCATTATTCTCAAGTATACCTCACAATCTGTGGGCTTATGAATCACTCTCTCTCACTCTCCCTCTCTCTCTTCTCCTCAATGAAACTTTGATTACCGTGTTTCCTCAAATAAGACTAGCTTTCGTATGAGTTTTGCCTTGTTACGTTAGCTTCATGATTAAGGTGTCGTGCAAAATAACAAAATCATTTGACCAAATGTCTAGTATTTTTATTGATATTTTATGCGTGTTCATAAAATGATAAACAAAAAGAGATGGGTATATAAGTAATATATGATAGTAAGAATAGACACTCAGGTAGGAATGTCCGAAGAAAGTTATGAGATTTACATTGACAGAGATATTTCGCCTCTTCAAATGACGAAACCAATAAAAATTTAGGCTATATGAGGAAGTATTATAATATTTTGTTTTTCTTGTATAGGCAGAAGGTCCTTCTGTCTACGCAAGAAAATTTTTTGATTTGGCCACTATTTTCTTAATGTAATCTTTTGTAAAATATGTTTAGTACTTTTAAGTGGGCAAGGGCAACCCTCTGAAATACAAATTCACCTCACAAGACTTCTGTTTAGAGCCTTCTGCTCAAATTCAGGAACATAAATATGCTTTAGGTCCATTCGACAAACCTATGTAATGTACTGTATAACATATGTAAAGTCTTCTTTTTCATATGGTCACCGCGCATGCGGGAGTGCCAGCGGACACTTTTTTTGTAACGTTTTTTTTCAGTTTAGTCATCGCTAAAGCATATTTATGCTAAAAAAAAGTCTCATTCTGCTTTCTGTAAATATGTTTTTGACCGTTAAATGATATTTTGTTTACATACAAGAATCGGTTGGATTTGTATCCATGTTTCAAATGGTGCACATTTATCTCATGGTCACCGAACTGGCTGGTATCATTGGTCTTCCTCCACCCCCTAGGCCGAAGAAGGCTGCCCTGCCTAAAAGCATACAGAAATGCCCAAATTACAGATTTTTATGAAAATCTGTCTGTTTTATTTAGATGAATCTCAACTATCCCTTGCTTTCATATCACCTCGACGGCTAACTATTCCCAAGTCATTAAGGACCGTTTTTGGTAATTTTTACAAAACATCTTTCTGTTGAGATAAGCACCACGTATGCCGTGTTTCATTGCATTGTAATAAAACTGTCATAATTTAGAGGCACGTTAGTAATTTTTGTCCGCAGTAGCACTCCCCTTTTTTGGGGATAAAAGAAAATCGTGGCCAATTTCCTGTGTGTGTGTATATATATATATATATATATATATATATATATATATATATATATTTATGGGGGTCATTTTCGGTATCTAGTAGGTAGGATCGATGAAGATTTGAAGACATTTTATCAAAAAAGGCTTTCATGAGTACAAGCTCATTAGCTAAATTTCTTTGGATGGAGGTACCAAAATTAATGGAAGAAACAGAATAACAATTCCCACTCGCTAAAGCAAGGAATTGAGGAAGAAAATGTAATTTATGGTCCAGCCTTTGATGTTTATTGATCTATAGAATCTATCTGCTCTTCATAATTACCTATCACGTCAAAGGCCTTGTAGACAAGCGTAAACCTCTGACGTCATATTTGATGCTCTTAAAGGCACGTCACACTCCATTGTGGGGTGACGTAGGTTCTTTCTCCTTGATAAATTCTAACTTTGATAGCGTAAAGCGGACTTTTCATAACTAGCCAACCCGTTTGATCATTGAAAATTGTTGTGAAAATGATTTATCTTTAGGTTCTGTAAAAATAGCATAATTAGCCCATTATAAATTTGCATTAATATCTATAGCCTGTTCATTTAGGCGGACTAGTTCAATATCGATTGAGCGAAATTTCAAGGGAAATATTCCCGACGGTTCCAATTGAACCTTGCCCATTTCAAGGAACAGTACGATACGCGAAACACCATAAAAACTGATTATCTAGTTTGAGACTAAGGAATGCTACGTCAGAAAATTGAGATATTGTTTTTATCTATACTTAGCCAAACCTAAAAACGTTTTAAACCTTATACTGCTAAGGTTATAGCAGAGGGATTTTTTACCGCCAATTTTCTGCACCGATAATATAAACCACGCCATTTCCCTTCAATTAAACCATCTAATTGAACAGGCGACGTTATTATTTTAATTCTTTTAGGACTTAGTTTTGACCAAGTATTGGTGGACATTAAACACTATCTCCCTTGCCTGATCTTCCTAAGCCTTCCCTGCTCCTAAACGAGTCATAATCAGTTTTTATTGAGTTTCACGTAGGTAGTATGTTGTTCATTGAAATGGGAAGTTGCTAATGGCGAAACCTTTGGGAATATTTATCTCAGAATTGAACTTTTCCATCTATCTGGACGGGCTATATTATTTATTGGTGTTCCGCTTTATGGCGATGTACGCCTTATATGGGCTATAATAAGAAAGATTCATCAGGGTGTCTACTGCACGAAAAAGTCACGAAAATGTCACGAAATGAAAAATAGGGCACGGAAATCACGAAAAAGTCACGAATTTGGAAACCATGTCACGAAATGTTTTTCAATCAAAGAGCTAAATTCAACTGTGTACAATCCGGTGGAGTGAAAACTCGCAGGTATTAGCTAGGGCTCATGCGATGATACCTCCCTTAAAGTTATGTATAGAAAATGCAATTGATGATCCTACAGTTGGTAGGAATTCCAGAGTTGTGTAGAACCATGTTCCGGTGGACGGATTCTGCTGGTTAACGAACTTGACCTTTCAAGTTAGACGAACGATTTTTGTACGAAATTTCATCAAAATCGGACCATTTTTGAGCCGGTGGGAGAGCGAACAGAGAAAAAGATGTATACAAATTTCAACAACCATCATATTCGTGATCTATGGGATCTGAAACTGAAATTTTCGTGTTGCCATCACCAGATTGCGTCATGATGTCAACCTCATAAGCGGGTTTCCTCCCTATGGAGGGAAATGTAATCTAAAAACCGGAATCTATCATTTTAGCGCGGTTCCTCCCTCCCTCCATTGGAATGAAACCTGAGGTTAACCTCGCAATTCGGAAATGCCAACACGAAAATTTCATGTTTCAGATCCCATGGATCACGAATATTCAAGAAGGTTCGAATATATATATATATATATATATATATATATATATATATATATACACACACACACACACACACACACAGAGTGTCCCCAAAATAAACGGTATAACTTCGGGAATCGATGCAGGATGAAAATAGAAAAAAAAAGTCCTTTGGCATTTTTCTCGTTTTTCTTCCTTTCCGTGAAAAACGCAAAAAACTAAAATTATTGTGAATAGGCATTCTTTCATAGTTCCTATATACATATCATTAAAAGTATATGTTTTATCTTTCACCCCCTCCACTCACCCTCCCAGCCCAAACATCACCTCCTTTAATCTCCCTCCCCCCACCCCAAAATATAGGAGTGAGTATGCCTCTATTTTGTATGGAATAATGAAATAATAGGTCTCCATTTGTTGACGCAGAGTCTTTCTACACAGTCCTCGATAATAAACTGTCGGTGTTCTTGGAGGAAGTACTTTGGTCACAAAGATTGGGAAGCTGGGTCTTAGTCAAGCTCACTACGGGAGGGCAAAATTGGTTGAACACTGACCATCCCCATTTTTGACCCCTTGACTTAACGCAGTCTTTCCAGGCATTTCTCTATAATAAATTGTCGTTGTTCTTGGAGGAAGTCCTTTTGTCACAGAGATTGGGAAGGTGGTTCAGAGTCTAAGATTGTCCAGCCCACTATGGGATGGCCGTCCGAAATTGGCTGGACATTAACATTTTTTACATTGATTGTTAGGAATTATTGGAAGAAGAAATTATTATTTTATATTTTTGTATGCGTCCAGTGTCAAATGTTACATTTTTTAAGAATTGAGAATTTAATTTTATTAAGAATTGAAAGTTTTTTTGTTTTGTATTTTATGACTTTCCTTCGAAGAAGATATTTATTTAAATTTTAACGTCCATTAATATTAACTGAGAATTTTGGGACGGGTTCTCTATAGGTTATCACCCTTTTCTAGTTAGGCTAGGGCTGATGCCTTTTCTTTTTTCTAAAGAAAAGCCACCACCCCTAGTGGGAATCGAACTCACTACCTTTTGGCACAGAGTGCTAAGTGCTCACGCCATAATACTCTCGGCCACCGCTTCGTCACGACAGATAAGTAGTTAATTAATTGCGTTAAATAATGTATCAGCAAAATTAACGCTACTACATCATTTTTTGCAGTTTATTATAGCACGGTTCCCGTCATACTATATTACCAGCATGGGTATATTTAAGGAGGAGGGGGCTGAGGGGTCTGCAGCCACCCCCCTCCGACAGTTTGATTTGATGGTAAAAATGTGTCTTAAAACCCTTAAAAATAAATTAAATAAAATCACTTAGTTCATAAAAAAATATTTTATTTTACGTGTAATAGCGTTTTAGTTGCCTAAAACTATCCGAAGTTCTAAACTGTTAGTATTCCATACCACAGAAATGGTTCCCCCCCGAAATTTTCCCAGCCCCCTCTAAATTATTTCCGATAGACGCCCATGGTTACCAGTAACAGCAGTGTAATCAATACAGGTTAAATTTCGTTGTCAATAATAAATGTATGTTAAAATTTATGTTTCTCATGTGTCATTTGGAAACACCCATTATATTTGCGAGCATGACCAAGAGGTGTTCTGACTGGGGATGCTGATGGGTGAGGAGGCTGTGTTACCTCGGATGGACCATCATCAAGTATAGCGAAAACTCTATGGGGGACAAATTGAAATGAACCGCAATTAAAAATAATATTATGAAATAGATACCGTACGGTAACAGCTGTTTTCTTATCGTCTTAGCAACGCATGCTGCCTAGGCTTGCCTGCTCTAACCAACTAAAACTTTAAACCCCTCTAAAAATACTTAAAAATTGGAATATAAAAAAGTCCTTTTTTAGTGAGTGTCTACGTTATATAGGGAGTGTCCATGCAAAATTTCAAAATTTTCTGTTGAATGGTTTGGGCTGGGCGATGATAGGTTAGTGAGTGAGTGGTACTTGACAAATATATAGTAGATTACCAAGCTTATTAAAAAAAATTGTTTATATTAATAATTTGTTGTAATTAGTTCAATTTAGAATATTTGTAAATATAAATGGCATTGTACTCAAAATATTTTAGGTGACTGGCAGCTTAAATAAAACATAAATAACATCAGCAATTTTCATATATATGTTAAACTATGAAAGTGGTTGGAAATTTTAAACAAATGTTTTAGAGGTACTGGAATAACATTTCATTGCTTCTTAAATTTTCATCTCCGGATAGGAAGTGAATTCTCCCTGTTGGAGTTTTTGGATTCACAGTACATAATACATCACCGAATGGTACATAAGTACAGCGTATGTGTTACATGCCATTTTAAAGGACATATAAAGATATTTTGCCGCATCAAGATTTTGACCATTTTTGAAAACTTTAGATGGCCATATTTTAGAAACCGTTTGAGACATTAAGCTGAAATTTGGTGTTTTTCTTATTCTTTATGAAGGTAACCCATGTACCAAATGCCATCATGTTCAGAGATGTTGAGGGACAAATTGTCATAAAAGTGTGTTGATTTGAGACAAAATGACCCCAACGTCTTCTTCGTCTGAGTCTGACATAGTAAGCTCACACGGCCAAGCCAAGGCCTAAAAACAAATACATACAGCACTAAATAAACATTCCACTTTCAATGCATCATAGGCGCACCTGATTTACTACTAGCCCTTTGCCAGTACACCCGTGTGCGGACAGAAGTTTTGTTTCAGTTGCTAACTGGTTTTAGACGCAACTGGTTTGCAACGGGAGTTGCAGAACAGTCGCACTGTGTGCGCTGGGCCTGAATTGACTAAATTATGTCGTTGACAATAAATATTTAGTTAGTAATTTATTCAGAAATTTTGAATTCTGCTACCATTGTTTAATATTTTTGAGTAGTCATTCTAGAGTCATCGTGTCTTCACTTTTAAAATTAATGTAACTATCCTCTTTAACATATCGCCCCTGCCATACTAACGAATATGCAAATCGGAGCAAAATAGGAACCAAAATATTTTATCCATTGACGAAATAATATAACCAAAAATGGCCTTATTCAATACTTTATTTAAGGCATTAAAGGCTATTCTATAAAGGGGTTAGAGTTGCGACATGCCGTATCGCCCGCAATCCAAGAGCAAAGTCCCGAATCTAAAAACGAGATTTTGCATATTCCATAGATGTACGATGTACGATATGATGTACATTTTATACAGTTTTAAATGTTTGTTAAATTGTGAGTTTATAGATATCACGGTAATCCGTTTAAGTTACAAATAATTTTAAGCTAAAACTTATGGATTTCTCTTTATTTTTTGTTTTTATTTATTTATTTGAAATCTGTACAAATTATAGAGTGTACAATGATCAAGTATGTTGATACTGATATGATATGTACATATTTATCTTTTCAAGGGAAATTATTTTCTTTTTAATGAGCACGAAATTTTCATTTCAAGTCGTGAAAATGTCACGAAAAAGTCATGAAATTGGCTTTCACGAAAGTAGTAGACACCATGTTCATTCTGAAAATCAACAAAATGTTTCATTAAGAGTGGTGGGTTTACGGGAAATACAAAATTGTAATGGTACCTTAGTCGACTAATTGAGTCAGGTTATCCATAGTTTGTTATTTTGTAAATGTTTCCTTTCTGGAGAATTTGCTTAATATACGTGCCTCCTAGTAAACACTCTCACAGCTCCCCTCTGCGGTCCTTTCTCGAAGTATTTCCGCTTTAAAGATGTTTCGATGGCTATCAAGGAATACACCAAACCTGCTGACTGATGTGTAGCTAAGTGTCCGGGAGTGGTAGCCTGCCAAATATTGAGTAAGCCAGGATGGTAAATATAAACTGGGATGACGTTCCTACAAACTAGTCCTTTGCAGTCTTTATCTGACTCACCTTAGTTTTTCTGAGCGATACATTCGGTCGTGTTGTTCGTATACTTGCGCTTGTGATCTAGTGACCTACAGCTTTTCTCCATACCTCATCAGGATTAAACTCATTTTAAAGGTTGGCTTTTTTATCTTCTACCTACTTCAAATTTCAATTGCCCTTTTACAATTGCTATGAATATATTCGTTATATATTTTATTTAAAGATATTTTTAATCTGAGAGCCTTAATCATATTTACAAAGCACGATCATAACATTGCTTAGGCGAATCATGAAAAATCAAGTAGTTGTTTTCTGTTAGACAACAAATATAAATTTCTTTATTATTGACTTTCGGAAATTTCATGTTTCTATAAATCACGAACAATAAAGCATTTTTTTTTTTCTTATTTTGAGGTTTAATATAATTTTTTTTCAATGTACTAACCCTCCATCGTGAGAGTTAATTTGAAACTACGTGTTCCATTCATATATGTATACTAAATATGTTTCGTTTACATACAAAACAATAATCTTTTTTTTTTAATATAAAAATTAGGATATTTATAACAGAAGAAGCAAAAAAATATACCCATGTAAAATAACAAACAGTTAATTATTATTATTTCTATTTAATTATTGTGCGTCGACTATAATGATCATTAGCACAACGGTACATATTTATACAATTAGATCAGTTGTTGTCATATTTTTAAGTTTGTTTAATAAATCTATTAAATTTCTTAAAATAATTAAGGAATAATAGCGTTTGTCTGTAGGCTAAGTCCATCTTGTAAGCTAATGTTCTGAATGAGTTTTGCCCGTGCATTATTGTACGAGTGTTTTCTTGCTTGTTGAATAGACAATAAATGTACGTAGAGCCCTTTTGTTTTTTTGTTTTAATTTGAAAATGTATTGTGTTTTTAGACACTCGAACAAACATGTCACTTTTTAGTTTAAATATTAATGCTGGGCTCCTGATTAGACAATTAGTCCGCTATTTTTGTTTTTTCATATCTTTTGTTAGACTTTTCTGTTATTTTAATTCTTTAATCAGCAATTTTTTTTATTGTGTTTTAACTCCTTTTTTTCTTCTTTTTTTATTAAGTCGTGTAATAATTTTGATAAAAGGATTTGAAGTCGGCAAAGATTTGTATCTAGATGCAATCATTCTAATCTCAATGTTAATTCTACCGTGATATTTCTTTAACTTGATAAAAAACTGCCTCAGTAAAAATGAATAGAGCTTTCATAGAAAACTAAACATATTCTCTCCTGAACATATTGATCGTGCCCTCTTGAAAATGGAGGTTAACAATATTAAGGTCTGATATATTTTCGCTAGAATGATTTTGAAGAGGTCGGGGAAATGTGTTCCCAGTATTTCTCTGTCATTCTAGGGATTCTGCCAACTTTGCTTTTATATCCAATGAATACACCTTTCTCTTTTTACTACAGCTTTTAAATTCGCAAACAAAATATGTAACGTTGTCCTCGTGAATTTTTTCATAGCCTGAAAATTAGTTGCTTACCATTACTCATTTTTCTGTTCTAAATCTTCTGAGTTCAATATCAAATTAAAAACGATCACAAAAAGATGAATGAAGGCAATGTCTGTACTTTTTAATAGCAGCTGGAACAGAAAAACGTTAAGCTAATGTTAATTTGAAGAAAAGGAGTTTAAAGAAATATTTAATAATAATTAGGGTAAATTGAATGCTATTTTTCTTCTAGGCGCTAATGATCTCAAAAGTTGAGCCCCAATTAGCCCCCACTTACTCCTACTATTATTTTTCTGATTTTCTTGTACTAGACGATTATAATAAGACATCGCCGTGTAAAAAAAAATAATTTTAGGAGGAGCTGGGGAAATTTCGGGGGGGGGGGGGTGAGACCATTTCCGGGGTACGGAATACTAACAATTTAGAACTTGGGAATAGTTTTAACCAACTAAAAAGTCCGACTCGCAGGAACTGCATCATCTTAGCGCGGTTCCGTTCTTATCCCTAGTCTAATTTGGAAAGATTAAAATATTTATTTATTGAAAAGGCTTCGCAACTTTGGCGAATCGCCTGAAGATTAAATTAGAAGCAGTTATTATTTTGGTTCCACCAGTCTTGAAAGTCTTGATTTACGATCTTACCTGGAAGGGTCGGTCAACACTAGGGTCCCGCTAGTTACAAGGTCTTGGAATCTAGGAAATCTATATTTCTAACAATAAATTGTTTTGTTATTTTACTTAACCAGTTTTATTGTAAAATACATTATCCAACTATAAGCAATTAAGAAATAACAAGGAATAAAAACCGACAAAAAAACCGTTCGAATAAACGAAATCAATTACTTTAATGTTTTAAGCACTTATTTCTCCGATTGACATCGCCTAGTTAAAACTTTCGTCAGAACATTTTTTGTAGAGCATTTAGTAAGCTTTCAAATGGTAACCTTTCGCTTCCCTAGATTTTCAACCGTTTTCGAGATATTAAGAAATTATACGAAGTTCCCAAAACTTTTCATTATTTCTAGCAATAGAAAATTGGTCTCATTTTACCTATCCTGTTTAACACACAAATACATTTTCTTAACATCAGAAATTACAAAAATAAAAATCAATAAAAAACTAAGGGAAAGAGACAAAAATGACAAAAAGAACGACAAACACCCGTTCATAAGAACTAAACAGACGTATTTGAAGTTTAAAGCACTTATTTCTTCGACTGACATCACCTAATCAAAACTTGTTTCAGAATCTTTTCTGTAGAGAATTTAGAATACTTTCAAATAGTTTCTATCCACTTATGAAAATTTCCCAACCGTGTTCGAGATATTAATGAAAATATACGAAGTTCCCAAAACTTTTCATGTCTGTTCATAAAATATTTTATTCTAACCCTTCCTTAACTCCAAACGTAACCAAAAGTTTAAGATATTAGTTTTGATAAAATTTGAACATGCAAAAAATGTTTCAACTGAATCCCATGATTTTATGTACCAAAACCAAAAACGTTATTCAGCAACTATGTTCCCAATTTTCTCGAAAACGGTTAAAGCTATCGCCTTAAAAACAGTTTCATTCGTTTTCCTAGGCCAAGAAGCCTACAAAACGAGTACTTACAAGCATATGAACTCAAAAATGTAAGCGTTGCGATTTTTTTGCGCGAATTTCGCCTCAAACGCCATCTTCCAGTGGGCGGATTTTGCTGGTTAACGAACTTGATCTTTCAAATTGGACGACGGATGTTTGTACCAAATTTCATCAAAATCGCACCATCAGGGAAGCCAGAAATGAGCTAACAGACAAATATATATATATATATATATATATATATATATATATATATATATATATATATATATATACACACAAATTTGAACCACCGTTATTTTCGGTCTCTAGGGGTTCTGAAACGCGAAATTTTCTTGTCGGCACTTCCGGATTGTTTCATTGTATCAACCTTATAAGCGGGGTTCCTCCCTATGGGGGAGAGAGGAACCGCGCTAAAAGGCTATTACACCCAAAATAAAATATTTTGTATGAACTAAGTGATCTCATTTAATTTATTTTTAAGGGTTTATGACACATTTTTACCGATCAACTCAAAATTCCGGGGGAGCTGCAGCCCCCTCAGCCCCCCCCCTTATATACGCCCATGTAATGAGACTGTTGGTATATGTATATATGGAGATTTCCTTCAACTGAAAATTCTTAATATATTATACGTAGTCTTCCTTTTATTACTTTCTCCACATATTATTTTAAATTAATAAAGCAGTTGGGGGTCTCCCGTGGTCTAATGGCTAGCGCCTTGGATTCATAAGCGGGAGATGGTGGGTTCGATTCCCAACCTCCGGCAGGAATTTTATCATCCCACGGCTCGCTGGTAAAATTCCTCGCTGCACCCTGGATGTCGGCGCTAATGACCTAGATGTAGACGCGCCGTAAAAAAAAAAAATAAAAAAAAAAATAAAGCAGTCAACAATAACACATTTTCGTCACTAATGGCCTGGATGTTGAAGCGCCGTAAAAAAAAAATAATAAAAAATAACACATTTATTTATTTTTTTTTTATTTGTTACCCTCAATCTGCTATTATTTTTGCTTCTACGGTTGCCATTTCCTCCCAAAAAACTTTTGATTAGATTGATACTTTTTCCCAATTGATGGTGGTCGTAAAGTTTTTACCGGGGCCGTTGGCCTTAGAGTTTGTGGTTTCTCTCCTGACTGACCCCTGATTGAACTTGGATTATACATCACAGTCTGTAACATTTTTCTATCATAGAGCCAAATCATAGAGCCACACACAGAGCCTATACTGTACTTCATTTCATAGCAAATTAAAACCTGTTTACTTTTTATGTCTAACTGTTTACTTTCTATGTTAGGCTGATAGAAATGAAATCGTTTCATCGTCCTAGAATTTGTTTTAGACGTAAAATGATATTTAGGTATTAATTTTTTGATAGCTATTCGAGTTTGTTGCCTGATCTACATGTACGAAATCATCGATGGCTGTAAGAAAAAACTTACAAGGTAATATTACCCCTTAAAACTAAACACCCTGCTTAGGAGTGTGATTAGTTAAGCAGCTCCGACGTGACCAACTGTTTTATATTTAAATTTATTCCTAAATTAATAAACGTTTTGTAATATTAATATTCCACTCTCGTTTGGACAGGTGACTATGTAAGCCGTGACCTTAGCGTCCTCTATTGGCTATTGATTGGTACTTGAGGTAATTTAATTGACATCCACTCAATTATTGCTAGAGAGGAAATTAACCTGCTTGAGTCGAGTCCTTTTCCCCTTAGTAGACACTCCACTCCCGAGGGGCTCCTCTTATACGGAGAAATTAATTACTAACTCCAGTGGGGTGTGGGCGATGTTTTATGGGTTTGGCAGATTGGAATTATTTTGAGGGGGCTGAAAATCGAATTTCATTTCCAATAATTTATTATAAGCGCGTTACCTCTCTCCCTTCATTGGGAAGAAACACACTTATTAGGTTGACCTTATGACGCATTCTGGAATGGTGGACTAGAAAATTTTACGTTTCAGAATCTACAGATGACGAAAATTACAGTAGTTCAAATTCGTCTGTTTTCTTCCAAAATTTAATTTGATATCACTAATCATAGATTACCAGAGTAGATTTTACCATCTTTTTATTTTATTTATTTGATTAGTCTTATTTTATATTTCTTTAGTTATCCTATTTTGTCATTTCTTATCTATAATGTTATTTTATTTTATTTTTTTTTTAATTTCGCACTATTATTTATTTTAACGGCTAACGTTTTGTACTCTTACATTGTGCAAATAGCCGAAGTTACGATGCAAGCATAGGAGAAAATTGATGATTCAAGACTTTGAGGATACTTCTTGATGAAATGGCTTATGTTTTCGCTTTATTCCTAGTTGTTTGGAAAACGATATTTATTTTTAAAGAACTAGTTATAGTTAGGATAATTTCGTTTTCCGACGACGCCGACGGAGGAATGTATGGGATTTCTGAGGATGCTAAGACGTGGAATGTATTAAAGCCGTACACAGACAAATTTAAGTCCAAACATACCTCTCTGTTGATTTTATTTGAGTTTATGAATGCAAAGGAAATTTTGTTAGGGACCAATTTTACTTAAAGCAAACTCATTGACTATGAATGGCCATTATTGGCCGATTGCTTTTAAAGAACATTCTATTTCTGCCTCATTCATTGTATTATTCAATAGGAGATGGCTAAAGTTGGATTTTCAAGGATTTAAAAATTACTTCGGCTACTGCGGATTAATCCTTTAACAGTTTTAAATCAATTTTCCGTAACCATTGCAAAAAGCAATATAATAAAACTTGTCTTAGAGAGATATCTACTCTTAAATAAGTTTCTCTTCCGGCTTTATACCGATTACAGTCTGTTAACGAGATAATGTGTTCCTAAATTAGCCTTCTGGGGTAGGTAATAAATAATAATCGAAAGTCTAATTTTATGATCGATTCATTGTCAGACACAGCGAAATTACAATCTGGCTGTAACTGACAATGAATCCATCACTACTGATTAATTAAAATCTTTCTCTCGTCTCAAAGCACTTTACCTTCCTTTGATCTCTTCTTCACAAAACTTCATCCTAATGTATTTCCATATATTCACACCGGATATAACCATTTTATAGAATTTCTGATAATGAATCGATGATAAAATTAGTCTTCCATTTACCACTTGAAATATAAATAAAATGCGCATGGAGGTATCCAAACAGCACTAATGTCACAATCAAAACAACATTGCAGTCCAGGTGCCTGTTTTTAACCTAATCAGATATCGCCGGACGTTTGCGGACGAAAGAGCTTGACGTCTCGGAGACAACAATGGCACATGAGATGAATGTTTTTGGCCTCATTGGACTGTAAAGTTAATCTATTGGGGACTTAATTCTACGTCGATGGACTGTAAAGTTCAACTCGGGCCTCATGGATGTCCCATTCACTGTGAGGAATAACTTGAGGTTTGGACTGCGCAGTCCAAATCTTGAGATTTTGCTCTTCCTGAATTAGAACGTGAGATTTTGGGCATCCTAAGGTATGTGAAGTGGATTTCTGTAAGGTAATGTTTCATAATGAGACATGTTACAATATTTGCTAATAGGTCTATCTTTTATATTTATTAAGTACGAATTGTTCAGGAAGGAGCGTCCAATGAGAGAGAAAGAGAAAAATAAACGCAATAAAATGTGACACTGCCTTAGCTATTCTAGATGTTGGAGAACGCCGATAAGCCTAAGGAGACGTCAAAGGGTTTTACTGCCTCCTCCTTTCCCTGGCCTTTAGCCGGAAAATCCCTAATGACGAGGAAGTGACTTGCTGAACCTGTAGGTTTATTGATTCTACCTTGAGGCGATGTCTATAGATAATGATGGGAGTCTTCCTAGAGACATCCCTATTTCCTTCCTATCTCTCCTTCACTAGGTCAGCATTTTCACGGGAAAACCTTTCATGAGCATTTTCTAAGTGCACTTTATTTTAACTTCCGTTCACTTTTTATGTGCGAACGTATAAATAAATCATATGTAGACTCAAATTAATGATTTTTTTACTCAATATCCAAATATTGGATAAGTTTGAAAATATAATTTTGCTTTCTGCTCTCACGTCGACCTGCTGCCACAATTAGTAATTGTTCACTAGAAATACGTATAGGTCCCCAAAAACTGGAGGCTGAAATTTGTTTGACCGGCGAAATATCGCAGCATGGAGAGGAGCAACACCGCTGGACAGAGATCAGGATCACAAACCACACATACACACACACACACACATATATATATATATGTGTGTGTGTGTGTGTGTGTGTGTGTGTGTGGTTTGTGATCCTGATCTCTCTCCAGCGGTGTTGCTCCTCTCCATGCTGCAATATTTCGCCGGTATCCTCTCCGGCTTCCTCGGGCTTCCTTGGTGGTTAGGAAGGGAATGCTATTTTTCTTGGATTTTCCCCCCTTTAAAGTCCTGCTCCTCAGATTGTACGGGCCAATGATGTTAGAGATTCTATATATATTTATATAAAATCAGTCCCGTATCTGGCCACAAGGGCCCAAAGGGGCAGATACTGTTGAGTTATCTGATTCTTGAACATACGGCACACAAGGGACATAATTGGTCAGTAGTATGCTCCGGCCGCCTGATTTTTCCCTTTGCAGGTAGCCATTAATTGGTCAGTAAATTTCTGAATCCCCCCTTTTTTTTTTCTTTTTTTTTCTGCCAATGTTTTTAGAACTTACATGTTCCGGATCAGGCTGGAATATTGCGAGGAAGGACAGGAACCTCCACTATAATGATGACTGAATAGTGGCTGGGGGCTTTAGATTTTCACCCCCCCCCCCTCCCTGTTTAGAGGGTCTGGATCAAGTTGTATTTATAAAGGGCTAACCTTTCGATCCCTGCGTCCCCTTACTCTTCTCTATAACAGCATCCCTGTATTTTAATGACTCTTTCAGAATCGGATGTGTGCACTTCTATAGGGTCGGGCATTGGAAAGAATGTACAAAACACAGCCGGAAAAAACATGAAGTATCAAATAAGTATTTTAGTACATTCTACAAAAAATCCTCCATGCATTAGTATTTGTTTATATATGTTTGTTCGTATGCTCACTCTCCCACCGGCTCATAAATGGTCCAATTCTAATAAAATTTGGTACAAAAATCTTTCTTGTCAGCGAATAATGGTCCGATTTTGATGAAATTTGGTACAAAAATCTTTCTTGTCAGCGAATAATGGTCCGATTTTGATGAAATTTGGTACAAAAATCTTTCGTCTAATTTGAAAGGCATAGTTCGTTTACCAGCAGAATCCGGCCACCGGAAACTGGCTTTAGAGCAAATTAGCGCGAAACAAATCGAAACGCTTACGTTTTCGAATTCATATGCTTGAAAATGAATAAAACCATTTTTAAAGCGATATCTGTAACAATTTTTGAAAAAAAATTGAAACACCTACTTTTCCAAACTTATTTTCAGTTTGTGTATTCAAAAACGATTGTTTTAGTTGGTACTTGGCCCATACATTTAATCTAAAATATTTAAATTTTGGTTGCGTTTGTTAGTATGGAAGTATTAGAATAAAAAAGTTTTAATTATGGACATGAAAAGTTTTCGGATCTTAATATATTTTCTAAAATATCTCGACAACGGTTCGGAAATTGTAATAAATGCAACGTGACCATTCGAAAGCTTACTAAATTTCCTGCAAATAAAATAGTCAGGTGCAATTTTTGATGGGGGTGATGTCAGTCCGAGAAATAAGTGCTTAAAACTTCGAAATTGTTCTTTTGTTCTTTTCAGCGGGGTTTTTCACTGTTCACCTAACTTCTTAATTGGATGTTGTTGTTTCTTACTGAACGAAAAGAATGGAAAGGCTACAGGATTCTTTACTGTTGTTAACATAAGAAATTAGCGAAAAAACTCTGCACTGGCGTAAATTCAAAATAAATACTACGTATTCTATACGTCGATAGGAAAAATTACTTGTCTCGTTGCACTATTGCTTCCACATTTTCAAATTTTAGCGTAATGAAATATTCCTGGAAGGTGGTACTAAACTAGTATCATAAATAAGGTGAGCATTTGAGGCTCGCCCTTTCCTGCTTCCAAAGCCTTTTAGAGATAATTTCAGCCTTTAATATTTTAGTGGCCACTTCTCCGTGCCCATTTAGTTGGGCTCTTCCCGATTTATAGGGCACTTACTCGCTCTCTCCAGATGTAAATCAAATGTATCTAGATATAGTGTTTTATTCTCTTCCTTTATAAACTTAGATCCTTCCTATTGTATATAATGCCTAGATAAATTAACTTTCGAGTATTTATACTTCCTATATCCACTCCCTCACTTAGACTCCTTTTCCTCGAGGATTTCTACAAAACTGCTGACCGCACTAAAATGTGGATAGGATTTAATAATTTTGATACTGCCGGAAATAACATGAATATTGCTCTTACTGATAATACTGGATATAATAATGCCAGAACGGGTCTCCCTGTGTTCTCTAGTGACTAACGCACTGGATTCTCATGCGGGAGATGGTGGGTTCGAGTCCCATCGGTAGCAGGGATCTTTTTCATTTTAGGATCCGTTAAGAAAATTCCACGCCAGAAGGCGCGAAAAAAGAAAGAACAGGTTTGTCTTACCAGTTCTTATTACATTTTTTGCCCCCCCCCCTCGTATCCTTATATCGATTAATATTACTAAAATCTCAGTCTGTATAAATTAATGGTTGAAAAAATGTTGTTGGTTTTAATCGGCTGAAAGGTTTTATGTTCTGAAGTTGTCCATCTACATGTTTAGTTTCAAGAAATGGAAACCCAACAAATAATAGACCAGTTTTGCTGTGTCAAACTATAACAATTATATCAAGCTCATCCAAGGGTTAGAAATGAGAAATTATATTTTAAAATTTCAGATGGTAGAACATAAATTGTGGCTGTTATAGTGTGTGTGTGTATATATATATATATATATATATAAAATATACATATAATAATGCAACATTTATACCTTCATTCCTTTGAAATATAATAAGAGGAACCAAACTGGAAAAGAAAGAACTTTTTCAATAATGACACAAGAATTTGTGTACGGAGGAACCCTGAAAGAATACCACCTTTTTTTTAAAGTCATGTCATCTTTTCAGGTCATTAACGCCATTCTATTGTGAAGCGATCACTATTTGGTGGTTATAATCTTCAAATATTATTAACTTGAATTTTTCCTGCGATTACATTTTGTCAATAAGTTTTGTAGCCTCCAAAAAGTTAAAAAGTCGTGTTATTTGTTTGTTGCCATCGCCTAAATCATGGCATCATAAGTCCTGCAATCTGTCATGTATGTTTTACAGTAAATTACACAGTGCACGAGTTCTATTTTGGGGGTGGATTCTTTGACAAGAGGATGGCATCCGTGAGGTTTGTATGTCCTATTCTTCATCGAGTTAACACCACTTCTTTTCTCCTTGTCTTATGTGTTGATGTTTTCCAAGGCTTGACGCTGTTTTTAATCTCACGTAGTTTTTTGAAGTTTAAGGTAACGATCACTCTTGATGTCAGACCAAAAAATTGGCATTACAATTATAGCGTTCCTTGACCTTATCACTGTGATAACCGGGGATACCAACGTTGCCATTGTTTTGTTTTTTTGGGGGGAAAAGCCGGTCTCAAAACTGTTTTAATTCTGCCACCAATATTTATACCATCCGCTCGTCAAAGTATTAATATGCCTTTCAATGAGACCTGCTTCCAAAAATTACTATTAATTATATTTTAATTTATTATTATATATTATTTATATTTATGTATATTATTATATATACACCTGTTTATAAATATATTAATATTTCCTTTTAGAGCACTATGTTGCGCAAATGTATTCGCAGAAAATACTCCATACCAATTTGTGTTGAAATAGGTTGATTGCGTGTTTACTCCTGAAGAGCTTCAAGGAAGCAATAGTGACGCCTGAAAATAACTTCAGCTGATATAATGCTATTCCCGGGAATTTCACAGAATCTTTCAGGCTCGCCTTGCGATCAGCTTATCTGAACTCGTCAGTCATGGTCAATATCACCTCGCGGCATTCCACAACTTCTCTTGGTTTTTAAAAGTCTGACTCGCGTGTTCTTGGCGTGTTTCCTTGTGATCAAGCGTGATTGCTGCTTTTATTTCGCCTTCAACTTAATGCAATCAAAACTTCAAGCTGTTTGATGATCGAATAGAAATTTGGCCTTCACTTGTTGGTTAGGGCATCCGTTAATCTTTCGAATTATTACTTTTCATACTTTTCATTTAGGATGGTATTGGAGTGGAGGATTCGAAAAGAAGTTACTCATATTTTTTGATAAAATATTTTATTAGTGTAATACTTCACCTAAAGTAGTTCTATTTGATTCCTCAAGCCCAAATATCTATTAAAAAAAGAGTATTTTCGATTTGTTCGTCCTGGTTTTGCCCAAAAACATTGATGTACTTTTGTAAATACTTTTGTGCGAAAATTCTTGAAAACCGGAAAATTTTTGTTGACAGTATACACAAACGCACACACACACACGCGCGCGCGCGCGCGCACACACACACACACACACACACACACACACACACACACACACACACATACGCTAAACCCTGGATTTGTATATTTTTGTTTAGAATCTTATTTCGGTTATATTAACTTTATAATGCTTAAAAATGAATAAAAAATATATTAATTAAAATTGATTTATTAAAATAAAATTATATTAAAATAATGTTTTTAATTTATAACTTCTCTTTTCAATTTCTTAGTTCACCTTTAATGTTTGATCATTCTCCCCTTTTTTGTGTAGTATAACTGTATTAATTATAGTTGTTTAATTGTATTTTTAAATGTTTTAATTTTTGATTCTATAGATCTTTTATTTTGTTTGCACTCTATAAATTTATAGAGCAAATTGACCAGTCGCTGCATCTCAAACTAAATCAGTACCTACATTTAAATTATTATTTTTTTTATTAAATTTTAGCGGGTTATCTATAGGTTACCACCCTTTTCTAGCCAGGATAGGGCTGATGCCTTTTCTTTTTTCTAAAGAAAAGCCAACACCCCTAGTAGGAATCGAACCCACGACACTTTGGCACGTAGTGTTAAGTGCTCACGCCTTAACGCTCACAGCCACGGGGCCTCAAAATCTTTAGTGCACGCTCGGGTTTTGAACCTGGGTACCATTCCAAGTTCATTAGTCGAGTGCTCTATCACTGAGCTAACCCCCCCCCCCTTTTAAATTAGAAAATGTTGCCATTTATGTCCCAAAACTGCAACGACAGCTGCGTATTAAGCATTTCTTGTTTCCGAGTCAAATTTATTTACGCTTAGGACTTTGAACTACGACTAACTATGAATACCTCATTCTAGTTAATCCTATTTTTTCTATTGCTTCTTATCTATCCCTTCTGATAACAACGTTGTTGCTATATTTATTTTTATTTTCAATAATTTATTTATTTACATTTTAACATTCTCTTTTAATCTTCGTTGCTGGGTGATTTCATCTACTTGTACAAATTTGGCTGTCAGGTAACGAAGAAGAACCATGTACAACCTGAGGAAGCCGGTTGTAATTCCGAAGAAAAAGTTTGAATTAAAAACCGCACCGCTGTTAATAAATGTCGTGAAGTAGGAATAGATTAAATTTTAACGTACTCTAATACGTATAACAGATTTTTGGGACTTAATTATGAGAATATATATATATATATATATATATATATATATATATATATATATATATATTTTAATTTATAGAAGAGATATATTATGTTTATATAATTAGGAATCCAACTTGAAACGTAAGATAGAGTTGTTCTGTTTCCTTATTTGAATAAAAATCCTCACGGTTTAGTTCCTCCCTGCAGATTACTCTTCCTTTAAAAGGGTGCTTCCAGAAATTTGCTCAAGTGGAAATCTCAACTAATGCCTAACATTTATCTCTTGTCGTTTTTTAAGTCTTTAAATAGTATAATATACTCTGAAGTAATATTAAACAAATATATTATATTTGTTTAATATTGCTTGACAGAGATATTTAAGTTTTATTTTCTCTCCAAATTACCACATAAACAGAAAAAAATATTATTTCTGTTTATAAATATATTTATCTCTGTATGAATAATGTTTTCTTTAAATACTTAAAATTAAAAACAAAAAAAAAATATGTATATAACAATTTACAGCCAACGGCCATAGCCACGTTGAATACACCAGTTCTCGTAGATCACCGAAGTTAAGCAACGTCGGGCGTGGTCAGTACCTGAATGGGTGACCGACCACGTGCTGTTGGCATTAGAAATGGGTGGCAACCTGTAGATAGCCCGGCGCTAATAGCCAAACAGTTGATGCGCCGTAAAAAAACAAAAAAAAAAAACAATTTACACAAGTAAATAAACATTTGCTTATTTGAATCCTTTATTTGATACATAGATTTCCTTTCATAATACATTTATTGAAAGAATAGAATGTTTTTTTTATTTTCTTTGGTGTTTTCGTATTTCTAAATTTTAAGAATCCTCCCCTAAAAATATACCAATCTTATCGACTTTCCACCTTCTGAGAATCATCGCATATGGTTAAACATCTAAACAACCCTCCGACAGTTAAACAGTTATTTACGTTTTTAGCATAAATTAGCGGTGACTAAACTTGGCAAAACCGTTACAAAAAAGTGTCCGCTTACGTTCGCGCATGCGCAGTGGCGTTCGCACATGTGCAGGGTCGTTCGCACGTGTCACAAAAAAGTGGCCGTTTGCGTTCGCGCATGCGCAGTGGCCATGTACGAAAAAGAAAACTATATGTTACATAGGTTTGTAGGGTGGACCTATGCGCTCCAAAAAGTAGTCACAAAAACGTGTCCGCGCATGCGTAGTGTTTGTCTCAGTGTTTCTTGCAAATTGATTTTATAATTTATTTTAGCTGTAAAATGAATTTTCTAGTAAAACAAAATACTTAAAATGAGAACGGATTTTTGTTTGTTTCTAATAGAGCTTTATAAGGCAAATAATTTTGGGGGAGGGGGGGGGGGCTGGTGCCATTTCCGGGGTATGGAATAATAACAATTTAGACCTTGGAATAGTTTTAGGCACCTAAAACGTTATTACACCTAAAATAAAATATTTTTTATGAACTAAGTGATCTTCTTTGATTTTTAAAATATTTTTAAGGGTCTTATGACACATTTTTACCCCCAAATCAAAGTTTCGGGGGTGTGCTGCAGCCCCCCCCTCCTTTTATATACGCCCGTGTAATTTCTGCTGGTGTAAGTTTTCAGTCAATAATGGCGCCTAAATCTCACTTTTCTTCAATATTTCATAAGAGTAGGTGTTCAAAGTTTTCACTAAATATTAAGTGCACTTTTCCCTATCTTTTCAAATGATTCCAGGAATTAGAAGTTATAGATGACCCAGTTTCTGCGAGTCGGATTTTTTTCTTCGCTCAATTATTTCTAATAAGTAGAATGGACTTAGCTTTCTAAGAACGCCCTTAACCAGCTTATTTTATCCAAATTCGTTAAATGTGGGCTATATCAAACATATAAAGTCGAAATTCATTAAATTTAACCACGTTCTTGGTTTTATTAAAAGGGTATCATAGCGATATTACTTTACATTTCCTCGAGTAATGAGGGTAGTACTTACTTTAAAATATCAGAAAACTACTCAGTGATATAAGCAAATATCTGGAAATAACGGAAGTCAGTTAACTTGTTAATTTAAAAAAAAATTGTAAACATATTTGATTAATTGAATACTTGAGTGAATATGTAATATTGTATTCTTGTATAATTGGATGTTATGTATGGAATAGTGTTACCGGAAGTGCCGACTAGAAAAGTGCACAATTTATTATTTTAATTTAACTCGTCAAATTCCCATTATATCTTTTATTTATTGTTCTACATGTTTCGCGCCGTTTGACGCCTCTTCGGGAGCCTTATTACTTAATTATAACTTTACTTGTTGTAGTCTGTAATGGATAACTTCAAAACTCTAGATATTCAAGCCATTTTATTCCTTTATTTATTCAGGAGTCAGAATAAACATAAAAATATGGTCTCAATCCTCCAGTATTGCTGGGTTTCGAAACATTCAGATTTTCGGAAAAATCTGTAAGTATGACGTTTCGGCATACTCTCTGGCAACCTTCTTCAGGTAAAAAATAAATATACTGAAGTAACGTAGAGAAAAATCAATCAGTAAACAATATATTATTAAAATAGGTTATAGAACATTTTTTTATGTGCATATTAAGTAACAAATTATGTTTGTGCAAATGTACGGTATGCAATATACAGGTTTACATTGAAATAACTTAAGAATAAACAAATGTATTAAACGGCCCCAGTGAAATGACACAAATTCACATAAAAAGAGAAACAACATTATTTTTTTTATTTCGAGTATTAATATAAGTGGTGCCTTTAATATTACTAAATTCCTTAAATGTAGTGAATGGTTAATAAGAAAAACACACGGTTATTTCTGCTCCAAATCCTTTATTCGCTATTCTACACGTTCCACGCCACTATAGCGCCTATTCAGGAGCTTGTAACTTAATATTTTTTTTCTGATTTGTCCAGAAATATTCCTAGTTATAAGCTCCTAAAGAGGCACTATAGTGTCGTAAAACAGAAAATAAAAGATTTGGAACAGAAATACACGTTTGTTTTTATTATTGACTTTCCGCTACATTTAAAGAATTCGATAATTATTTTTGGTGTAGTTTGTTATAGATAATTCATTAACTCTAGATTTTCTAGCCATTTTATTCTTTCATTTCCTCGTGGATCGGAATGAAAAAGTATGATTAAATATTATGTTATAAGGCGGTAACCCTATTTCCACAATGTATTCAACGAGATCTAGACGTTCAAGACCTGCGGAAGGTTCTTGAAGGCGAAGGCTGTAATGTTATCATATTTTAAGTACTTCCGAAGAAGCGTCAAAAAGACTTGAAACGTATAGCGTAAAATGAAGGAGTAGTGAAGAAAATTGAGTATTTTTTGAAATTTGGCCTTCTGTCACATTGTAATTAAATGACAAAATTCTGTTTCTGCAATGATGCAATAAGAATTTAACGGTTAAGAAAGGAGAGTATTGATTTAGCAACTAAGGTTATGTATAGATTTCTTAGAAAAGATTTTACAGCTAAGGAAAGAAACCTGCTAATTTCGCCTCCCTTCAGAGAAAATAATAATAGAACCGACGAGAAAAGTAAATTTAATAACTCCCGGCGAGTCAGCTCTTCGTTTGGGTAGAAATATTGACAGCGGTAGACAATACGCCTAAAAATAATTAAAAAAGCCCGTCCTCAATTCTACAGTATTAATCAATAAATAATTGCAGTCAACAAGTTTGACGGCCGCTAAAAACCCACTCAGATTATAATTTGTTAAATTAACTCAGAGATACTGGGAAAGGCTGGGAATTTCTTTTTAATGAACTTGAGCTGTCGGTTTTTTCAATCTTTTAGAAGGTCCTTATCCACCCACACGTCAGGATCGTTCAACAATCATTGTTTCATCTACCTCCTAAATTATTAACTCAAGAGATGTCAAAATGTCATAAACCAGAACAAAAAAAAGTCTTAATTAAATATAATGGTATATACAGACAACAATATTTTTATCCAGAGAACGGGAAGAGTAACATCTAATATCCATTTATGTGTAGATTAGTTGGGAAATTCCAGAACTGATCTTTTTTATGGAATCATAAAACTTTACTTACAAAAAATTACTGAATTCACTTTCTGTGGTGATGCAAATAAATTTTAAGAAACGTTGAAGAAAGGAGTTATAGAGGGTATTGATAGAGGGTATAAATACTCGTCTGTAAAAAAGTCAAGTAGTAGTTGGGTTTCAGATAAGAAAAACAGTCAGATTTCCGAAACAAAATATATATAATTTGGACCCTTCGGTATGCTCTTAGGTAGCTTTCCTCAGCTAAATTTTTTCAGCTAAAAATGTTATTTATTAAGACTTAGGAGCTTTGGCGATAAGAGCTTTACATCTGGTAATATTTTAATTTTAATGTTAAATTAAGGCAATTTGACAATGAATAATAAAAAAGGCAGACACTTTTAAGGGGGATACCATAAAAAAAAATCCCAAGTTATATTTTTTTTTTAGTATTAAATGAAGTGTTTTATTCACGCTGCGAGTTTAACACCGTCTTCAATAACCATAATTGAAAGTAAATAACAAAAGGGCAGACCCTTTTTTGGGGGAGGTTTAATCATCAGCACACATAAAAATAAATGTTAAAATATCACCGTGAATAAAACACTTCATTTAAAAAATACAACATTGGGGTTTTTTTTTACATGTTAACTCCGTTAAAGATGTCTGCCTTAATGATTATTCATTGTAAAATTACCTTAATTCTTCATTAAAAATTCTTGGCTTCTGAATAAAACAATTTTTTGGGGGCCACATTTGTTTGCACCTTTCCCCTAAGTGCAATACCTAATGTTCCACGGTAAGTCTAGCCTTCTTATCTACCCAAGAGATGCACTATAGCAAAATTTCAAGGTGCATTGCCAGCTGTTGGACTAATGGTTGTTCTATTGCACAGAAAACTTTCACTTCTGAACTGAATATCATGCTGAAGCATTTAGTAGATGCAGTCTATCGAAACTTTCCAACCCGCTTTTTCTTTAATCTTCACCAGAAAGCTAAAGATCCAACATTCCACAAGCGGGAGCTATGCGAAACCCTACTATTTCTTCTTTATATCCTCTATATTTATTTTTTATATCTCTGTACTTAGATCCCTTACTGCTATGGATAAATATGTAATCCAGACTCATATGTACTCGTATTTCAGTTGACAGCTCTAATTAGCTAGTTGGATATTGACAGGTGTCTGTGTATATGTATATGTAGATGAATAACTCGACACACGAACAGCTGGTAGCTTGCTTTATTCTGGAAGCTAAGTAAATCTTCATTAAATAGTTACAGACAATATCGCAGTTCCCTTGTTCACAGCCCACGCTCCTTGTCGGGCTTAATCATGTGTGCTATCTCTAATAAAAGGGAGCGGTTTATTAAAATTTTACCTGATATAACCTAGAACCTGATCTGATTACCAGACTAGGTACTGTATCTACATATATCAGATCGTTTTATTAATGTGTTGAATGTTATCCCATAATCTCACAAATATACATGCAAAAATATTAAAACCACATAGCATTAGAATGCTTTGGATACCTGGACATAAAGACAGGAGTAAGCACAGACTTAGATAACCACGCTAAATAAGCCACATTAAAAGATAGCATAGACATTGGACAAGTAATTTAGTAAGGTCTAATGTAACACAGTGGGGAAACACATATCATAAGATTAGCTAAAACTCTGGTTACGCACAGAAAACAAATTAAGAAAAATTAAAAACACAACGAAAGTCTGAATAATCAGCTTTCTTTAAGCATCCATAACCAGGCTTAGAAATGGACACTCACTAATGGCACATTCGTACTTAATGCAAAAACGGGACAGACCCATGCTCACAATGTATTATTGCCCGGACGATAAAACACAAATTGACAGCAAAGGCGATACAATTTACTCATGCCACAAGGCTTAAACACATGAGTGTTAAGGCGTGAGTACTTAACACTCTGTGCCGTAGGTCGTGGGTTTGAATCCCACTATGGGGTAGTGGCTTTTCTTTAGAAGAAAGAAAAGGCCTGTCAATCGAAAAATACATTTTATAATGTATATTAGGACTCATTGCCATGGATGCTAAAATAAATAATAAATACAAAAATATGTTAATGTTGCCCCTTAACAGTTGGATACTACTCCTGCTTGACAGTAGGGTGTTGCGGGTTCCTTCACTTTTCAGCGCGGTTACTGTAGGTGTGAATTAGTGAATTAAGTATTTTGCGAAGGACTCCATGTTTGATATACTGATTGTAAACTTTGTTTTGTTGTTACAAATATTCATGAATCTATGATAAATTACCTTTTTCTCCTCCAAACGTAACCAAAAATTACAAATCTTCGTTTTAGGATGACATTTCACGATCTGAAACCAATTTCAGGCCAGCTTGATGTTTTCTAATCCCCCCCCCCCATAATACAAAATGCGGAAAAAATTCTGTTCTGAAAACTATTTAGGATATTAGATTGACAATTATTCCTGTCAATCCTGCGAGCCAAAAACGTACAGAGATTGAACCTCGAAGCCTATGAACGCAGAAACCGATACCTGGAATCTGAACAGGTTCAAAAATTCGCTAATATAAGTTAATGTTTTAAACATTTTTGCCAGTTTGTTCAACTCTTGGAAGTTTTATGCAAGCACACGTTGTGGTTCTGTTGTTAACGTAGGTTATTATGAATGAACTTCTATAATTTAGTTATATTACATTTGAAAACTTAGACATGATCAGATTTACAACTTACCTTTTAACCCTAAAGGTTTTATCCCTGCTTCTTATCGATATGATATTCTCCAAGATGGAAATCTATGAGCTGTACGCGGTTCTAACTTTCCCGTCCTTAAGGCTCACTAGGGAGCACTACGCTTCGGCAGCCTGATTACCTCTGTAACTTTACGATCCCACTGAATTTGTGTTTGCTCACATTTGGGGGACACACGTTGTAAATATGTGTCGGTACTTGATTAAAAAGTTACTTGAATAATACTACTTGTGCTTGTAATTTTATGTTGTAAACTTAGTATCCTAATCATTATGGTTGTTATTCTAATCTCGTTTGGTTTGGTTCCTCGGTCCCAAATTGATACTATGCGCTCTTTTCCGGCCTGCTGAGAGTTTAAAATGTTTGAAAAAAAATGAGGCAATATATTTTAACCTAAGTGTTCACGTGATTTTTCAGGCTATCCTGAGGAAAACGAAAAATTCCTGAATGTTACACTGTACTTTACAAGTCGAAATATTGTAGTGAATAATGAAGTTTAATGCTGTAACTTTTAAAAACATTGAATTACTATTACTTACTTTAAATTTATAATGTTTTAACGTTTTGTCTTGATCCTCCGTACGACTTAGCAGTTTTATAGTAAAAATCTTTAAATGTTGCCTAGATTGTCGCCTAGATTATTTTGTTAAAGCATTTAGTTCATTTGAACATTTAGCATCTCTTTTTATTCCCTTAACATTTCTTCAACTCCCCTTTACTTTTCTTGTAAATCCTCACTTTCCTTTCAATTCCTCACAACCAGTTTAAGCGTTTTCCCTATTTGTATGTTGCATAAAAATTATTTGTTTGCTTTAAGCAATGATATTAATCATTAATTATATTTATTAACTAACTTAGTTAAGTAGTCCTAATTATTTTCCAACTATTCTATTAACGTCCGATAAATCGTAAAATTTATTTGTTTATTAACTTTTCGGTCAAATTATGGCATTTAGAAAGCTCTGCATAGCTTTGTCATTTTTCATGATAAGATAAGGCCTATGAGTAATTGTTTGTTTGTGGCTAGTTACATTCGTCCCACATGTGCAGGACTCTGCTTTGTTCCTGTTAAATTTCATTTAAAAAGTTGTTAAACCGGGTTACCGTAATAAAAGCATTATTGCCTGTTGAAATTTCGCTGAAAATCCGAAAGCCTGTCAAAGCATTTTTCTTGAATCTGCTTCCAGATATTACCTTTAAGCCCCCAATTCGGTGGCTTTTTGAGAACTTGAACCTTTAATGTAGTCAGGGCTCGTTCTTGGTATCTTAATAAAATTACATATTTTATAACAAAATACGTTTTATTTTTCGGTTGAAATTGAAGCCTTCATGGGGGACTGTGAAACAAGGACGACAGATTTAATAATAATTTATATACAGATGCGATGAAGGGAAAACCATTATACATAGACGAGAATGAATGATACATATCGTCCCTACTATGTCAAACTATCGAGTATGCAAAAACTCGTTTTTCAGATTCGAGACTTAGCTCTTGGATTGTGGGCGATACAATTATCGCAACTCTAGCCTCTTTAGAATAGCCTTTAATGCATTAAATAAAGCATCGAATAAGACCAATTTTCAATACATTACTTCGTCAGTGGATAGAAAATGTTCGATCTCTAGTTTGCGCCGATTTGCATATTCGATGGTTTGACATGGTATGGACGATGTGGTAAATGAGTGTTATAGCTAGAGCTTAAAGTACCTAAAGGTAGACTGATACAGATTTAAAAATTGAAATCTGGGTAACATAGGAATAGATATAAAACGAATAAGTGTAGGATGAAAATTGGTTTCCCGCTGGGAAGAGGTAAGGAGTACTATGCCTCATGGATGTACAATCATATCTTGTGGAGCGGGGTAAGTTTGAGTAAAGGAACCGGGGGGGGGGGGTCGGCCTGATGAAGGCTTGAATTTCAAGCTGAAACGTCGGCATAAATAAAACGCATTTTGTTCTATAAAAATGTAGTTTTATGAAGATACCAAGACTGAACCCTGACTGTATCTACCTTCACAATCCTTCTGTTCAACGATCTCCACTCTATCGAAGCTTTAATGACTTCATCCCGCTCTCTACTTAATGTCAATATGAAGAAATTCGATATTGTGACCTTTGAATATGCACTACCCCAGCCAATTTCCGAGCTTCCTGTTCTATGCACCTGTGTTATTAGAGGGAGAGGGAGAGGGGGCGGATTAGATTGAGCCTCTCTCTCGGAGCTGTTGCGCAGACGCGAGGCTATCGGCGTTTTCTCGACCCCTGTTCGAAGCATCCCCGTTTAGCACTGTGCTCACATGACAGCTAAGGCTACCCTACCCGCCGCTCTCGCTTTGCCTTCATGAGTAATATTTACTTCATTACTTATAATTACATTAGAACCTTCTGCAACAATCTTATGTAATGTTAACATTTTACCATATTTGTATTTAAACATCTTTCAAACAGTATTTCATATTTCTCGGTATTTGTCCTCATTTCTCTTTAAGTAGATGAAATAGTTGTTTAACGTTTGTGATTTTTAACTCAATGCTATCATTTAATTTCATTTACATAGTTAATTATCCGTAAGTTCACTCAGATTAATGATAAAACAACTTCCATTTGCTTATGATGCCCTGAGGCCTTGTTCATAAATAGGCATATTTGTTGAATAGTTGATACGTTTTTGGTATAGTTACACTTTTATTTAGTTTGAAACAATTCAGCTCTGAGGTATTTCAAGAGTAATTTACTTTGTATAATTATAGTTTTTAGATCTTGTCTACTCACCTCGAATTTATCTAAACAATTTCCAGTATTTTTATTTGTTTTTATCAGCCATTTTTAGTTCATAATAATTGTTTAGGCCCTCCTGACTAATATATGGAAGTGATTTTTTTTTGTCTAGGCATTTTGAATTGAGATACTTATTTTTTTCATGAATTTTGAATTTTGGCTTATTTATTTACATTTATATAAACATATTATTCAATTCCAGACTTTTTTTTGTATATATGAAAATGTAAAGTAACATTGTGTAGTAATCTAGGGTAGATTTTGATTCAATGACCTTGAGACTGTGGCCATCATTGGCCATTGTCTTTCAAGGCCAGCATTTCTTCAAATTTCTTATGTCCAATCCTTTAGCCCGGAATATGGTTTGTTTTTCATTATTTCTATTAGTTATTTTTATTTTGTTAGTTATTTTATCAATTCATTGTTTAATTTTTGTTGCAAACTGAAATGTATTGGGTAGAATTAAAGATGGGTGCTGAACCTTCCAAAGAGAGATGTTTAAGACATGTTTCAGCTAAGGAATCACATTTTAGAAATACTCCATGTAATTTATGGATGAAGGTTAGAATTATTTGACAAAACAGCATAGCCCTAGATTTACCTATGAATGCTTGAAGTATTATGTCTGAAGAAAGACAATCAAGTCCAAAATGTTGCATTAAATTGATAATAAAAAATAATTTGGAAGGCTCACTACCCATTTTTAATTCCACACATCTCATATGAATATAACCTTCTACCTTCTTCATAACTTTATTTATTTACAATGTTTTTTTTATAGTTATCCTACAATGAGGCCATAGATTCTTTCTCTGGCATTTCATTTTTGTTGTTTTGTTACTGTTAGCTTCTTTTCCTTGGGGCATACATAGTAGGTTAATTAATATTAAGTATCCTTTAAATAAGCAATAATCTCTGAGAACTCTCTAAAACGCTGTTTAGACGATCAGAAGTATTAATATTATACACCTTCTTAAGTAAATTCTGTGAATTGTAAGCACATTAATTTTACAAACTTTCTAACCAATTTAATTTTTTTTTCAGGGTGGCTACCCTGCAAAACTAAAGAAGGTGCTCATTGTGACAGCTCCGCTATGGTTTAAAGCTCCTTTTAAAATCCTTCGCCTCTTTGTTCGGGAGAAATTGAGGGACAGGGTCTTCACTGTCAGTCTACCACAGGTAAAATTATATTTCAACATATTAAGATTATTTATTATAATTTAACCAAATAGAAAGTTGAGAGAAGAAGAAAAGCAAAGTACTTATAAAAATGAAGAATGTAGTTTCTTCTTAGAAGGCTCTTTATTTTTCAAGAGTAATTATCTTCTCAGTTTTAGAAATATCCAAAATAGAGGTTATATTTTAAAGTTTCATGGATACTAAACATCACATTTTAGATTCCAAACAATCAGTAAAATTATTGAAATTTACTCGAAATTATAACTTCCATTATAACACCCACTCTTTAGTCTTGGGTTTTCCGGACAACTAATTTTTTATGTGATAAACTATCCGTGGACTGCCTAAACGGTCTAATAAATTATTTTCTTTTTTTTTAATTGTGTGAACGGTGTTCTCCATTTTTTCATTTGTTATTTGACTATAAAAATATATCAGAAGACCAGAGGCTTTTTCACAAGAGAAAGATTGGTGAATACTGAAAGAAGAATTTTAAATAGGCACTAATGTTAATCCAATTTGTTGGCCATGATTTTTATCATGAAAGATAGCCACAAAATGACAGTATACAAAGTCCTGAACTGCAGGCCATTCTCTTAGGTATAAGTTGAATTCAGAGGGCAATCGTGATTGGCTAATGCTGTTTACTGATTCACTTATCTCCTTTAAAATACATATACACCACACACCCTATATTCAGAGAAATATTGCTTAATTTACTCCGGTTCCACTAACAAAAACATTTACAATGTTATGGTTATCCGGACATAAAAATATTCTGAAGGCACTAACTTTGACTAACATGGAAAATTTCCCTCACTAAAAAAAATGAGCGATACGGTTCTCCCAACATCATAAGACATTCACAGTAAAATACTGTCAAATTGTAAACAACTGGCTGCAATATTGGCTGCTTATGCGAGACAACATTGTTCATTAGTGGACTGTATACTTTTGATAATAATGAAAGTTAAACACTGCAGAAGCTGGATAGATTCAAGAGAAAGGTTTTGAGAAACCTTATGGGAGCAATCAAGGAAAATGTGGTGTAGAAAGAATTAAGAGATCTCCGGCTTCTAAGACAATCTATAAGTTTCCCATTTGGTGTGAATTCTGCGTCTCAAATGGCTGGGAAACATTATCAGGATGGATGATCATAGAGCAAGCAGAATACTGTACTGTTTGTTTGTGGTGTTTTTGGGTGAAAGAACGCCATGGTCGTCATTGCCCTACCGTGCAAAACAGCTATACGAATTATTCACCGCATGCTCCTGAGTATCTTTTCCTCCTTTTTTTTTTTTTTTAATATATAAACGGTACTCTTTTATTTTTATTTATTTATTTTTAAATTCCATTTTTATGTTTATTCTTTTTTTTTTATACCAGTACTTTTCATTTTATATATATATATATATATATATATATATATATATATAAATATATATATATATATATATATATATATAATTTACTTTTTTTATTTTTTTTTTTTTTGTAACAGCTAAAAGGTTAATAAAGAAAATATGGTAACAAAAAATATCACAGCAATGAGTTAAACAGGCAAATAAAACTAAACAAGAGGTAACAAAAGTATCACAAGGAAAAAACAATTGGACCTCCGAATAAAAAGCTAAGGATAAATCAATAAATAGAAAGATAAAATACATAAATAGAGGTAATTAAATAAACAGAAACAAACACTTATACACGCCTATATTCAAGGATACGAGCCAAATAAAACTGTATAGCTAGACCACAATTATTATACAAGACGGTTAAGTCCGTTTATTTTTAAAAATTTGAGCACCTTATCGACTGCTGCCAATTATTACCAAGAGCCTCTTCCATCTTTCTGGGTATTCCAAGCCGTCGTAACACCGTTATATACCTCCGACATTCTTCAAGGATATGTTGTATACTGAGTAGTGTCCGACAGGTAGGGCATCGAGGTGGGTTTGTTCTGGACATGGTAGGAGTGCGTGAGACGAGTGTGACCAAGCCACCAACAACACTTCTTCTCCACGGTTTGATCTAGCCGATGACGTCCAAGGAAGGCAATCGCTTTTCACCATCTTAAGCTTATTAAAGCGTGCTTCGCTCCACATTTCCTGCCAGCGTTGTTTAATTGTCTTTAGCAGTGGGGAGGCAAGCTCGCCTACCATGAGAGTGGTGGGTGTTATGACTGGCAAGTCATGCGCAGAGGACGCTGCCCTGTCTGCCATCTCATTTCCTTTTAGTCCTCTGTGCCCAGGGGTCCAGACGAGGTGTACAGTTTTGCCTAAATCACGCAGGATGGTGGAGTATTGCAACAGTTTGATGATCCCTGGATTGTCACTGTGAATGTTCAGGAAAGCACTTTTGGAGTCGGTACAGATAACTACGTTGGCCTCGGGAACTGTCATCGCATGATACATAGCCGCTGATAGAGCAAACAGTTCCGCGGAGTAAATACTACTGATTGAATGCAATCTAAACTTATATTCATTTTGCCCATCTATAAAAGCGCATGCGAAGGAAGCACCAGTGTGTGACCTGGTGGTGTACATCACTCTTTTGTTGAATACTGTACTGAGAAACCCCAGATAGAGCCAGAGGATGTGAGAGACTTAAGGAAAGGTGGAAGGACTCGGTGGCTGATGACTTACCAATTGTAGGAGTGTCCACCAGTCTTGCCGCTAACCAGGATGATTATATTCTCTTGCCGAGCTCTTAATAATACATTATTTTCTGTGCTACTATAACTTGTAAAATATCTTTATTTTATTATGATGTAAAAGAAATTAATGTTATTTAAATTTAACAAAATATTTGTACTATAAAGAGCAAATATTCTTGGCCGTAGCGCTTGAATGCAGAAGAAATAATTTCTTTAAAAAATCTCTTTTCAATGGGAGATGTAGATTCATTAACATAAGAATTGCTGTAACGTGCTGATTTGGGCCACCCCATTGTCTAGTGGCTAGCAAGCTGGATTCTCATGTCTCGAATCCTGGCTATGGCAGGTTGACTTTTTTTCAGTGATGGACTCTCACTTTTTTTCAGTAATGGACTTTCATCCAGAGTTGTTTCAATGATAAATTTGTATGTTGCTTTTAGAAAAAAATCATATTACTTCATAAAGATCATTTGTTTTCTATACTAACAGTTATACTATAATCTGGATATGTTTTCTTTTCTCAGTTGAGCGTACATATCCCGCGGGAGAGCCTGCCGGTGGGCTTAGGTGGGGCGTTGCAGGTGGCACACCATGCCTGGTTACTCCACTGTGCAAAGTCCATGGCCAACAGGGCAAGCCCAAGTCGACTCTCCGCTATCAGCACGGTAAGTGTCTTTTTTAAATTGAAGTTTGTCTGTTTAGAACGTTAAAAAATATGAAGAAGTCAAGGAATGCTTGGGATTCGGCTAAGAGAAAACATCAAATTTTCAGAAAAATCTATTGTTCTGATATCAAAAATTTCCAAAGTGAACAAGAAACATAAATAATACAGTGAAATTCTAGAATGCGGAGAAGCGAAATAAAAGTAACAAAAAGTTTTCTTCATAAATAAATAAAATAATTTACATACATTCTAAAATAAATAAAAAACATTTAGCACATCCATAAAAAAACTTACTATTTCGTAGAAATATACAATATAGAATTAGGAAATTTTACTATTCATAACACCTAGATGGCCTAGGCAATGACCATTGCGGTGTACCAAGATTTTAGCGCTGACACTCTGAAAGTTACCGCCATAGATAAAGTTTTGTTTGGATGCATGTTTGGAATGCTCCACTCTGGACCTGGCTACCTTAGATGAAGCATCATGGAAGTGCTGAGTTCTGCATTTGAGTGTGAACTCTATTCTGAGTGATAGTATTGTTGGAAAGGTTTGCCATATATCTGAGGAAATAAATTGCAATCCGTTGCTGCGCCAAAATTTGGAAGAGTAGAATTATCCCGAGGATCGGAAATGCGTACGACTGCTGAACAGAGTAAAGAAGGCTACATGATCAAAAATGCATAAAAAGATAAAGTTTGTTAATTATCATTTGCATGTCTATATTTTTTCATACGAAGACAAGGTATAGTTGGGATTCGGCTAGGAGAAAAAAAAAAAAGTCAGACTTTCAGGAAGAAGATCTGTATTTGGACGTTTCGGCTGCACATTGGCAGCCTTCTTCAGCTAAAAAATACATACAAATTATAAGTAAAAAAAACAGGCAGAAATGAGCGTAGTATATACATCAAGACAATGATAGGAACCAATCTTATTTTTAAACAATGAAAATACGTTAGTTGGAAAGTAAACAGCATGTAGAAAGTAGTAAGTAAATAGTACAAAAACTAAAATTTTTTTTAAAAACATTTTTATATTGTGAGAAACTCAATCTATTCTATAGGTGAATACAATTTATAATAATCAATATACAGATATGTACCACTAGAGAATGCCTAGGGGGGAGGGAGGAAGACCTCAAAGACACTTAGGTAACCATGGTTGGATGTATGAGGGACAGCAACTACACAGGGGGTTTTATAGTTATGACTGGGGCAGGGGGGAGGAGTCGGTAAGTCGCTGAAGATGAAAGAAGTGGATTGCTAGGTTGTAAAAGGGGACTGTAAAAAGGTGTTAGAATTTTGGGACACACAAGTGGAAAAATTGTCTGGAGCCTGGGAACAAAGGTAAAAGGAGGTCAGGACAATTTATGGAAGACGGCGGAGTAAGCAGGGGAGATGTTTTGTTTGTCCGTTTTGTAATTAATGTGATTGGGGTTTAAGTTAATGTGGACGCATTCGGAAATCTGTCGTTTTTTGGTGTTTCGTTCTGTGGAAAGTATTTTAGTGTCGTCAAAGTTGAATGCGTGTTTTTTTGTTATGGCGTGTTTTGCGAGGGCGGATTTGTGTATTTCTTTGTTTTTAATTGTCCGTTTGTGTTGTGTTATGCGGGAGTGAATATAATTTTTGGTTTCACCTATGTACACTGCATTACAGGAGGGGGTTTGGCAGGGTATTTGGTAAACGCAGTGGGTGGTGCAGTCATAGGGAATGGGATATTTGAGTTAACCACTAACAAACTTACTACATTGTACACCAAACTCAAAGATCCCATTCCCTATGACTGCACCACCCACTGTGTTTACCAAATAGCTCCAGACAATTTTTCTACTTGTGTGTCCCAAAATTCTAACACCTTTTTACAGCCCGCTTTTACAACCTAGCAATCCACTTCTTTCATCTTCACAGACTTACCGCCTCCTCCCCCCTCCCCCAGTCATACCTATAAAACCCCCTGTGTAGTTGCTGTCCCTCATACATCCAACCATGGTTACCTAAGTGTCTTCGAGATCTTCCTCCCTCCCCCCAGGCATTCTCTAGTGGTACGGATATGTATATTGATTATTATAAATTGTATTCACGTATAGAATAGATTGAGTTTCTCACAATATAAAAATGTTTTTTAAAAAAATGTTAGTTTTTGTACTGTTTACTTACTACTTTCTACATGCTGTTTACTTTCCAACTACCGTATTTTCATTGTTTAAAAATAAGATGGGGTCTAATCATTGTCTTGATGTATATACTACGCTCATTTCTGCCTGTTTTTTTTTTTTTTTACTTATAATTTGTATGTATTTTGTAGCTGACGAAGTGCTGCCAATGCACAGCCGAAACGTCCAAATACAGATCTTCTTCCTGAAAGTCTGACATTTTTTTTTCTCCTAGCCGAATCCCAACTATACCTTGTCTTCGTATCTCTGCAACGGCTAACTATCTCCATCTTCACTATATTTTTTCATTATAGTACGTTTTCTTTAAAAAATCATTAGGGTCCTATTTTAATTTTATGACAAATGTTTTTTCATATTACTTCGAACCGACACTGAGATTTAAATTAAAACTAATTAGTGATTATAATTCTAATAAATCTTGATCCAACAATTTCAAGTTGTTGATGAATATTAAAGTCCCCCCCCCTAAACGCGAGATCGTCTTTTCTTTTTTATTATAAATTATATTAAAAAATTATCATTACATTTTGACGCAACCAATCATGATTACACTATTTTCCTATTCGTTGACGTTTTCTCTTAGCCGAATCCCAGCCATTCCTTAACTTCTTATTACCAATTTTTACCTTCTTAAAACCGAGTTTTATTTTGAGTTGTGTCACTTTAGAAACACTAGTGCGATATGTTTTATATTCAAGAAACATTTTGAGGCAAACTAAGTTATTTCTGCTTGATTAAAATCACCTCAATTTTCATTTTAGTTTCTCATTGTGTTTTTAGATTCTCCTGAGCAATTACTGTTTAACAAGATTCTTTAATATCGTGTCGGTAACTTATTTAATGACTTCTATCCTAATGCAATTTTGTTCAATGCTTTATTCTTCAGTTTAGTAGTATTTTTGTTATAAATCTCTTTCTGTGACATTTTGAGTTTGATTTTCTACAGGGTACCATCCTTTTATAGTCAGTATTGCAAAAAAAAAAAAAAAAAAAAAAAAATAGTATTAAGTTTATATTTCTAAATAAAGAAACACTGCCCTTCTACAGGAATAATCAGTCAAAACAGTTCCGTTTAACCCTTAATTAGTGGCGTGCTTTTTCTTCCATAACTAATGGTGTCGGGGCCCCAGTGAAACAAACTTTAAATTGATTTTTTTAGGGTAAAGTAATTTAAATAAATAATAATAAACAATAATATTTATTGAAATACAAAGATTTCAAAGGGCAAAGGTCGAATAAACAAATACATTTGGGTCAATATGACCCGACGCCACTAATTAAGGGTTAAAAGAAAAACTGACTTTACTGTCGACCGAATTCACCATGAATATTGGCCGACTAAGCTGAAGATTCTTCTCATATATGATGTACATCATTTTTCAGATTGAAAATGAGGTTGAATCGCCTGCTATTTCCGAAGCGGAGGAAGTGCAACCTCAGGAATCATGGCAACCTACGACTGAGTCAGCAGGTTAGTTAATGTAAATCTCAAAATATATTTCTGATTCCTGCTGAAAAAGGTCTTTAATAAGTATAAAAATTGTTATATAAATATTTTAAAACAATTTTATTAAATTTTGAATCAGCTTTATTGTGATGCTTTTTCATTTCTGTTTCTATTTATTTTATGTGAGTTCTCTATGCTTTATGAATCCATTTCTCTAATTTACACCAATTAAAATACAAAAGAGGGATTTTGACAATTATTTTTAAATAATGATTGGGTTTAATCAAAAATCATATCTCTTGAATTTCTGATTATTAATTTTGTTTATTTTTTATTTATTTTTTTGAACAGTTAGAGATTTAACCTGGTCATTTATAATGTTGTGAAATTATTTGTTTAAGTTATGCGGTTAGGATTTTATATTTAAAAATGATTAAGTTTTATATTTGGCTCGTAAAGTTGCCCTAACAATATTAGCTTATTACTGCCCTCCACTTTTAGTAATCTCTTATTTTCAGATTTTTTAGTTTAACAAGTAAATAAGTATTTTTAAAAGAAATTTGTATTTAGTTTTGTAAATTAGGAAAGTAGGTGATTGGTAGTGCATGTAAAATCTAATTTAATCTTTTACCTTCAGTGCTTAAGTATGGACAGCCGTGTGCTGGAATCAGAGTATTCAAGTATGTATTAATTCATATCGAAACCTTCTCATGCTATGATTAGCTCGCTCACATAGTATCCTCAGATCACTTACAATATGAAATGCACTGACATGAACATTTCCTTTCATTTAACATCATATTCTCGAATTCATATATGTGCTTTTGCATTTCTTGTTCTGTTTATTGTTGTTCCAACTCACTCATTCATATTATAATTATTCTTGTACATATTCTAGGGGCTATATTTAGTGATTTTAAATTATAATCTTTTACATTCAAGACTTCTTTTTGGGCAATTTTTCCTTGCTTAGATGTACATATATTCTGACTCTACAGTACTTGTTGACCTTGGGTCTCAGGCATTATATTAATCCAATAATTGTGGTTTGCTGATATTCAAACGTTGAGTGTCCTTTCACAATTTTGCAAACCCAGCCTCTGGAAGTCTTTCTTCTTTTAACAAATTATGCCCAGATCTTCTTGTTATAGCACTCGAGTACCATATAATCATTTGTTGGAAGATTGTATGTTGCTCCATACACTTCAGCCTGCTCTCTTACATTGTACACATGACATCAGAATCATTGTACAATTCTTGTATTTCTGCTTTGTTCGATTATCCATCTAAAATTACTCTAAAAAATGGGTAATTCTGAATAATTAGTATCCAAAGTCAAATTTTCCTGAAACTTCACATACTACTTCATTTCAACAAAAATAAGAATAAAAACGTGAAAAAAAAAAAAAAAAAAAAAAAAATATTGCAAAGCACTTTAAAATCATTTACTTTACATATTTCAATGTTATGAGAAAACTTGTATAAACAACAACTATATAAATTTCTATTAAAAATTACACTAAAACTTGTTCAAATATATGAAAAATTGTCAAAAAGGTTTTAGCTTTAAAAAAAAAAATAATAATAATCTTCTTCATCATTCTCTGACTCGTGAATATTTTTCTTTTCATAGAGTTCTGAATAGTACTCTGTACAACTTTGGAATTGCTTTTTAAATATTTTATGGATGTGTTTTTTTTACAGTCAGGATGCTTTGTAACAGAGGCAATGTTCAAATATGAAAGATTATGGCCATTTTAAAAGAACATAAATTGTCCCTGTTTTAAAAAAAAAAAAAATAAAAACAAAAATACAGTTTAAGAGCGCTTTGGGATTTTTTTTTTTTTTTTTTTTTTTTTTTTTTTTTTTTTTTTTATGGTTGTATTCCTATTTAGGTTGAAATGAAGCAATATGTGAATTTTCATGAAAATCCAAACTTGGGCACTAATATCTCAGAATTACCATCCTCAGTAATAGCATTTTCTATTTCCTTACTAAGAGTCTATTCTTCACTGCCCTAATAAATAATACGACTTTATTGATTAGCACCTTAGTTATACTTGAAAGACTTAGTTAATGAAGAGCTTTCCACATATCATAGAAGTACCTAATTCCTGGAGCCACTCTGGTTTTTACCTCTGCTTCTATGCTATTGCTCTCCAAGTTACTATTTTGCACAGATAATAGAACATATTCCCAGATCAAACGAGCCTCCTGCTTCTCTACTCTATTTCGATCCAAATCATTAGCTACTTGAGCTAATTCTTCAACAATACCAGCCAATGTTTTTAGCAGTCTTTTTGTTCTTATGACTTCAGCAAAAGCCGTGTGCTATGTAAAGTTATTGTACCCGGAGTTACAAGTTATTTTTTTTTTTTAGCTGACACTTGTAACACTAGATTAAATACTATTGTCAATAATAGGTATGCTTGCCTTAAGCCACTAGTTAACTTTAAATTATTTGAGACACAAACTATGCATTTCACTATAGTATTTTTCTTTATGACAAAACATAGTCTTGATCCGATGGGTTTCCTGGATATCCCTCATGAAATTTGTATTCTGTCCTCACTGTCACTTACACTCTAAAAGTGATTTACAGGTGTAAATCCACATCATTATAATAATCATTCTTCAGTATCTTACTAATTGAGTTGATCTTTAAACACTCTCAGAAAAAAAACAAAAAAAAAAACACTTTGGTATTCTAACAGAGTACTTTCGCCCAACCTACTATTATTTTCATTTTGTTGACAAATTAAACAGGAAGATACGGCAAAGTTGACGCCGACCCATTTATTCTCTGAGAAATTTAAAATAAATTTCAGAACAATATTGTTTGAAGAGAAAAGGAATCAAATAATATTTTTCATTTGGTGTTCACAAAGAACGCATCAATTTAATTTTAATTTTTTCCCATTCATATTCTACTAAAAATATAAAATTTTGCCACTATTTGTGCTAAGTAAGTACAATTAGGGCAGTTTTGTTTATTTTGCTAAATATCTTAGAAATGTTTAAGAAATAGTGTGAATGGACGGGTTTCTGTTTATTGGGACTGGATGGTAATTCTTAAAAAGTTTATTTAATTTCTTTCAAAAAAGATCAAAATGTAAATTTTTAAAAGAAACTTTTCGGCTCATCAAAAAAAAAAAAAAAAAAAAAAAAAAAAAAAAAAAAAAAAAAAAAACTTACTTCAGTAACTTTTTCTAAATAGTTTTACAAGGATATATCCATTTGGCTACTTCTGTTAAGTATTTATTCTGATAAGTCTTAATTTTGATTACCTCTTTCCTAAATTACTGTTAAGTAATACTACTGTTAAGATACCAGTTTCTGTGAATCAAAGTGTTTTTAAACTCATATATAAGAAAGAGGGAAAAAAGTAAATGTTTTTGATGCAGTGTATGATCAATTGTTTTTATGTATAAACTATTACAGTTATTTGGATATTTATATTAATATAATATACATATGGACGTATTAGATTTTAATATTAGCTGACCTATTTTCACAATACAAAATTTATGCAAGAAAAGCATAACATAACTATTGGTCTTTATTGAAAACATTTGTGTGAATTGAATGATTTTCCGATCCTGACATTCACAAAGAAGTAATGCATGATAAATTATTCATAGTAGTCCTTATTCTCAGTTGTTAATTTTACACCACCCATCATGCACCAAAGCATACTTTTATTTTATTGAAAATAGTTAATCATATTTTAAAATTTACTAATTATTCTTTTACGTTAAAAACCTCCTAATTGTCAATAGCATATAAATTTTATTGATACTTAGTGTTTTCCAATAATCCAATGTAAGAATCTTAGAGCCTTCAACTGAGGATGAATCCTTAGTAAATCTTTAATACAGTATAAAAATGATCCTTCCTTCCCTTAATAAGTATTAATACTTCATGCCAATGGTTCATTCATTAGTGTATTTATTTTTAGTTTTAGATGTCTTTTCCCTCCCTCCAGTATTTACTAAGTTACTAATTTCTATCAAATAAATGTAAAGAGCATAATTTTCAATAACGCCATTAAAAATGTTCCAGTCTGTAAAAAAATATTTATGAATACGGTACACTTTACTTGAACACTTATAGAAAAGTGAGGTTTATATCCTGCTCTCCAGTGGATGCATTATTTGCGCTCGCTTCCCAGCTGGCTTTCTCAGGTTTTTCTTTTCTCATCTCTTCATGTAAGTTTTGAAATATAAAGCCTGAAGAGAAGCAAAAAAAAGAACCGAGACCATGATCAGGGTGTCTACTGCACGAAAAAGTCACGAAACTCATGAAAATGTCACGAAATTGAAAATAGGGCATGAAAATCACGAAAAAGTCATGAATTTTGAAACCATGTCACGAAATTTCAATTCTTACCGGAGTCTTACGTAATCCAGATACTTCAGTGCATTCATAATTGTTGCCATTTTTAATGCATTTACACATCAATTATTCAATTTTTAAATATATGAAGACTTAAATATTAAATATGTGTAGATCCTAAGTTGAAAACTAAGATGTTGTAGGTAGTTGGTAATAGCAGTCTTCGTTTATTTTATATTAAAATTCTGTACACAGATTTGAGACTTTGCTCTTAGATTGTGGACGATATGGCATGTCGTAAATTGTCATAAATCTAACCCCTTTAGAATAGTAATTAATGCCTTAAATAAGGTATCGAGAAATATCAGTTTTCTATATATTACTTCGTTAATGGGTAAAATATGTTCGTTCTCTAGTTAAAATTAATTTTTAGCTAATCGTTAAGGCTTTTTCATTTTGATTGAAATAATTTTCTTTTTAATGAGCCTGAAATTTGCTTTTCAAATCATGAAAATGTCACAAAAAAGTCCTGAAATTGGCTTTTACAAAATTAGTAGACACCCTGATGATACATCTGAGGAAGATGAGCCGGAGGCTGGCCGTATTCCATAACTGTGTGATATTTAAATCCTCTTCTGTTTGAACTCGGTATTTCACCAGTCAAAAAAAAAAAAAAAAAAAAAAAAAAAAAAAAAAAAAAAAATTAAGTTATACATTTGCTAGAAAAAATCTTGTTGATATAACTGGATATTCCTCATACATCCAGTATTATTGAGTAATCGGTCTCCAATAATTCTTTCCCAAGACATAAATCATGACATAACTTCTCGCTCTTCCCTTTATATATTTCCATGTTTCGGTGTTGTTAAAAATGAAATTTAAGCTTTATGTTCACATATGAGTACAGGGTGCATATTTTCATCATAGGTTACATCTCTGTACATTTGCACTTTGACTCATCCTAGTAGCCAGTAGGAGAGGGAGCTCAAGATTTCTTTGATCTTCTCATTTTTTCTCTCTTCTGTAAATACTTACATTGACAATATGTTTTATTTGAATGAAAGTAACTATATGTTATACATGTATATGAATATTTTTGAAACAATTGTTTCATAACATTTGAAAATCTTAGAGACATTATGAGAATAGCTTTTTCACTTTTTTTGGCTGATAAAAAACAATACTTGCAAAACTTCAGCATAAAAATGATTTAACAAAATATCAAGTATTATAATAACACGTTAAAAAAATATTTACGAAAAAAGTATAGCACCAGCTTCATATAAATATTTCAGACACAGAATTACTCATAATATCCTAGTGATATTTTGCAGGTCAGTATACAACTTAAAATAATAATTTATATATATTTATAGCAACATGCAGCTTAGTTCATTGCTGATTGAGTAATATTCAGTTGCCTATGAACTCTGTTGACGGTTTACTCATCAGCTATTAGGAACGGAATGAACTATGGGTAGCACCGAGAAATAAGTAATAGTGATCTTCACAATAGAGGTTTTCATATAGTCAATGCCCCAATGTTAATGCTTTAAACAAATAATAAATATTAGTCAGGAATATAAGTACATTGTAATAATTATAATCTCTAAGGTGCTTTAATCACAAAATAGCAATAAATGTGCGACATTTATTTTTAATTGTGCTTATTTTTTAATGTAATACATTAATTTGTTTAACCGTGGAACTAGGGATATTTTATCATTTTATTGATAATTCGTTTTCTTTTGAGGTTTTTAAATACATCTTTATTAGGCAGTCACTCATCTTGTAGTTAAGTTCTTCACTTTCAATATGGTTTACCTGTGGCTTTTCATAACATTATTATTATCAAAATAATGATATTCCTACGTTAATACTCTGATCCACAGAAAAATACTTATTTCTTTACTAATACTAAATCTGTTTGTAAGACATTGTCACCTGTTTGTTTCAGTATTTAATTATGGCTAATTTTTAATTTGTTTACAAATGAGAAAAAAATTTAAAGGAGTACCTAAGAGAACAAATCATTATAAGTATTGTAAGTAATTTTGTGTATAAAGTGGAATATTAGATTCTGTATAATGGTTAGTTAGATAACAGCTGTTTAGATACCTTGATATATTTCAATTTACAGATCGTTTTTCTTGTTCATTTCCTTATTTTGTTATATTTTTTTATATGATACATTATGCCTAAAGAATGTTATTTGTCTTCTGAACCATTAATTGAATGAAATGAGCTTCTGCTTATTATTATTTTATTTGTTTGTATATACAAGCTTTTTTACATTGATGTTTTATAATACAAGTGAACATTGGATGATAACACAAATTAATTGGTGGAAAAATACTTTAGCACATTATAGATTAAGAAAAAAAAGACGGGTTGATCACCGAACGGTGAAAACCTTAAATAAAAGAAGGAGAAATATATGTCCTCAACAGGCCATAACAGTTCAGATGTAGCCCTTGTATTAGAAGATTTGCATACACGTTGTTAGGCTGTATATTTATGGATACTATTTTCAGTCCTGATCTTGAGATGCCAAATATGTAGAGCTAATTATTTGTAAATTATTTGAACGTGTTAATTTCGTTTTACTGTCTGCCAAAATAACAAACAATATCTTTGGTGTTTTGGATCACTGGAAACGTTGATTTCAAGATTATCATTTTAATTAACAATTAGTATTGCAATCTTTAAAAAAAAGACTACAAAATTACAATTTTTATAAACAATGTTGTAACAATATTTGTTAGAAAACCAGGCCTCTTTTCTGTTTCATAAATGAATTTTGATTCACCTATAAAAATATTGCTGCTGCAATGCCAACTCCTGTCCTCTTGTGAAATATTTCGTTCGTTTCTACTACTTATTCAGGTGTACAATATTTTTCTTTTACCTGTTTCCACAAAAAAAAAAAAAATAAAAAAAAAAAAAAAAAATAAAAAAAAAAAGAAAAAAAAAAAAAGAGATTTAAATATCTTTCTTAATCTTATGGAGATAATCTTATTATTTGCCTTCATCCATGTAAGGTAAGGTGTGAAGTTATGAATTCCATAATGAGTAACATTTTGGACTTTAACTTGTGTTTGATCTTTCAGATAAAGAGTTATTTCTTCAGTGTTGCTTTTTTAAAACATTCAAATTGTTGTTTATGAGTAATTGCCAAAAAACAGTCCGTTAAAAATTATTTTCCAGAGTTTTGTGTATTTTTTGAGAGAATTTAGTATAAGTTGTTTTTACATTTCTTTAATGTTTTTTCTTTTTTTTTTTTTTTTTTCATCATTATTATTTTTAAATTTTTCCCTTTTTTCTCTTCTCACTATTATTTGATTTCTATTCATTTAATTGTTTTAATGCTCATAGTAAATTCTGTCTAAAAAAGATTTTTTTTTTAGAAAAAAAAGATGAAATTTGAATAATTAATGGTATAGTATCAAAAGATGAAAGCCTGTAGAATAAAAAAAAAAAAAAAAATCTGAGGCGTGCCAACCTTTGTGGCCTATTTTAAAAGTATTTCCTTAGTTTTGGCATACTACTTACTTATGTGTCTATCTAATTCAAATTTATTTTTATTAGCGTCACCATTGGCACTCTCCTCTGCCAGCTCAGGATTCTCAGATGATGATTCCCTTCACTTTGATAGCCCTGGCGGACTTAGTTTAGCAGAATTCATAGACAGAGTTAGATCTCTGGAGAAGAATGGCTTAACCTCAGAGTATAGTGAGCTTAAGGGACGACCACCTCAGGGCACATTTAATCATTCCAAGTGAGTGTGTATATCTCAATCTACCATACAGTTTATGTGCATTTCATAACCTTAAGTCTATAGTTTTTAAAATTTATTATGATAACAAAAATGTTCTAGTATAAAGTATTATTAAATATTAATATTATTTATTTATAATATTATAGATTAAAGGAGAACCAGGTGAAGAACCGTTACACTGATGTCCTCTGCTATGATCATTCTAGAGTTCTCCTTTCTATAGAGGATGATGACCCCACTTCCGACTATATCAATGCTAATTTTGTTGATGGTTACAGGCAAAAGAATGCTTTCATATCAACACAAGGTACTTTCTTATTTATTTTTTTTTTGTTGTATTTACCTTCTTTAACATTAAAGCTTCATTATTATTGTTTTCTAAAGCATTAAAAAGAATAGGCAGTACTGCAAAAAGGTAGAACTTTTTTATTGAAAGCCAAAAATCAATTAATTAAATAATTGGATCCTGTTAACTTGTCAATTAAGAATAAAAATGTAGTTTCCCGTTACTACTGTTCAATAAATAACTACAATTGGGGAAATGAATTACATATACAAAATTAATTAAAGAAGTGAGTTCATTGCTTACTTCCAAACGTCACTAATATCTAAATCAATATGATTTGGATGCTAAGCCCTATTTTTATCTATTTACTGATTAAACAAAAAACTTCCTTCATATCAACAACAAAACATTCTTCAGCTGTATTACCGATCCTGTAAAAAAAGACGAATAATAATAAACTTAAGTAAGAATTTTAATTTTACTCCAACAAACCTTATAAAATAAATTTTTACTTTTTGGAAAAAACTCAGAATTATTAATGCTGACTCTGCTACCAGCAATGTACTTCCCACAGATATAATGTTACATTAAAATTGTCCTCATGAAACTTTCTAAATAAAAATAAAGTTTGTTTAAATTTAAATAACTATTCCTACTTTCATTAAATTTGTTAAAAGTAATTCACGTTATAATTAATTTGGTTGATACAGTACTGAATAAATTTAAAAAAAGTTTCAGATTTGTATTGTTAATGTTTCTTAAGGAAGAAAGAAGAAAACTATATTTTGTGTTAAAATTTGTCTAATTTATCGAAAAGTGTTAAATAAAAATTGATGCAATAGAACAGTAGTGCTCGAACTTGAACTACTGCTGATCTACCTCAATATTTTTAGACTATGATCGATCGACTCCGAGAGGCTGCAGGTATGTCTGTTGCAGGATTGTCGTCTAGGTAGAGTGTATCGTGGGACAGATATTAGATGTCCAGGCAACGTACCATTCGTTTTCTTAATTCACTCTGTGGTGCAAAATACTTTTCATAGTTTTTATGAACCGTTGTATGATGTCTCCCAAAGTTCCTACAATTAGATATTGCAATTGTCGCATGCCAAATGAGGCAAATGTGCTTACTTTTTACCAAGGACCGAAATAAAAATTAAATGTTTCCTAAAAATTATGACAAAAAAATTACTTCATAATTTATATTTTTAAAATTAATGAATAACTGTTATGAAATAATTTTTATTTTTAAGTTTTTAAAATAAAAATTATTAGAAAATTGTTTTAAAAAAATAATAAAATGTATCAATTACGATGGAATTTTTATTTTTATTTCCCAATAATAAAAATTAAAGGTAAAATGAAACTCATTTATTAAATATCTGTTATCCCTGGAATAAATAAATAAATACTTGATTTGGAACCTTTTGTTTATGAGAAGTTATTTGTTTATGACAGTGAATCAAAGTTCGTCTAAATCTTGATAAACTTTGGTAGAACTTTAGTATAGATAAAGAATTATTTAATCCTTCCATTAAATCTTTACGGAAGAATGAAAACAATCTCATTGCTAGTTTTGCCTTTGTTTAAAATGGGTCGTAGAAAAGAAACGTTTGTCCGTAAAATGTTTAAGATCGATTTCACTAAGAATAAAAGTGTGTGCAAGTTGTGCTCAGCCGAATTAACCGGTGACATTTTGACCAATTTAAAATGCCATGTGATGAAACTCCATGAAAAGGAATACCTACAATTAAAAGAAGATTATGATGATTCAGATTTGGACAATTCTTCCTTTATTGAAAATAATGTTTAAAAGTTAAAAGTAATAAAAAATTGTTATTAAACATTTTTATAAAAAAAAAAAAAAAAAAATGAAATAACATTATTCAAATAATTTTTATTTTTAAGTTTTTGAAATAAAAATTATTAGATTTTTTTTTTTAAATAATAAAATATATCAATTACGATGGAATTTTTATTTTTATTTCCCAATAATAAAATTTAAAGGTTAAGTGAAACTCATTTGAAATAAAAATTAATAGTTATTTTCGGTCCCTGGTTTATACCATACAAAACAAAAATTCTTTCACCCAATCGTCATTTAAATTATACGTTTCACTTTTCTTCGCTGCACTCATTTTGTACTATTTATTAATAAATATTTTATCAACGTAGTATCGCCTTCATATTACAACTCAGGCTGACTCCTATTCCTGCAGGTGCAACATTTATATCGGTGAAGGATGTCTCAAATATTCCCTCCAAACAAGTCATCGGAAATTTCCAGAAAAATCAAGGGGAATCACAACCCGGCTTTTCTTTTATAAGCACCATGCATTCCTTTGATAAAACCACCTTTTAGTGACTGGCCTGTTTCATTAAATTTTGTTTTAAGTTATCTACCTAGTTTTATGTCGGAAATTTGTTCTCAAGATCAACTCAAAAAGCATTCGCAATTGACTTGTCAATCGTGATCGACCGTTTGAGCACCCCTGCACTAGAAGGATGCCTTAAGAAAACATTATATTCTTTCAATAAACCTCAAGGAACAAAATAAGGAAAATTAAGAGTTCATCAATTCAAGTATTTTGGTGAAATATCATAAAATAAAAGCTCTCATTTTATGGATTATGTTTTCACTCATATAAAGTATTATTAATCTGTAAGTTATTAGAAATTACTTACTACAAAGGTATTAATGAAGAGACAGTTCAAAATGAAAAAAAAAAAATCTTCAAATATTGTTTAAAATCAATTTCTTTACTACTTATTACTATTTTTTTTTTTACCAGGTCCATTGCCTAAAACTTGTGGAGACTTCTGGCGCATGGTGTGGGAGCAGGGTACAGTTGTAGTTGTGATGACAACAAGAGTGATGGAAAGAGGACGGCAGAAATGTTGGCAGTATTGGCCATTGGAGGATGGTAGCTCTCAGACATATGGACACTTCACGCTTACGACTACTTCTGTTGATACACAGCCAGATTATGTAGTTTCCGTCCTCGACCTTGTTAATACTCAGGTATTCAATACATCTTATATACTTTATAATGTTGAAGACCTGGTGTAATTTGTATCATAACCTTTATAGTAAAAAATTTAATAAGATCTCACTTAGTTCTTAATATATGATGTATCTACTGTTTTTTTGATATTTTTCAAAATAAATAAAAGTCAGTAAAGCAGGAGCTGTATAACAAAACACATTCCTCAGTAAGGTGGTTGAGTTACACCTCCTTCTTGAAGAATGTGCTTGAAATAACCTATTTAAATTTCAACTTCCACTTTTATTTATTTATTTATATTATTATAGAGTTCCGCAACTTAGGCGACAAACTCTTTAAACACAGTCAATGTGAAAAATATAGATAAATACATATAAAAAAATGAAAAAATAAAAATAAAAAGGAAACTAACTAAGAACAACAAAAAAATATATAAAAAATTAATAATAATAAAATAAAATAAATATGTACAATTAAAAAATAGAATGGAAAAAAATATATATATTCAAAGGGATAAAATTTAATAAGTTACAATTTGGAGTGTAACTGGATGTTTGTTAGATGTCTGAGTAGTACTAATGTGGGCTACCTTCTGTCAGTAAGTCACGTAAGTCATAGGGTATGTGTAGGTTATTGTGCCGTCTGCAGTTCGTAAGTACATGTTTAACGGTCAGATTCTCGTTATAAGATCTGCATTTTGGCTTGTCCTTTCTGTCTAGTAGGTATGAATGGGTAAGTAAATACGAAGCCTGGATAAGATAAGATCCCAACGGTAGACGATTTCATTTGTCCAGGCTATCGCTGTATTTTTTATTTCTCTTAACTTAGTTTCAGCTTTTAGCCACTCACTTTCCTAATCGTACAGTTTGTAATGTTTTGTATATATCTGATGAATTCACAATATTCAAATGAAGCGTTGATCTTTTCGTCCCTAGTTTTGCTTGTATGTCTATGGCTGAACTGAATTTAATGCCCTCATGTCCAGGTAGCCAGAAAAATGTAATGTGTTTGTTATTTTTCTTTGGTATGTATATTTTTGAGAATATATTGTTAATAATAGGATGTGTACTGTAGATGTTTTGCGAGGAGAGCAAAGAACTTAAAGAATCAGTACAAATAGTAATGTTGTAATTTCCTCTGTCATGAATGTTTGTCAGAGCTAACTGAATTTCGTATGATTCAAGTGTATATATGGTCGTTTCGTGTGGTAGTCTTAGTAAGTATTGTTATCAACAATTGCAGCTGGGTCATTTCATATCAAGTGATCCACAGTTTTTCACCTCATATTTTTTGATTTTTTTAAAATTTGGCTCATCGATAGTACCCCATAAGGCAATTAAAAAATCCAAATTTGTAGAATTTTATCTTTATTAGTTTTCGAGTTATGAATGTTTAAGTTTTTTAAAAAAGCACATTTTAGGACAGACACTTGATCATAAGATGTACCATAACTCCCAAACGAAATGAGCTAGAGAGTTGAAGTAAAAAGCATTCTTTAGTGTATTAAATGCTGATTAAAATGATATGTATCATGACCTATTTATGAAAAATGAAATTTTAAGGTAATTTTTAAAACTTTAAAATTTAAATTTCTCTTAAAACGTATGTTTAAAAATTTTCAAAAAATTTGTAATTTTTCTTTGATATTTTATCTCAGTTTTGTATAAATTTCAAGTTGGGATCTCAATGGGATCATATTTATTTTAATTATTAACTTTATGTTGGTACATAAAAAAATTGAAATTTTTAGAAAAAGCAATGAAATCCATCTACCATACACAGGGTGCCCCCCCCCCAAAAAACGGCCTAACTTTAGGAATCGATGCAGAATGAAAAAAGAAAGAAAAAAAGTCCTTTGGCATATATCTCGATTTGCTTCCTTTACGAAAAAAAACGTAAAAAACTAAAACACTATCGTGAAAAGGCACTATTTCATAATTCCTATATAAAAATCATTAAAAGTACGTTTCATCTTCCATTCCCTCTACCCACACACCTCTCCGCCCCTCAAAAAAAAAAATAAAAATTTATTGCTCGAAAAAATTAACTGACACCATGTAAAGCTGTAAGTTCAACAAAATTTAAAATATCTACTTTCCTTCTGAGGAAAGTGCTAAAACACAAAACAAAAAAAAACTTTAAATTCTTAATAAAAATAAATGTTCAATTCTTAAAATATTTTAAATTTAACTCGGTACGCCTACATAATTATAAAATAACTATTTCTTCTTCTAATAATTCCTAACAATCAATTTACAAACTGTTCAAAGATTTGTCCCCTTGCAACAATAAAGCCATCACGTCGCACATTGACACACTGGATGGTATTTGTGCATTGCTCTGCTGTAATCTGTTCCCAGGCCTATCTGATGCGATGGATGAGGTGCTCCCTTGTGTCAATGGGCTCCCTGAAGACCTAATCTGTAATGTGTCCTCAAGCGAAGAAATCCAAGAGCGTGAGGTCTGAAGATGGAACCGGCCAAGATACCGGCCCACCAGGTCCTATCCAACGTCATGGATGGTTAGTGTCCAACCAATTTCGGTCGGCCCTCCGGTAGTGAGTCGACGGTTGCTGGACAACCGTCGACTTGGAACCAGCTTCCCAATCTCTGTGCCAAAAGGATCTCCTCGAAGAACAAAGACAGTTTATTATAGAGGAATGCGTCAAAAGACTCTGCGTCAAGTCAAGGGGTCAAAAAATGCGGACCTAATATTTCATTATTACACACAAAATCAGAGGCATATTCACCCCTAAATTTGGGGGGGGGGGGGTTAAAGGAGATGGGGGTGAAAGAGTGAGTGGAGGGGTGGGTTTGATACATGTACTTTAAAAAAAAATTGATATCCCTTTTAATAGACGTCTTTTTGTAATTTCTTTTACTTTTTTGCGTTTTTCTCGGACACTAAGCCAAAACGAGATGTATGCGAAGGGACTTTTTTCCTTCGTTTTTTTTTTTTTTTTTTCTTGAGTCTATATTAGATGAATTTCATTTTATTTTCTGAATTTTTTTAATTTTGGACGTACCAATGAGATACCAAGCTACCATTGATTAAGTTATTAATTAAAATAAATATGATCCCATTGAGATCCCAACTTGAAATTTACACAAAACTGAGATAAAATATCAAAGAAAAATCACAATTTTTTTTAAAATTTTTAAACATACGTTTTAAGGGAAATTTAAATTTTAAAGTTTTAAAAATTACCTTAAAATTTCATTTTTCATAAATAGGTCATGATATATATCATTTTAATCAGCATTTAATACACTAAAGAATGCTTTTTACCGCACCTCTCTAGCTCATTTCGTTTGGGAGTTATGGTACACTTTATGATCAATTGTCTGTCCTAAAATGTGCTTTTTTTAAAAACTTAAACATTCATAACTCAAAAACTAGAAAAGATAAAATTCTACAAATTTGGATTTTTAATTGTCTTATGGGGTACTATCGATGAGCCAAATTTAAAAAAAAATCAAAAAATATTAGGGAAATTTTTTCCTTGTTTTTGGATCACTTGATATGGAATGACCCAGCTGCCGTTCCGAATTTCATCTTGGATCCATCAGTGTAAGCGCACAATGTGTCAGTATCCAGACTTAGTATCGAATGTGCCAGATGTTTTTAGAATATCGAGGAAATCGGTTCAGTCTTCTTGTGTTTAGTTAGTGTCAAGTCAATCTTAAAGTTCTTTACTCTCCAAGGGGGAATGTCGGTGAATGTTTTTGTGAGATTGGTGTTTCTGTTAGGTTGGGAAATCTTCTATCTTCTAAAACTCTTATTATTAAAGGCTTCTGTTTAAAATTGTTCACTTTTTATTTATTAAAATGTATGTTATTTATTTCCAATTTCATTTCAGAATATTAAAAAAAAAAATCAACATACTTATGTATTTTATTTATTTATTATTAGACTGAAGAAAAGAGAACAGTTGAACACTTGCAATACACATCTTGGCCAGATTATGGTGTTCCTGAAAGTGCTGGTGGTATGCTCGGATTCCTACAGTTAGTTCGAAGCACCCAAGAGAGACTTACCTCGGGATTGGGAGATACTTGGGCTGGTCATTCCAGAGGACCACCAGTTGTTGTTCATTGTTCTGCAGGAATTGGAAGAACAGGTATTTTATTAATATGGCTGGATAGATCTTAAATAAACATTACATCCTCCCAGCCAACACCAGGCAATAACCTACCAAAAACTGTCATTATTTAATAAACACTTTGAAAGAATTGTATTTTTTTTTTCATGAAAATCTTTTTTATTTGAAATTTAGATCTTCCTTGAGTGATGATTATCACCCTAATAGAATAAAACAAATGAGAACAAATAATAAATTTATGTTTTTTATTTTATTTCATTATGTATGCAAAGAGTGACTACAGTAGATTCTGTTATTAGAAATGAAATAAAGAAGCCCATACATAATTCCTGTTTCTATGTGTTATTCTTTCAATTTATTTATTTATATTTTTTTTGTAATATTTAGTTCATCTAGAAAATTAATTAATATTCTATTAAAGTGACCAATGGTTATTTAGGATTTCTTTTGTAGAAAAAATACAATCATTCCTCATTGGATTTTAAGAAATTATTTTTCACATTAGGCTTAACATTATTATATGATTTCTGTAATTAGCGTGGGTGTAATTTGGTTTAAACCATTTTAACTTGAATATTCAGATATTTATTCTAATGTGCTGACACATCTATCGTATTTTCATTGGATATGAGTTTTTTTGTGTCCATGGCAATGACTATGTAATTGCAAAAATCATGAATCATATTAAGTTTCAATCTTGTATTTGTTTTGTTCACTGAAAAAAAAAGTCCGATTCGCAGGAACTGCATCATCTTAGCGCGGTTCCGTTCTTATCTTTAGTGTTTATGAAGGCATAGAATAGAAACAGTTATTACTTTGTTTAGATCAATAGCGAAACACCTATCCAAATGAAATCTCAAACAAACCAGTCTTGAAAGGTCTTGATTTACAATCTTACCTGTATGGGTCAGCTATCCCATAAGTCGGGCAGAAAGGCCTCCGCACAGAGGCATTTGGAAAGCCTTGGGGCCTCTTCTATCTTTGAACGCTACATTTTTAACAATAAATTATCTTCTTATTTTACTTAATCTGTTTTATTGTCAAATACATTATCCGACTATAAGCAATTTAAAAATAACAAGGAATAAAACAGACAAAAGAACCATTCGAATAAATGAAATCAATTACTTTAAAGTTTTAAGCACTTATTTCTCCGATTGACATCGCCTAATTAAAACTTTCTCTAGAACCTTTTTTGTAGAGCATTTAGTAAGCTTTCGAATGGTAACCTTCTGCTTCCCAAGATTGTCAACGGTTTTCGAGATACTAACGAAAGTATACAAAGTTACCAAAACTTTTCTTGTCTGTTAATAAAATATTTTATTCTAACCCTTTCTTTACTCCAAACATAACCAAAATTTCAACATATTAGTGTTGATGAAATTCGAACATGCAGAAAATTTTTCAACTGAATCCCATAATTCTAAGTACCAAAATCAAAGACAAAAAGCACAGTTCGAATAAGCGAAATCAATTACTTTAAAGGTTTAAGGACTTATTTCTCCGATTGACATCGCCTAATCAAAACTTTCATTAGAACCATTTTTGTAGAGCATTTAGTAAGCTTTCTAATGGTAACCTTACGTTTTGCAAGATTCTCAACCTTTTTCGAAATATTAAGGAAAGTATACAAAGTTACCAAACTTTTTTATTTCTGTTAATAAAATATTTTATTCTAACCCTTCCTTAACTCCAAACGTAACAAAAATGTCAACATATTAGTTTTAATGAAAGTAGAACATGCAGAAAATATTTCAACTGAATCCCATGATTCTAAGTACCCAAACCAAAAACGGTATTCAAAAACTATTTTTCCAATTTTCTCGAAAACGGTTAAAGCTATCGCCTTAAAAATGATTTCATTCATTTCCCTAGCCCAAGAAGCATATAAAACGAGTACTTACAAGCTTATGAACTCAAAAACGTAAGCGTTAAGTTTTTTTTGCGCGAATTTCGCCCCAAACGCCATCTTCCAGTGGGCGGATTCTGCCGGTTAACGAACTTGACCTTTCAAATTGGAAGACGGATTTTTGTACCAAATTTCATCACAATCGGACCATTAGGGAAGCCAGAAATGAGCGAACAGACAAATATATATATATATATACACAAATTTGAACCACCGTTATTTTCGGTCTCTATGGGTTCTGAAACGCGAAATTTTCTAGTCGGCACTTCCGGATTGTTTCATTGTATCAACCTTATAAGCGGGGTTCCTCCCTATGGGGGAGGGAGGAACCGCGCTAAAAGATTCGTTCAAATAAACGAAATTACCTATGTTTTAAGCACTTATTTCTCCAAATATGACCATCCCATCACAAATGTCTCCAAAACATTTTCTGTAGAGAATTTAGTAATCTTTCGAATGGTAATCTTTTGCTTGCCAAGATTCTGAACCGTTTACGTGATACTGTTGAAAATATACGAAGTTCCCAAAACTTTTCATGACTAAAAATGAAATATTTTATTTTAATCCTTCCTTTACTCCAAACGTAACCAAATTTTCAGCATAATAGTTTTGATAAAATTCAAACATGCAGAAAATGTTTCAACTGAATCCCATGATTCTAAGTACCAAAATCAAAGACAAAAAGAACAGTTCGAATAAGCGAAATCAATTACTTTAAAGTTTTAAGCACTTATTTCTCCGATTGACATCGCCTAATCAAAATATTCATCAGAACCTTTTTTGTAGAGCACTTAGTAAGCTTTCTAATGGTATTCTTCCGTTTACCAAGATTCTCAACCTTTTTCGAGATATTAAGGAAAGTATACAAAGTTACCAAAACGTTTTTTGTCTGTTAATAAAATATTTTATTCTAACCCTTCCTTAACTCCAAACATAACCAAAAGTTTAACATGTTAGTTTTGATGAAATTCAAACATGCAAAAAATGTTTCAACTGAATCCCATGATTCTAAGTACGCAAACCAAAAACGGTATTCAAAAACTATTTTTCCAATTTTCTCGAAAACGGTTAAAGCTATCGCCTTAAAAATGATTTCATTCATTTCCCTAGCCCAAGAAGCATATAAAACGAGTACTTACAAGCTTATGAACTCAAAAACGTAAGCGTTAAGTTTTTTTTGCGCGAATTTCGCCCCAAACGCCATCTTCCAGTGGGCGGATTCTGCCGGTTAACGAACTTGACCTTTCAAATTGGAAGACGGATTTTTGTACCAAATTTCATCACAATCGGACCATTAGGGAAGCCAGAAATGAGCGAACAGACAAATATATATATATATATATACACAAATTTGAACCACCGTTATTTTCGGTCTCTATGGGTTCTGAAACGCGAAATTTTCTAGTCGGCACTTCCGGATTGTTTCATTGTATCAACCTTATAAGCGGGGTTCCTCCCTATGGGGGAGGGAGGAACCGCGCTAAAAGATTCGTTCAAATAAACGAAATTACCTATGTTTTAAGCACTTATTTCTCCAAATATGACCATCCCATCGCAAATGTCTCCAAAACATTTTCTGTAGAGAATTTAGTAATCTTTCGAATGGTAATCTTTTGCTTGCCAAGATTCTGAACCGTTTACGTGATACTGTTGAAAATATACGAAGTTCCCAAAACTTTTCATGACTAAAAATGAAATATTTTATTTTAATCCTTCCTTTACTCCAAACGTAACCAAATTTTCAGCATAATAGTTTTGATAAAATTCAAACATGCAGAAAATGTTTCAACTGAATCCCATGATTCTAAGTACCAAAATCAAAGACAAAAAGAACAGTTCGAATAAGCGAAATCAATTACTTTAAAGTTTTAAGCACTTATTTCTCCGATTGACATCGCCTAATCAAAATATTCATCAGAACCTTTTTTGTAGAGCACTTAGTAAGCTTTCTAATGGTATTCTTCCGTTTACCAAGATTCTCAACCTTTTTCGAGATATTAAGGAAAGTATACAAAGTTACCAAAACGTTTTTTGTCTGTTAATAAAATATTTTATTCTAACCCTTCCTTAACTCCAAACATAACCAAAAGTTTAACATGTTAGTTTTGATGAAATTCAAACATGCAAAAAATGTTTCAACTGAATCCCATGATTCTAAGTACGCAAACCAAAAACGGTATTCAAAAACTATTTTTCCAATTTTCTCGAAAACGGTTAAAGCTATCGCCTTAAAAATGATTTCATTCATTTCCCTAGCCCAAGAAGCATATAAAACGAGTACTTACAAGCTTATGAACTCAAAAACGTAAGCGTTAAGTTTTTTTTGCGCGAATTTCGCCCCAAACGCCATCTTCCAGTGGGCGGATTCTGCCGGTTAACGAACTTGACCTTTCAAATTGGAAGACGGATTTTTGTACCAAATTTCATCACAATCGGACCATTAGGGAAGCCAGAAATGAGCGAACAGACAAATATATATATATATATATACACAAATTTGAACCACCGTTATTTTCGGTCTCTATGGGTTCTGAAACGCGAAATTTTCTAGTCGGCACTTCCGGATTGTTTCATTGTATCAACCTTATAAGCGGGGTTCCTCCCTATGGGGGAGGGAGGAACCGCGCTAAAAGATTCGTTCAAATAAACGAAATTACCTATGTTTTAAGCACTTATTTCTCCAAATATGACCATCCCATCGCAAATGTCTCCAAAACATTTTCTGTAGAGAATTTAGTAATCTTTCGAATGGTAATCTTTTGCTTGCCAAGATACTGAACCGTTTACGTGATACTGTTGAAAATATACGAAGTTCCCAAAACTTTTCATGACTAAAAATGAAATATTTTATTTTAATCCTTCCTTTACTCCAAACGTAACCAAATTTTCAGCATAATAGTTTTGATAAAATTCAAACATGCAGAAAATGTTTCAACTGAATCCCATGATTCTATGTACCAAAATCAAAGACAAAAAGAACAGTTCGAATAAGCGAAATCAATTACTTTAAAGTTTTAAGCACTTATTTCTCCGATTGACATCGCCTAATCAAAATATTCATCAGAACCTTTTTTGTAGAGCACTTAGTAAGCTTTCTAATGGTATTCTTCCGTTTACCAAGATTCTCAACCTTTTTCGAGATATTAAGGAAAGTATACAAAGTTACCAAAACGTTTTTTGTCTGTTAATAAAATATTTTATTCTAACCCTTCCTTAACTCCAAACATAACCAAAAGTTTAACATGTTAGTTTTGATGAAATTCAAACATGCAAAAAATGTTTCAACTGAATCCCATGATTCTAAGTACGCAAACCAAAAACGGTATTCAAAAACTATTTTTCCAATTTTCTCGAAAACGGTTAAAGCTATCGCCTTGAAAATGGTTTCATTCGTTTTCCTAGCCCAAGAAGCCTATAAAACGAGTACTTACAAGCTTATAAACTCAAAAACGTAAGCGTTACGATTTTTTTTGCGCGAATTCGCCCAAAACACCATCTTCCAGTGGGAGGATTCTGCTGGTTAACGAACTTGACCTTTCAAATTGGACGACGGATTTTTGTACCAAATTTCATCACAATCGGACCATTAGGGAAGCCAGAAATGAGCGAACAGACTATATATATATATATATATATATATATATATATATATATATATATATATATACACAAATTTGAACCACCGTTATTTTCGATTTCTAGGGGTTCTGAAACGCGAAATTTTCTAGTCGGCACTTCCGGATTGTTTCATTGTATCAACCCTATAAGCGGGGTTCCTCCCTATGGGGGAGGGAGGAACCGCGCTAAAAAAGCAACTATTCAATACATAGTTGAATTCCCTGACCGCCCCTAAGCCAACCCAGCCTTTAATAAATTTATCAATGGGTACCTTGGGTGCTAATGACTCTAGCAGTCGAAGCAGCCAAGGGGAAAATCAGGCGGCCGGAGCATAGTACTGACCACGCCATCTCCCTAGTGTGCCTTATGGTCATGAATCAGATACCTCAATAGTATCTGCCCCTCAGGGCCCTCGTGGCCTGTTACGGGATTGATTTTTTTTTTTTTTTTTTTTTTTTTTTACTCAATACATATGCTTCTCTAAATTTTGTTCACTTTGGGAGCATTAATAGTCTTCCTCCACTCCTATCCATTCAAGACGAATAGCCACTTTCGTGACAATGGCAAAGAATGGCCCATGGCTTGATAGCCACTTTCGTGACAAGGCCAATTTCTTCGCTTCGGGACTGAAATCCACTGCTGTAAGAGCTTTTTGCATTAAGCTCTAGTCACTTGAGTATCTGCTAGAGTTCATAAAAATCCAATTTGAGTGTAAAAAGAGGTTTCCCTCTGCTACATGGTCCTTTTGGGTAGTTCTGATCGCTCAGAAGAGTCTTATTTGTATTTTATTAGTTAATATGTAAATAGAGATCATGTTCAGTAGACAATACACCAACCCCCGAAATATCTGACGATATTATTTTTAGTAAAAATAATTTCAACAATTAAAAAAAAATAAAAACAATATTTCAAAATTAAAAAAAAAAAAAGTCTTTAAGCCTACCGTTGTCTGGCCCTTAGCCCAGAAAGAGAAAATGGTTAGGGGAGACTTTATAAAACAAAGAAATAACAAAAGTCTATTAGGAAAAATGAGAAAAGACAAGCGGTGGAGACTCAGCTATCATAATGCCTTCTGGTAGAACCAACTCGGTGAAACGGGCTCCACTGAGGTATTGAAGGTCTTGTGGGTTGCTGTCTCGTAAGGGTTAATAAGAAAGAGAGAGGAAAAAAAATATGTACAATAATAGAATTAATTATTACATTGTAAGATGGAAATTCCTCTTGTATATTTGGAGAAATACAATAATTCTCCTGAAGTATCTAGAGCATTATTATAAAAATAAACTTTTTTTTTTCAGGGACATTCTGCACTTTGGACATTTGTATAAGCAGGCTTGATGAAACAGGAACAGTTGATGTTCGTGGTACAGTAGAACGAATTAGATCACAAAGAGCATTCTCTATCCAAATGCCTGATCAGTACATTTTCTGCCATGTTGCCCTAATCGAGTATGCCGTCTCCAAGGGGCTAGTTCCTCCTGTCGATCTCTCACACTTCCTTGCTGACAGAGATTCAGACTAGCCTCGACCTAAACATTTTTATATATGTAGTTTACAATAATAATATATTAAAATTAAAAAAAAAACAAAATAAAGAATACAAAGTTGAAAAAATTGACCATTGGAAAGCATTTATATTCGTAATGTGTTAAATATTATTATCTTGATGGTTTTAATAGTTAAGAATATTAAAACTATGCTTGTCCAATTTAACTACATTTTTAACTGGTAATCATTATTTGAAGAGCTTTAGATTAACTAAAATTTGGATGTCATCAAAACTTGGAATTTATTTTGTCATACCATATTAATGTCATCTAAAGAACTTATTTGTATTTAAATTTTATACTATGTAGTTGTCATATTTTCTTCTTGAGGAATATTTCTGATTATGTCTAACTAAGGCACTATTTGTCAGGGAGCAAATATTTCATACATTCTTTCATAACTTCTAGTTCTTTGACAATTTCATTAGTATCATTGTTATCTTATTTACATTTTATTGAATTCAAATTATTTAAATTGTCTATTTCTTTATATTTTTGTTATAATACTCATTAGAAAACATGTATTATTTTCATTTTAGAAATGTTCCTTTTCAACTAAGTAACAAAAAAGAAGTTGAATAGCACAAAACAATGGGTGAATTTATTTGTCTGATAATTGCTAGAAAAAATCTTAGATCCTAAAACCTCAATAAACAACTTATTTATTAAAATATTCATGAGGTCGGATTCTGAAGAATTTTTTTACAACTAGTTCAGACGTCTTATTGTACAATTTTTGTCTCCAGTGGAGACTTTACTAAAGCATTTCTTCCCAAATGTTTTGAGTAATTTGTTTTGTTCTCCAGCTTAGATCAGAACTGTGTTCAATAATTCTCAGTGTTCCGTGTATAGTATTTGATAGGTTGTGCATGAAAGAAAGGGAACATATTCCCTTTACATTTTGCTGTTATAGTCTCATTGTTTCTTCATAGTTTTTGTTTTTGGTAGATTAAAGAACTTGTAATTCTAATTAATATTTATTACCATTATGGTGAAATTATGTGTGATATTATTATAAGTCATTACCCTTATCTTCTTTCTTCTCTTTCTTAAGTCTCATCTTATGTACCATAGAAGCAACCTGTTGTTTTTAAGTGATGCCAAGTGATATCGCTGAGTGTTCTTTGATCTACCAACCAGACTTTAATGGCTACTAAAATTTTGTTATTTTAAGATTATTCTTTTTAAAAAAATTATGATTGTACTTGAAATAAATTCTATTCAGTTCCAATTACTTAATTCCTTTTTCTTTCTTTTTTTATATTTCACTTGGCATTGCCCTTTTTTTTATTATTAGTTTCTGGCTAAAGTAAAGAAATCCATTTTCTTACAAAATTTTGGTTGTGTACCAGATAGGTTGTGGAAAATGAAATATATCCTTATTTTTCTGTTCAACAATGATGAACTCATTCAGAATTCTGTACATAATAAATATTTTATTTATGAAAAATTGCAATAAACACTTTTTAACATTTGTTTGTTTTGTTATTGAATTTTAATTTTACCTACTGTCCATTGTAATAAAAAATATAATATCTACTATATCACACAGTACATTTGACTTGAAATTATGATATATTAGAAGTGAAATTTGATAGAAAATGTTTTAGTTATTGTTTTTCGTGTTTTTTTAATTTTTAGTCTTCTTTTTGAGAGTAGGGCAAGTAAAAGATTCGTTTTATTTGTTTTGTTTATTATGTTGGGTCTAATTAAATTTTAAATTAGGATTAAAGTCCTCAATCAACACTAGGACTTTACCTTAAATATTCCATTCAACCAAGTTGTATGTTTAATTTTACTACAAACTTTTTCCATCGCATGAAACAGTACGAACTTCTTATCTAAAAAATACTTGCAGTAAGTCACTTAAAGAGAATACTATCTTGTAAATTTGTTACCATTTTTTTTTTTTTTTTTTTTTTTTTATGGGTTAAAATTCTTCTAAGGGATATCTGTAACGGTTTATGAGAAAGGTTTATACTAGTTCTCCTAACTAATATTTGGGTTAGGTATTCAAAATTGTTCCAGACCTTTGACATGCATCCAAACTAAGATATTTAAATTTTGGTTTGGTTTGGAGTTAAGGAAGTATTAGAAAAAACATATTTTATGAACAGACATGAAAAGTTTTGGGATCTTCTTCATATATTTTCTTAAATATCTCAAAAATGTTTGGGAAATTCTGGTAAGTGGAAGGTGACCATTTGAAAGCTTACTAGATTCTCTACTATAAAAAGGTTCTGAATTAATTTTTGATGGGGCAATGTAAACCAGAGAAATAAGTCCTTAAAACATAGAAAGTGTCACTTTTGTTCTTTTGAACAGGTTTTTGTCTCTGTTTACCTCACTATTAGTTTGGATGATTCGTTTAATTTATTTAACAGTGAAATGAGTATTTTAATAAATCGAGGTGAGAAAATGAGAAACGTATTTATTGGTAATAGGAAAATTATTATTCCTATTAATAATAGGTATTGGATTTGTCAGGGTTCGGTTAAGGTATCTTAATAAAACTATTTTTTATAGGAAAATGAGTTTTATTATTTGCCGAAATTTTGGCTTGAAATTCAAGCCTTCATCAGGGTGATGAGAAGAAGGAGAACTATGCCCCCTGATGAAGGCTTGAATTTCAAGCCACAATAATAAAACTCAATTTTTTTAAAAAAGAATGTAGTTTTGTTAAGATACCACAACCAATCAATGATATTGGTTATAGCGTCCTAGAGCGAATTCTGCGAAAGAGGATGGAGTAAATTCCGCTTAGGAACCTGGCATTTTCCTGTTGTGACACCTAAAATCTTCCTTAAAAAAATTGTTTGGTATTGTTATATCTTTCCCCAATTTTAGCACAAGAATGTTGATAAATTCCTATCAGTAACTGGTAATTTATATTATCTAACAAATGATTTACAATTTTTCTATAAGAAAAATAAAGCAGAACATTTGTGGAAGGTTTATAATCCTACAAATCCCATTCTTCACTGGAACTGTTTATTTGCATCAAAAATGTTTAAATAAGTGGATAAGCGACTGACGTCATGATAAAAGTACTTATCATAACGGCAGGTAATAATTCTATTAGAAATGATAAGAGGTTTGCATAGACTTCTACACTGGGATGAATATTCTTGATTAAAACTTCAATTTCTTTCACCAGCAGTGCTCCTCTTTCCATTAACCCTTTCTCTACCGTTGACTGCTCCAGTAGTCTATGACTGGTTGGACACTGTGTACAAGTTGGAAGAAAGACGGGCCACAAGTACCAATCACTTCTCCAGCAGTCGAAAGCTCCTGACATTTCTTTGTCTTTTTATTTCTCCACTCAAGCTATCCAGGGTTTCTGCAGTGCACTTCTAGTATTTTTGCCTGTCACTAGAGGTTATTTGAAGTATTTCGCTGTTTGAGCTATTTAGAGGAATTATAACTCGTTAACCTCTCAGCCCATTCTCCCAGTCAACCCTACCCCTAAATAGTTAACAGAAATACTTTTTTTTTTGTTTTTTTACACACATACAATATAAGTATATTTCTTTACTTATTTGTATAACTTTATTTTAAACAAAGTTATCCAACTTGAAAAGAATTCAAACTCAAAATTAATTCAAAATATGTAAAAATTAATAATAGTTAACCCTTTAACGCACAGAGGGACATATATGTCCCACTTACATCCTCTGCCTGCGCAAGCTTGTGAAGGGGCTCAGAAATTAGTAAGATCTATCGGAGGGACCTATATGTCCCATCCTATTACTTGAAACCATATTTGTTTCAATACATTAAGTACAGGTTGGCAGGTGTTTTTCAATGCCCTAAAATAAAAATAAAAAAAAAAACAAAAACTGTTTTATAAAAGAAAAGTTTTGTGCGTTAAAGGGTTAAGGTGGAGGATCCATGTGGGGGATACATATAAAATATAAATCTATGGGATTTGAGTATTACTAAAGATAATAATCCAGGCACTACCTTTAAGACAGAAAAATCTATACAAGACTTTGCTCTGACCTCTTTTGGCAGAGTTTAGTATACATGAGATGATCCCCTACACTGGGAATAATTTTTCTTTATGGACAAGAGCTTTTCTTTTCTCTGTATTTTTTTTTTTTTTTTTTTTTTTTTTTGCTCTCCTGATTTTCTCAGATTGATTCAGCCTTAGAGCCCACATTCTTGGTCTTGATCAGAATTTTGATAATATAGCAGCAATAAGGTGATTATTTCCGGATATTAGGTCTTGTCTTTCAAGTCCAGTTATTTTTCTTCTATTCCCAGGAATACACTGAATGTGGCGGGATCCTCTGAAATATTTTTGTTGAAAACAAATTTATTATTTTTAAAAAAGAAGAGAAATGAAAATAGGTATGAATTGGGAAGTGAATGATGTAGTAGATTCCCATATTTCGGGGGCCGGTCGCCCCCTTGAAGCTGTGGTGGTGGTGAACGAAGTATTTTTGGAGCCGGACTGGGCCCAGTTAGTGCCCGACTAACGCCAGTGCGGGATCACATTTGGTAAGTATTTTTAGCATACTCAGCTCTCTTCTAAATACTCCTATTGCATTAATTTTCTATGAAAACGCCCACGAATTACGTTTTGCAACAAAGAAATGGATTATTCCAGTAATGTGTCCTCAAAACACACGTAACACTGTTAGTTGGAATACTCTACGAGTCACCGCAATGCTTTTCTGAATCTTTCTGGAATTCTTAAGAAAGAATTTATTGTTGTCTTAAAGTTCTAATGATATTACTATAGTTTCTTAAGAAATGAAACATTTTATTTTTAACAGAAGTACTAGAAAAAATACCCATTGATACTAAATGGATATTTCAGGTTTTGAATGACTTACTTCAAACAACGGACCCCCCCCCCCCTTTAATTTAAGTTAATATAATATGACATAAAAAAGACAGGATCAAAATGAACCCTACCTGTGAACCCGCTTGTTTCCAAAATGAATTAGATATCCTCCCCCTTTCCTCAGACCAAACAAAACTTTTAGTTTTAACCTTTGTATGTTCATCTAAATTATAGCCTTATATTCTCAGAATTTGGACAACTAATATCATATAACATCAATTTTCTTCATTTCTGTTGAAGAAATGACTCAGTGAAGGCAACACTGGGTTCCTAGAAGCCATTAACCAATTTTTAGTTTTTCTTTTGCGAACAAAACTTTTCAGTTTTAAACTTTGTATGTTTATTTAAATTATAGCCTTATATTCTCAGAATTTGGACTAATGTAAATTATTAGTAAGTAATATGATATATTAAGTTTCTGATCTGTTGTCTTGCAGGTTCCCGCTTGTTTTCCATTGTTGATTTTTTTTTATTTGCAAATTGCATTTTATAACGTGCATTTGCTTAATAAAAACTATGGTAATTGTGAAGTTAAGGTTCCTGAGAACCGATTTTTCCCCTGTTTGTCCTGTGAGGTATTTTGATGCACTAAACACGAATCCGTTAAAAAAAAAAGTCGCCCTCAACTAGGAAAAAAGTTATTAAGCACTAAAGTTCACTATTATGCAAGTTAAGAAAGCTAACGTAAACAACTATATTTATTAACATGCGCGGGTATGAAAAAGTCCGTTATAAAAAAGTCTAATTGAAATTTACCATTAGTTATTTATTCAGAAATACATGCTATGCGTTTCCGATAGCCATGCTCGCTCAAGAGAAATCAAAACTCTAGTCAATCCAACTCGCTAAAATTAATAGAATTCTTTTAATTTTAGTGAGTTGGGTTGAGTAGAGTTTTGATATATTCTTGAGCGAGCGAAACGCATAGCATTTATGTCCATAAGCGACACGTTACGACGGGAGTGGAGGCCCTTAAAATTTATAATTATTTCTTAATACAACATTTTTGGAGACCCAATGGCCGTGAGGGTTAAGGCGTGAGTACTTAACATTCCGTGCCAAAGGTCGTGGGTTCGATTCCCACTAGGGGTGGTGGCTTTTCTTTCGAACAAAGAAAAGGCATAAACCCTATCCTGGCTAGAAAAGGGTGGTAACCTATAGATAACCCGTCCTAAAATTCGTAGTTAATAATAAATGGACGTTAAAAATTAAAATTAAATTAATACAACATTTCAAATGAGAGTTCTTTATTTCCCAATTTAACATCTCTGCGCATGGGCTTGTTTACAAATACCTTGATTTTTTTTTGTTTTTTTTAGTAACTGATTCGTGTTTAGTGCATCAAAATACCACACAGAACAGACAGAAAGAAAATCGGTTCCGAAGAGCCAAAACTTCACAATTACCAAAACAATGTCTTCAAATGTTGGAATTTCTAACTATGATGTATGAACAAATTATAAATTTGGGAAGATGGGGCCAGTTGTACAGATAAATGGATCAAACCATCAATTAATGTTATTCTATGGTGAGGTTCGTCTTAACAAGGCTTGAAGAACTGGATTCTGTTGAAAATAGATACCGAACTGGCCTCCGGTGTCTATAGACCAAGGGCAATTGTAATAAGTGTAGGCGAAGAACCATAAACCTGTGCTTCAAATTTAGCAGGTATTGTAACAACGGATAATATCGAGGTGTTTTCAGAGACTATAAGGAGGGTTTCCGAAAAATACAGGCCATTATCAACATACAGGCTAGGTTTGCTAAACAGCACTTACATAAACCATTATTGTTCTATAAGTGTTCTATTTACAGATGAAAGTAAGTGTAAAGTTTGTGGGTTGGATGAAAGGGAAAGAACTTCAAGAAAACAAAAAAAAAACCTCTTGAGAAGGAACCTAATTGGGACAGTTGGTTGGAGGTGGAGGTGTGTTGGTCTGGGGGTGCATAGTGCCTCAGAAGTTGGGAATTTACAGTTTATAGATGGAGTAACCTCCTAACGTCGTTTATTATCCAGCAGGTTGATTCCAAACATGCAGCATGAAGATTTCAGGACTGATTGCTCTACAATGTTCCACAGCAACTCAAAACACCTCCCCTGCCCCTGAACTTAACCCAATATGAATCCCAATTGTGGGATGAATTAAATTGGCAGAAAGCCAAATTTAAAATAAAGAATAAAAACTACTCAAAGAAGAGTGTGGGGGAAATGACTCCTTAAAAAAAAACTAGTTTACTCAATGTCAAATAGATTGTGGGATGTGATTAGAAATAACGAAGCATCTACAAAATATTGAATTAAAATTTGGTATCAGTTGATGTGATTTAAATATGATGGAAAAAAAAGGTGTGCAGAGACTTTTGTAAGTTCAGACTTCATCACATTATTCGTTAATTGGTATAAAAAAATGTTTACAGACCTAATTCAATAACTTTTATAGTTCTATAATAAATTCTGTTCAAAATTATATGAATTTTATGTCAACAAGCCTGTTCATATATTTTTTTCTATACAAAGGAAAAAATTGCTTGGGGGTGTGCAGAGACTTTTGTTAGTAAATGTATATGTGACTTAAAAAATTGTGTGTGTTTATCTAAATTATCTACTATATATTTGTCAAATACCACTCGCTCACTGACTCACTCACTGACCTATCATCGCCCAGCCCAAGCCGCTCGACAGAAAATTTTGAAATTTTGCATGGACACTCCCTATATAACGTAGGCACTCACTAAGAAATGATTTTTTGATATTCGAATTTTTAAGTATTTTTAGAGGGGCTTAAAGTTTGAGTTGGTTAGAGCATGCAAGCCTAGGCAGCAAGCGTTGCTAGGACGATAAAGAACAGCTGTTACCGTACATTATCTATTTCATAGTATTATTTTTAATTGAGGTTAATTTCCACTATGATGGCAGTCCTTGAATTACTAGAAATAAACTGTCACTCATAGAGTTTTAATTGCGTTTCTTTTCTCCCTGTTCCCGTCAGATAGGTTTGCCATATTTTTGGAGAGTTAAACCAGGACACATTAATATGGGATGGGCATACCAGGGGGGGGGTTGGGAATAAAAACAGTACAAATTATAAGCAAAATGGTGAGTTTTAAGCCTAGCAAGTAACGGAAAGGGGGGATCCTGAACTGTTAGTCTACCCAAACCTTAAAAATAAGAACGGAACTTTTTTTGCTACTTGATTTTCTTAAAAAAATCTCTCAGCCAAATAGTAGTGTCTGGCAGCTGGCAGCACTGTGCAGGTAGTTCCAGCGTTTTACAGTTAGATTACTTCTCATATCTTTGACACTGTGAGCAGTAGTAAAAATGTTGATTGTAGAAAAGTAACCGATTTATAAAAGATTCTTATAAACATGAATTCATTACTTTTTACATCTTACAGCCTTTTCCGGGACATTGATAAAACCGGGCGGGACACCGAAACAATTGCAAAATACCGGGACAGTCCCGGTCAAACCGTGATGTATGGTAAGCCTATCCTTAGAGTTTTCTAGGTGAGGCAATAATATCCGGAACCCTTGCACAGCCTCCTCGCCTATAACCTTGGTAATGCTCGCAAATATAATGTGTGTTTCCAAATAACTTTTTGGAAACATAAATTTTTAAATTTTAACGCCCATTGAATAACATATAGTATGACGGAAACCGTGCTATAATAAACTGCACAAAATTGTATAGTAACGTAATTTTAATGAAACATTATTTAACACAATAAAATAACTACTTATCTGCCGTGACGAAGCACGGGTGTTCAGCTAGTAGCCTTATATTCTCAGAATTTGGACTAATATTAAATATTATGTTTTTGATCTGTTGACTTGCAGGTACCCGTTTGTTTCCCATAGTTGATTTTATTTATTTGAAAATTGCATTTTATCATGTGCAATTGCTTAATAAAAACTATGTTTTCAACATGAAACCATGGTTCTGTACAGAAATTTAATAATTTAAATACTTTTAGTTCTTTATCATACCACCTAAAATCATCTATATGTGACATGATATTTAACCATTTGGGTCATTCCATGTCAAATCAACCCCCCAAAAAATAGGATTTGACACCCATGATCTTAATATTAATGTAACTTGGCATGTTCATTCCTTTCATAGATCCGATGATCTGAGATTTTAATGAAACTTGGCATGATCATTCCTTTCATGGATATAAGTAAGAATATAAGATAGTTTTGCTCAATCTCAAGTAGTTAACTTTTTATGCCTTGCTAAAGTATTTGAAATTTTGCAGTTTTCATCGATTGGACAAAGGAAGTGCACTTTGTTCTTGCATAGAAAATAAATCATACCTAGTTTATTTATCAACCAATGTTGATGACGTTTTTTATTACAATACTTCAATAAATAAGGAAGCCAGAAAAAAGTAATTTAATCGTAAAGTAATTACAAATGATCTGAAAAAAATCCTAAAGTTTTAAAATAATTTTTTTATGAAATATGGCGTTCCACACTAAGTGGAATATCATCAAAAGGTGAAAAGATAATCACAAAAGTATGTTTTTGTTATTATTATGAAGGGTATACACTATCATATGAAAAAAGAAAATTTATGGTTTTTTCGCTCTTTCATTTTTTTTCCGATAAAAACAAAAAATTGTTCAATTAAAATTTTAGCTTACAATATATTATTTTTATTTTTTTAAATACGGCAATTTCATTTTAAAAATTAAAAAAAAATAACCACTGTTGCCCAAAACTACAAACATAAAACCGGATTTAGAAAAAAATTAATAAAATAAACATTTGAATAACAAAAGTGCATGTTTATAATATGAGTTGGAATGGGAAATGTTACAAAGCTAATTTTCAACATTAGATGTATTCTTGAGAGAATTGATAAGTTCTTCCAACCACAGTTTTAGGAGGTTCCATGATGACAAATGGTCTAAAAAAAATCCTGAAGTGTCGACTTCAAAAATAGAAATGACTTGCCTCACTCGTACTTTTGAAACCATTAAAATTGTAAGCTTTAAAATAATAAAAAAATATATCTGAAAAATATGGTAGTACATACATAACTAAAAAGTAATTACAAATTCAATTTGAAGGAAAATTTGAGGAACATGATAATGAATTTTTTTGTTTAGTACAGTCAATGGGTTTCAGCTGAGTTTATTGATAAATTAATAAAGAAACGGAACAAATTAATACCACATTAATACATTGACACATCACAACCTTCTTCAAAAATTAGAAGAATGTAGCCTTCCCAAATACAGCTGTTATCTTAATGGATTTTAATGAAAACTAGCTGACCCGGCGAACTTTGTACCGCCTGACAGTCGATTCTTTAATTTTGTTAAGTACAGATGGAATGGTTGGGATTCGGCTAAATAAACCTCAATATGATTTTGTTTTAAAAAAATCTATATTTCGGACGTTTCGGCTACTCATTGGTAGCCTTCGTCAGCTAAAATGACAAAAAAAAAGAAATTAATACAGAAACAATCAAGAAAAATTTATAATTGTGATAGGTAACAGAACTATAGATACAGTTTAACTTATAACAGAACATATCGTCTTAAAATTCTTAGAATGAGTAGAATGAAAAAGAAATTAGGTACAGTAATTGATTTTAATAGTAATTAGTAACATTAATTGATTTTACAAAGAAATAAGAGAACTATATACCAATGACAAATATAGTAGCTAATAGTAACATTAATTAATTTTACAAAGAAATAAGATACTACATACCAATGGAAATGCCGAGCGGCAGAGGAAGACCAAGGTTGGCAATTAAGTAACCATTGTGAAAGTGTCTAAGGAAAAAAGGAATCTGCAAGGGGTATATGTAACTGGAAACAGCAAGAGGTGGGGGAAACGGGCGGTAGGATCAAACAGATGTTTATGACATTTTATGACAGGAAAGGAGAAAAAGGTGTTAATGGAAGGATACCCAAGGGGCAAGGTAAAAATCTAGGTAGGTGGTCGGGCGAGTATTTGGAAAATATTAGCGTACATAGGAGAAATGCCTTGTTGGTCAGTTTTGTAATTTATATTGTTTTTGTTTAAGTTTATGTGTACACATTCCGAGATCTGTAGTCTTTTTTTGTTACGTTGTGTAGAAAGAATTTTCGTGTCGTCGAAGTTAAAAGTGTGTTTTTGTGTAATGGCGTGTTTTGCAAGTGCAGATTTATCTATTTCTTTATTAGTGATGGTTCGTTTATGTTGTGTAAGACGTGAGTGAATGTCATTTATGGTTTCTCCTATGTATACACCATTACAGGAAGGGGTTTGGCAAGGGACTTGGTAAACACATCGGGTTGTATGTTCAAAAGGGATGGGATCTTTGAGTTTGGTGTAGAGGGTTTTGAGTTTGTTGGTAGTTTTCAAACCAAAGTTTAGGGAAGGGTAGGATTTTTTACCCTTCCCTAAACTTTGGTTTGAAAACTACCAACAAACTCAAAACCCTCTACACCAAACTCAAAGATCCCATCCCTTTTGAACATACAACCCGATGTGTTTACCAAGTCCCTTGCCAAACCCCTTCCTGTAATGGTGTATACATAGGAGAAACCATAAATGACATTCACTCACGTCTTACACAACATAAACGAACCATCACTAATAAAGAAATAGATAAATCTGCACTTGCAAAACACGCCATTACACAAAAACACACTTTTAACTTCGACGACACGAAAATTCTTTCTACACAACGTAACAAAAAAAGACTACAGATCTCGGAATGTGTACACATAAACTTAAACAAAAACAATATAAATTACAAAACTGACCAACAAGGCATTTCTCCTATGTACGCTAATATTTTCCAAATACTCGCCCGACCACCTACCTAGATTTTTACCTTGCCCCTTGGGTATCCTTCCATTAACACCTTTTTCTCCTTTCCTGTCATAAAATGTCATAAACATCTGTTTGATCCTACCGCCCGTTTCCCCCACCTCTTGCTGTTTCCAGTTACATATACCCCTTGCAGATTCCTTTTTTCCTTAGACACTTTCACAATGGTTACTTAATTGCCAACCTTGGTCTTCCTCTGCCGCTCGGCATTTCCATTGGTATGTAGTATCTTATTTCTTTGTAAAATTAATTAATGTTACTATTAGCTACTATATTTGTCATTGGTATATAGTTCTCTTATTTCTTTGTAAAATCAATTAATGTTACTAATTACTATTAAAATCAATTACTGTACCTAATTTCTTTTTCATTCTACTCATTCTAAGAATTTTAAGACGATATGTTCTGTTATAAGTTAAACTGTATCTATAGTTCTGTTACCTATCACAATTATAAATTTTTCTTGATTGTTTCTGTATTAATTTCTTTTTTTTGTCATTTTAGCTGACGAAGGCTACCAATGAGTAGCCGAAACGTCCGAAATATAGATTTTTTTAAAACAAAATCATATTGAGGTTTATTTAGCCGAATCCCAACCATTCCATCTGTACTTATCACCTCGACGGCTAACTATCTAATCATCATGTTTAATTTTGTTTTTCTTCTAATACTTATTCTGATATTTGGGACACCGGGTCAGCTAGTAAGATAAAAAAAAAAAAAGAAAAAAGAAACTTAATAAGTCAACAATTACATTTTGTCAAAAAATAAAAATTATAAAACACTTAAACTTCTTTTAATAGTCACTAAAAATCACAATGAAAATTACAATATCATATTTCTTATTTGATACCTACTTATTATATTTCATTTTATTTTTTCTTATTCTAAATTAAGTTTCATTTTTATTGTAGTACTTTTTTGTTTCATTACCTGACGCGTAAACAAACAGAGCAGATGGTTTTCCAACACGGAAACAGGCAACATACAATTGACATGCGAGAAACATGAGTTTCCTACAGGTTTCTAACTGTTAAAAATATTATGTTTATGTCGATGCGCAGTAGAAAAAAAATATATATATAATTGAGAACATATGCTTTTATTTAAAAATGAATTTGCGTTAAGGAAGTGAAAAAGACCCGAAATGTGTTGTTTTTAGACTTTTTCAGGCATTTTTTTAAATTTTTCTCTCCGTAAGAACCATCCTCGTAGTTCAAGGAATACTATAAAAAAAGAATTAGCGAAATCGGTTCAGTTGTTCTCGAGATTTGCGCTTACCAACACATTTAGCGATTCATTTTTATACTAGCTGACCCAGCGAACTTCGTACCGCCCAAAAGTCGATTCTTTAATTTTTTTTTGTTAATACTTATTCTGCTATTTGGGACACCGCGTCCGCTAGTAAGATAAAAAAAAAGAAAAAAGAAACTTAATAAGTCAACAATTACATTATGTCAAAAAATAAAAATTATAAAACACTTAAAATTCTTTTAATAGTCACTAAAAAATGACAATGAAAATTACAATATCAGATTTCTTATTATGATACCTACTTATTATATTTCATTTTATTTTTACTTATTCTAAATTAAGTTTCATTTTTATTGTAGTACTTTATGGTATACGATATTTTTTGTTTGATTACCTGGCGCGTAAACAAACAGAGCAGATGGTTTTCCAAGACGGTAACAGGCAACATACAATTGACCATGCGAGAAGCATGGGTTTTCTAGATTAATACCACAAACACTTAATGACTGCCTCTGGGATTTGTTCAAAGTCAAACTGAGTTCATACGTCCAATAGCAACACAGCTGTAGGCACTGTAATCAATTGACAGCAGCTCGATTCAAACTTGCACAATTATTAGTCGAATGGATCTGTCTTAACCGAATTCTTTCACGTTCATTGCGATCTTCACGTTCCTGGCAGTACGATTAGATTGATAATTAATTTGATTCATTGCATTTTGGGTTCTTCTGCCTAAATATGTCCGCCGTCTTATAGGAGGCATATTTAGTAAGACACAAAGACACAACACTTTTGTAATATTATAGATGCACAGGAAAGAGACGTTTACATTTCAAGTGACATATTACCACAGACAATTTACATTTTACCATAGACAATTAGTTTTTGAGTAACGTTACCATCGTATAAATATACGATGGTATATTTCCCCTCCACTAACACTTAAACTTTATGGTATGGTATTAAAGTTCAAATTGACCTATAAGTATAATTACGAATCTTTTGTATGGGAATGAAGAAAAATAGGGTCTTTTTTACTTCGTTAACGCAAATATAAATCAATTGAAATTGCATTATTAACATGTGATTCTATTGTCACCTAGTGATTACGTGTTCTTATTTATTTAAATTTTAACGTCCATTATTATTAAATACGAATTTTAGTAAGGGTTATCTATAGGTTACCATCCTTTTTAGCCACCACCCTATAGTGGGAATTGAACCCACGACCCTTGGCACGGAATGTTAAATTCTCAAACCTTAACACTCACGGCCACCAGCCTCCACATGTTCTTATTATTACTGCTATAGTGAATTTTTGCTTATACACAAATAACCTAATACGTTAACTGGTAAAAATTTTATAATTGAGAACATATGTTTTTAGCGCGGTTCCACCCTCCCCCATAGGGAGGAACCCCGCTTATAAGGTTGGTACAATGAAACAATCAGGAAGTGCCGACAAGAAAATTTCGCGTTTCAGAACCCCTAGAGACCGAAAATAACGGTGGTTCAAATTTGTATATATATATATATATATATTTATATATATATGTGTGTGTATATTAGCGCGGTTCCTCCCTCCCCCATAGGGAGGAACCCCGCTTATAGGGTTGATACAATGAAACAATCCGGAAGTGCCGACTAGAAAATTTCGCGTTTCAGAACCCCTAGAGACCGAAAATATATATATATATTTGTCTGTTCGCTCTCTAGATAGAAGACGAATGGTCCGATTTTGATGAAATTTGGTACAAAAATCCTTCGTCCAATTTGAAAGGTCAAGTTCGTTAACCAGCAAAATCCGCCTACTGGAAGATGGCGTTTGGGGCGAAATTCGCGCAAAAAAAATCGTAACGCTTACGTTTTTGAGTTCATAAGCTTCTAAGTACTCGTTTTATATGATTCCTGGGCTAGGAAAACGAATGAAACCATTTTCAAGGCGATAGCTTTAACCGTTTTCGAGAAAATTGGAAAAATATTTTTTGAATACCGTTTTTGGTTTGGGTACTTAGAATCATGGGATTCAGTTGAAACATTTTCTGCATGTTCTACTTTCATCAAAACTAATATGTTGAAATTTTGGTTACGTTTGGAGTTAAGGAAGGGTTAGAATAAAATATTTTATTAACAAACATAAAAAGTTTTAGTAACTTTGTTTACTTTCATTAATATCTCGAAAAAGGTTGAGAATCTTGGTAAACAGAACAATACCATTAGAAAGCTTATTAAATGCTCTAAAAAAAAGGTTCTAATGAAAGTTTTGATTAGGCGATGTCAATCGGAGAAATAAGAGCTTAAAACTTTAAAGTAATTGATTTCGCTTATTCGAACTGTTCTTTTTGTCTGTTTTTTATTCCTTGTTATTTTTTAATTGCTTATTGTTGGATAATGTATTTGAAAATAAAACAGGTTAAGAAAAATAAGAAAAACAATTTAATGTTAGAGATATGGATTTCCAAGATATATAGCTTTTCAACTGCCTAGCGTCCTTCCTAGGGAGGGTTCTTTGTCTTTGATTTTGGTACTTAGAATTATGGGATACAGTTGAAACATTTTCTGCATGTTGGACTTTCATCAACTCTAATATGTTGAAATTTTTGTTACGTTTAGAGTAAAGGAAGGGTTAGACTAAAACATTTTATTAACAGACAAAAAAAGTTTTGGTAACTTTGTATAATTTCGTTAGTATCTGGAAAACCGTTGACAATCTTGTGAAGCGGAAGATTACCGTTCGGAAGCTTACTAAATGCTCTACAAAAAAGGTTCTGAAGAAAGTTTTAATTAGGCGATGTCAATCGGAGAAAAAAGTGCTTAAAGCTTTAAATTAATTGATTTCGTTATTCCAATGGTTCTTTTTGTCTGTTTTATTTCTTGTTATTTTTTAATTGCTTATAGTTGGATAATGTATTTGACAATAAAACTGGTTAAGTAAAATAACAAAAACAATTTATTGTTAGAAATATAGATTTCCAAGATTCCAAGACCTTGTCACTAGCGGGTCTGTTTCTAGTGTAGCGGACCCTTCCAGGTAAGATTGTAAATCATGACCTTTCAAGACTTTACTACTCACAGGAATGGCGCTAGTGACCTTAAGGGTTGACACGCCATCATAATAATTAATTTTAAAAAAAAAGACTGGTGGAACCAAAATAATAGCTGCTTCTATTTTAATCTTTCCAAATTAGACTAGGGATATGAACGGAACCGCGCTAAGATGATGCAGTCCTGCGAGACGGACTTTATATATATATATATATATATATATATATATATATATATATATTTGTCTGTTCGCTCATTTCTGGCTTCCCTGATAGTCCGATTTTGATGAAATTTGGTACAAAAATCCGTCGTCCAATTTGAAAGGTCAAGTTCGTTAACCAGCAAAATCCGTCCACTGGAAGATGGTGTTTGGGGCGAAATTCGCGCAGAAAAAATCGTAACGCTTAAGTTTTTGAGTTCATAAGCTTGTAAGTACTCTTTTTATAGGCTTCTTGGGCTAGGAAAACGAATGAAACCATTTTCAAGGCGATAGCTTTAACCGTTTTCGAGAAAATTGGAAAAATAGTTTTTGAATACCGTTTTTGGTTTGGGTACTTAGAATCACGGGATTCAGTTGAAACATTATCTGCATGTTCTACTTTCATTAAAACTAATATGTTGAAAGTTATGTTACGTTTGGAGTTAAGGAAGGGTTAGAATAAAATATTTTATGAACAGACATGAAAAGTTTTGGGAACTTCGTATACTTTCATTAATATCTCGAACACGGTTGGGAAATCGTGGTAAGTGGATAGAAACTATTTGAACGCTTACTAAATTCTCTACAAAAATGATTCTAAAATTATTTTTGATTAGGTTATGTCAATCGGAGAAATAAGTGCTTAAAACTTCAAATACGTCTGTTTTGTTCTTATGAACGGGTTTTTGTCGTTCTTTTTGTAATTTTTGTCTCTTTCCCTCGGTTTTTTATTGCTTTTTATTTTTTACTAAATGCTCTACAAAAAATGTTCTGACGAAAGTTTTAATTAGGCGATGTCAATCGGAGAAATAAGTGCTTAAACCATTAAAGTAATTGATTTCGTTTATTCGAACGGTTTTTTCGTCTGTTTTTATTCCTTGTTATTTCTTAATTGCTTATAGTTGGATAATGTATTTTACAATAAAACTAGTTAAGTAAAATAACAAAACAATTTATTGTTAGAAATATAGATTTCCTAGATTCCAAGACCTTGTAACTAGCGGGACCCTTTCAAGTGTTGACCGACCCTTCCAGGTAAGATCGTAAATCAAGACCTTTCAAGACTGGTGGAACCAAAATAATAACTGCTTCTATTTTAATCTTCAGGCGATTCGCCAAAGTTGCGAAGCCTTATCAATAAATACATATTTTAATCTTTCCAAATTAGACTAGGGATAAGAAAGGAACCGCGCTAAGATGATGCAGTTCCTGCGAGTCGGACTTTTATATAATAGATACACAAATACGTTGAATGTTAAAAATATTATAATTGAGAACATATGTTTTTATTTAAAAATAAATTTGCGTTAAGGAAGTGAAAAAGACCCATAAAGTTGTTTTTAGACTTTTTCAGGCAATTTTTTTAATTTTTCTCTCCGTAAGAACCATCCTCGTAGTTCAAGGAATATTCTAAAAAAATAATTAGCGAAATCGGTTCAGTTGTTCTCGAGATTTCCGCTTACCATCACATTTAGCGATTCATTTTTATATAATAGATACACAAATACGTTGAATGTTAAAAATATTATAATTGAGAACATATGTTTTTATTTAAAAATAAATTTGCGTTAAGGAAGTGAAAAAGACCCAAAAAGTGTTGTTTTTAGAATTGTTCAGGCAATTTTTTTTAATTTTTCTCTCCGTAAGAACCATCCTCGTAGTTCAAGGAATATTATAAAAAAAGAATTAGCGAAATCGGTTCAGTTGTTCTCGAGATTTCCGCTTACCAACACATTTAGCGATTCATTTTTATATAATAGATCCACAAATACGTTGAATGTTAAAAATATTATAATTGAGAACATATGTTTTTATTTAAAAATAAATTTGCGTTAAGGAAGTGAAAAAGACCCAAAAAGTGTTGTTTTTAGAATTGTTCAGGCAATTTTTCGAATTGAATTGCTTCATCATATGTTAAAAATGAGCAATTCCCAACGGTGCTAATGACCTAAGCAGTAGACGCACCCAAAAAAAAAAAAAATAAAAAAAAAAAAAAAATGTTCAGGCAATTTTTTTAATTTTTCTCTCCGTAAGAACCATCCTCGTAATTCAAGGAAAATTATAAAAAAAGAATTAGCGAAATCGGTTCAGTTGTTCTCGAGATTTGCGCTTACCAACACATTTAGCGATTCATTTTTATATAATAGACTACCATTGGACCTCAGATTCATTCAAAATTCACCTTGTAATGATTCACTACAAGGATGCAAGCTATGAAAAACTAATTTTATCTCTTTGTATCGTTTCTGATGACCTTAAATATGATGTGAGCATGGCATATGAGACCCCAATAAAGTCCGACTCGCAGGAACTCTTAGCGCGGTTCCGTATCATCTTAGCGCGGTTCCGTTCTTATCCCTAATGTCATTTGGAAAGGTTGAAATAGAAACAGTTATAATTTTGGTTAGATCTTTCATGAAATCATTTATGATCCCAAATAGGTCACGGTTGTAAGGGTACATACCTCTACCTGACAGAAAAATGACTCCTTGCCTTGTCAAGGTTTGCTCTAAAAACACACTGCATAATGTTTCTTATTTTATTTAACCATAATACTAATTTTACAGATAAATGCAATTTACAACAAAACAAAAATCAGTTAAAAAGTGATTTAAACAAAGACGAAAACCCGTTCAAAAGAACCAAACAAATACATTTGAAGTTTTAAGCACTTATTTCTGCGATTGACATCGCCTAACCGAAAATTGCTTCAGAATCATTTTTGTAGAGCATTTAGAAAGCTTTCAAATGGTAACCTTCCGCTTGCCAAGATTTCTAACCGTTTTTGAGATATTAAGGAAAATGTATGAAGTTCCCAAAACCTTTCATGTCTATAGATTAGATTCCTGTTTTGGAGGGCAATAAACAGACGAGGTCATTACATTCATGTCTATAAATAAAATATTTTATTCTAATCCTTCCTTAACTCCAAAATTTTAAAATCTTTGTGTATATGAATTTGAAACATGTTGATCGTATTTTAACTGAATCCCATGATTCTAAGTACACAACCAAAAACTTGATTCAACAACTATTTTTCCACTTTTCTCGAAAACGGTTAAAGCTATCACCTTAAAAATAATTTGTTTTTGACGCTGAACATGTTTGAAAGAAACGTAAAAATAAAATGGAATTATCAAATAACAGTCGTAAACAGTTTAGTTTCGAGACATCACTGATGATAGTTGTCCTAAGCCTAGAATAACTCTAAAACTAAGAATAGAGATGAACGTTAATTCGGTTTCATCTGTCCATGTCCAGCTTGCCAGGCTCGAAGAAATATAAGTTGGCAGGCTTTATGAAAATATGACAAGCTGGATTCAGTGTTAGATTTGTACCTGGAGCCAGTGCTAATGTAAAAATAGTAACAAAAATAAAACAACACTCTCATTAGATAAAAAGTCCAACTCGCAGGAAATTCGTCAACTTAGCGTGCTTCCGTTTATACCCCTAGTTCCATTAGTAAAGGAATAGAAGCAGTTATTGGTAGGTTTTGATCTTTCGTGAAAAATATAAAATAAAATCTCAAAGAGAAGGAAGATTTAAGGGGCCACAAGAGGAAACTTACAGTATCTTAAGCGGAAATGACTCCCTCCATTTTCTCAACTTTTACTTTAGGAAAACACTATTACCAACACGTTTCTCATTTTCTTACCTTGTTTTAATAAAATACTCATTTTACTGTTAAATTCAATTTAAAACAACCATTTAAAAATGAGTTAAATATAGACAAAAACCCGTCCAAAAGAAAAAAGCAAACCACTTGCGAAGTTTTAAGCACTTATTTCTCCGATTGCCCCATCAAAAATTGTTTCGGAACCTTTTTTGTAGAGAATTGACAACACTTTACGTTCCACGTACCACGATTTCCTAACCGTTTTCGAGATAGTATTTACGAAAATATACGAACATCCCAATACATTTCATGTCTATTAATAATTTTGTTTTTTGAATACTTCCTTAACTCCAAATGTAACCACAATTTAAACATCTTAGTTTAAATAAACTTCAAGAATATAGAAAATATTTCAATTGAATCCAACAATTTAAGGTACCCAAAGAAAAAAAACTATTTGTATCCACTTTTCTCGAATACAATCAAATGGTTTCATTCGTTTCTCTACGTTAGATGAACCTATAAAAAGAGTGACTGCAAGCTTATTAACTCGAAAACGTAAGCGTCCCGATTTTTTTAGCGTGACTCACTACAAAAGCCATGTTCCGGGTGACCGATCCTTCTGGATAACGAACTTGACCTTTCCAATTAGACGAAAGATATTCGTACCAGATGTCTTCAAAATCGGACCATTTTTGGGCCTGTGTTAGAGCAGACAAACAAATGGAGGGAGAGAGAAAACGCGCTAAAACAATATCTAAAAAATCCTGCAAATCTGATAGTGACTATAAATGAACTTCCATATAACTATACAATGAAGAAGAGCTCAAAAGAAATAAATAACTAGACACCAATCTCCCTTGGCACAGAGGGTTAATTGCTGACGCCTTAACACTCACGGCCACCGCGTTCCAATAATTAAATTGATTAATAAGAAATTGCCTGTATTTGTATAAAGTGTTTAAATATTTATGGAGTGTGCCGAAATTAGTTCCGGCCAGGATTATCATAACTTCTTCCGAGGGGAGTAAATCCTCGGAATATATAATATATATATATATATATATATATATATATATACACACACAGACATATATCTATAGGTATATAGAAAGGCCCATGCATCTCTTAAGTACTTAAGGATTGCTATATCGGTTCAACGTAATATGTGGGTTTTACACTTTATACGTACGGAGGAAACGTAATAAACAAAAAACAATTTGAAAGTATCAAAAATTATCAATACAACTCAAGTTGAGGAATATTCCTTCAGAATTCTCTAAGGACTTACTTTTCTTAATACAATATTTCGGACTACTTCTCGATCTTCTAGAATGCTACTTTGCACAATAACCGAGTCCCATCAGTGCAGTCAAATTTAACGTGTCATAATTAAAATAAAATGATTCCTATAGGGAATCAAGTCCATTACTAAATAGATGTAATCAAATGTATAAATTCTAAATAGCTCACAGCCATTTTACAAAAAAATAGTTTCAAAAATTGGATTACACAAATCAGCGCAATTTAAATTTGCAAAATTTCAAATGTCTCCGCGCTTTAAATATTGTCCTACGATTAATTGTTTTTAATTTTTTTGTGAATATCTAAGATCATCTGAAGGGGAATAAATAGTATTTGTAGAAGATCTACTCCAGAACTAGGCATTCCCATAGCTATCTATCTAAAGGCCTGCTTCCTCTCAGTTGCCGGCTGGGTGTTTAAATCTAGCCGCCACCCCCACTCCAGCTCTTGGGTATTTTCGGCGGTTCAATGGTCTCTTTTAATTGCTACTGATAGTTGGAAAATCTTTTTTTTCCACTTGTGCCTTGTCTGTCGGGTCCTACTTCTTCATTTGCTTCCCTTAAAAAGAGAACGCGCGCTACTAGTCATTTAGCATATTCCCTCCGTTCCTATAGGTAGGAAACCCTGCACATTACTTCAACCCGTAATACAGGATTGCTTTAGAGAAATAACCTTTATAGCACGAAAAATGCAGTCGTTAAAATTTGTATACATACACGTATATAGTATATTCAAATTTTAAAAGAGATTTTCGTGATCCGAGTTTTATGAAAGCTGATATATATACATACATACATATATATATATATATATATATATATATATATATATATATATATAATATATTTGTGTTCTCGAGCTCTTCACTCCACAAAAAAAAGGGCTTGATTTAGATGAAAATTACTTTGCATAGAACAGAAGGTGAAGCTCGTTAACCAGCTTAATCCGCCCTTTGGAACTGCCGGATTCGTTCTACAAACTCGTGTTCGTTGCAATGTCGCGTTAACCCCCTTGACATAAAAGTAAAATATGCGTCGAAGCGTGGAAACGGCACGAATATCATAACAAAAACGGGATTAAAGTAGAGTCTTGGAGGCTGCTTTTAACGTAATAATATATCGGACGACTTTTCCGGAAGAAATTGCTTCTCGGAGACGTCTATGCCAACAATGGCACATGACCCCAGACGTCCTTGTATGTCAAGTGGTTAATGAGCTTCCAGGTACATTTGGAATTCCATATGGATCGAATGAAACTAGTTTCAAGGCTATATCTTTTATTATTTCTAAGAAAACTTGTATGAACTAGAATTTCCATTTTGTATTCTCAAAGCGGAAGGAAAGGCTTGAACATTTTCCCCATTTATGCAAAGTGAGATATTACCACCTCGTCAGTACAATACAATAAGAATTCGAAGCATGAAGGGCTTATGCAAAGAATTAATGTAGTACAACTGAAAATAAATGTTCTTAATAAAACCCGACCTACTCGCTGGGACACTCCTACTATTTTTCTCCAGATTCTTACATGCAGTTGCCATTATTCCTGAAATACTTTTTAAACTTCTTTAAGTTAATGTTCACGTTGAACTGGACATTGAGTTTGGGCTGTTAAAATCACGGCTAATTAATGATGCTAGGGGGCGAGAGGTAGACCATTGTGATGAAGAAGAAATATAGAACTATAGAATAACATGCTAATTTCATTAACCCTTCTACAATCGAATAAATAACCATGTAATCTATTAATGCAAAAAAGGATCGTTTAATAGAATTCAAACAAATTATGAAATCCCATCAGCTTTAGAGGAAGCTCTAATAGACCAGAATAAAATAAGCTTCCTAAAGGACAGTGAAACGAAATTCTGAACCACGTGTGTTAGATTCATTTTGTTTATTTTTTGTTGAAGCTTTTGATTTATTTAATTTTAGCTAATTTCAGTAGTCGCGGATCTATTAAATATATAAACAGATAAAAAAGTAGGTATATTTTTCAAATCTTCAGTGTGATTTCTCTATGGTTACTAAGTGTACAATATAAAATATTTTAGAGGGTTCAGTCTGTAGTTATTCTGAGCTGCTTCATGGCAGAATTCAACATTGATTCTGTAGGTTTTGTTTCTTCTACTTTTCAGTCCCAATAACATTTATCCATTTACTACTATTTGCTCTTTTTCTTTAGTTGATGTTAAATTTTGCCTTTAACGGGCTGATGTAAGAGCAGCTGACCATCCGTTTGCCAGAGAGATGACTAGTCAACCCGACTGCCTGACTGCTTGTTTACGAAGCCACTACATTCATAGTCAAGTCAGCATGTTGTGCCATCGATGATGTTGAATAATCATCTTTCTAAATTTGACTACGTACAGAGAACGGTGCGACATGCGTAGGCTTTTTAGGAAAGGCAACCCATAAGAATACAGGATATCGCTCTCGCTGTTGTATTTTTAGGCACGTCTAAATACTAGCTTGTTTATACATTAGAAGCCCGTTCCAGTTGTATGAGATCCGGACCAAAATAGAACTCGCTTTGTTTAACTCCTGATGTCATGTTTCACGAATCATTGGCAACAATGTTCAACCATACTTCGTAAATACAAGAAAGACCTGTAAAAGGATTGTCAAATTACATTTAAAGTCTTTAAAAGAATTCAGGCTGTATGATTAGTAATTGTGGGGTGTGCAGCTATAAGGAGTAGGTTATTTTCTGAATTTTGGAATATTAACATTCTAAAACAACGTTCAATTGTGCTAATGACCTAGGTAGTCGAAACAACTTAATAAAAATAAAATTAACACTCTAAAAAAAGGTCCTCTACTTGCAAGGATAACTAATGTCCTGAGCTTTGTTCCTATTGCACCACGTATTTGTAATATTGTGTTGAGGGGGGGGGGGGGTTGATTATTACTGCCCACCTCTTAATTTACTTAGATAGTTAGGTTAACTCTGGCAATGGTTAGTGGGCTTATAGGTAATTTTGGTTCAAGCCGATAACTTCGCCTTGTGGCGAAAACGTGTAAAAAATTAAACTCCATATAACTTTCTATGGCAAGCATCTTCATTTTCTTCGAGGGTAATTTTGGCGAGATGCGTATGGAAAAATCTGAGATAATTAAAAATAGAGCTTTAAAAGAAAACAATTTATCTGTTGAAATTTTTCTAGGCCAGCCATAAGGCGTTTTCTTTTTTCTTTGTGTGTGTGTGTGTGTGTGTGTGTGTGTGTGTGTGTGTGTGTGTGTGTGTGTGTGTGTGTGTGTGTGTGTGTGTGTGTGTGTGTGTGTGTGTGTGTGTGTGTGTGTGTGTGTGTAAGTTTAACGGCGTACAACACTTGGGCCATTAACGCCAGGCTATCTATAGGTTGGCGTCCATTTATTATGCCAACACCACGTGGTTGGTCACCCATTCAGTTATTGGCCACACCCGACGTTGCTTAACCTCGGTTATCAACGAGAACCAGTGGCTATGACCGTAATGCTATTGATAAAAAAACAACTATAATAATAATTTTTATTTCTCCCTGTCATCTGTGCATTTTTATGGCATAGTTTTAATGGGATTCACTATTAACCATGTTCTTCGTTCATATAATATTTATTGGTTTTGTGAATAAATCGTCCCGACGAAAGAAAAAAAACGTTCGTCACGCAGGAGCTGCATAACTGAGCACTTTCCTCAGAATTTGGGTAGTGTAGACTGCATTACTAAATAATTTACTAAAAAGGGCCTATATAAATAAAGTAAAAACATGAATAGTTGTCTTTTACTTTTGTAATGACAACTGTTCAATTATTAAGTTTGTAATGAATTTGCTTCCAGAGCTATGTTTATACAAGGTACTATACTACTTAATAAATACAAAAAACTTCATATTCTCGTCTTTTGAACTGACGCAGGAACAGGATACAGTCCCCCTAGTGGAAGAAAGCGCTCCTTGCAGCGGCATTATGAACGTACGTCTGGTGGGCTAATTCTATTGAAACGTAGTAGGAAGTAAACCCTCCTTTCCGATTAACAGATTTAGTTCATTTTTACAGCACTTCTTTCTCATGAGATACCCACGACGAATACTGCGTTTCGTTACAATACAGCAGAAATTACGACCGGTATGAGTATATTAGTAATTTGATTACGGAGTAACCCCCCCCCCCTCCAAATAAACTGATTTAGTTTATTTTTACAAAACATTTTTATCTGTCCATTACCACTAAGAATACTGATTTTCTTCGAAATATAACAAAAATTACGGCTGGTAGTGGCAAATTGGTATTGTGGGTCCGGGGTAAACCCCCCTCCTAATGAACCGATTTAGTTTATTTTTACAACACATTTGTATGTGTAAATTTCCACTACGAATACTGATTTTCGTTGAAATATAACAAAAATTACGGCTGGCGTGGTCAAATTAGTGTTTTGGGTCCGGGGTAAACCCCCCTCCCGGTGGACCGATTTTGGTGGTTAACGAGCTCGTTCAATAGTTTATATACCACGTTTCGTGAAGAAAAAACAAAAATTCTGGCCGCTATCGTGTTAGCAGACACACATATATATATATATATATATATATATATATATATATATATATATATATATATATATATATAAATTTTGACGGGGGTCATTTTCGGTGTCTACTAGGTAGGATCGATAAAGATTTGAAGAAATTTTTCAAAAATTCCGTCATGAGTGCAACCTCAATAGCTACTTTCCTTCGGAGGAAAGTGCTAAAAAACAAATCTCAGAACCATTACATAGCTGAAAGGGTAATGGAATTTGAATAAATAATAGACATTTCAAGCCTGATGATTAAGTCTATCTTCGAAAGAAAAGTCGCCTCTCCTAGTGGTAATCGAGTCCACATTCTTAGCCTTCTTAGTCTATAATTTTCAAGAAAGAAAAGATAACATTGGAAATGAAGGCACTCCAAACTATAAATCATAAAAATCAATGGCATATTAACCCGTGTGGGAAGTTCTAAAAATACTATGAGTAAATTGTTTGCTTGGAGATAGGGAAAACTAGTGGGTGAAAAAGCTTTTCTTGAAGAGCCATTAGCAGAGGAAATCTAGCGTCGGCTTAACGGAAAGCGTACATTGTCACAAGCAAAGAAAGCTGAAATAAACAAGCTTACTAATTTTCGCTTAGCTTACATTTAGCTTATGATTCACAGCTAATGTGTACTAGTTTTCCAATGAAGGCCTTGATGTATCTTGGCTAACAATCTAAGACAATATGACTCACGGCTAGATAAAACTGCGTCGCCCCTTCGGCCCTCAATTGATGGGTGAACGAGTTTTCTCTGATAAAGGAACTAATTTTACCTCAAGTAAGATAAGGTTACATTCCAGGACATGGCAGGCTTCTTCGAAAAGGCTAGTCGAGGTCTTTATGGGAGGTCATTTCCCCTTTGCCCCTTACTTTATACAATAATCTCATACATTTTTGGCAGTATTTAACACAGGTACTTCCTGACGGACATCTGCAATAGCCCTAGCCATGGCCTCCTCGGGATATTTTAGAATCTTTTCATTTTATCCAGGTATCCTAATCCTACAAAAGAAAAAGAAATTCCTAATCGAATTCAATGGTACAACAAATAGATAAAGAAGTTCAACTTGCAGGAAACTGTTATAAAAAGTTGTCTGTCAATATTAGAACCACAATGTGCAGGAACATTGGGAAAACAGGTTTTCATCATAAGGTTCCGATCATTAGAAATTAATAATATCTCGATAAATGGATTCCTAATGAAAATCCCAACTCAACTTTTCAATATACACACATACGACCATTTTTATCGTTGACAAGAAAAGGAGCAATGGTGTTTGTCGTGTTCCCAATGTTGACACCACCAGAACCTCTCTATCTCTATCTCTTTTCTCCCTGCACTTGAAAACAATCATCCATTACAAAAGAACACTGCAATAACATGATTTTTTTAGAGTTTCATGCACTTAAACTGTTACTGTCTGTTTTATTTAATTATTATTATTATTTAATAAATGTTTCTGAACTATCCTTTTGTTTCTTGCAGAGGTATGCCGGGAGGTGCGCCGCGGTGGGGCTCTCCGCCGCCCATCTACTCGCCCAGGGGGAGCCCCCATCCGAGACCCCCCTTCATCCCCTGTCCTAGGCCACAATGGCCTCTTCATGTGAGTACAAAACAAATAAGAATCTAGTTTTTTTCTCATAAATTATTTATTCACTATAACGGATTCATTTATTTGCTGTAATATGTACTGGGTAAGTTAAATTAATTAAATAAAACAAAAGTGGCCGCAATTAATTATAAATATTAAATGAGGCCAAAATTAATAACTTTAAAAAAATAATTTGTCGTTATGGTTGGTGCATAGCGAAATAGTATAATGAATATAATTATGAATTTCAGTTTAATATTTTAGAACATGGCAACCTATAGATAGCCCGGTACTAAAGAATTCAAAATGAAGGCCCGGTGGCCTGGAGCGTAAAGGCGTGAGCACTTAACACTCCGTGCCAAGGGTTGTGGTTTCGATTACCACTATGGGGTGGTGGCTTTTCTTTACAAAAACGAAAAGGCATCAGCCCTATCCTGGCTAGAAAAGGGCGAACGACCAGTACTTACTTACAGAGAAAGGCCTACAAATAAAAATAACAGAAGCTATCCTGAATAGGTGGCATGCAATGTGGTATAACACTCATGGTAATCTCCTAGGAGATATAAAGAGCAATACACAACCATATACTTCAAGAGAACAAGACGTGACGAAGTGGTACTAACAAGACTGAGAATCGGACATACACTCATCACTCACTCAACCCTATTTGCAAAATAAGACAACGGGTGGGACATGAAACTATTAACTGTGAAACATTTACTACTAACAGACTCCATGAAAAGAGACAACTGACAGGCCCTTACCAGCGGTTATCAGGTAAGAGCCCACATATTGCTATCATACTGACGTACATAAAGACCACAAATACATACAACAAAATATAGCTATATTACATGTAACGCACAATTATAATCAAAGCCAAAATTTCTGATCTCAAAATAATTTTAGAGCAATTCATTTAGTACGAGTATATTTTTTTAGGTTAGATCTTACTTCTTATTAGATACATTTTTATTATTATTACCATTATACCATTATTTTATTACTTATTATTTGGTATTTATTACGTTTTCTATATATTTTTCTGATCGTGAACAATTCATTTTATTTATTAACTTAATAAATTATTACTTTATTAATTTTCTTTGAGAAGATCACCCTTGTTGTGTCTTCAAGCAAATAAATAAAATAAAATAAAATATCAATTAGTTATGGTTCGCGAGGTGTGAAAACTAACCAATTATTGGGAGAATGTGTTTGACATGCAGCTCCTCTGTGACGGAGTTTTTATATTGAAAAAATGGACCCTCTAAAAAGTATTAATTATAATTATTAATTACCATTAATTACGCCGCTGCTGAAGATGGAACTTGGGCGATCATATTTTTTACATTGATTAGAAATTACCACTCTTCCAGTAAATTTTCGTTATTTTTCCTCTCTAGTACAGACCCTTCATTTCATAAATGGTAAAAAATACTTCTTTTCAACACAAATACTTTGATTAAGTACCAATCATAGGGGTAATTTAAATGATTGATAATTCTTAGTTAATAATAATGGAATTTTAAAATTTTAATTTAAATAAATAAATGGTTAATAAAATTCTGGGATATATCGGATTAAAAACATTTTAGAATTGCTAAATAGAAACGTTTCTTTTACTCTAGGAACTATTTGTTTGAGTTGATCCCAGTTCTTTCCTCTGCGTTCGTTTTCTCTTTCTTCGTTGTAGGTAGGCGTTTGGTGAAGAAATCTGCAGTTTGTAAATAAGTAAACAGGTAAATAATTCATTACAGGTGTAATTTTGAATAATAATTAATAAGCCCTGGAATATATCAAAGCAAATAAACTAATAAACAACCTAATTTATTACACTCTGGAATCCTGATTTTTCTGAATATCTTATTCAATTCAGTCTCGCAAAACTTGTTAAAGCTTTAAAAAATATTGTTTACGAAAGCGTAGTTTTGTTGTTTGCCCTTCCTTACGACTATTTCATTTTTGAAATCCTAAGCTGGTTATAAGAATTGTGTAATTATAGAAATCTACGATAATGTTTGGACTTGGTTGCGGTTTGCCAAGGCCCAGGTTATACCTGTGTAGTTCTCAGGAGGAATTTCAAGGTCAGGCGATACGGGCTAGGATAGTTTCTCGGAGGGAATTTTCACATTTTCTGAATACTTACATATAGTTTGTGTGAGTAAATATAGTCTTTGTTTCAGTTTTATCATCTCAGTAATCCTTCTTTAGTGGCCAAAGTTATACTAAATGTTAGTATTGTTCATCTTATTTTCTACAGGATTCTATATTTTAAAGAAATTTATCCAGGCCATGTTGTATGACAGGAAAGGGAATAATATAACATTGGTACAAGAGCAGTGTGCCAAGTCTTGGATAAAAATAAGTCGAGACCTTGACACCAAGCCTATCTGAGTCCATCACTGATATTTTCAACCGCCGTATGGAACTGTTTCTTCCTTTAATAATTTTATGAGTAATATATTTTTTTTAGTTCATTCTGATGAAATTATCTGCCCTTGCTTAAAATCCACGCCCCCTTTAATAACCTAATTCAATATTATTCTTGCGCTAAAAACTTCTAAAATGTCTTAAATAATAACTGTCTTAAAGTTTGTATATTTTCTTAAATACTTTGAGAACGATGGGGAAATCGCGGTAACTTGACAGTGACAATTCGAAAGCTTTCTAAAGTTTCTACAAAAACGGTTCTAAAGACGTTTTCGATGTGAAGATCTCAGGCGGAAAAATAAGTGCTTAAAACCTCGAATGTGTTGATTTCGTTCCTTCCAACGGTTCTTTGCGTTTGTTTTCCTCTTTATTGCTGTTTTATAATTATTATTATTTATTTATTTATTTATTTACAGCACACATCTGGGACATTAGTGCCGACAAATGTCACTTATCTTCGTGATTTCATGAGAGTAGGTGTTTACCGTTTTTAAAAAAGATTGAGTACACTTATTCCAAAAAAACCAGGGATTTAAGTTAAGATGAAAGTTAAGTAAGTTAAAAAGTTAAGATGAAGGGAAATAAGCGCTAAGATGTCGCAGTTCCAGCGAGTCGGACTTTTTTAGATTACATTACATCTATTAAAAATAAAGTCACCTGCGCTGATTACTTATAGGGATCAATTATTATCTCTTGTTTATATTTTTTATCCATACAAGAAAAGCCTCAGTGCTCCGCAGTCTGTCATCCAAGATGGGCGCGTTCTACCATCTCATCTTGCTAAGTGAGTTTAATATTTTCTACACTGAAAATGGAAGAAAATACTAAGCAGCCTCTCTTTTCAGAAAGATAAAAGCGGATAGGGTAAATTACTTGAGGTATGTTAGTTTTTAAGTTTATTTTCTAACTTAACTTACTTCTACTAGAAATTGAAAAAAAAATAAAATAGATTAATAATTTAGCTTTGTGTTCAAAAATAGAAGAGTACTCCGCACATTTACTGGTTTCAATTACAAGTTGTCAAAAATCCTAATAAAACTCAGCAACAAAAAAAATTTTTTTTTTTATATTTCCAGCGAGTCAATTCGAACTAATTTTGGGTTGGAAATAACTAATATGACAATAACACGTTTAGGTCCAGTTTTTTTGTGATATACTGGTAGGACTAGGAAGTTGTAAACTATCTAAACGCAGACTGGAAAGATTATCAGATCGAAAATTCGGGAACTGAACTGTTCTTCGTTTCTTCATAGACAATCCTGCCTATACAGGGTGTCCCGTAAATGTATCGTCATATTGTGGGAGGTGATAAAGGACCCTTAGGGGAACAAAAAATGTTATGTGACGATTTTCCGAATTCTCACACATAAGGGAGAAAACGCCGTTTTATTGTTTTTTCGAGACAAACGTGGTTTTTAGAATAATAATCGTTGTAGCTCCGTCCCAGGTGATTCTACTAGAAAGGAGATTAAACCAATAGAAAACTGAGTAAATTTACTATAAGAATAGTTTTAGGAGAAAACTTAGAAATGAATGAATTAAAGTATGTCTATCTTACCAAAATAAAGCTATTCTAAATTTCCTAACATTTTCTTGATATTTCTTACCAGCGTTACTCTTCAATGGGCAGGATCTGAGATTTCGGGGTTTCAGAAAAACTTCCTCATTTAACCAGACTTCCATTCATGTATGACCCCTGTGTTATTGAAGTATGTGAACGATTTAGGAACAAAAGTTAAAAAAAAAAACCATGGATCTGTGAAAAGAAAATTAATTTTTTTTCTGCAGTTTATTCAAAAAGCTTAAACGAAATATTTATTTTTTATAAATATTTATTTAAATATTAAGTAAGTATTTACTTAAAACAATAAAAAAAAATCCAAAAGCAGTAAATAAATAAAATACACAGTTATTAATTACAGTAACTAATACTGGGTCTAGAAGGTGGCCATTAATGAACCCCAACCACACATTAACCTAAAAAATTATTATTTTTACCTAATAATTAATTAATTCAAAATAAATGTGTATTTTATTTATTTACTGTTTTAGGAATTTTATTTATTTTTAACTATATGTAAGTATTCAGAAAATGTGAAAATTCCCTCCGGGAAACTATCCTAGCCCGTATCGCCTGACCTTGAAATTCCTCCTGATTTTCGCGAAAGTAATTTTTTTTTATTGTTTTAAGTAAATATTTACTTAATATTTAGGTAAATATTTATAAAAATAAATATTTCGTATAAGCTTGTTGAATAAACTGGAAAAAAAAAATTTATTTTCACAGATCCCTATTTTTTTTAACTTTTGTTCCTAAATCGTTCACATACTTCAATAACACCGGGTTGAGATACATGAATGGAAAGCTGGTTAAATGAGGAAGTTTTTCTGAAACCCGCAAATCTCAGATCCTGCCCATTGGGGAATATAATAAATATCAAGAAATTGTCAGGAAATTTAGAATAGCTTTCTTTTGGTAAGATAGACATAGTTACATTCATTCATTTTTACGCTTACTGTCAACTAGTCATAGTAAATTTACTCAGCTTTCCATTGGTTTCTCCTCCTTTCTAGAAGAACCACCTGGGATGGAGCTACAACGGTTATTACTCTAAAAACCACGTTTGTCTCGAAAAAAACAATAAAACCACGTTTCCTCCCTTATGTGTGAGAATTCGGAAAATCGTCACATAACATTTTTTGTTCCCCTAAGGGTCCTTTATCACCTCCCACAATATGACGAGACATTTACGGGACATCCTTTGTAGATGGAGTCTAACAAAAACGGCAGTCATCTGTATGGTTTGTAGGGTCGCGCCAAACCATAGGCACAGCGACAGCCATAGATTGTTTCGTCTTTCTCATCCATTCTCGCAGTGTAACCGAACATGCGTTTCTGTGTGAAAAAATTATGTATAATAATAAGCGTATATATATATATATATATATATATATATATATTTTTTTTTTTTTTTTTTTTTTTTTTTTTTACGGCGCATCTACATCAAGACCAATAGCGCCGAAATCCAGGGTGCAGCGAGGACTTTTCCCAACGAGCCGTGAGGTGAGAAAATTCATCTATGGGTGAGGTGTTATATTATTCATCTAAGGGATCTGAAACATGAAATTTTCGTGTCGGCATTTCCGGAATGCACAATGAGGTCAGCCTCATAAGCGGGTTTCCTCCCTATGGAGGGTGGGAGGAACCGCGCTAATATGGATTCTGGACATACCGTAAAAAGCTAGAATTTTAAAAAAATGCGAAATAACTTCAAACTGCTAAATTAAATAAAGTATATGTGGTAGGAAATTAAAATGTGTAAATCTTCATGTCATGGACAATACTTGTCATTGCTTGCACCACAAATTCTAAGATTTTATTATTTTAGCGTCCGTCCAATAATAGTTTCGGAACTGGCAAATTTGTCACTTCCACCACTGAAAATTAATGGGCTCCATATGTTTGATATCCGTCAGAGATATAAATTCCTCGAATGTGAACGAACCCGCGCTGACCTAGTTAATATTACTAGAAAGAAGGGCAAAATTGAAGAGGTTTTAAATAAGCAAGTTGTGCAATGGTAGGAAATCTTTCATTCGAGCGATGGTTGGTACACTGCCAGGAGATGTCATGTCTCCTGACCAGCCTTTGCTCATCGGTCAATTTACACCTTTTCATAATGTTTGAAAGGCTCTAAAAAATAGATCCGTGTTTATGAAAGGATATCCTGTGTCCATTTTGTTAACGATATATTTAGGTAACATTTGATTGTTGTGTTTTTAGTTCTATTATTATTTCGGAAATGCTAACTCTGTCCCACACCATTTTGGATAATAAATGCTCATAATAACAAAATAAATGTAATGAATACTCTTGAGTTCCGCGACAATTTTACACATTTTTATTTGATAATTTTTATTATAGGATATTCCCCGGATTATCGTGCGAGTTTACTTTTATTCTGAACTTAATAAAATTTACAATTAAAAACTCTAAATTAGTTGATACATGAAGTGACCATACTTTTCTAGGTAATACAAATTGCTAGTGAACGTTGATGTAATCAAAGAAGTTTGAAAAAATAAAAATTAAAATATAATACAATTTGTTCTGTGATGCCGTTCTCTTACATGATCCCGTATGGATGAGGGAAATAAAATTTTGAAGAACATAATTTTACTTCTCCAGCAAAATGGGTCTCCCCGGAAGGATCAAATTCCTCCTTAAAGAGATGGAGCTTCGAGGTCCGCCTACAGCAGGTTGAGTTTTTTATCTAGGGTTTGCTGAAAAAATTCCCTGCTTCACCATGGACGTTAAAGAAGGAAACAACGTGTAATTTAACCCGTTGACTTCCACGGTCCAAGTCTTCAAAAACATTATAGTTTTCGGGTTTTGATCGTGTCATCAATTTCTTCACCAGCGTTTAGCCAGTTATGGTACTGGCTTACTTAGGGTTACGTCTGAGAACCCTGAGGAGGCCAGCCTAAATTACGTTCTCAGACGTAACCCTGAGGAAGCCAGCAGCATGACTGCTGAAACGTTGGTGAAATTGATGAGACGGTCAAAACCGGAAGACTATAATGTTTGTACGAAGACAAGGTATAGTTGGGATTCGGCTAGGACAAAAACGTCAGGATTTCTTCCTGAAAGTCTTTCAGATTTTCAGATTTTCTGAAGCCTGTCAGACTTTCAGATTTCTTCCTGAAAGTCTGACGTTTTTCTCCTAGCCGAATCCCAACTATACCTTGTCTTCGTATCTCTGCAACGGCTAACTATCTCCATCTTCATTATAATGTTTGTATTACTAATTTATTTATTTTGTGCATATAATATGCTTTGAAATTAATATTTGCTATGGCAGTTTCCTTTATAGATCTGACCAAGGATTGAAATTCAAGCCGAAACGTTGGCATTAATAAAAGCTCGTTTTTATTTTGAAATGCATTTTTATTAACTATTATGACCGAACTCCGACTAATTCCACAATGGACAATATCCACGGTCAACGATCGCTTTTGAATAATTTTACGTCGGTCAGCTTGAGGATATTACCTACAATTTCCAAATTCGCCATTTAATTTTTTTTTCTATTTTCAAATCTTTATTTTTTAGAAAGACACTCGCCGGGCTAAGATTTAAACCCAGATTTTCCTGTTTTACGCTCTTGTTCCAAATTACGCAATTGGTCTTTAAATCCACAAGTTAATTTATCTAATGTAGCCAAAGCTTCAGACAGATCGTGTCATATTTATCTGAAGCTGGTGTATTATCTAATAAGGCTCATAGTTAGTATACCTAGTAGGATTTAAATTTATTAAAGTTATAAGGACTATAAAGTATAATAAATACAAAGGACTCTCGAATACAATGGAATTCGAAAAATCATGACAATAAAAAAATATTGAATCTCTTCATCCTCCATTGACGTTGTTTTGTTCACGCTAAACAACTCAGTACATTTATATGTAGTGGAAAATAAAGTATATGAAGGGATCCATTTCATATTCACTAAAAAGGCCAACTTTCCAGGCGACTTGACGGCATTTATTGCCAGTATTCCATGACGCTTCTTGGATCAGTGCCAGGGTAAAAGTGGACTTCAGTCTTTAAATAGGGATAAGAAATGCGTATAATAATACTCTATTTAAGAAAAAAAAAAAAAAAAAACATTGTGCCTCACCATTCATACTCAAGACGAGTTATTGAATCATTCCACAATTGATTGAAGTCCCTATAGAATATATTTTGCATTACGGATTCTCTAATGGATTAATTCAGATAATTGGTGATCTATGTTATGGAAAGAGCATACGATACTAACAGGTCTAGAAGCATACTGTGCTCGGTCTGATAACGAATGACGCGGGTGTGCAGTACGTCGATGAAGCAACTGTGCAGGAAAATCAAAAGTAAGATAATCGAAAAGTGGCAAGCGATGTGAGCGTGACACAAGATCATGGGATTCAGCTTCACTCTTGGAGGGAAGGAGTTGTTTTGGGACGATTGCGAATAGAGTCCAGGCAACGAAGGATTATAGATGGAAATATTTGGAACAAAATATGTGAATTCTTAACTTTGTTTGGGCTAGTTACGGATAATTGCTCTGAGCCTTATAAGGCAATAACATTTTCTGGCTTCAGATAAATATTATTCCAAGTTTTACCAATGACATTAGATATAAACAGGATAAGAAATCACGCAAATGTGCTTAGTTGACGCAGCTCCTGCAAAGATGTTTTTTCTTTGTACCTAACATTGTGCAGCTCACTGCAATAAGGATAATGACTTTTTAAAGGCCGGCAAGTTAATTAACAAAATCTAATAGACCATAAAGAACCGAAATGCTCATTTGTTGATTTGATTTTTTTTTTTTTTTTAAATTACACAAATGAGCAAATTTCATCTGTCGTTTGAATTAAATGTGGTACTAAAATAATTATAATTTTCTTATTTTCGTGGTAGGCGGAAGGTCAATTAATAAAAACTTCCCATACAGTATCACCAACTTTATTCCGTCCCTACATGTTTCACACCTTTTTTGGTGCCTCTTCAGGGGAAAAATTACATATATAAAACTTACAGCCTCAATCTGAGGAGGATAACCTTCCACCCGTACGGCCACGTCTAGAATGATCATGGTCTGAAAGAATCTAAAATGGCGAAATATAATCAGCTTATCCATAATCGATTTGTCAAACATTTAAAATTTAAAATTATTTTCCAGAAGAAATATAGTCTTAAAAATTAAAACCATCTGGAAATTAATTTTAAATTTTAAATGTTTGACAAATCGATTATGGATCAGCTGATTATATTTCGCCATTTTGGATTCTTTCAGACCATGATCATTCTAGACGTGGCCGTACTGGTGGAAGGTTATCCTCCTCAGATTGAGGCTGTAAGTTTTATATATGTAATTTTTCCCCTGAAGAGGCACCAAAAAAGGTGTGAAACATGTAGGGACGGAATAAAGTTGGTGATACTGTATGGTGAAGTTTTTATTAATTGACCTTCCGCCTACCACGAAAATAAGAAGATTAGAAAAAAAGGTCAGTTGAAGAATAATAATAATTATAATTGTTTTATTACCATATTTAACTTCAGAGACAGCTCTAATTAAATTGTTATTAATAATTATTAATCGGGGTTAATAGCCCTAATGTTGATACGCCGTTAAACAAAAAAAAAATTATTAATAACAATTTAAAGAGAGCCGTCCCATATTTATACTTATTACACAATAATAATTGTAAAAATCACCATACAAGGGAGTGGCATTAATAAAGAAAATTGATAATGATGCCCAAATATAAAGGAAACTTAATTTGCAATGTCCGAAAAACAATTTCACCTTCACCACCTAATCATATTATATAATAAAGTAAATCAATAAATGTATTTTCCTTGTTTCAGGCGGGTAGCCCCGTTCCCTTTTCCCCGATGTGGTGTCCTCCCTCGCCATTCGCAGTTCCCCTAGAACCACCAGGACCTCTTCAAGAGGAAGAAGAAGAGGCGAGGGATGGGAGATCAACGGCAGACATCATTGCTGCACAATCACAGGACTACATTGACGAGAAACTAGCAGAATATCAAGCAACCATATACCAACTACAGGGTTCGTTAATTAATTACATCCTAAAACTTAGCACTTATGGTATTGATTGCTTTATTTACATTGCTTCAATATTATTCTCTTTAACGCATTGACTGCCAACTACGAGGTTAATCGTAGTTTGTGCAATTACAAATGGCTTTCGTAGACTTCCATTAAGATCTTGTGGATTTGACCGTATCTATGTAGTGATAACCGACGATTCACCAGATATTCTTCGGCTTCCTCGGGTCTTCTTCAGAGAATTCTAATGTGGTAGTCAACGTTAAGAACTACACATCTTGCGCAGTATGTTTTATACAAAGAAGAAGTGTGTGCAAGAATGGTCTGGACGGCGTTGTCCCACCAAGTAGACCCCCGAAACCAAGCTCCATATCTTGATAGATTAATCTAATTAGTATCATGAATTAACAGAGGATACACATTTTCCAATAAGATTACGAAGACTTACTTTATCTGCATATCTTTTCCTAGTGAGATCCTGTCGATAGTGTTCTTCGTCCCTTTAATTAATCCGTGCAGATTACGCCTAAAAAATACATATTTTTAATTATGACTAAATAGTAATTTGATATTTAACAAAACTTGTGTTCGTTTAACAATTTACCGTATTGTCCAGGACTCTGAAGATTATTAATATAACTTCTAAATGTTCATGTTAAAACTATGGAATCCAATCATTTTTTAGCAAACGTTCTTTTTTTAATACCAGGGACAGAATCAAATGGTTTTGTATTGAAAGCAAAAGCCCCAAACAAATATTGGTATAGTTGTAAAAAGTATTAAATAACTACCGTGAAATGGGGTCACAGTAGTAGAATTTGGTACAAACCTAAACTGCTTATATATTTGTCAGTGATATATGTATATATTTGTGTTCGCATGGGCCTATATAAGGGGGGGCAGAGGAGGCTGCAGCCCTCCCCCCCCCCCCCCCGAAATTTTGATTTGATGGTAAAAATGTGACATAAAACCCTTCAAAATAAATTAAATAAGATCACTTAGTTCATAAAAAATAGTTTATTTTATTTGTAATAGCGTTTTAGTTGCCTAAAACTATTCCATGTCCCGGAAATGGTCCCAGCCCCCCCCCCCCCCGAAATTTCCCCAGCCCCCTTCCCCCGGAAATTATTTCAATTAAATGAAATTATCCTAGCAGTATAGGTTTGTAACAATTTCACCTACATACTAATGTGGTCCCATTTTACGATAGATGTTTAAGGAAGAAATTCCAGTGAAATAATTATCCTATTATTATAATACAATTTTAAATTATCTATACAAAACAAATGATATTATTTGGCATGATATTAAACGAAATAGTTAATGGAATCAGCCTGTTTAAATTCAAGTGAAATATTTGAAGGGATTGTCTGAAGAGAGTTTGTGAAGGTGAGGGTTGTCTAAAAGCAGTCTGCAGCAGATCAGTGACCTGAGGATTAGAGAGAGAGCTTGGGTGATTATAAGCAATCTTCATCTCTTGGCAGAGGATCCAACGACTCCTATTAGATATTGTCATTCTGGAAATTCACAACCATCAAACAGAATTAGCACTTTGATATCTCTTCTCTCAAGATCTGGATGTCAAGTCGATTTTCACATTCGTCTCAAGTTAATTTCATCGGAGTTAAGGGATTCCTTTACAGTCGGAATAACTAAGGCATTCCAGACTCATGCCAAAAACGTCCATCTTATCTTAGCGCCTTTCCAGAAAGTATTTACCGGTGGTTTAAGTTGATAAACTCAGAATAGAGATTCACTAATGATCTTATGGCTAAAATGGAAACAAGTTCCATTTCTGTTTCTTTGTTTTAACGATAGACTAATTTTACTGTTAAACTAATTTAATAACGGCCCATGGACGGTGGTATGGCCTAGATGCAAATGACCTAACAAAATAAAATAACCCATGAACACACTTCAGAAGCTGTTAAGTAAGTAATTACGGAGTCCACAAGAACTTACATGGGTGAAATATCATTTTTCTGTTCTTTCTTTTTTTCTTTTTTTTTCTATCAATTATTGTGCATAAGCTGCTAAGGCCATGAGCACCTGTTCTTTCTTTATTGAAATTCTCAACATTTACGGAGTATATGTAAAAAGTACAATATAAATCGATTACTCTGAATCTGATTTTGAAGGAACGTTCTGAATATATATATATATATATATATATATATATATATATATATATATATATATATTTATTTAAATTTTAACGTCCATTTATTATTAACTACGAATTTTAGGACGGGTTATCTATAGGTTACCACCCTTTTCTAGCCAGGATAGGGGTGATGCCTTTTCTTTGTTTGGAAAGAAAAGCCACCACCCCTAGTGGGAATCGAACCCACGACCTTTGGCACGGAGTGTTAAGTGCTCACGCCTTAACCCTCACGGCCATCGGGTCTCCATATATATATATATATATATATATATATATGTATATATATATATATATATATATCGGGGAAGTACCTTTGACCACTTTGCACAATTTAATTTTGTTTAGCTTGAATATTAAGGCTAAATTATTTTTTTTTTTTTATTTCATTGTAATTAGCATTCTATTGGTTATCATATTTAATTTTTTTCAAGGTTCTAGCTTTACATTTAATATTTTTAATTAATTTTTAAAAAAATAATCGTACAGTGGTCAAAGGTACAACATGTAGTTGTACCTTTGACCACGTAAAAACAACACAGCAGTACAGAAAAAAATGTTGTTCAGTAATATTGTAATTAATTGTGAGTTTAATAAATACAGGACAAGGATGTAAGCATAATAAAAAAGCTATTATTGATAGTATATTATGCTTAATATGCTGAAAAATCAAGTCCAATCGATAAACGTTTTAACTGTCAAGCAGATCCACTAGCAGTGGTAGGGCACGGGAGTTTAGCCACAATGTCTTCAACATCAATATCATACAAATTTTCATCTTCCCTCGTAAACTCGTCGCTTTCGTTTTTTTTTCACCTTCAATAATTAGCTTTTCAGGAATATCTGTCAGGACACGAGTTTTCCCTCTAGGCTGGCCCCTATTTTACATTTTCCTTGCCTGCACTTTTCGATGAGGCCTTACAACTTCAGGTGGAACGATAAGGAGCGATAGGTTTGAACTGCTACACTGAGGATTGATAAAGTCAGTTTGAACTTATTTCATTTATTATTTTTTAAATTCTTTGAACAATTGAAGCAACCAAAATTAATTATTTTTTAATAAGTTGTAGGAGAAGACAAAACAAAAAGCAAAATTACAAACAAAAAACTTGAATTATGAAAACATTACTCAGGTGTGTTGTACCTTTGACCTGGTCAAAGGAACAACAACTAGTCGTGGTCAGAGGTACAACAACCTGGTAGTACAAATTAAAAAGTATGCTACAAATTTTAGGATTAAGATAAATTAATTTTAGAAGCTACACCATATTTATTATTGTAATAGCTACTTTGTCAAATGATTTCCATCTAAAAAGACATAATACAAAAGATATTATGAGGCAAAACGTCATCAATAAATAACTTACATTTTTATGATAGAAATGGATAAGTATTTTTTGCAAGAATCCTCTTTGACTTGAATAATCCAAAGTAGGTTTTAGAAGCCCTCTAGTGAAGGAGCTAAACACTGATTACACCAAAATTTATAAAATGTTGCTACATGCCGCCACAGCCTCGGTGGTCAAAGGTACAATATGGTCAGAGGTACAACACCTTCCCCAATATATATATATATATATATATATATATATATATATATATATATATATATATACATGTATATATATGTATATATATATATATATATATATATATATTTATTTATATTTACTCTTTTGCAAAAATTCCGATTTTGATGAAAAATAACATTTGGGAACTTTTACGTTCGTTTTTGGGCCTTCCTGAAACAACTATGATGCTTTATAAAATAAATTTTATATAATTTTTCGTTAGAAGTGTCCATTTCGTAAATAACCCAAGAGTTGTTGAGTCAAATTCTGAATTTACGCAAAAGTTATAAAAATATAGAATTGAAAACTTTTGTAAGTTAATCAAAACTCAAAATTTTATTATCTAAATGTTTGGTGATGGTAAACTTTTTGATTAGATGCATTGTGTTAGAGGAACTTTAGAGTGAAAAGTCCGAACATTTCGAAGTTCTTCACATATCATGGATCGAGTTCAACTCATAAATTAGGGCATGCTTCTTATTATTGATCTTTGGTACCTACTGGAATTAATGACACCTTCTCCAGGCTCAGCAGAAATTCTCAGTGACACTATTTTCGTATATAATTTGACTTGACTATATTATACTTCAAAAAATGAAAATTATATATTTTCCGTAACCTTCCCTTTGTTGAAGAATTGGCTACATGTCCCCAACTCCTGCAGTGCAGCATTTATTTCTTCTAAAGCTTGTTGAACTAAAAAAGGTATAAAAGAAAGCCTAGAGTATGGCAAATCCCCAAAGCGTAGGCTGGCCTATTCCTGTCTGTCCCTCCTGTATTTTCGTAGATTATGCACTTCTGGCTGGAGCTGGCTCCCTTCTAGTCCGATAGCTATATCCATTTATCTTTCATGCTCCCCTTTATCATGTTTCTCAAACTTTATATATCTCTCCCTTTATTATAAATAGCTCCTGCACTCGGGTTCCGCCCGACCTGCATTTCCACTCCTCCTCAACACTCCTGTCGTTTTAAATATAAAACAGTTTCGTCAGGAAATATCCCGACCCATGTAAAAAGAACACTGAGGGATATTGTTACTCTTGAAGTAACTGGCAGGAGTTGCTCCCATAAAATTGTTTAAAACATTAACTTATATTTGCGACGTTTCGAACCTGTTTAGGTTCATCATCAGGCATCTTATATTATGTCGTGTTAAGGTCTATTATAATTTTTAAATTTCATATAAAGGTCCATAAATTTTGAATTTTGAGAGTGAACGTTAAATACGGATAAGGATCTTCTGAATCTTTAACAATGTTTCAAATAATGGTGGTATATACATTTTGAAGCAACGAAACATGTTTTATAATATAGCTAATTTATCTTCTAACAATAGAAGATTAAGAAATTTGTTGTCTAGAATATTTTCCGTTGATTTTTGTGCGTGTAAGAAGGTATAAATTACGATTTGGCTTCAGCACAATCGTTGTAAATATATTTATAACTCCGAACATAGTTAAAATCCCTAGCTTCAGCTCCTCCTTAGAATGCCATCTGTCAATTTGGTACAACTCTTCAAGAATATTTAGCTTGTAGTTATTTATATTTATTTTCCATCTAAAACCACATAGATAAATATTTATTTTTAATGATATGACTTAACCCTTAGCTAGCCATCTTCAGGACTATGGAGGAGAGGGAGAACTGTTTCATTTTGTGGACGCTACATTTTTGACGGCAGATAAACTCTTTAGTAGCCTTTGCGTATTTTCTGAATCTAGCTAATTCACTTGTCAACTTGCTCTAATTAATTCACCTTGATTATCAACCGAGCTTATGTCGTGACGATCTCCACTCGTCATCCTAGAAATGGTGCAAATATATTTTACTTTGATAAGCATTCTAGTTGTCCAATGATAATTTATTACCTTCTTCATAGAACTGACACCATTCCAAACTCCCATGTTCAAAGAGTTGCTCATGCGCTATGAATGGCATTAAACTGTTTGTCCTTGCAGGCGATTGAGCTGCACATCCGTAATTCATTATGATTGAAAGCATTGAAGTGAAATGTTGAATTTTTAAAAATGTTTTTAAATGTAGGATAATTTGGTTCTCATATGAAAATGAGATCCAAATTGAATCCTAATGGGTTCGTACATGATCTTAGAATAAGAACGTTTTATTTCAAGCTGTTATTATAACCATTCCAAATCGCGCTAGAGATAGACATTATATGAAAACAAGCAAATATTGCGCAGTGCCTGAGAGGCGAACTTTTCTGATAATTCTTATTTTTACTCATTTTTATTGCTAATGTTTTACAAAAGAAAAAGGGCTGGCAATAAAATGCATCATCCAGAAGACCGGGTTCCAGCCAGAAGACGCCAATTCAAGGCCATTCTCTCCTCTCCCTCTCTCTTTCTTTTTTCGCATTCTCCCTCCACTTCTTGTTATTTTTTCTTGGTTATGAAAACAAACTGTCACAAAGTTCAGAATCAAAGTAGTAAAACTTAAGTTTTTACACTGCTAATCATCAAGGTATTATTTGTTTTTAATCAATGGTACTATGAAGCTAGCTACCCCTGTATATAACAAAACTGTTTGTTATTCAGAATTTAATACACGACAATTTGCATTTTATACTTTTTTAATTAAGTAAATAGGGACTTTGTTTTTAACCAAAATTCGATTAAAAATGCTGTTTTTCGTTTTTCCGGTTTGCTAAGAATTGGAGGGCGATGCAGAAAAACGGGTGTGTTTAGAAATTTATTTATTTTTTATTGATGACTTTGAAATGTTTGTTTACGGTTGTTATTCTTTCATAATATTATTGGTTGGTGCAATTATTATTGGTTCATTGTTATTTTTTGGTAGCACCTGATGATGGCACAAACGTGTTGATAGGGTTTATGCAGAATAAAATAAGAAGTGTTTTGAGAAGACTAATTCCTATCACCTTCTGGAACTTTATTTAAAAGAAGTATTGCAAACGTTATTCTATAGTGAAGATAATATTGCACTTTTTATTACTTTGCATGTCTTTAGTCACCAATAATAAAAAAAAAACCTAAGATATCAACAGTTTACATGCCAATTTGTGTGAATAGTTGGAACATGTGCCAAGTTTTCAATTTATAAATAACATGTTTACCTCTGACTGATATCAATACACTCACATGTTCGCGTACATACTCAAACACGTTATGCACAAACTACCCATTCTTTCTTGTGAGTTGCGAGGAAGCCCCTATATTTTAAATATTCTGTTTCTACTTCTAAGATAACTATTTCTGGATAAGTGGCTAGGAAACAGAAAGCCGTTGTAGGTTCTGAATAAAAATAAACCTAAGTGTCTTAGATATGGAATACGTCCAATTAGGCGGTACATTTGGATTTAAGACTAGCAGGTGTTGGACAGCAATTTGGTTATTTTTTACTCTTACATATGATCACTTAGGCAGAATATAACGTTTAATGTTTGCCTGGAAACTGCTGATGTACGAAAGAATCTATTACAGATTCTGTACTCAACAGGAATTAATAGGGGTGTGAACACAGTAGAGGGAATATTCTCATAACAAACAAATGGATAATAACATATCGCGATTATCCCAGTTAGCGATCTATGTTACGATTAAAGTCCAATAATTGTTGGTTACTTTTAGAGAAAAGCAAGTAATGAAAAAATATTTAATCAACTCATAAAATAGTTTTATTGCTACAATTCGGTATTCAAAAAGACCAAGTTTCCGGGGTTAGGAGCCCTGTAAATTAATGTCAGCTTTTTCTTGTTTCTATGAAAGATTATTTTGGAATTACAGAAGAAGTAAAAGGAGTGATTATTTAAGAGTTATACCAAAATGGATTATAATTAAAGTATTTTACAGGTTACTCTGCATATAAGATCCCATTTATTTTTCTTAACCCATTAACACTTTGGCTGCCAGCCACAAAATCATAAACCTCCAAGCCATTCAGTTTTGGCAACACTAGGGGGGATGTTGTATAACAAATGTATTTAACTTTTAATGTAATGTAATTACAAACTTTATACACAAGGCCAGGTGGTCAGTTTTTCAATCATCGCGTTTTACTTGTCAGTTTTAGCGTCACACTAGGCCATAGCTAAGACATATACATGTTAAAATAGAAACGCGTTTACATTACGCAGTCCATGCGATGCGGACACTTAGCATTTTTATTACTCTGCAAGTCTTTGATCACCCCTGGTTTCATACGCAAAGCTTAGTATAAGGGTAATTAATGTTTTTTTAAAACTTTAAACATCTACACTCATTAAAAACTGGGGAAAAAAATAACGAGGTTTACGTGCCATTATGTACTGAAAACTTAAATTACTCACTCATCCTCTTCGACTTCTGCTCGGAAAGCATCTTGTTTTATTAACAACTTCTTTTACTCCTAAAATCAATTATAAAAACAATACTGTTTAACTCATAACTTGGAGAGTGAACATAGCGGAGTTGAAAACGTAGAAACTACTCTTATTCTGTGCTTAAGAACATTTAAATTTACTTAAAAGTGTGGCAGGACAATCCAGCCGACGCTAGTTGTGGCGCAAGAACAGGAATCCCTAGTTTCCTTGCAATTGATAGATGGAAGAAGATGAACGAAAAAGCTATAGGCTGAGAGGATGTTTGTTATGGCCAACACATGCTAGAACTCCCTTCTTATTAATTAACTTATTTACATTCAAAATAAGAATGATTATAAAAAATAAGCGTCAATTTGACTAATATTCTTCTTTACGAATTACCCATTACTCATTTAATTCATCATTCGTGGGTGGTTGAATAGTAAGGGCCTCCATCGATCGAATTTAGTGCTGCCCTCAACGGGGGAATCCAGAAACTCAGTAATACTTTCATCGGGTTCCCCTCAACAGCTGTTCTGTGATACTTGTTCCCCTCAAATCTTGCTCTTCCGAACGTACTTTACGGTTAATGAATAATGTTATTGATAGGGTCAATTTTTATTTACTTCTTCCAAATTACTCTTTTCTCCTTAATGTAAAGACAGATTTATTATCAAACTATCAATTAAATAATATACACTATTTTGATATCAACTAAAATATTAAGCCTTCGATAGAGTATGTCATCCAGTAAACTACTTTGATATGATTAATATAACTCTACGAATTGAAAATCGCTTAAATCTTTAGCCAACATTTTTATTATTTTTTTTAGAAGTAGTTTTTTATATATTTTGTTTTCTGAATATTTATTATACTTATGTTGTTCCTTCAATGCAATGTTATTTTTTTTAATTAAAAAAACATGTGAAATATTCTAGGCCGGGGGGTAGGTTGCAATAACGGTATTCTCGGCCATATGTTTATAATGGGCTTCCATTCTGTATTGTGATTTTGTCATCATGGCATGTAGGTATATATGAATTTAAATTTGCTTTATCTGCTTATTATATCACTTTTGCTTACGCAAAAATTAATCACCTCTTTATTAATCTCAATTTGGAATCATTAAATCGTGTACATAAGTTAAATAATTTAATTGAATGTGTATTTTTTGTATTTGATCTTATAAAATATTTATAATGTTTCTACAATGTAGAATATATTTTTAAACAATGAGCAAATTATGGTCAATTTTCTGTAATGTTGTGCCAAAAACCTGTGAATCGTCGAACCATACAATACATTTTACATTATCCTAAAATGTTACTTCATTTGGAGAATAAAATAATTACTATATATTTTCCGACCCATCAATGGATATTAATCACTTTAAATTCCGTAATATTGATTTAAAAATGCATATAAATAATTAATTAATGATGTTATAAAATAATTTGATGATTCCATTGTTTATTTTCTGATTTTATTATGGATAGCAATTTTGGCAATATTACACAAATAGCACTGTGCATTTAGAAATATAGAATATGCCTGTTCAAATGGAATAATACTTTAACATCGTTTTTGATTAATCTGAACCATTCTTGTGTGATATAATTTCATTCGTTCATAATTTCGGTCATATAAGTATTTTAAGCCAGAATTCGAGGTCTGGAAATTTATTTTCATGGGTCATCCGATGGCTTAATGCAATGTTTTAATTGCAAAACTGTATTATTACAGTTATAAGTTATTGTTTTTCCATACGAATGGTAGTTCTCTGGCCAGACTAAATTTCTTCCTGTCTGTATTCAGACTTCTATAAACTGTGAAACGTTTTATTCATTTATTTTTTTAATGAGCGTGATAAAAAATATCAAAAAGTGTATTTTAGAAGATTTCTCCCAAATAACCACCATCATCATCTATCTAACGAATATTCCCCTCGCTCAATGCCGAGCAGAGAAAGTGAACCATTTTATTATAACCTGTTGTGAATATCAAACAAACAAATGATAAAAATAAGAAACTCTTATATAGTTGTATTTATAGAATCACTGGAGATATATACAGCTCAAGGTTTTCTAATTACATGATCAATATATTTACTGAGATATTTACTTCACTCTCACCCATTTTTACCTATTCAGACCGGAAGCAAGCCCTGAATGCACAGTATCTGGCGAAGATCTTACCATTAAACACATACTTACTGTAGAGCCTTCGAGGACCTTCGAAATGAAATGGACATTCATGATACTTTCTGTTATCTCCTTGGAAACCAGTGTTGGGCAAAAATCATTCAGAATAATGAATAATGAATAATGAATAAATTTGATATTTCATTCTGAATAATGAATAATTTTTCATTCTTTATTCAGTGAATCAATGAATAACGTAAATTTTTATTTTTATTCATTATTGAATAACAATGATTTATTGAATGAAAATTTTTATTGATTGAAAATGATTTTATTAAATAAAAATGATTTATTGAATGAAAATTTTTATTGAATAAAAATAATTTATTGAATGAAAATTTTTATTGAATAAAAATGATTTATTTGAATGAAAATTTTTATTGAATAAAAATGATTTATTTGAGTGAAATGTTTCGTTAAGTACATCAAAATTTTTCTTTCTTTTAATGAAAACTATATATAAGAGTGATATTGTTTACATATATATATATATATATATATATATATATATATATATATATATATATATATATATATAAATCACGCGTCTGTCTGTTTGTTCCTTATACAAATCCACACCGTTTGACCGATTTTGACCAAACTTGGAATACTGGTAGGTCTTCATACGGGATGTCTCGTCGTCTACCAGCTGTTTGTCTGTATGTTTATTCCTTCTACAAATCCACACCGTTTGACCGATTTTGACCAAACTTGGTACACAGGTAGGTCTTATCCAGGGAGTGTCGTAGGCTAATCTAAAAACGTCCACCAGCTGTTTATCTGAATGTTTGTTCCGTATACAAATTCACACCGTTTGACCGATTTTGACCAATCTTGGCACACTGGCAGGTCTCGATACGGGGAGTATCATAGGCTAAGTCAAAAAAATCTACCAGCTGTCTGTATGTATGTTTGTTATTTATACAAATCCACATCGTTTGACTGATTTTGATCAAACTTGGAACACAGGTATTTCTTGATAGGGGGATTGTCATAGGATCGGTCAAAAACGTCTACCAGTTGTATGTCTGTATGATTGTTCCTTATACAAATCCTCACCTTTTGACCGATTTTGACCAAACTCGGAACATAGGTAGGTCTTGATAGGGGGATTGGCATAAGTTAGGTCACAAACGTCTACCAGCTGTCTGTCTGTATGTTTATTACTTCTACAAATCCACACCGTTTGACCGATTTTGATGTAGGTCGTGATCCGGGGGTGTTACAGGCAACGTAAAAATTGTCTAGGACTCACAGACTCGCAAGGTAGGAGGTCACAGGTTCGCAACTGTAAACCCGAACAGTTACAGATTTGTGTTATTAGATTTTAATATTACTTACTTGGTTTGTAACGTTGCTGCCATGAAAATTAAACTTTAATGATAGGCTTATAATAGCCATTATTTAAAAAAAAATTATAATGCCTAATTATGTTTTTCTATCACACGAGAACTAATTATTCAAATAAGCGTTCAAGGTCGCTCACTTTTCAAAATGTTCATAACTGAGCTTATGTGCTTGGGGAATATTTGTCTTGCTAGCGAATGAAAACAGTCTTTCAACTGGCGCAGATATTTAAAATTATTTAACATACTCTTCTTCCTGATTTTCAAAAAATTGCAAACTTGGACTTCTGCTTTCGTAAGAGAGTCGTCGCTTGTTACGGTATCGACATTTCCAAAATCAAAAAAATCATTAACTTTAGATAGGCGAGCTGTAGGTGTCACCTCCATTAGTGCATTTACCTCTTCTAAAACGTTTTATTTAAAAAATCCAAAAATTTCGTCAAGTTTCAATTCCGCATGGATATCACTCAACATTAATGCTATTCTATCAAATGAATGGGTATTTTGAAATGGGCGGCAAGCAAGAGCAGCTGACTGCCTTTAAAAATTGTTGTCTATCGAGCGAGCCGTCACGCCAAAAGAAAAAGTACGTTTCGCAGGAACTGCGTCATCTTAGCGCGGTTCCGTTCTTATCTCTAGTGTTTATGAAGGCATAGAATAGAAACAGTTATTACTTTGTTTAGATCAATAGCGAAACAGCTATCCAAATGAAATCTCAAACAAACCAGTCTTCAAAGGTCTTGATTTACAATCTTACCTGCATGGGTCAGCTATACCATAAGTCGGGCAGAAAGGCCTCCGCTCAGAGGCATTTGGAAAGCCTTGGGATCTCTCTCTTTGAACGCTACATTTCTAACAATAAATTGATCATCTTATTTTACTTAATCTGTTTTATTGTCAAATACATTATCTGACTATAAGCAATTTAAAAATAACAAGGAATAAAACAGACAAAAAGAACAGTTCGAATAAGCGAAATCAATTACTTTAAAGTTTTAAGCACTTATTTCTCCGATTGACATCGCCTAATCAAAACTTTCATCGGAACCATTTTTGTAGAGCATTTAGTGAGCTTTCTAATGGTCATCTTCCGTTTCCCAAGATTCTCAACCTTTTTCGAGATATTAAGGAAAGTATACAAAGTTACCAAAACTTTTTATGTCTGTTAATAAAATATTTTATTCTAACCCTTCCTAAACTCCAAAAGTAACCAAAATTTCAACATATTAGTTTTAATGAATGTAGAACATGCAGAAAATGTTTCAACTCAATCCCATGATTCTAAGTACCAAAATCAAAGAGAAAAAGAACAGTTCGAATAAGCGAAATCAATTACTTTAAAGGTTTATGCACTTATTTCTCCGATTGACATCGCCTAATCAAAAGTTTCTTTAGAACCATTTTTGTAGAGCATTTAGTGACCTTTCTAATGGTCTTCTTCTGTTTCCCAAGATTCTCAACCTTTTTCGAGATATTAAGGAAAGTATACAAAGTTACCAAAACTTTTCATGTCTGTTCATAAAATATTTTATTCTAACCCTTCCTTAACTCCAAACGTAACATAACTTTAAACATATTAGTTTTAATGAAATTAGAACATGCAGATAATGTTTCAACTGAATCCCGTGATTCTAAGTACCCAAACCAAAAACGGAATTCAAAAACTATTTTTCTAATTTTCTCGAAAACGGTTAAAGCTATCGCCTTGAAAATGGTTTCATTCGTTTTCGTAGCCCAAGAAGCCTATAAAACGAGTACTTACAAGCTTATGAACTCAAAAACGTAAGCGTTACGATTTTTTCTGCGCGAATTTCGCCCCAAACGCCATCTTCCAGTGGGCGGATTTTGCTGGTTAACGAACTTGACCTTTCAAATGGGACGAAGGATTTTTGTACCAAATGTCATCGAAATCGGACCATTCGTCTTCTATCTAGAGAGCGAACAGACAAATATATATATATATATATATATATATATATATATATATATATATATATAAATAAATATATACATATATATATATATATATATATATATATATATATATATATACAAATTTGAACCACCGTTATTTTCGGTCTCTAGGGGTTCTGAAACGCGAAATTTTCTAGTCGGCACTTCCGGATTGTTTCATTGTATCAACCCTATAAGCGGGGTTCCTCCCTATGGGGGAGGGAGGAACCGCGCTAAAACGTCTGCGTTTTGCGGACGAGATGTCTGCAGTAGTACACACATACTTACACTTTCGTTTTACGTACACCATTTTGACGTAGCCTAAGACATTCCCCAGATCAATACCTACCTGTGTCCCAAGTTTAGTCAAAAACGGCCAAACGATGTGGAATTGTACAAGGAAAAAACATACAGACAGACAGCTGGTAGACGTTTTTTAAATAGCCTACGACACTACCCATATCATGATCCATCTGTGTGCCGAGTTTGGTCAAAATCGGTCAAACGGTGTGGATTTGTATAAGGAACAAACATACAGACAGGCAGCTGGTAGACGTTTTTGGCTTAGCCTATGACAATTCCCCTATCAAGATCTCCCTGTGTACCGAGTTTGGTCAAAATCGGACGAAGGGTGTGGATTTTTATAAGGAGCAAACATACAGACAGACAGCTGGTAGGCCTTTTTTGAATAGCCCACGACACTTCTTGGATCAAGACCTACCTGTGTGCCGAGGTTGGCCAAAATCGGTCAAACGGTCTGGTTGTGTATAAAGAACAAACAGACACGTGATTTATATATATATATATATATATATATATATATATATATATATATATATATACATATATACATATACACACATATATATACACACATAAAAAAAGTTTAAAAAAAAATCAGTCAATGAATAACTGAATAAATGAATGAATTCTTATTCAATAAAAATTTATTGAATAATGATCCAAACCTGTTATTCATAGAATAAAAAATTATTCAGTGTATGAATAACGTAATCAATGAATAAATTATTATTCAATAAAAATTTATTTGAATGATCATTGAATAAAAAAATTATTGAATAATGCCCAACTCTGTTGGAAACGACCATGAATTGTGTCAGAACCATTGAGATTCCTTAGACCTACAAATCTGATTACAAAAATATAAATAATTTAACTAACAGTAAAAAAAGAAAATTAGAATGGAAAATAAACGGATATGTTGCAACGGTACGTGCAAGCGCGCGCAAGTGAGTGCGTACGTGTTTATGATTGTGCATATTTGTACACATCTATACACTAACGTATTTAGAAAATAATTTCTAGGAAAATTTTTAAATAAAAATAGCCCGTCAGCCCCTCTTATATATCCCCATGCATCCAAGTAAGCGTGTGTAAGTATGTAAGGGTATTCTCCTCTTTAAGAAGTATATTTTATCATTTCTTAATCTTTGTATTATTATATATTTTCAAAATAACTTCATACAAAACAAATCTGGGCCATAGCGCCGACGTCCATATTGCATTATCTTAAGGGGAGATATTGAATTTCAAAACGTCACGTAAAGTTTTCGCTTACAAATTTGTAAATTTTGGGGTGCTGATTTTAAATGTGCTATTATTTTTGGTGTGAAAAATGTATAATGCTAGTCTACTTAAAAACTTAAACATATTTTTGAATTTATTTGACGAAATATAATTTATTGTTTAACGATTTTATTTTTTTCTGTAATCTACTCTCTAAAACAAACGATTTGGTGAAAAAATCATGTTGATATCATTTTCTAAACTCGTTATATAAAATAAAGCATTTCTAACCGATTTTATTTTATTTCTCGGCTCCTAAGGCGCATTGAACGAAACGCTCGGACACGTGTGGACTATTTTTCGATGCAGAATCACCAAATCGGTGACCCGACCGCTGTATACTCCGCTTTTGAGCTATTCGGCGATGAAGCTGTTGCCGCTATATGCCACTACTTGTTCAAACATGAATAGGGCTCCTGAGTCCCGGCGGATCTGGGCGGATAAAATATTTACGACAGATTCCCTCGCCCCACACTCTTCTATTTTCCTTTTCATTTTATCTACACCTATTTTTATCACCAAAGATGTAAAAAAAAAACAACAAAAAAGTTCTGTTTGAAAATTTAGTTTATTTTTTTCAGAAGCGTACAATGACCAAAACAAGCTAAAAAAAAGTCCGTCACGCAGGAGCTGCATAACTAAGCACTTTCCTCAGAATTTGGGTAGTGTAGACTGCTTTCCAGAACAATTTGCTTAAAATATCCTACATAAATAAAATAAAAACGTGAATAGTTCTCTTTTAAATTTGTAATGAGTAACTGATAAATTATTAATTTGCTTCCAGAGTTATGTTTACACATGGTACCTATTACACTACGTAATACATACAAAAAACCTCATATTATCTTATTTTGATCTAACGCAGGAACAGGATACAGTCACTCTAGTGGTAGAAAGCGCTCCTTGCGGCGGCTTTGTGAACCTACGTCTGGCGGGCTTTTCTATTGAAATATATTACAAATTAAACTCCCGCATTCCGATTGACCGATTCAGCTCATTTTTACAACACTTCTTTCTCATGAGTTACCCACGACGTATACCGCGTTTCGTTACAATACAGCAGAAATTACGACCGGTATGAGTATATTAGGAATTTGGGTCCGGAGTAAACCCCCCCTTCTAATGAACTGATTTAGTTTATTTTTACAACACATATTTACCTGTGGATTACCACTACGAATACCGAGTTTCTTCGAAATATACCAAAAATCACGGCTGGTAGTGGCGAATTGGTATTGTGGGCCCGGAGTAAACCCCCCCCCCCTTCTAATGAACCGATTTAGTTCATTTTTATTTCTCACTTTTCTCTCTATAATACCACTACGAATACCAAGTTTCGTTGAAATATAACAAATATTACGGCTGACATAGTCAAATTAGTGTTTTGGGTTCGGGGTAAACCTCCCCCCCTTCCGGTGGACCGACTTTGGTGGTTAACGAACTCGTTCAATCGTTTGCTAATTGAATGCTATATACCAAGTTTCGTGACGAAAAAACAAAAACTCTGGCCGCTATCGTGTTAACAGACACATATATATATATAAATGTTAACGGGGGTCATTTTCGGTGTCTACTAGGTAGGATCGATAAAGATTTGAAAACATTTTTCAAAAATTCCGTCATGAGTCCAACCTCAGTAGCTACTTTCCTTCGGAGGAAAGTGCTAATATTTGCAGGTGAAAAAAAAAGAAGTATGCTTCTGTGCCACATCAATAATACAGAAATACCGCGTATCCTAAGAAATTCGCCGCTAAAAGTTAAAAGTATAGGATATTACGAGTATTTTGTCCATTGAACATGTCCTTGTAGTTGCCAAACAAAAAAAAAAAAAGTTTCAAATTCGGCCAATGTCGCGGGGTTTGGGCGTTTCGTCCCTCTGTGCGCCGGTGGGGACTCAACCAGATATTATAATCACATTCATTTTGTAAACATTTATATTAATCTAAATATTGAAATATTATTATTGAAGAAATGTTGAAACTATTATCGGAAGTAGAAAGAAGGAGGATCTGAACGGGTCCCAGTCGATGAGGAGATCCCAGTAACTCCCCCACATTGCTCCTAGACACGGAAACCCACTTCATACTATCTCCATCTCACAACGAGCTCATGCTCTTACAACGGGGAAGGTTTACCTTAAAACTGGGCTCCACTCTTTTTATCGGCTCTTCAGATAACCATGTCACTCAATCTTAGTACATCAACGCAGTGCTTTACTCATACTACAAGAAAATCTACATCGATTGCTTTTGTACGGGAATAACCTTAATTGTAACAAAAATCCGTTACTATTTTATGCGTTGGCGATAAGTGAGTCTGCGTGTCAACCGCCTCCAGTGATACGTGTGGCAGTTGATAACGGAGCTGTGCCTCTGAATTGTCCGCTTTTAGAAATTATGTAATGAAATCGTTGTGGTGGGGGGGGGGCTCAATATATTTGCATCTCATCATGAGTAGAGTACCACCGCCATCCGGCCGAATCATTGTAAAATGATATATGATGATGTTTTTTAGTAATTTCATCTTTACTTATCTTTTTTCCGAATCTTTTCGTCAACGTCTGTGTTTAATTAATCTTTCTTCGAGAGGTGGGTTCAATTCTAAATATTTAGACTACTATGAAAGCACGCTATGATGACGATGGTCCTGCGGTTTATTTCGTTTTGTTGTCCAATCTATTTAAGTAGAAACAGTTGGAAATTTAATTAAGCTTTAACATAAAAATTAAAATATTTCAATATAAATGAACGAATGAATATTTACTGTATTTCTTAAGTTCCAATTGCATTTACAGGGGGTCTAGTTCTGTTATTAATAAACAATAATGGTGTATAAACAGTGATTACAAATAAATAATAAAAGAAAATCATCAAATACTTAGTAAACACAAGAACATAACTATATAAAATATAATGAAATAATAATAATAAAGGAATATTTATTCGACTCATTTACTGTTATGAGTCAAATAGATATTGACAAAAAAAATGTGCCTATTTTAAATTTTTCCGCTTTTACAAACAAACAAACAAATTTCACTTTTCATTGCACTAATCACAGTCACTCGAACTACTATTATCATTATTGCTTCTAAGATGAAGTTGAAAAGGCTGCTGCATTTATTGATGGTTATGTTGGTGATGAAGTGTGATCAAGATTTTCCACATCTTCCAGATGATCAGTTCGAAGGTGCAGTGATTAAAAGTCTCAAATTTCTTGAGTTGACTATTTCAAAGAACAATTTTCTTTGGTTGTTCCAGATTTCATTTAATGACTTGTGGATCTGGAAATTGAAAAAAAAAATATTGTTGCAAATAAAATATACTTAAAAATTAAAGAATTAAATAAAGACAAAAACGTTAAAAAATAAAGTTAGTTTGTATTTAAATTTTTTTTTTCTTTCTTTCTGTTTAATTAAATTTATTAACTCTACGCTCGCTAGCTCAATTCATGGTCACCTCCACGTCTTAGATTTTTTAATTGCCTAGTTACTTTTAATAATTTTTATATTTAGTTTTCTTAAATTCTTTCTCAGATTTTGTGTATTTTGCGATATCTTGAAAAACATTGTCAAATAAGAGAAGGTGTTATAAGAAAGTTAAAAGTAATTCCTGACCTTCTATCATTAAATTAATACCGGCATGCGTTGTTAACGTCATCCGGTAAGTTAACCGTCGGATTAATTGCTTCCTCCTAATTAAATTAGCCCATGAAGCCACCATGACTTTGCAACATAAAGTAATTCACATCTACATAAGGTAATATAAACAACGGGAAAGGTGTTACCTCGTTCCCTTTCTGTCAGGGATCGCACGGTGAAGGACCCCCTGAGGGACAGAACAATGCAGCAGGAAAACAATGGTCTGCTTGTAAATTATCACAGATAATGTCCGAGAAGCACTCACATCGTCAGTCAAAGAGTTAATACAATTTAGAGCAACTCACGATGATCATTATGAGGAATATGTAATAAGTTAGTTGAGGACAGATATGCCAAACAACCTAACCTAAATAACTTATCAAAACTAACAAATACTAGACACTTGGTCAAATTCAGCACAATAAAAACAAAAAAAAAAACTCTAAGCTTGTAGTAGAAGTAGTGACCATGTCAATCTCCAAAATAGCAAAAAGAAGATCAACAAAGGGTAACAATAATACCAATTACTGCTTAAACAGAGCAAATTCATCTGATCAAAGTCTAAATTTTGACTTTTTAAAAAAGTGACTGACCAACCATTTTGCTTGCAAGGCCTAATGAAAATTGGTTCGGATCAAACGCTCCCTCCTCCTAACCCATGCTATTGTTTTGGCTTGTAAGTACATATAAACCTGTATACGTTTATTTAAGGGGGTTAATTTTCGGATAATATCGGTAAAGATTTGAAGAAGGTTTCCACAAATTCTTCCAAAAATTTATCTTAATCGCTACTAATTAAAAAAATATATAATCATAGTGGTTGTCTTTCGGAGGAATGCTCTCTTTCTAACTTATCTACTTTGTTGACGTTTTTGGGTAACGTTTAGACAGGCGCGTATATAGGAAATAATTTCGGGGGGGGGGAGGCTGGGACCATTTCTGGGGTATGGAATACTAACAATTTAGAATTTGGAATAGTTTTAGGCAACTAAAACGCTATTACACCAAAAATAAAATATCTTTAAGGAACTAAGCGATCTTATTTAATTTATTTTTAAGGGTTTTATGACACATTTTTGCCATCAAATAAAATTTCGAGGGGTAGGGGCTGCAGCCCCCTCAGACCCCCCCCCCTCCTTATATACGCCCATGCGTGTAGATAAGACCCACGGAGATTTTAAGACATTTGTAACATTCTTTCATGAATACACCTTCATAGATACATACCCTTGGGTATTCCGGAATAAAATGTGGTGTTTAAAATTAGTGTTTTACATTGGCCCTAAAATCTTTTTAGTTCAATGATATATTAATAAATAGCTTCAAGTTTTTCTGAATTAAATTCTTTAAGAAATATAGATGCTAAATAAAACCTTATTGACCTTAAAACATCTAAATGATAAAAATAACGTAAAAAGTTATTTATTTTTACTATTATTCACTTTTTATACAAATAGATTTTCATAGTTCTTTGGGAATATAAATAAATAGCTGTTTATTTCCTTCATTTGTGACAGTAAAAAATGATCTTTATCCTGAACTCATAATTTCTTAGCAAAATTATTGCAAGTATAAAAACATGTTTCCATTCAAAGTTTTTTAAGAACATTGGGAATCTTTAGTGCCCACGGACGAATGAAGTGAATACCGTTAAATTATAAATTCTAAATGGCCTGAACTTTACGATCTGTCCTAGATTAAGTAAGTAGCAGATCGTAATATTCAGGAAAATAAAAGTCAGATAAAATAAAACATAAAAATAAAAATAATGCTGAGCCTTTGGAAAGGGTTCGTGCGTGCCATAGCGGATATTCCACTCCCACAGTATTGACGTCGGTTTTCTGGCACTCAACCAATCGGACAGTTTGAACAATTCTCACATTCATGGTGTTATTTATAATATTATGCTAATTCCCATAATTAATTTGTTCTATCTAAGCGTTTTTTGTGGTCCAGAATATTATTAGTAATAATTAAAGCGGCCAAAGGTCGATAAATGGAAACTAATCTACAAGCTTTACTACTATATTCTTCAACAAATTTTTATGGTTCCGCTAGTTTTAGCGCATTTCCTCCCTCCCTCCATAGGGAGGAAACCCTTTTATGAGGTTTATCGTACGACGCAATCAGGAAGTACCGACTAGATAATTACACGTTACAGAATACATAAATCACGAAAATACCGATGGAACCAATTTGTATGTGCATATATATATATATATATATATATATATATATATATATATATATATATATATATATATATATATATATATACATTTTCTGATAGGGGAGAACAATAGTAATTTCTTACCGTTATTGCCCTATGCTCGCACTGGACTGATTCTCTTTTGTACGAGACCAGCCATGGCTGGTGATTGTTCCTTTTAGATTTAAAAAAAAAAAAACTTTTAATTCATTCTTTGTTTGTTTTCGACTAAGTTATTAGATCACGACTACTATGTATTGGTACTTTAAATATTATTTATTCCATTAAATATTTTAAGAACTCAAAATTTGATTGTTTTAAAAAAATTTTTTTTAGAAAATTTTGTCTGTGAAGAGAAGCCAAGTTGCCAGAAACTAGTCGACATAAATAAAATGGTTTAAATGTAGTTTTGTGACTTATAAGGCCTTTATTAAAAGAAGAGGATATGTATATATATATATATATATATATATATATATATATATATATATATGTGTAAAGAGAAATGATCCGATTTTAATGAAAATTGCTACAAAAATACTTTGTGTGATTTCAAAGGTTGAGTTATTTAACCAGCAGAATCCACCTACAGGAACACGGTTTTTGGACGAAATTCGTGCGAAAAAATCATATCGCTTACGATTTTGCGTTAGGGATACAAATAAAGGCAATATCTGTAACCTTTTTCGAGAAAACTGAATACAACTGGTTTTCGTAATTCATTTTCAGTAAAAAACAGACTTAAAACCTATGTATTCATTCGAAACATCTTCTAGATGTCTGGTATTCATACAAACTACGATATTTAGATTAGAGATAGTAGGGTGCAGGTACCCATTAATAAGCTAATTAATGCCTGGATGGGGCTAGGGACGGTTTGGGATCCTGAATCCAACTCTCGAGCGTTGGCACTAGAAGATAAAATCTTTATTGAGCGCCTTAGTTTAGAACTCAGGTCCATCAGAGTATTAGTCTAGTGCTCTATCACTGAGCTAACTTTGCCCCCAAGCTTATATATACATATATATAAACTTTTTTTTCTCTCCAGACATCATTGGTTTTAGACCGGTTGCACTAGAGTGAAGGTAGAGATTGGAAACCCCCAAGGGACGCACACCTATCTGATTTCTTTTACTTGGGGCAGATTTAGTAGATAGCATTGGTCCTTTCCTTTCTAAGTAGCTACCTATTAGGTTTAGGGTGTGTCCAGAGAAGGGATATAGATATCGCTGGACTTTCCAGCTAATGGTAAAAAATCATCTTCCATAAAAGTTGTTCCCGCTTGCACAAATTGCCTTAGAGGGTTTGCGTGTAGCTTTGAGCTTGTCGAGGAGTTTGCATACAGTTACGTTAATGAATCATCTTTATTCATCATCCTTCGGAAACCGTGTGATTAGTTATTGTAATTCAGGGAAAAAGAATCTGCTGGAGCGAATCCGATGATTGCTAACCAGAAAGCTGCTATTAAAGTAAAACACTGTCTGCCGTATTAAAATCACAACTACCAGTGAGTTTTGTTTTTGCTGGGAGCCATTCTGAAGTGTGGATCATGCCAAAAACATATTATTATATTTCTGTACCATATTATAAGTTTTTCTGAGTAGCTAGAGTCAGATTATAGAATATAATGAAATATATTTCATAATAGCTTTACGAGTAGGTGTTTCAATTTATGACTGGAAGGACACTGTCACCTACTCTCAATTTATTTATTGCGAATTCCTTAGAAAAACACTTTCCTATAGCTGCTCAACTATTTAAATTCACAACATATTTGCTTAACTGACTTTAGAACGTAATAAATCAACACAGTAATAATATCATGGTTAATTTAAATACATGTCAACGATGTTAGATTATAGTTTTTGGTTGATCTTTAAGCTAAAGATTTATCCTTTGGCGATACATTTTTTATGATATTTCTTCAGAAATTGGCATTCATTTTCAGTTTTTTTTTTTTAAATGTATTTGTTTAGGGCTTGAGCGGTTGTCATTCACACCTTCTCCACCTAGGTTTCTTTTTATACATTTTTTTATAGTTTTCACCTTTAATCAATTTAATTTACAGACTATGTCAACCGGAAACGAAATATTAATTATTTTTAAAAGTTAAGTGCTTTTTGTCACCAGCAGGACAATTAAAAGAAATATTTGACCCGTTCATATATTTGACATTTCCGAAATTCCCTTGACTTCAAGACAACTCCCACGAGATGGTTATTTTTTTCTCGTTCTTCTTGTTTTCTTTTCTTTTTCTTTGTTTTCCTTTTTAGCTTTTATTTTTAATTTTTAGTTTCTTCGTATAAAGAGAAAAAATCAGCTGATTAACAATGGAAACAAAACATTAAATAATATTGCTCAAAATACATATTTGTGTTATCGATCCTTATTAGTGAATAATGTTTAGGAAAGAATAGTTTACAATAATACTTCACAAATCATATTGTTATTGATATCATTTCATCTAGTCCCTAATCAATTCAGCGAAAACTTAAGAATGTTTTATGCTATTTTAAATGGAGATGAATAAATGCATAAGGTGTAGTTAGCTTCTATCCTCTGTTCAGAATATTATGTTTCCAGGAATGTACCATACAAGGACAATTACCGATGAAAACTAATTTCAGTCGGTCTAAAGTCACGAGTAAGCAGCCCAAATCATTTTTAAATGGTTTGTTGATGACGTCAACATTAGAAATATGTGGTGTACTGTGGACAACCTCCTCCCCTCCCCCACCTAGAAAGCTGTCCCGAGGCCACGACTGCTAGAGGACAAATAGGTCACCAGGTGGCGGCCACCCAAGAGGTTCATCTTCCTTGCAACGATCATTTGATCACGCGTTGGGGAATCGTTTCATATGAACGATTTCATTAACTTGGCGCAGTAGCACAGAAGTAGTTTGCATGAAAATATGCCTTTATGGTTTATTGGCATTTAACTTCAAATTTACGTGCTTACCTACCATGATAAGTAAAGAAAACGTCTTGAGAATAGCTCGAGATTTAGCAAATTTGTATACATGCCTATCTCTTTAATACGGCGAGAATTTCCTATTTTTCTGAATAATTATATTGATAAAGACGCTTTAAAATCTAGAAGTATTCTATAGCTTTATAATATTCTTTTAAAATCTTTAACTATGGGATTATAAACTCGTTAAATATAAAATCGAGAATTTTACCGTAGAAGAATTTTAAACGTCTAAGCAAGCTTGCATTTAATGGCGTAAAGGTTAAAATGTAGTGACTTGCGAATTATATTCTTTTAGAAATATTGTTATTTTTTTTTTAATTTCTCGCTGTAGTGGATGATAATGGTGGTTAATATGATTTGACTTCGTATTCTATATAAAATCCTTCGATGAAGTTCTTGTGCATTCCTTTTTACAGAAGTAATAATACAAATATGATGTCTTAAATAGTTTTTAACGTCCTGTAAGCTGCCAAAATCATACACAATCACACAGATGCCTTGTTCACTTACTTAGTCTGTTTTTAGTTTCTTAACAAATACTCGAAATAAATAAAATCTTTAGAAAAGACTAGTAGCTATATTTAAATCTAATGCTGGGTTCAATTTAAACTAGTGTTGGTGGCTTTTCCACCTAAACAACAGCCTCTGAGTTGGCGTTTTTATTATTATCTCCCAAGCTTAAGATTAGGCGTGGTATTACACCATTCCTTACAAATCCTTTACTTTTCGCGACGACCTCAATGAACCACGCAAATCGTAAGCCAAATACGATTCCCCAAGCACTCTCTTTCCTTCCCTCGTGTATCCAGTTTTTATTTTAGCTCTTCCAACTAGATCAGAATAGGAGATAATTTATTAAAGATGTTTTCTGCGAATATAAAATAATTAAGCAGACTGCATTCCACTCTAGAAAGAATCAGACCATGGATCCTAGGTTGAATGATGAGCGTGAAATTGCTCTGAGGTCTAGCGGCCTTGGGACAGGACCCATTTTATTACAGAACTCAAGGCCAGTAGGATAATGGGCCGTCCGTGCTGGAATTATGATTTTCCTACATCTGGACGCAGGTACTCATGGAGTCCTGGAGCACAGGAAATTTATATGGCCCGATTTTTCCTAACCAAAAGAAGCTTCTATGGGAATTCTTCATATTATCTTGTTCCATATAATAGTTCTGGTGTTATTTGGGAATATTACAATCTCATATTTTGTCTTCAATGAGACTAAAACAATCCTTTCGAAACTTCAAAAGTCATTTGTCCTTCTGAGGTTGTCCTATCGAAACATTTACGCTATAATATTTTTAGAAGAAGATTGATAGGCATTCTTATGTTTAATTACGATTTCTCAACTATTTACGAAATACACCGGAAAATATTGTCTGTGTCAGAGTTGGGCATTATTCAATACATTTTTTTTTTTCAATAATCAATTTTTATTGAATTAGAATTCATCCACTGATTTTTTTTTTTTTTAAGAATAAGAGAGTTGGCTCATTGTTCAATAAATTTTTATTGAATAAGAATTTATTCATTCTTCCTGAATAACACAGGTCTACAACCAAAAATTTGATTTGATGATTTTGGCTAATCTCTGTGTTTCTCGGTGTGCTGAGGCCGAGAATGAAGTCCGTTTTTCTCTATCACGTACAGATTTTTTTCAAATCCATAGAACATAATATACCTGCTATACACATAAATTTGGTAAGAAGTAGTTTTTTTTTTCCAAACGATTTCTCTTTTTATAAACAGACATCTTTCACTAGGTGGTGTAGGCAATGACTCCCTCAGTAGATGTTGTAGGCCTGAGGGTGTCTAGGCACGACCTGTTCAGACAGGAACGTACTTGTTTGGTCTCAGATGTCACCGTCTGAAGCTAAACGAGATTGAACCTGTTGTATCAGGAACTTGGAGCTAAATTTCTGTTCATTCTCTCAGTTCAGTAGTATCAACTGAAGTGAACACATTCACTGAGGTCTCTTAGTTGTGTCAAAGTGATTAAGAACGTATTTTAAGGTTTGAAAGTGCATTTAGACAAAATGTCTCATCGTCGTTGTGTTACCAGTCCAGACTACTTCTGTTTTATCTGTGGTGAGTACACAGTTAAGAAATACCAACGAAATATAACAGGTTTTGTCAAAAATGTATATTATGCATATTTTGGCTTGAGAATAGGAGATCAAGATAAAGTGTGGGCTCCTCACAAAGTATGCCATAGCTGCGTAGAAAAACTTCGCTTATGGTACAAAGGAGAGTTAAAATCTTTCGGATTTGCTATCCCAATGATGTGGAGGGAGCAAAAAAAACACGTTAATGACTGTTACTTTTGTAATTGTCATGTTCAAGGCTATAATTCCAAAAATCATAAGCTCATTAACTACCCTAATGTGGAATCTGCTAGTCGTCCGGTACCACACGGTCCTGGATTGACAGTTCCTCAGCCCCCTCGTGACTTGGGCAGTATAGATAGGGAAGCTAATAGAGAAGACTGTATGTCGGAGAGCGATGAAGTAAACAGTGAGTTCAAAGCAAGCAGTTCAGAAGATGAACCTCAGCTTAATTCTCAACAGGAGTTGAACGACTTAGTGAGAGATCTTGGACTTCCAAAAGATGCAGCTCAGTTACTTGGCTCCCGTCTTAAAAAGTCCGACTCGCAGGAACTGCGTCATCTTAGCGCGGTTCCAGTTCTTTTTTTTTTTTTTTTTTTTTTTTTTTTACGGCACATCTACATCTAGGTCATTAGCGCCGACATCCAGGGTGTAGCGAGGAATTTCACCAGCGAGCCGTGGGATGATAAAATTCCTGCCGGAGGTTGGGAATCGAACCCACCATCTCCCGCTTATGAATCCAAGGCGCTAGCCATTAGACCACGGGAGACCCCGGTTCCTGTTCATATCCCTATTCCCATTTGAAAAGCATAGAATAGAAACAGATAATATTTTCCTCGGCCTTTGTTCAAAGGGTTTTATGGCTATACCTGGGGTCAGGTCCGCAAGACCCTAGAATCCTCTTCTACCGATACTTCATTTCATACGTTTCAATGAATTGGAAAATATCAAATATTTTCACACATTCCTCTGTTCTTTTACTATAGTAATAATTCTACAGATAAAATCAATTAAAAAATAAAATAAAAAACCAACAGCATAAAGGCAATTGAAAATATTCAAAAGACGTCAACGAATCTTTTTCTCTTGGCAAGCTATATTTCTAACAATGAATTGTTTTTCTTATTTTGCCTAATCTGTTTTATTGTAAAATACATTATCCAACTATAAGCAATTAAAAAATAACAAGGAATAAAAACAGACAAAAAGTCCGACTTGCAGGAACTGCATCATCTTAGCGCGGTTCCGTTCTTATCTCTAGACTCATTTAAAATGATTAAAATAGAAGATGTTATTATTTTGGGTCCACATGTCTAGAAAGCATGAAGATTAGATAGTTAGCCGTCGAGGTGATAAGTAAAGATGGAATGGTTGGGATTCGGCTAAATAAACCTCAATACGATTTTTGTTAAAAAATCTATATTTAGGACGTTTTGGCTAGTCAGTGGTAACCTTCGTCAGCAATGAAAGTGCCGGGAGGTAGAGGAGGACCAAAGTTGACAGTTCCATCTTTACTCTCAAGAAAGGTGATATTTACGATCTTACCTGGGTGGGTCCCCGCCCTAGGAAGGACCCCGCTAGGCATTTGAAAAGCTATATTATCTTGGAAATCCATATCTCTAAGATTAAATTGTTTTTCTTAGTTTTCTTAACCTGATTTGTTATCAAATGCATTATCCAACTATAAGCAGTTAAAAAATAACAAGGAATAAAAACAGACAAAAAGAACAGTTCGAATAAGGGAAATCAATTACTTTAAAGTTTTAAGCACTTATTTCTCTGATTGACATCGTCTAATCAAAACTTTCAGCAGAACCTTTTTTGTAGAGCATTTAGTAAGCTTTTTAATGGTATTCTTCCGTTTCCCAAGATACTCGCCCTGTTTCGAGATATTAAGGAAAGTATACAAAGTTACCAAAACTTTTTAAGTCTGTTAATAAAATATTTTATTCTAACCCTTCCTTTACTCTAAACGTAACAAAAATGTCAACATATTAGTGTTGATGAAACTCCAACATGCAGAAAATGTTTCAACTGTATCCCATAATTCTAAGTACCAAAATCAAAGACAAAGAACCCTCCCAAGGAAGGACGCTAGGCAGTTGAAAAGCTATATATCTTGGAAATCCATATCTCTAACATTAAATTGTTTTTCTTAGTTTTCTTAACCTGTTTTATTTTCAAATACATTATCCAACAATAAGCAATTAAAAAATAACAAGGAATAAAAAACAGACAAAAAGAACAGTTCGAATGAGCGAAATCAATTACTTTAAAGTTTTAAGCTCTTATTTCTCCGATTGACATCGCCTAATCAAAACTTTCATTAGAAGCTTTTTCTTAGAGCATTTAATAAGCTTTCTAATGGTATTCTTCCGTTTACCAAGATTCTCAACCTTTTTCGAGATATTAAGGAAAGTAAACAAAGTTACTAAAACTTTTTATGTCTGTTAATAAAATATTTTATTCTAACCCTTCCTTAACTCCAAACGTAACCAAAATTTCAACATATTAGTTTTGATGAAAGTAGAACATGCAGAAAATGTTTCAACTGAATCCCATGATTCTAAGTACCCAAACCAAAAACGGTATTCAAAAAATATTTTTCCAATTTTCTCGAAAACGGTTAAAGCTATCGCCTTGAAAATGGTTTCATTCGTTTTCCTAGCCCAGGAATCATATAAAACGAGTACTTAGAAGCTTATGAACTCAAAAACGTAAGCGTTACGATTTTCTTTGCGCGAATTTCGCCCCAAACGCCATCTTCCAGTAGGCGGATTTTGCTGGTTAACGAACTTGACCTTTCAAATTGGACGAAGGATTTTTGTACCAAATTTCATCAAAATCGGACCATTCGTCTTCTAGCTAGAGAGCGAACAGACAAATATATATATATATATATATATATATATATATATATATATATATATATATATATATTCAGAACACCTGTTTTGAACTTGGTTGGAGAAAAACTCTAAATATTTTCTCTGTATAATAATTCTATAACAGGCGAGATTTGAAGCTAATAACTACACATTTAGAAGGTGAACCAAAGCCCTAGACATGGAAGAATTGAGACTCAAAAATTTTGGCAGTAGATCATCGAGTGAAGACATTAGCCGGTTTTTAATCATTGAAATAACCAATCAAATGAACAATTTTAACAGAGTAAGTCCATTTCTGATTCAAAAGTGGCTAAAGTCGTTCAACACAAACATAAAACCAAAAATAACAAAAGGGAAACTGTTTGCTGAATGTCCAGATGTTGAAACTGCAAAGAAAATTATAGAATCAAAAATTTGTTTTGACATGCCTATAACAGTAAAACAAGAGGAAACTTTACACTATTCTTGGGGTACATTTGTCTGCGCTGCTCTTGAGGAAATGAGTAACCAAGAAATCAGTGATCATCTGAAGCCTGAAGGAGTTGTTTTTGTGCGACGAATTCCAATGAACAAAAATTCAAAGAATTCAATATTTATAGCAAAATTTAAATTCGAGTTCCTTCCTGAGAGACTGAAAATTGGTTTCCTCATTGTTCCTCTACGCCCCTACATACCTCGTCCAACAGTGTGCTATCGCTGCCAAGGCTACAACCACTTAGCAACGTCTTGTGAAAAGAAGGAAAAATGTGGTATATGTGCTCTGGATAAGCACGAGGGGGCCTGTGAAGGAGTAAAATGTGCAACATGTGGAGGCCCACACAAGACACGTAGCTTGAAGTGCCAAAAGTATGAAGAAGAGGCGAAGATCAGAAGACTAATGGTACTCCAGAAAATCCCCTATTGGGAAGCTAAAAGGAGGATACTCAAGTCAAAAAATGAAAAAACGTTCGTAAATGCAGTATCTACAGAGGTTTCTCCAAATCAAGAGTTGCTAACGAGTATCAGAGAGATCATCATTCGAATAGGAAAATTGGAAACCCTTCAGAAGAGTTCGTGTAACCAGCATGGATCATTGGGCCCCAGTGAACGAAACTGTGTCGAGCAAGGCACACAAACCGCAATGGATGACACTGTCAACACTCCAAGGAAGCTGGAGGCAGAAGACGTTCCTTCTTCAGGTAAGCCTCCCAAGAAACCAGGAAAAGCACCCAAACGCCAAACACTCGGCAGTCCGGGTACCATAAGTCCATCCAATCCCCTAGATAATGATATTCTGTCTGCCTTACTCGCTGGACGCAAAAAAGGTCGGGAAAGAAAAAGTGATATTTCTATAAAAAAATAAATGGCCTTTTATCTTTTAAAAAATTTCGATTTCATTAAATATTACTCCAAATTATCTGTATCTAAGAGAACTATCCCAACCAAAACATTTTCGTATGATTTTAGAATTTTAAAATATAAATCAATTATATATATAGTAAATATTCTTCAGGCTATAATCCCTAGGTTCTCTTGTCTTAACCTTACTATAAATGAACCTTATATCATGGAATATTAATGGGTTTCATCAACACTTAACTGATCTGAAGCACATGATTCAGGAGAAGGCCCCACTCATTATATCACTTCAAGAAACACACTCATCTCCCAATTCAAAATTTTATCTTCGAGGCTTCACTACATACAAAAGAGATTATACTCTTGGCGGTAAAGCTTCTGGAGGTGTGTCTATATCAGTTAAGGAATCTGTTTACAGTGAATCAATCAACCTACGAACAACACTCCAAGCAGTCGCTGCATCAGTACACATCCCTTATAGAATCACCATTTGCAGCCTTTACATTCCACCAAATGAATCAATTAATATTCATCTTCTTGATGAATTATTCACTCAGCTACCACCTCCTATAGTAGTAACGGGTGATGTAAACGCTGAGCACATAAACTGGGGGTCATCCAGGATCAACAGCAGAGGTAGAAGAGTGTCTGAATGCTTAGAAAAGTGGGATTTTATAGCATTCAACTGTTCTAGCCCCACTCACCTTTGCCCTCGCCATGGTACTTTTAGTAACATCGACATTGCTGCCAGCACGCCTGATGTCTTCACTCGCTTCACTGTAGATGTCTGTAAAGACAACTATAATAGCGATCACTTCCCAGTTGTATTATATAGCCAAAGTCAGCATGAAATTTTTCAAAAACCACCAAAATATAATTTCAACAAGGCGAACTGGCCAAAATTTCAAAACCTTATAAATAATAAAATTGCTAACATTTCAACAATCGAAGACTTTAATGAACTAATCAAAGAGGCTTCTGAGATGTCTATTCCTAAAACCAGTACAAACACCAAAAGAGCACCTGTACCCTGGTGGAACCAAGACTGCAGTCAGGCTGTGAGAGAACGTCGAAAAGCTCTCAGAAAATTCTCACATTTCCCATCAACTGAAAACCTTATCCAATATAAAAAGGCGAAATCAATCTCCCGAAGGATCATGAAAGAAAATAAAAAACGTTGTTGGATAGATTTTTTAAATTCCCTGAACAGACATACACCACCTGAACTAATATGGCAAACAATAGGTAAAATACAACACAAAAAATACAGACAGCCCATAGCAGGAATTCAATCAGACAATACAATTTTCACTGACAAGACAGACATAGTTAACATTTTAGGACGCCACTTCTCTGAAATATCCAGTGACTCCAATTATACTAGAGATTTTCTACTGCACAGAAATAATACTGAAACTCCATTAATAACAATAAACATCAAACAACAACATCCACTAAACGAAGACTTCACCATTGACGAACTACAAAACGCACTGAAATGTACAAAAAATACCTCTCCTGGACAAGACGGAATATATTACACGATGCTTAAAAATCTACCCAATTCTGGAATGCTTCATTTATTGAAAATTCTAAACAATGTGTATGACAAGGGTATTTTTCCCGATTGTTGGAGAGAGTCAATAGTGATTCCAGTGTTGAAACCCCATAAAGACAAGACCGAACCAGGGAGCTACAGACCCATCGCCTTGACCAGTTGTGTTAGTAAAATATTCGAGCGAATGTTAAACAAACGTCTAGTTTGGTTTCTTGAAAGAAATAATTTACTATCCGGTTTTCAATGTGGCTTCAAAAAAAATCATTCTACAATGGACCACATCTTAAGGCTGGAGAGTGAAATATTAAATGCATTTATAAATAGAGAATGTGTACTAGCCGTTTCGTTTGACATTCAGAAAGCGTTCGACTGTGTTTGGCGATGGTCTATAATCTCTGAAATGGTAAAATGGGGGATGCAAGGGAAAATTCTTAACGTTGTGTCAGAATTTCTTTCTGAAAGGCGGTTTCGTCTTCGACAAGGTGATATATTCTCTGACACCTTCACACAAAAAAATGGGGTTCCTCAGGGATGTGTGCTGAGCACGACACTTTTTAAAATAGGTATTGATTCTATCAGGGATCATATACTTCCAGAAGTATCCTACTGCTTGTATGTCGACGACCTCCTTATTTTTAAAAAATCAAAGACTCTTAGGGAGGCAGAATTATTCATACAAAATTCTATTAACCGTCTAGAACATTGGAGTGACAAACATGGTCTTATCCTATCAAGAGAAAAATCCCAATGTATCCTGTTCACAAAGAAAAACCTTCAACCTGTTCCACAAGTTACACTCAATTCACAGCTAATACCACACACCACTACACTGAAATTTCTTGGTCTGACGTTCGATAAACGATTGACGTGGATCCCACATTTAAAAAATATTGTGATCAAATGTAAAAACTCTTTAAATGTGTTAAAAGTCATCAGTTGCACAAAATGGGGAGCAGGCAGGAAAACAATGCTCCAATTTTATCGAACATTTACAAGATCCATTATAGATTATGGATGTGTTGCCTACGCATCAGCCAGACCAAGCACACTGAACATGTTAAACACTATCCACAACACTGGCCTTCGCCTGTCTCTTGGAGCTTTCAGGAGTAGCCCTGTGGTAAGCCTGTATGCTGAGTCCGGCGAACCTCCTCTCGAGTACCGCCGTAAAATTCTCCTTATAACTCAAATGCATAAATCCAGAGCCATGTGTGACTCCGAATGCCTTCATATGAGTATCGATAATCCTTATAACGACTTGTACAGAACCAAACCCCGAGCCCAGAGACCTTTCAGTGTAAGATATAGAGAACTGGATAATATTTCACAATTCGACGAAACGGAGATACTGACATTTGGCACTGCCCCTTTCCCTCCTTGGTTATTAAGCAGTTATAATGTTGACATTACCCTTTCAAAATTTAATAAATTAAGCCCAACATCAAAATTAATTTATAAGGAAATGTTTAAGACTCTCACTGTCCAAAACAGCCAGAAACTCTCCATCTTCACTGATGGGTCAAAGTCCAATAAAGGTGTGGGAGCAGCAGCTGTTATAGATCACATAATAACTAAAAGACTAAATGATTTCTGCAGTACATTTACAGCTGAGCTCTACGGCATACTTATTGGCTTGGAGAACATACCAACTTCAGACAGACGAGACGTTGGTATTTACACTGACTCACTGAGTTCACTTCAAGCACTACAGGACAAATACACATATCATCCATTACTCTCAAAAATACTTAAGACAATACACTCTCTACACAAACATGTAACATTGTACTGGCTACCTGGTCATGAAGGACTAGGGAAAAATCCGATTGCAGACACCCACGCAAAACTAGCTGCAGAACAAACAGACATGGATAACGGACCAATTCCACATGAAGACATAAACAGATCTGTGAAGACATTTATTTTGGAAAACTGGGAACACTCTTGGACGATACTTACGGACAACAAATTACGGACGATAAAACATACGGTCAAAGACTGGCCATCCAGTTATCGGGCCAATAGAAGGGAGGAGGTTGTATTGGCTCGACTTAGGATTGGCCATACAAGACTTACTCACGAGTACCTCATGACAAGACAAGAGAGACCATTATGTGAAATTTGTAATACTGAACTGACAATAAAACATATTCTAACAGACTGCATTAGACGACAAGACTCAACTATTCCATTCAACATGTGTGAACTTCTCGCTGAAGGTAGCCAGTACATAGACAGTATCTTGACATATCTACAAACTAAAGGATTATACGATCTCATATGAAGGCCCCGAAGACAGGTTACTGAACTACATTTTTATTCCATGAATAAGTTATTATTCATTATAGTTGAAAATTGAAATTTATTTTAATCATTTTATTTTTACCCTTATTTTACTTTTACTTTTACTTTTACTTTTACTCTTATTTTAATTGTAAAATAATACAATTTTCACGTTCTCCCTGGTTTCTTGGAAGACTTACCTTAGTGTGCTTATTGTCCATGAAATGAAGCACTACATAAATAAATAAATAATATATATATATATGTATATATATATATATATATATATATATATATATATATAAATATATACATATATATATATATATATATAAAAATTTGAACCACCGTTATTTTCGGTCTCTAGGGGTTCTGAAACGCGAAATTTTCTAGTCGGCACTTCCGGATTGTTTCATTGTATCAACCCTATAAGCGGTGTTCCTCCCTATGGGGGAGGGAGGAACCGCGCTAAAACTAAAATTTATTACAGCCAGGTCTTTTTCATGGTATCGACACCGTGAAGCAGTTTTTGTTCCTTACTTTGCTCTGGATGAGAATCTTATTTATTGCAAAGACATTCTTGGTCTGATGGGTCAATTTGGTATACAATATGACCCGATTCATTGGCGTCTATTCATAGACTCATCAAAGCGAAGTCTAAAGGCTGTTTTGTTGCACAATGGCAATACTTATGCTTCAGTTCCAGTTGGCCATTCGGTACATTTAAAAGAAAAATACGAAAATTTGTCGTTAGTTCTCGAACGAATTCATTATAATGAGCATAACTGGTTGATATGTGGAGACTTGAAAGTACTTACTATGCTCTTAGGTCAGCAATCAGGGTACACCAAGTTCCCTTGTTTTTTATGTTTATGGGATAGCCGAGACAGAAATTCCCATTGGAACAACAAAGACTGGCCATCACGAGGAGCTCTGTCGCCAGGCCAAAAAAATGTAATTAGGAGAAGTTTGGTTCCTTCTGACAAAATCCTGCTACCTCCTCTACACATAAAGCTAGGGCTGATAAAACAATTCGTAAAGTCTCTCAATAAAGAAGGTGAATGTTTTAAGTACTTATGCTCCAAGTTCCCACGATTAAGTGATGGAAAGCTAAAAGAGGGGATCTTTGTAGGCCCAGATATTCGGAAACTTTTCACAGATCCACATTTCACTCAGACCATGAATGAGAAGGAGAAGGAAGCTTGGAATTCTTTTAAAGATGTTGTTGAGAAGTTCCTTGGTAACGTGAAGGATCCCAACTACAGAAGTATCGTGGAACGCATGTTGAAGGCATTTCAATTACAAGGTTGCAACATGAGTTTGAAGGTTCACTTCTTACATTCGCATGTGGACTATTTTCCGGAAAACTTAGGGGAAGTAAGTGAAGAACAAGGGGAAAGGTTCCATCAGGACATCCAGGAAATGGAACGTAGGTATCAGGGCAAATGGAACGTAAACATGATAGCTGACTATTGTTGGATGCTGCAGCGTGAATCATCTGAAGAGTCCTACAGCCGGAAACGAACACGGAGAAATTTTCAAGAGAAAAAAATACGTTATCATAAAAATAATAACTAAATATGCCACTATTAATTCTGAAGCTGTTATTTCTACACATTTATGTATTTTGTACAGTAAACAACATTGAAATAACTAAAAGATCATGGAAATAAATGAAAACTCTTATTCGCCAATTCTGTTTTCTTTTAATGGTAGTACCTCTGCCCTTACTTGAGATTAAACAATTTCCTTACGTGATATAGAGGGACTGACCTCATGTTCGGCTTCAGCACGCCAAGGAGCATAGAGATTGACCAAAATCATCAAATCAAATTTCAGAAAGATTATTTTTGTAGACCTGTGTAATCTATTATTTTTCATTCCACTTCCAGTCCACTATTGGTCCTCTTCCTACCTTATTTTAGCCCACTTCGACCACTTCCGGTCATAGCTGGCCATTTCCAGTCCGCTTCAGACCGCTTATGGCCTACATTGGCCCATTGCCAATCCACTCAGGTGAGTCCCGAGTACTACTGGTTCACTTCCGGCTTACTTCCGATCTCCCTTAATTACTTTTGGGTCACTATACTCATCACTGGGTCACTTCCTGGTGGATCTGTGCCGTTTGGTACTTCCAGGTTACTTCCGGCTTACTCCCGGTCTCACTTCTGGGTCACTACATCCATCCCTTGACCACTTCCGGTTCGATCTAAGACACTTCCGGTTCGATCTAAGTCACTTCCGGTTCACAAATGGACTCTGCAATTAATTTTTTACCAATTCTGTTTTTATTCTATTTCAATTTTCATTCAAATACATTATTTTTATTCAATAATGAATTAAACTAGAAAGTTCTGTTAGTCATTGAATTGCCAGAATAATGAAAGAAATATTATTCATTAGTCAGAATGAAATAACAGTTTTATTCATTATTGATTATTCTGAATGATTTTTGCCCTACACGGGTATGTTGCAAGAGTTACTTTACTAGAAACGTGTCTAAAATGTTTTTCTGCTTCTTTGGGATGCCAAAAATGGGGGGAAAATGTGAACTCAAATCTTCGTTTTGGAGTCTCCGAAACATAAATTATATTATATTGATATAAATTATATTATATTATATAAATTATATTGATTCTTCCTAACATAGACACTTTTTCCATCATTAATAACTTCAACAAGAAATTTTATCTCTGAGATGGGAGTCTTATCCGCCTCTGATTGTTGCGGCAAATCAAAAAGTATGTAGAAGTATCCCAATTGAAGAAACGTGAAGTCGTTACTAACACTACGGCCGTTCTGATCTAGGACACTACTTTCATAAATTTAAAACTACTTCCATATAGTTCTTGTCTTTTTTTTTTTTTTTTTTTTTTTCTTTTTTTTTGCTTCAAGAGTAGAGAATCGTTCTTCGAAATAGTCTCTTCGGCATTAATATTCAGGAAACGTGGCTTCCAAGATAAATATTCATTTTTCATGTAGTTGTAACACCAAAGCAGGTTTTTCGATTTATACATTTTTTAATGAACACGTGTTGAATTCCCATTACAATGAGAATTAGAAGTTTTAAAAAGTTTTGATTCAGTCATCTCAAAAACACACGCATAATTTTTTTCGAATTTTGTTTTTCCACTATTGGACCCTCACATGGCCTCAAGGAAAAGGCGTAGGGTCAAACAAACGACGGATTCGGACTCGAGGACCTCAAAAACATACGCATGAAGTTCTTCAGATATTTCCTACTTTTTTCTCTATTTGACCTTCAAATGATCATGAATCTGATCTGATGAAGGTTAACCAACCCGCTCATCGTAATCGCGACACTAAAAAGTATAGGGTCCATACCGCTCCGAGTGTTCTTTTTTTTTTTCTTTTTTTTTTAAATGTTGACCCGTGTTATTGTTATATGAGTTGTTCCGAAGATATTCTTGCAAAAATTGGCTTGCCCCTCGTAAAATCCAAGTATAGTTACGTTTTTACAGAAGCACCCTGGACTATTAGGTTTTATTATTGGTATAATATGTTATTTGGACCCTAAAAAGGGATCTAAAGGGGTGTGAAATATGAATAAATTAATTTACGGGTTAATTTTTTTTTATCCTCTGCCTGGTATATGTACAAAGTATGTTATAATAACCTTTACCTTACCATACTTTTTATTATACTTTATAAGATAAACGCAATCATTTTTATTTGAAATACGAGTCGCCTGTATAAATAAGCAGGAGGAAAAATAAATTCCATTGACGTTGCCTATTGTACTAACAAGGAAAAGGGAGTGTAGGAAGAAGCGATGGTATCTAAGGGCATTGGAACGGGACGGGCCCCAGCCGTGTTAGTGAATGGAGTTAAGTCGTGAGAACCGATAGCCAAGCTCCGTCTGGAGGTCAGCCTACGCCCAGAGCTCTCTCTAAATCTCTACCCTATCCCTATTCCTAGTCCAGGAAGGACAACCTTCTCGTTTCCCTCTTCCAGCTTCAATTGGTTGATTCCTTCTGACAAACAAAGACCCCCTCCTCCTTTTCATTTTTTCTCTCCTTTAAAGGAGAGAAAAAAATAAAATAGTAAGAATTCAAGGAATGGTTGGCATTCAGGTTAGAGAAAACGCCAGCTTTTCAGAAAAATCATTATTTTAAAGGTTTCGGCATGCTCTTTGGCAGCTTTCATACGCAATAAATACCTAGAGGATGGAGGAAAACGAAGATAACTTTTAGGTAACCATGGCTAACACTCCACATCCATGGCCACCAAAAAGTAATCGCGGTCTTTCACCCAGGCATTTATTACTGAAGAAGGCTGGCAAAGAGATGCCCAAACATTCGAAATATAATTATTACTAAGCTGACCTTCATTTCAATATTCTCACCAACTTTATTTTTCCCTGCTTGTTTGGGTGCATCTTGAGGGGAGGATATTATAAATCTGAGGAGGAGAACCTTCCACTAGTAGGGGCACGTCCAGAGTCATCGTGACAACGTGTGATCGTCATCAGAATCAAATATTGATCAGCTGACTCTTTTCCACCATATTGGATTCTTTCAGACCATGATCAGTCTGGTCGTCAGGGCACCTCAACGGCTATATCCCTCTCATAAAAAAAGTAGCTTAGTCCATCTAATGAACTAATTTTAACTTGTTGTATTTAGGCAAATCCTCTCTGCCCCAGTATATTTACCATCATGTAATATGATATCTCAAGGTTTCATCGGGCTTCTGAAAAAGGTTAAAAAAAAAAAAAAATGACAGAACTAAACTATAATAAACTCTTAGTTACATATTAAGAAATTTAAATTGCATCCTAAATGTATTTTTTATTAGCGAAATAACTATAAAAATGTCCAAAATATTAGGATATTTGGGAATTCCCTGACCGGTATAATCGGTTAAACCTTTATTTATCCCAGATTAATATGCAAATATATATATATATATATATATATATATATATATATATATATATATATATTCGTGTTGACATGTTTAGTTTCCAGGAAAGAAGGACACAAAAATAATTTTATAAGTTCAAGCTTTAGTATGGCAACCATTCAGAATGCGTTAAAGCCTCATTTAACTAAGACATATAACCAATCGAAAAAAAGAATAAAGTTTTGGACATTATGACCAAGTCTAAACGGAAGTGTATATTTTTACTTACTATTATATGTAAGTGTATCCTTACTTTTTACTATTATGATATTCAATCTAACGGTATTATTATTTTTTTTAAATATACATCAATCCATTCATAGACAAAAATAAATTTACGGCGACATGAATAACGCCGACGCCCCGACGACATTTAAAAAATAAATAAACACTTGTTATCGCTGATAAAAACAAACACTTGTCGAACATCTATTCATTCGATTTCCACTTAAATCTGTAAATCTCTATGCTAATGTCGACATAATGATTTGAAATGTTGTTTTAATGATAGCTTATGGAAGCAGCCGGATGTTTATTTATGATTGTTGATAGTGCCATTATATTTAGTGCTTATGATATTCAAAAAGCAGCTCTTAAAATGAGATTTTAGTCAAATATGTCATCGCAAAGTAATTAGTATTTTTAGTACTCGAACTTCTTTAAACTCCCCTGCGTTTCAAGTGTCAATTATGTTGATTAAAGAGTGCCAAATTTCGGTGGTCATTACATTTCGGTTTTTTGACCATTTTATAATAATAGAACTGGTCATTTTACAATTTGAGTTATTATTTTATCTATATTTGTTGTGACGGATAGTTAAAATTAAATTATTCGGGATAGTTAAGGATAGCAGTTCAACTTAACGATATCTCGCGTGAACCCTGGGCAACCATTTTTCATTGTTAGATCTATGACAAACAATCCCACAGCCTTCAGTATTTATTGTATATACACCGCGATGGCCAGCGGATGTACAGAAAACAGTCTGCCTTATCCAGTCGGCTCAGTCTACTGCAGCCATTGATAAGAGTAGGATAGAATTGAAGGGTCCATGCGGAAGACTAGAAACAGAGAAACTGGGTTGTTTCTGTTTCTCTTATTTATTGAGATACCGGATTTTAGAAGATATTGATAAATTAAAGAATAATGTTATTAATCAACAAGTCTGTCAGAGTGTTCACATATTCTGTTTCTTCAAATTTCCTTTCATGTCAACTATGGGTGTGTGTATATATATATACACACACATGGCAAAAGGACAATAATAAAAACTACACAATTAACCATGCTCCTAATCGTCAATTTCCTGTTTTAGAGTTTCACGCCATTCTGAAGCCTCCTCAGGAGCTTATTACTAAATACTAAAACTATGTCTGATTAAACCATTAAAGCGTTTTTAAATAGTCCATAGGGCTTCTCTGACATACTTGTCCACCATATTAAACCTTTTAGTATTGACTCAGCTAGGGACGGTGGAAGGTTTATCTCCATGGGCTGTAGGTTTTAATGATGTGACCAGACATAGTTTTACTTTTTGCAATAAGCTCCTGAGGAGATGCCAGAATGGCGTGAAACATGTAGAGCAGGACATTGAAGATTTAGTGCTGGATTGATCGTATATTTTTTATTATTGACCTTCCGCCACATTTAAGTAAATTTAGTAATATTAACGGTTATAATATATATATATATATATATATATATATATATATATTTATATATATATATATATATATATATATATATATATAAATCATGTGTCTGTCTGTTTGTCTGTCTGATTGTTCCTTATACAAATCCACACCAAACTTGACACACAGGTAGGTCTTGTTACGGGGAGTGTCATAGGCTAGGTCAAAAACGTCTACCAGCTGTCTGTCTCTATGTTTCTTCCTTCTAAAAATTCACACCGTTTGACCGATTTTTACGTAACTTGGTACACAGGTAGATCTTGGTACAGGGAGTGTCATAGGCTAAGTCGAAATTGTCTATCAGCTGTCTGTCTGTATATTTGTTTCTTTACAAATCCATACTGGTGTAGCATGGCACGCCGGGGAACAGCTAATAATATAATATAATAGACTCCTTATTACCAAAAAACCCTTTTATTTTTCTAATTTCCATAAAGATAAATCATTGATTGAAAGGAAAAGATAAATATGAAAGAGCCTGCATAGAGTGATGTCACCGAGAGCCTGGAGGGGGAGAGGGGAGTGTCTGACATCCTCAACACCCGGTGAGGCAGTCACTCTTGAGTACGGACATCGAGAAGGTCTCTCGTGGTTCGCTGTTATATAGCTTTACGACAGGGCAATCAGAAAAATTAATTACTATTTGCTCATTGTTTAATACCCTTTACTATTTTTTTTTTTAATTTTCTCATTTTTTTTTTTTTATTATTTATATTAACACATTGTATGGTTTGTTATTAACTGAGTGTTTTTTCCTCATATTTGTTGTTTTTTTTTTGTTCTCTTTTAACTAACACCGGGAAAGGGAGTTCGGGATTCGTCGCTAGAGTTATGGGTTAATAGAAGATGGAAGAGGGTAAGAAAAGCAGAAGCTCCCTGCGAGACAGGGTTGCATTTTATCAGGGACTATGCAGTGGTGGGTCCCCGTCCAGGGAGTCACCCCCATCAGGTAGGTCACATTTAACAATGTATCATGTATTTAACATGTAATGTAATACATAATATCAAGTACCACCTGTTCGTGTGCACAAGGTAACGACCCCGTTCTGCCTTGCAGGCGCCTGTCAGCCATACCATAACAAGACACGCCCCTCTATTGTCACTGCATTCTTCTTCCAAATTATTTATCTTGAAACAAAAAATTGAATACTCTTTCTCTAATAAACCATGGAATGTATGTTTGTTAAGGATAAGAATAACAACTTTTCACTATTGGATAATATTGTTATACAGTATTTCCTACACGCTATTAAAGCCCGTTTGACGTTTAAACAAAACACAAAATCTGTTATAAATTTGACATTTAAATAACTGCACTGCCAATGACCCAGTAGGGTAGTGGCAGAATAGTCACAAAAAAAAAAACAACTACATAAAAGCACACATTTCAATGAAAAAAAAAAATTAGGTAAATAATTTTGGTTACTAATACTTTTAATAAGAAATTTCTTGCCTTAGTCATTTCAGTAATTGTTCGTCAACGATATAAATTTTATATTTTATAATTGATATATTATTGGCAATATTTATAGCTCTAATTGAGTTATTTTTGGAGGTTCCTACATCAAAATATACATTTCTAATAACTCTTTATTTATTTGGATGCATTAGCTCCCAAGGTGATTTGCTTGTAAATAATTCCTTCATATTTTGTATCCATTAAAATTGTAAATGCGGTTGTAAAAAGTGCTTCCCCGAATTTTATTTATTACTTGAAGAAGTAAAAGTGAAGTGCTTGTTTTTATTTTTAATAGTATCCATCGAATGCACAAATTAGCGTCAGATAATGCCACTTTATTTAGAACTAAAAATATGAATATATTGCATACATTCATTACTTTGGTTAGTAACTATCATTCTTGATTATGTATAACGATTTTAAAAAATCTTTAATAAATTGTTTTATATTAAAGAGAAATAAAATTAAAATCAATTAAGTCAGAAAATTCCAACAAAGAGAAATAGTGAACTGCATAATTTTTTTAATCCCCTTATAGACTTCTCAAATTTACATTGTAACAAAAATAAACGAGCAGTAATTTTGTACTGTTAGACCGAGTTCTCATATTTCAAGTCTATTGAATTTCACTTTCGTTTCTTGGTTTTATTTTAATCCATTTATTCTTATTATAATTTAATCTTTAGGAAAAGACACAGCATTTTTTATGGAAATTATAAACAAATAAATAATACTAATTTGGTAAAAATGTAAACGTATTTCGACAGAAATGTGAAAACGGATTAAATATCATTCTAAAACATTCTTGATACTTGATTTCTCATTACCTTCATAAATATCCAAACTATAAATGAATATGAACATATGTTGCTGAAAACATCCCTATTCATTTAAATATTCAGGAAAACCTGATTTCCTTTTCCTTTTCATCAAGGTAACTAAGCTAGTTTTAAATGTTGCTATTGCAATTGAATGCAGAAGAAAAGATATGCAGCACAGGATAGGAATTCCTTATCTTGACAACTTCTATATGATATGCTACCTTTTATCAACAAAACCTCTCAAATTACAGTCATCTCCTCTATTCTTGTATAACGAGGAGATTTATTGATGCTTATCTTAAGAATCATCAAATTACAACGTGACAAAAATATAAAAGCTGAAATAAAGAATTTACATTGTTTTTAACTATATGTTCAGTTGAAATGATCTATAAGTTTAACAATCTCCAAGTAGATTGATACACAAGATTTTGGAAAATGAGAAGAGTTCATTCACTCAAATGAAACAATTAAACCATGTCGAAACATTTCGAGTTTCTTAATAAAAATAATAACCCGTTTTTAATGGATCCCACAAGCAGTTTAAAGAATGTAGTAAACAATAAGTAGAAAAGATAACATTTGAAGAAATATTAAATACAATGAGTTAGTGTTTGTTTTTGTTCTTCATGCATAATTTGAAGTATTCACACAAATAGTATTTCAACTATTCTGAATAAGACAGATTTTTAATTTTATATTATAAATTTACAGGAGAAATTAATTTTAAATGAAATAAATATTCACTGTGATTTGTCCTCTTTTCATATTGTTTTGTTGATGAAGAAATAAAACATTACATAACTGGTGGTACTTGTTATTATAGTACTAATATAATTGCACTTTCAGATATATAGGAGTTTCATTGTTTTGTTTTTGACCATTGATTTAATACAGGCATCATATCGAAAATCGAATCACTAGGTTTTTAAGGGGTCTCCCGTGGTCTAGTGGCTAGCGCCTTGGATGCATAAGCGGGAGATGGTGGGTTCGATTCCCACCTCCGGCAGGAATTTTCTCATCCCACGGCTCGGAAAGATTCCTGGCTGCACCCTGGATGTCGGCGCTAATGACCTAGATGTAGATGCGCCTTAAAAAAAAAAAAAAAAAAAAAAAAAAAATAGATTTTTATAGGCTATTTTAAGCACCTTCTTTAAGAATGTGGCAAAACTATTACTCTGCTAAGGAATGTGCTTAGTTATTTTATTTATTTTCTATAGAAGATGTCAAATTTACTACTCAGAATATTACATACTGTAATGAAAGGAACATAGTCGATAAATGCCGAGGTAAGAAGGAGACCACGATACCTTTTAAGTGACTATGGATTACTGTTGAGGTAATCATTAATCCATGGTCAACTAAAAGTTATGGAAGTATTCCTCCATCACTTAGGCATTTAGTGCTGACTAGGGCTGCCAAAGTGCATGTCGAAACGTTCGCAATATAGATTTTTCTGAAAATCTGGCGTTTTCTCTTAGCTGTCTCCCAACCAATCCTTCGCTTCTTAATACATCCAGGAAATAATCGAGACCGAATTGACATTTTGCAAATCATCAAGGGGGTAACGTTTAGATATCTCGTCCTAAAATTCGAAGTTAATAATAATGTACGTTAAAATTGAAATAAATCATCAATTATCCTTAAAAAAGATCTAGTAGATATGAGATAATCTTGAGAACTATTCATGAAGGGTTTCGACGTCCAGAGAGAACAGCTGTAATAGTTGTTACCTTGATTCCCTCTGAGGCACAAAATGCTGTCAAGGACACAGGATCCCCGGACGTGGTTCACTTCACCGCTAACAAGATTAACCGCAAAATAAAGAAATACTTTTTTGCAGGCTTGAAGATTTACTTAATCCAAATTTGTAGGAAATTCGTTAAAAGTAATTCGAGACACTACATATCAGCGCGAGAGTTATTGGAATGAAAAGACATCAATTTCAATGGCCCAAATATATCTACCATATTTTCACCAGGCAATTCGTTGGTTCTGATGGGATCTTCCTTTAGTTGATTTTATCTAAAGAACCCGTGTTATTTCTCTATTACATTTGTAGGATGCAAGAAAAATTAATGGTTTATAAAGCTAAAGAACAATAAAGTTCAAAAGTAACGATAAAAGAACTTACGAAAAAATAAATAATACATTCTATAACATTTAAACATAGAACAAACGATGAGGAACTAGTGGTGTTAATTGCCTGTCAAACGAAGGTCATTGTCAAGTTAGCCTCAGATAAGATTTGAGTAGGTAATGCAGAAGGAGGGTAATCTAATGTCAGAAAAAAAGATGAACACGATTTTTTTTTAATAAATATTATATATTTTTTGTAAAAAACCCAAAATATTTAATCTTTCATGTCCCGGAGGACGCTGCTAAAGTGTTAAAACCAAAAAGTTTAAAATTTAGGCCAAAACCAGGATAAATTTTACAAATAATTTGAAAAACAAATCACGGTTCTTTGTGAATAATATATTTCTGTTTAACAATTACCATGTTGCGTTTTTTCTCTGTACATGTCCTTAGAAATATTCCTCAGAAATTATAAGACGTTTAAGTTTAGACCACCATTCGCTAATACGTTATACGTGTCACACAGTATGTTTGAGTTTTCTTGTTTTCTAAATCGTCAGTAAGTTTTAGATCATGACGTATTACGTTGTGTGCACTTAGGTATCTCTTGTTTTGTCATTAAATGGGAGTATGGTCGAAGTGTGTCTGATTCAAAGTCTGGTATGGTCAGCTCCGTCTCTCCAAAAGCTTCGATACCTGGAGTTCCATAGCCTAATCGCTCATGGCTGAACAAAGGAAATAAATAAATATTTAAAACGAATTGAATTTCAGAAGTTGGTTTATATTTCAGGTAAAGATATTTTCCTTACCTTATATAGCTTCATAATAGTGTAATTTATAAGATTAAAAAAATACTTCTTAGAACATTATTTAAAAACAATTCAAAATGACTAAGCAAAAACATTTTAATTGGAGTTTATCGAATCTTACAAAACGTTCCTTCAGAACAAATCCTTTACAGTGGAGATGCCAAGCTGAAGATAGTCGGGGTTTGGTCTTAATAGTTGAACAAAACTAAATTCAAAAGTACAAAACTGCGGTTTTATTCAAACATTATGTTGATTTTCAAGCCTTCTGCATTGATTATGTGGTATTTTATACCGTTTAATACAGAATGACTTATCCAATTCTCATTTAAAAAGAGCTATTGCAGCAAAGAAGATGGTTAAAAGCTTTGAATTTTGCTGTCTTAATAAATGGAAGTAAAACAAGATGAGGTTTTGGAGCGCTGCTGCACAATGGGCAGAACCTGCCCCTGTCAATAAGGCGTTGCCCTCTTCTTTTGCTGTAATTATTTGGCAGCAGATTATAGGATCCCCTAAAACCTGTTTATTTATTAATGTTCTGTATTCATTTCAATCTTTTCATGAATCAGAATTTGTTTCATAATCTTCAGAACATTAGAGTTTATCAATTATATGTTTTTAGTTCAATAAAGCAATTCGGATGTATATATTATATTAAGTTGCTCCTGAAAAGGCGTCTATAGGTTTGAAATATTTAGATCATAAAATAATGTATATTATGTGAAGATGAAGTTTTTAAATATACATATGACCTTCCGCAATTTTTAAAATAAATGTAAAATTTTTTGTATTAAAACGCGTATAAAGAAAACAAATTCTTAATGGAATTTGGTTTTATAGATAATCGTCTCTGAACTTATGTAAATAATATGTTAAACTTAGGTGTGCCAAGCCGCAATAAAGCTATGTAAATGAACTAGTATTACAATTTAAGTATGAGGAAAATATATACTTTTTAAAGACCAAGCTTATTTGTCTTAGGTAACATAACATATTGTTATATTACATACATATGTACTAGTTTATGATCAAAATAAGTTAAAGCTGAAAGCTGTATAATGAAGACTATGTATAATTAGCGAGAAAATATTGCGAAGATATTGACATTAATTATTCAATATTAATGAAAAAAGAATGAGATGTCTAATTAGGGCAGCCATGACACAACTTAACAAAAACCACTTGACCTCCATTAATAATCAGGATGAGTATAAGGATGCCTTTCCTTTGACAAAATATCTTAATAGTGCGAATCACTTGATCGTAAGTTCTCTTGAGCTTAGTATTGCTTAAGAGAGTTGACTCGGGAATTCTTTTTGTTGAAGAATGGACTTGGGGAAGCGCATTCCCGCTTAAGACGTTAAGCAGAGGTGCTGACGACAAATGTCGACATTTCTTAAACAATAGGTCACGTATGCCCGTAGAATATCTGTAACCGCTATAAAAATAACTTTCAACCTAGACTTTTTTTTTTATTATTCAAAAACCGAGGAGGGGCTTGAAAATATGTCCTTGTATTCCACATTCATGCAAATTAAAATTTATAATTTTTTTTGTTTGGAAAGGAGAGAAAAAAATGATGTGGGCCAATGTGGGCTATTTTATCGTGTTTCCTTTCTCCCTCTTTATGGTCCTGCACCATCAATTTTTTAATTATATAATAATAAAATATAACTAAATAGTCATGAAAGAAATTACTAAGCATCGTATCAGATAACTCAAAATTAAGAAAGGAGAAAACTCGCTTCCAAACCAAAAGTGCTCAATAAGGTCAACACTAAACCTTGAACACTCCCTGGGGAGATGTTTTCTATCGTAAAGATCTCCCCGTCGTAAAGATCTTCCCAATCTCGAGCGATTCCTTGATAAATTATTTCAGTATAAAAAGTGTATGATAATCAATTCACCTCCATATTCTATCGTAAAGATCTCAATTCCCAATCTCGAGCGATTCCTTGATAAATAATTTCAGTATAAAAAGTGTATGATAATCAATTCACCTCCATATTCTATCGTAAAGATCTCAATTCCCAATCTCGAGCGATTCCTTGATAAATGATTTCAGTATAAAAAGTGTATGATAATCAATTCACCTCCATATTCTATCGTAAAGATCTCAATTCCCAATCTCGAGCGATTCCTTGATAAATGATTTCAGTATAAAAAGTGTATGATAATCAATTCACCTCCATATTCTATCGTAAAGATCTCAATTCCCAATCTCGAGCGATTCCTTGATAAATGATTTCAGTATAAAAAGTGTATGATAATCAATTCACCTCCATATTCTATCACAAAGATCTCAATTCCCAATCTCGAGCGATTCCTTGATAAATTATTTCAATATAAAAAGTGTATGATAATCAATTCACCTCCATATTCTATCACAAAGATCTCAATTCCCAATCTCGAGCGATTCCTTGATAAATTATTTCAGTATAAAAAGTGTATGATAATCAATTCACCTCCATATTCTATCGTAAAGATCTCAATTCCCAATCTCGAGCGATTCCTTGATAAATGATTTCAGTATAAAAAGTGTATGATAATCAATTCACCTCCATATTCTATCACAAAGATCTCAATTCCCAATCTCGAGCGATTCCTTGATAAATGATTTCAGTATAAAAAGTGTATGATAATCAATTCACCTCCATATTCTATCGTAAAAACCTCAATTCCCAATCTCGAGCGATTCCTTGATAAATGTTTTCAGTATAAAAAGTGTATGATAATCAATTCACCTCCATATTCTATCGTAAAAACCTCAATTCCCAATCTCGAGCGATTCCTTGATAAATGTTTTCAGTATAAAAAGTGTATGATAATCAATTCACCTCCATATTCTATCACAAAGATCTCAATTCCCAATCTCGAGCGATTCCTTGATAAATGTTTTCAGTATAAAAAGTGTATGATAATCAATTCACCTCCATATTCTATCGTAAAAACCTCAATTCCCAATCTCGAGCGATTCCTTGATAAATGATTTCAGTATAAAAAGTGTATGATAATCAATTCACCTCCATATTCTATCGTAAAAACCTCAATTCCCAATCTCGAGCGATTCCTTGATAAATGTTTTCAGTATAAAAAGTGTATGATAATCAATTCACCTCCATATTCTCTGTACAGCATGCACCTACATCTGTTTTATATAATCGTTACTACATTGTGGCTTCTAAATTTATTTGATATTAATTACAACTATTCTCTGTACAGCATGCACCTACATCTGTTTTATATAATCGTTACTACATTTTGGCTTCTAAATTTATTTGATATTAATTACAACTATTTAATAATAATATTGAGAAGAAGAAGATGTCATTATTCGAAAAGAAAAATGTTGATTGAAATCTATTTGTAGAATTGATTGATTCAAGTTTTCAAACCACCAAACCGCGATTGAGGGCATGGTTGCGGTGACTGGACCATGAAATCATTAAGTAAAAAATTGAAGTAGCCATTCTCACGGGGGTATCGTCATTTAATACCTGAGTAATGTTTTATAAATGCATTACATTACCCATTCTAATTTAAATAAAATCGCTAGACCTGCGTAAACAGAGCAGAGCAAACTCCTTATTAAGGAACTGTATAAAATATTTTCTTCTTTATTTTTTTTTTATAACCAACGAACTCAATTAAATTACTTTTTGGTAAATACCAATTTTCACAGGTCCGAGTTTCGTGGCTTCAAAAAAATATCATTCGAATTAATGTCGCATCGACTTGAGCCTTGTTCCGATAAAAAAAAAACCCAAGAAGGTAACAGGAAGACTAAATTTAGTAAACTTTTGAATGGTTTTCAAGATATTTCAGAAAATATACGAAGATCCCAAAGCGATTCATGTTTAAAATATTTGTTTTGTGTTGAACTCACAAAATGATTTCTCGTCAATTGACTGGAAAATAACGCGATAAAAGGATAATAAATTATTCAACAATGAATCTCGGCCTGAATGAATGGCATCATGGGCTACAATTGTGAAGACACTCGTTTGAATCTAGCCGAATATGGTTTGAACTTTTTTTCAAATTAAATTGAAAGGGATAATATAAAAAAAAAAGAGTATTTAGTGAAAGAACGCCGAAAATGAAGGTATTCCTAGGAAAGTGGACTCTGTAAAAACTATCAAAGCTTTTGGAGGTTTCGATCGTTTTTTTCCATGTCTGAGGTGTCCAAAACGTCTTTCAATTCTTATAGGACAATGAGTTTCTAGAGGACATCTCATTTGTAGACTAGTACTTTATTTAAACTGACCAGCTTGTTAAGGTCGATAAAATGATGGGTCATAATTGATGTAGGCGTGGATTCCAAAGTCATGGGGTAGCCTAAATCTGGCGGATCCCATTATGGTATGAGATGGTACCGAAACCTAACTAACGTAAATTGATTTTTTTGTATTTACTTATTTATACAAGTGGTCACTCTAAATATTTTAAATGTATATATATATATATATATATATATATATATATTTATTTAATTTTATACATGACAACGATCTTTGGACGGGTTTTGTACAGGTGAGCCCACGACTTTAGCTCCGGAGTGCAGAAACCTTAGTACTCATGGCCACCGGGCCACCTAAATATATTTAATGTTGCAGCTAAAACATATTTCTAAACGTTGATTATTTTATCCAGAAAATGTTCTCTCACATTTTTTTTTATTTCAAACCAGATTCCTTATACTAGAAAATCGTGAATACGCGTGGTTGTAGCCAAATCAAATATGACAAGGGCGTCAAATAGGAAATAATTTGGGGGGGGGGGTGGAATACGAACAATCTAGAACTTGGTATAGTTAGCCAACTAAAACGCTATTACACCCCATAAAAATGTTTTTCTGAACTAAGTGATCTTATTTAATTTATTTTTAAGGTCTTTGTGTGTCATTTTTATCGATTAAATCAAAATTTAACCGATAAAAATATGTGTCGCCCGTGACATATGAAAACCTGATGATGAGCGTTGTTCATAAGACATGATTCGCGCAGACGAAAGGAATGATATTCGAATCGATGTAGGTTAACATTACATTAACTTGAGCTATTATGTTTAGATTATTCTAGAAACAATAATTAATATTTTAGCTACACACGGGCAGGAGAAATAGCTGCATATAATGCAATGGAAGTAGAGAATGGAATACGCAAATACGAAAATACACTTCATTCCCTGAAATATCAACATATGATAATCCTTGACTAATAAGCAATTATTTTTATTTGGCAAATATGACATGTTTTCGTAATTTTCTGGCTTCCCTCGGAAATCGAACCAACTACCTACATTAGTTATATTAGCGGCCTCCGTTATCTTCTAGAAGAATAACATCATTAGCATTCTTAGCAGTCTACAAGTATTATGGAGGTAAAGTGTTTGTCAAGTCGTCTTATAGATGCTCTAATTACTCCTATCGTTCTATTTCCATTAGGTTAACCTCTTGCACATACTTTTGCAATACACTCTCTAGCTATATATTTATCGCAAATAGATGACAACACTCAAAGGTAAAAATAGGCCAAAAATGTAGTTAAATTCTCCCAATCGCATGTTATAATCTGTTTTTCTTGCAGAAATATAAAGATTATTTAAAAAAATTGGTGTTTTTGTAGAAAAATCCCAATTTTCTCGGCTTGAACACATTATATTTCAACTTTTCATTACATTCACAAAAAAGATTTTACAGGACAAATATATATATATATATATATATATATATATATATATTTATTTATTTATTTGTCCTGTAAAATCTTTTTTTTATTATTGAATATTGTTTTATTTACGAATATAAAGGAAACAGTTTGAGAGGTAATCTCAGTTTACCGTTGGAAAGGTAATTAAACTTTACAACGTTTTTGAGATTCCGCAGCTTATGGAATTTTTTTGGAAGTTTAGTAATTCCCGAAAAATAGTCTAGAACTAGACTATATATATACATATATATATATATATATATATATATATATATATATATATATGTGTGTGTGTGTGTGTGTGTGTGTGTGTGTGTATTATATAAATGTATGTATAATAAAGTGTAGTGTTTTCTTTTAGCGCGGTTCCTCCCTCCCTTCATAGGGAGGAACCCCACTTATAAGGTTGATCTCATGAAAAGATCCGGAAGTGCCGACTAGAAAATTTCGCGTTTCACAACCCCTAGAGACCGAAAATAACGGTGGTTCAAATTTGTATTTTCTTTTCATATATAAGAAGGCAGAATACCCGAGTTTGAAGAGTGATTCACAGGCACCGCCTGCCTTATCACCTACTTGCTTCCTGATAGTGTGTATATTTACTCCCAACACCTTCAGTTCCTGGGTATTAGTATCCAGTGATTAGAACCGCCACTCACTCTTCAGATAATAAATAATACTTGCCAATCTGCGATATTTGGACCATTTTTGGAGATTTTATAGTAATGTCAATTTATAACTTTTATGAATCCCGATAGCACGAAGAACAGGAGAACTCACTTCGAATCTTAGCCTGGAAATTTATCTCTCCTAAAAGGTTAACATTTGAATATAATGATTCCTTTTAAAAGATAATAATTATTTCTATGGAGCCCATGATTTAAGAATGGCCCTCTCGAAGAAGGTTTAGCTTTGAGTGAAAACTAGAGTCAAAGATTTCTGATGAAACTCAAGAGTACAAGGACGACACCCGATCCATGACCTAGTAGAACCTGACCAACTTACGCAATCATATCAGCGGCCTTTAAAATCTGTATTGTCCAACAGTTCTCACGGAACTCCTTTCGGTATCAACTCTCTCCCGTTTATTCGTCATTTTTACTCTATTCTCACCAATAAAACAAGACGAAAATCTACTGATCTTATAGTCCGAGTAGGAAGGAATTGAAGTTTGACTACCAATAATCCATGGTGTGACTTGCAAAACTTGAAATAGAAATTCTTAATATTTTCTTTGAATGAATCGAAACATCAAGCACCGTTTTCTCCCATTGATGTGGTCAAAATGATACGCTAATCTTTTTGTACAGGACATCTATTAGTCTATTGACTAGTAAGTCACCTCCCATAACACGATTTTGAACCGCTTTCGAGAAAGAAAAAAATGTCCTAAACTACACATGAATATTAATATAATTGTTTTAAATAATTCTTTTACAAAAATAATCGAAACTTCTTGTTTGCATGGATATGTAATATCGAAATAAATGTTGGTGTCCCTATGTCATTTAAATACCTATAACGGGTGTACTTGGAAACATATCACCTAAAAACCCTATTTATTTTTATATGGCAGAAAGTCAAATCTCATTTTGAACACGTTTCACGACTTCTTGACGCCTTTTCAGGAGAACTTAAAAGGCAGTCTGGACGTAGCCCTGCCTGCAGAATGTTCTCTAAGTTTAAGGCCATTTTGACCATCTACCACATAAAAATACAATTTGATAAAAATGATAACTATTTCATAATATAACCCTTTAGCGCTCAGATTTTACTGCAACGATTGCCCATTCTCCTGGTTAACAAACACGAACTTTTGTTTTCGACAAATGTTTAGGACATTGATACACAGACACACACTTATATATATATCATAAAGAAAGGATTAAGATATTTACAAAAATCTACTACATCTCGACTCGGCCGCCTACTATGAGCTAGGGAGGCCTCCCGTTTTCGAATTCTAATATTATTATACTTTACAAGTTAATTTTAATTCCTCTTAGAACGTGTAATTCATTCTCTGAACATATTATTAGGATAAAGCTATAAATAGCACAAGGCCTTCCTACAAATCGTCCCAAAATGCAATTAGTTTAAATTGTGTTAATGATGGTAAACTATACGAGATGATCACTTTCCCTGTGCTACCAACATTCCTAACCATATTCTCCGTGCTGCGTGGCCTTTTCAGGAATCATAAAGGACATCCATGAATCTAAATAGGAATTGTTCAATCAGGATTGGGTTCTTTGCCAAATTACGGACAATGTTCCATTTCTCTCATTATACACTGCCCAACTCATTAGATGTTCATTCATTTCTCATAGGATACTTAAATTAAACATTAATTGTTATATTTCGGTCTGTTTTCTGTCCCACATAGACGTTTACTAAGTCATCTCAATTAGGGAAGTGTAGTGTAATATTTCAACGATCCATAATCCTTAAGTCATGAAAAACCCGTTCGTTCAGATATTTATGTTATTACCTACAAGGTTCAAAAACGGCAGGATTTTGATGAAGTGTGGTACTAAAATACTTTGTCTGAACTCAAAACGCTAACCGGCAGAAGTATCTTATCAGAATATTGTCATGAACTTTCCACAAAACATGCGCGAAAAATGACAATAATTTGGTGTCAAAGACCTGCCAAAAAATGTTTGGGGGTTTCTGTCAACACGTTCTCCATTCAACAGAACATTTTCATGTGTACATTTTCGTTATGTTTAGAAAAAGGGATTATGTTTTTAAAAGGAATTATTTCATTAATAGAAATGGGTTTGGCTACCGGTCTGAAACGTTAAAGGCAAGTCAAAGGCAAGTTTTCTACAAAGTTTAATGTACCGAAAAGTTAATTTTTGTCTCCTAATTTCTTGTAATAAACATAAAAGAAAGGTTTTAATTTTGAAGTGTATCGTGACTATATTTGAAAAATCAAATTTCTGGCACATTTAAAAACATTTCCGGCAATAAAAACTCTTGGATATCATTTTTGATAGTTAAGAAAGCATTTAAGCCCATAAAAAAGATAATGGTAAAAAAAAATATACAAAGTAGTATTACCCATTAATAAATGTCTGACTCGAAAATTCAATAGTATTCCTTTAGATAGAAATAACTGGACATTTCCAATTGTATTCCTACTGCTTCAAAAACCATGGGCTCCAGACACTAGAACACCAGAGAGCAAGATCTAGCGAGTTAAGAACCAGTTCTCCATGTTGCCCTATCAATCCTGAGAATTGGCTAATTTTCTCTAAACCACTCCTATGAAGCCAATAATTTTCCAATAATCCGAACCTGCTTGCCTCGGGCGGTAGTAGTTTTACTACAATTATACCTACAACAGTGACATTTAAAATAATTGATACATTCAACACCACAACACACCACAATTACTCTAATGGCGTTAACTTCATTTTACTGTCAACTCCATTTGATATCTTTCATTGAGTAGTAATTAAGATGACATCGAATTAGTACCATTTGAAAATATCAATTCTAAAAATAAACTGTTTCTAAATATAGGTAATATTGGATTAAGTTTATAAAAAATTGTGTTATTTTTCTTATTTTTTGTTGATGGATTGTCAAGGTCATTGCCACCACGGCTCCTTTCATGGTCACAATTTCATGGTGTATTCAGTCACTGACAAGTTCACCTTAGTTAATTATCTGTAAGAATGTTTGATAGATAATGTATTCTTTCTACACTCATGCATTGTGGTCATATTCTGCCAAACCATTGATTTTTCAAGTTTATTTTTCTTCTGTCTGTCAAATATTATTTTCGACCGTTTATTTGGGATATATTCGTAATCAGCAAATGATTTTCTTTAAGATTACACATCCACAAGAGTTTTGCTCTAGGACGCTCTAATACTAAAAACACTATTCCCAAATAGCCAAATAGTTGATGCGCCGTTAAAAAAAAATAAATAAAATAAAAACTATTCCCCCTTCAAATTAACCATAAGGAAGAAACCGTTTATGTTTTTATTTATTTATTTTGTTTTTGTTTAATCGCGTATCAAAACTTGGGTTATTAACGCAGGGCTACCTACGGGTTGCCACCCAATTTATAATGCCAACAGCACCTGGTCGGTCACCAATTCAGGTACTGGCCAAGCCCGACGTTGCTTAACTTCGGTGATCAACGGGAACCGGTGCATTCTACGGTTGTTGGCACCGTTTATGTTATCACATACATGTTTGACATAATGACATGACGTGAGAACATTCATGTGTACCTTCATATCAGCCCTCATACCTCAGAATCTTTGCTATAACCTACTGGTTCCCTAAAATTCAATAACAGAAATTCCTTATCTACATCAATAGATTTGGGTGTGAGTTAATTTGAAGCGGAATACCAACAAATAAACATTCTTGGCATATCCATTTGTTATTACAGTAAACAATATCTTTGCCTGTTCCAAAAGTACAATTTGGGGTAAAAAAAAAAATAATAGCCTAATATCAGTAAGCTACTTATACAGTTATTTATAGCGAAAATAAAATCTATAAATTGTGAATATTTAATGTAAAAGAGCACACCTTTATGAAGATCATTTTTTATATTATTGAGTATAATATTTTGTATTTTTTTTTTAAGTGGAAGTTGATTTATGGTACATGTTTTTTATGTCGTAATTTTTAGTATTCCACTTCTTGCTCCTCCCAAATGATAAACTAAATGCGAACACAAGCAGATTGTACGCAACCTCTTTTAAAGGGTTTCTTATTTCGGAGTAGATTATGGCTTCCTTCACAAGGTTGAATGGATTACAAGGAAAACACCTTGGAAGAAAAATTATTAATACTTATCGAATTGCCTGACAATAGTTTCAAACATCGCAGTTTCTTAAACTAATGGAGGACCTTCAAGATTTCTTAGTCATTCTCGATACGATTTCATAAGTAGCTAATGAGAGATGAGTCCTTAATTTTGCAATAGCCATTCATATTCCATAGCTGCCGTGTCATGATGGGAAGCGTCGGACTACGATTAAGGCCTATGCTATCCATGCCAAAGGTACAGAAAGAAATATGGGCGTATATAAGGGAGGGGCTGCACCCCCCCCCCCCCCATTCCTGAAATTTTGATTTCACCGGTAAAAATGTGTCAAACCCACAAACACATTAAATTAAATAATAATATATAATCACTTAGTTCAGAAAAATTATTTTTTGTGGGTTTAATGGCGTTTTAGTTGGCTAACTATTCCAAGTTATAGGTTGTTAGTATTCCATATCTCCCAACATCCCCAGGTGCTCCCCCCCCCCCCGAAGTTATTTCCTATATACGCGAAGTCATCTCCCGCGTATGAATCTAAGGCATTAGCCACTTGACCACGGGGAGATCCACAGATCTATTACTCTATTAACTTATATTATCTTTAATATTATTCAAAAATAGATATTTATTAACGCTAGAAGGAAAGAACGATTGTCTTTCCATGTTTACAATTTTCTATTTAAGGCATAAACTCTTTAGACAGATTTAACTAGTCTTAAACGAGACATAATCAGTTTTTATAATGTTTCACATATCTTGTTGTTCCTTGAAATGGGAATTTGCAAATGGAGGAACCGTCGGGAATATTTCCCTCAAAATTTCGCGCTTGCGGAATTGAAATTGTCTATTGAACAGGTTATAACTACAATAGACTATAGGCCTATTATAGACTAACCATCTTTTCATTCAATTTTTTTTTTTTTCGGAGGTAAACATATTGGCAATTACGCTCTCTGCCACAGCATTGAATGCAACTTTATTCCATACAAATTAAATCGTATATACTTCCAAGCTAAATCTTTTGGAGTTTTATAGGATTTCATTTTTATCAGCATTGGGCTCAAGGAGCAGTTTTGCATCCTTCTCGGAGGATGGGCTGCCGATTCTCATTACAGTACAGGATTTCCTGTTTTTTACAGTCAGGAATAAAAAACAAATACTATATACGTATATAAGTGGACATGTTCGGCTTTGAAATCCTAGTGCATGAGTACTTGAGTATTCAGACTCAAATGCCTGCAGGGCTTGTACAACGGAGAAGGTCATGGTTCATATTCCTGACCTTTAGTATTGTTGAACTATAATTTATAGCTTTCATCGCAACTTATACAAAAATAACAAAGCTGGCACATTATAGATCACAAATCGTTTCACCATAATGCTTTTTTCAGAAACCAATTTTTACGAAATTGTTTTGCCATTTATTGCTAAATATGCAAATGTTATTCGACTTTTGAATTACAATTGTGTTGCAATTACTTAAGCACGTCTCCATTTATGATCATTAACAAACGTTCCTGCTAAAGTTAGCACGAAAGGAAGGAAATGGCCTGTGGAAATAGGAGGCCACAATGCAGAGTTCGGGATGACGAGTCGAGGCCGAATGCCGGAAGCAGTTCATCTCCATCTGCTAGTGTAGATCTGGGTTCCAGATAGCCAGCTGGCGGCCCTGGGCATTCTCTGGAGTGCCGAGAAAAGCGAAAATCAAGATGAATATTAATGCGAAAACAAGAGTACTAATGACGCACAGTCTTATAATTCCGCACAAAAAGAAAGAAACAAAAATCCAATGCATGCTCTTGTATGCCGTTATGTAAAGTAGTAACTTATTTAAAAATATGATTAAACTTTTGTGTAATATTTTCCTATAGTTTAGTAACAACACATTATTTTGCTGACCCTCGGCAACAAGTATATGAATCATGTTTGATATAATTTACCCAAAAAAGTGCCCATTTCAAAACCGACTTATACCCAGAAACACGCATATGCAAGAGCCAAGGCTGCAAAACTCTACATAATATTTAAAAAAAGTCCGACTCGCAGGAACTGCATCATCTTAGCGCGGTTCCGTTCATATCCCATGTGTCATTTTAAAAGCTTAGAAAAGAAATAAACTTTTTTTTTTAATATATCTCGTGAAAATTGTTGAAATCCTCTCGAATAAAAGTGATGTTAAGGCGTCAGGGACACCGACAGTAGTTAACTTATACACAGAAGCGGAAATTACACAATCCGGCTCTAATTCTAAAGCAAAGCTCTATAAATCACTACAAAATATGCCTAATAAAGCCTTTCTAGTGGATACAGAAGGATCAAGAAGAAGTACAAGAAAGATTGAGTAGAATACCATGCCTAATATAGCCTATATAGAATAATATGCCGAATAAAGCCTATCTAGTAGATACAGAAGGACAAATAACAAGTCTTGACGAATAACAAGTCAAGATATAGAATAATATACCTAATTAAGTCCAAGGAGTAGATAAAAAAGGACCAAAAAAAAGTCTTGAGAAAGCTTGTTTTTTTTCTAATTAAATAATTTTGATCAATATTTAGTATATAACCTGCGTTGAAAACTATTGATTGCTAATTGATGAATCTGGTTACAACTAAGTTATCTTTATGAATATTTAGTATATAATCTATGGATGGAACTGTGTTATTTCCAGAACTTGTATTGTAGAATAGAACTTGTATGAAATTTAATCAGCATTCATTTGTTATAGAATAGTCATGTTGCTAGGACGCAGGGTTTCCGAAATATTAGTGAACACCGGAAAAATGGGACCTTCTAAACCCCCCCTCCTCCCCGGCTCAAAGGTTAAGGGTAAGGACTTTTGATATGTTCACCTCCTATCCAGCCCATACAAAGTTACGAAGTCAAAAATTGTGTTCCAAACATTTCTACCTACAGCTGTTTTCAAGCATTCGTTGCCTGGACTGCGTAGCTTGGCTTTGTATTTGTGTCGGCAGATACCTGGGGTATATTTACAACTCTTGAGGATTAACTCCAAGCAGGTAAATTTCCTGCTAGGAGGGTTCAGTCCGGGCACTGAACCGACTCTATTCGCTCATAGTATCTAACCGTTGTGAAGTTTATTTTTTGGATTTAGGACTTAATATACATATGTAGACTAAATCATAGCAAGAAGTCTACCTCCGTCGTCGGTTCTTCACTATGTAGACTCGCTAATGTTACCCAATCTTAGATACATCGTAATTAAAATCCACAGCAAAAACACGACATTTCATCAGAATCCCCTGCTTAATAAAACCTACATAGAATAATATGCCAAATAAAGCCTATCTGGCTGAAAAATAGAGGAAAACGCCGTTCGTAGTGGTAGAAAATCTTACAAGGCATTTCGCTCAGAAATCTCCGAAATATTCTTACTAATTTTACGTATCCTGTTTTATAATCAAATAGATTTATGTTCTATAATCAATAAGAAAAACCTACTAACAATAAAAAACTATGGGTAACAGATGAAAATAGAAAATACCAAGAATAATTCTAAAGAACGAAATCAACACCAGTACTGTAATCTAGATATTCATAAGGCATCTTCGAATTCTAACAAACAAAATATTGCTTCTAATTATACGTATCCTGTTTACTGACAAATACATTTGACTGCTATAAGAAATTACAAAAATAACGAGCAGTGAAAAAAAAACTGCGGGAAACACACAAATAGATGTAGGTAAAAAACGATATAGAGGTTATATCAACAGAGTTTTTAAATATATGCAAAGACCTGTTGAGCAATAAAATTAAAATAAAAAATAGAGTCATTTTTCCTATCCTATTTTACAAACAAATACATTTTCCTAACATAATAAATTAAAAAAATAAAAAACCAAGGGAAAGAGACAAAAATTACAAAAAGAACGAAACCCGTTCATAAGAACAAAACAGACGTATTTGAAGTTTTAAGCACTTATTTCTCCGATTGACATAACCTAATCAAAAATAGTTTTAGAATAATTTTTGTAGAGAATTTAGTAAGCTTTCAAATAGTTTCTATCCACTTACCACGATTTCCCAACGGTGTTCGAGATATTAATGAAAGTATACGAAGTTCCCAAAACTTTTCATGTGTGTTCATAAAATATTTTATTCTAACCCTTCCTTAACTCCAAACGTAACGAAACTTTCAACATATTAGTTTTAATGAAAGTAGAACATGCAGATAATGTTTCAACTGAATCCCGTGATTCTAAGTACCCAAACCAAAAACGATATTTAAAAACTATTTTTCCAATTTTCTCGAAAACGGTTAAAGCTATCGCCTTGAAAATGGTTTCATTCGTTTTCCTAGCCCAAGAAGCCTATAAAAAGAGTACTTACAAGCTTATGAACTCAAAAACGTAAGCGTTACGATTTTTTCTGCGCGAATTTCGCCCCAAACGCCATCTTCCAGTGGGCGGATTTTGCTGGTTAACGAACTTGACCTTTCAAATTGGACGACTGATTTTTGTACCAAATTTCATCAAAATCGGACCATCAGGGAAGCCAGAAATGAGCAAACAGACATATATATATATATATATATATATATATATATATATATATATATATATATATATAAATATATACATATATATATATATACAAATTTGAACCACCGTTATTTTCGGTCTCTAGGGGTTCTGAAACGCGAAATTTTCTTGTCGGCACTTCCGGATTGTTTCATTGTATCAACCTCATAAGCGGGGTTCCTCCCTATGGGGGAGGGAGGAACCGCGCTAATAAAAAGTGGGAGAGAGAACATTAAGCCAATTCGTTTGACTTCATTAGAAGCCAAATGATTACGTTTTTTAGCCTTTTTAGATTAATCCGCTGTCGGTGTAATGCTATCCTGTTGTATTTTACGGTGGCTGAAAAAAATAAAACAAATAATATTTGATGTAGCTTCTCTAGAGCTTTATAAGGCAATATAATTGTCTTGCCTCAAATAAAAAAACCGCATTGTACTTTGAGTGAAGCCTCTTAGCTTTATTTGGTTCAGGCACCTGCACGGAGAGCTCAAGAACTGAGTTTGAATCCCACCTTAGCGAGCTTATTTTGTGAATCTAAAGATTTGAAAATTGATACTCTCTTAATTTAATAATATAATGAAGCTCAAGTACTTTTGTTTAGTCTCCTAAAACATACTGAAAATAGTAGTAGATTTCTTTGAACTATCCAAGGCATTGAAAGTAAATTCCAAAATATCTCTGACTTATTTTTTGTTTATTCTCATATTATTAAAATCCAAGGTCAAAAACAGAACAATGATTCCTTTATTTTATGTTATGCATGCATTTTATTTATTCGTTTTTTGTACTAATTATATAATAAATGTTTTAATTTTTTCTTTTTCATTAATTCATTTTTTTTTGTAATTGAATTATGTTTTTTTACAATTTTTATGGTTTGTTTGTATTCTAATAATTGAAAAAAATGTTAAAACTACTCTGTTTACTTGCAAACTGACGTTCTTAATGAAATATACCTCAGAAAACAAAATTACTTACCAACAATTAATAATTCACAGAATCAAATTTTCTCAAAAATGAGTTAATAATAATAAATTATTGATATCAACAAACAAAGATGCAAATCACTAAACATCTTACACTATAAAATAAAATAAAATAAAATAAAACAAACAATAACTACGTGTGTACAATACATCTACTTTGTGCTTACAATATACTTACAAGCTTAAAGCTGGAATCACTTCCTATTTCTACTTGCACGAAAACTATTTATCATTGCTCTTAGAACTCCTTTTAATTATAAAAAAGTAATGAGCCGAATAAAAAAATGGAAATTACCTAAACCGATATTTCACAGTTAGAATGTATTTTTGTTTGATACATTTACTAATTAACATAATTAATTATTGGAGTTTGTGTGAATTACTAACCTGTGTGTTGTGTGTGGAGGCTCACCGCTTGCAAGATCTGGAAGTCCATCGATGGAATCTCTCAGGAGCTCACAGGAAAGCCTGAGAGACAGATCGTTCAAAGAGTCGCAGGAATGTCTGAGAGAAACGCCATCCAGGTACTCCAGCAAAGCTCAAGTCGACGTACACATTCAACGTTTGAAAGGTATGTGAATATATCTATATCTTCTATCTGCATTGATTTCTCATCCAAAATGCCAAAGAAATTTGAAAATATACTGTAAAAACCTTCCTCGTCATCTTAAAAAATATATCATCTTGAAATATTAAATCATTATTCCATCATTTTAAAAAGCCATTGCCATTAATAAGTTTTTGTATTTATGTATTTCAAAACATGAATGGTCATTGGATGAGGGATTGTTTCATTTCTGTTTACTGTGTTTGCAAAATAATTGCATGATTTTTATTTTAAAACAATTGCATTAATGCTTACATTTTAACTTTCTTATTCAAGAGGTTTTTTGGCGAAATAACCTTGTTGAGAGTATTTTTATTAATTTTTTATTTTATTTAAATAATACTTTTCTTGGGCTGCTCTATCTGTCAAACGAGTCTGTTCTTTCATTATTATTTTATTTTACTAGTTCCAGACTTATCCTACCAAATATTTATTAGCACTCGTAATAATACTAATTTTTTTTGTATTCTGTCTCGAATTTTATTTCCCTTGGTGTCATGGTTTTTGATTAATTTAAGTAGCGTGGAAGAGAAAACTAAATATGTGATTTTGATAATTTAAAAATACTACATTTGAATAGTTAATTCGTATAGTTATGTTTATCGAAATGATGAGTAATTCCAGTTATGTTCATTGAGTGATTTTCTCGCTGTTAAGTCTTTTTTCATCCTGCACTTATTCAATTGATATCTAGTATTTTAAGTTTTAAATCTATATCAATCTGTATCTAGTTTAAGCTCTAGGTATAACAGACGTTTACAATAAGCAAGACGTTTACCATCGTTCAGTTTCGTCTATGTACAATGTTTTCCTGTTATTCAAATTTCATCTGTATACCAATTATTATTAACTCTTCCTTGTTTAACAGCCCTGATGGAGGCTTGAATTTCAAGACAATAAAGCGTTTTCTTCTAAAATGTTTTATTAATATCGCACAACTCAATCCCGACTATATCTACGTTCTGTTTTGTTCATGTTTCCTTAATATGCAAGGAAAATTATTCTTGAAATTGGCGCAGATATCGATCAGTAATTAACTGCTGTAATTAAATGTAACTTTGCAAAGAAGTAGCCGAAGAAAATAACTTTAATTGCAAAATAGCAGAAACTCTTGACGAGCACGCTATATGAAGCACAAGTCCTGAAGTTCGAACATTTACACGATATGCCGCATTGTATGAAGCTTTCATTGCAATATTGAACCAATAAAATAATTTATGAAATTGAATTTTCCTAGAAGTACCTACCTTTTCGCTGACGTGGTGCAGAACTTTTAGCTTCCTCTTCACACCACATCTGGATCAAAATTCCATTCAAATTTTTGACAAACAATAGCATTTAGTAGGTTATTTCCACATTAAAAAAATGTCTTTTTATGGTTAAGTAGTTGTTATTTATAGTAATAACACAAAATAGGTGATATTTCAGTTTTCATATCTATGAAGTTTTCACAACTCTGAGTTGAACCGTCTGGCGAAGGCTTAGAGGAGACATGGAAATTCATCCGGACAAAAAAATGAAAACGAGTCCAGGCAAACGAGCCGCAAGAATAAAAAATAGCGTTGCATTAATTGCCGCTACAAAATTGGCGCAGAGATTTATAAATAAATTGTTATTGTTGGAGCTATTATTAAATATTTAAAAAACTGAAAACTCAAATTCTGAATATTATTCGGTATATATTATTCTAATAAGTGTTATTCCGATACTTTTTTTCATAATGTCTTAATATAAAATTACTTCTTCTATTATTATCTTATTTTATTTACATATTTTGGTGCCTGTCTGATCGTTTTGTTGATTCATAAAAATTAATGAGATCCTGCTTAACCTTTAATAAAAACATATACTTTAGTTAATAAAATACTTTACAATTTGACTCTCTTTTACACTAAATCTCTTTAAATAATTCCAAACGGATAATCAAGCATGAAATAGTAGATAAACTCCTTAAGTCATCTTTATTTCTATAAGTCTTCTTTATTCCTATAAGACAATATTTTTTTTTCTTCCATCTGATCTAAGTAATATCAACATTAATACCTCAACATTATAGATTATTATTAAATTTGATGTTTTTCAAGACTCCTGCGTACAATCACGATCTTACTTATATCGCAGTTTTCTAACAGTGAGTTACTCAAAAGAGAACATGGAATTAACATCTCAAATGTATAAAGCGAATCAATTTAAAAAAAAATAGGAATGAATAATTTTTTTATGCTTCTACTATAATAATTGTCATGACCTTTTTACAAGACACAAAATCACCTAAAATCTCGAAGTGACTCCCCAGAAAGGCAAATAAAGGATTGGTCATGGCCACTGTACTTTATTTGAAGGTGGTTTTCGAAACCACGAAATCAACGTCATAATTCAAGGCAATATCAGTTAGTTCAATTATTCCTTATTCCATTGAGGAATTCTTACTCTTTTCTACTTTCGAGTCCTCATCATCTTCCCTAAGTTCCATTTATTGGATAATCATTTTTATAATCTATATTTTAAACGATTATTGCTGGAATTATGTAATGATTATTAATTTAATAAATCTAAGGCGTTACTTTTATTTTTGATATCTGCTTTAGCAAGCCAAAAAATAATTAAAAATCGTCTAAAATATACTAATGCTAGATGGCAAACATTTACAATCCTGGGGTCTCCCGTGGTCTAGTGGCTAGCGCGCTAGATTCATAAGCGGGAGATGGTGGGTTCGATCCCCACCGGCGCCAAAAATTTTCTCATCTCAGGGCTCGCTGAGAAAATTCCTGGCTGCACCCTGGATGTCGGCGCTAATAGCCAAGATTTGTTGATGCGCCGTAAAAAAAAAAAAAAAAAAAAAAAAAAAAAAAAATTTACAATCCTAAACAACTACTAATCCAAAAATATAAAATTCTCAAACATCTGCCTTAAAACTTATTTACAAAATGCAAACTTAAGCTATAAAAAATGCAGGCAATAAATATAAAAAAATATTACATGCCTAGAAATTGCTCGACTTTGAATATAACTGCCGACATATCAGTCGTGCCCATCAAAATTCATTCAATTTTAATTTACAACATACTATCAAGTTGCTTTTTCTTCTCTTTTTCTTCTTGTTTCTTCTTTTGTATTGGCGTCTGTGTCAGTGAGATAAAATACATCAGTGGGGATAAAAAATATCATGGCATTATTGGATGTTCGGATTTCTAGATTGTTTCCATGATCACTTTTTTTTATTGACTATCATGATGTTTATTAGCACCGTTTAAATTTAATTATTTTATATTTGATTCCAGAGCAAATGATTTCATTTTTACACAGGCAAAACATTTTTCCTTAGCCATAAATAAGTAGGCCCAGAATTTTGTATGTAACCACACATTTCATTGATAACGCTTGTCTTTTTGATCTTTGGACAATTTAAGTATATATTTGAAGAAAAACCAAAACTCAGAGAAAACCCAGAATGGCATTACTGTTCAGCACAAAAATCTTTGAGCCAACTAGGCCAACAATACATTTTCGAGCACTATTAGACATATAAATCGATGCTCCTTGCGTATCAAATATACAATAAATTATATAATGATTAAAATATTCAAATCTCCTCCTAATCAAATCACAATTTTAGAAACACAGATTTATTGAAGTAAAATAAGAATTTATGTATCGATTTATTCTTCTGTACGTCACCGAAGCGTTGTCCGATTTGTAATGTTATTTTTTTTTTTTTTTTTTTTTTTTTTTTTTTTTTTTTTTTTTTTTTTTTTTTTTTTTTTACGGCGCATCTACTTCTAGGTCATTAGCGCCAACATCCAGGGTGCAGCGAGGAATTTTCCCAGCGAGCCTTGAGATGAGAAAATTCCTGCCGGAGGTGGGAATCGAACCCACCATCTCCCGCTTATGAATCCAGCGTGCTAGCCACTAGACTACGGGAGACCCCCTTGTAATGTTATTATTCGAATAGTATAGTTACAAAATTAATAAAATATATTTTAATTAATACAACAATTGTCGTATTAAAATAATTTGGCAGGAGAATGCATATTTCCATATTGTATTCTGATTAAGAAAGACATAAATATATTCATTTCAGTGGCCGGTGTCAAATAACTAAAATTAGTAAAGATATCATTACGTGTTACATCTTATTTCCTCTTTATTTAAAATTAGATACTATTAGAGTTTAATATTACTTTATGATCCGTTTTAAGTTTTCCCGATGAAAAGGATAGTAAACGTGTGGTATCTACTCACATTCAGTACCGTGGGATATCTATCGGGGCTGACATTTTTCAGGAATGGGCTCGCTGGAAAAATGTACTTAACAATGGACGTTTGGAAATAGTAGCAACCATCAGTCGTCACATGATAACTAATATGTATGGTCATTCCGCTTTAAAAAAAAATGATTGAAAAAACTAAAAAATGTCGGATCATTATTTCTGAGGATGGTGAGGTCATGGCTTATAAAAAGGGTGGTTACCGATAATAAAAATATCTATAAATAAATGAAGTCTAAATAACGATTGCATATTTGATGATCTTTTCAATAATTGCCAATCATCTACGATTTATAACTCCTCGAATCATAACAGTTTTCTCCCAGCATTAATTTATATATATATGTTTATAATATATCAAAGATATTTATACATACTTTGTATAATAATTTTCCAACATCTTAAGTACACAATTATCTAACTATATCGGGATAAACTGTTTTATCACGTCCGATAAAGTCTGAATCATATTCTAATATTGTTTCTTTAATTATCTATTAAATAATGTGTTAGTTTGATAGCGATAAGGTTACTAAGACAAATAGTGTTAAAACCAATGCGGTCGTTTGTTTTGAAATCCTACAAACGTATTTGGTTTTTCAAATCATTTTCCGTTATCATAAATTATTTCCATTTTGTATATAATATGTAGAGAACATTTTAAATTAATTCGGAGTTAGTGAACCCATTGAGGTCAAAGGACTTATTCCGCCTCAAGCCAAAAGCCGCGTGGAACAAAGTACCATAACCACTGCTTCAAATAAACTTTGTACGAGACAACCAGATCTATTTACGGTTACTAATGATGGAACATTGTTTCCGAAAGGGACTTTTCCTTATCAATATAACACTTACTGAGAAAAAGACGTTGGATTTGACCTAATTCCCAGTAAGCTTAGGCTGGTAGGTCATGGGTAATTACCTACTGATAACATTCACTAAATAATAATGCGATATTGTAATGGAGCGAATATTCTATCACTAACTGCCTTCTATGAAAAGGATCCAACTAGAAGGAGCTGCTTCATCTTAGCGCGTTTCCTTATTAATGTTTGTTTTTGAAGATTGTTCTGGAAAATGAAAACAATTACTCCAAGCGAGATTTTAGGAGGCAAAATGTTCCATTCGGCACTTCCGGATTAGGGTCGCGCTAAAAATATCTAATAATAAAAACAATTTTATTCATTTTTAGCACTTTCCTCCGTAGGAAAGTAGCTATTGAGGTTGCACTCATGACAGAATTTTTGAAAAAAATTTCGAATCTTTATCGATCCTACCTAGTAGAATTTTTTTTTTCTTTTTTTACGGCGCATCTACATCTTGGCCATTAGCGCCCACCTACCTAGTAGAAGAACTGAAAATGACCCCCGTTCAAATTTATATATACAGGGTGTCCCGTAAATGTCTAGTCATATTGTGAGGGGTGATAGAGGACCCTTAGGGGAACAAAAAATGTTCTATGACGATTTCCCGAATTCTCGCCCATAAGGGAGAAAACGTCGTTTTATTGTTTTTTCGAGACAAACGTGGTTTTTAGAAGAATAATCGTTGTAGCTCCGTCCTAGGTGGTACTACTAGAAAGGGGGTGAAACTTATCGAAAGCTGATTAAATTTACTGTAAGACTAGTTGAAATTAAACGTAAAAATGAATGAATGTAAGTATGTATATCTCACCAAAAGAAAGCTGTTCTAAATTTCCTTACATTTTATTGATATTTCTTTCCAGCGTTACTCCTCAATGGGCAGGATCTGAGATTTCCGGGTTTTAGAAAAACTTCCTCATTTAACCAGCTTTCCATTCATGTATCACAACCCTGTGTTATTGAAGTATTTGAACGGTTTAAGAACAAAAGTTTGTTAAAAAACATGGATCTGTGAAAAGAAAATTATATTTTTTTTTTTTCAGTTTATTCAAAAAGCTGAAGAGAAATATTTATTTTTATAAATGTTTACATAATAATAAATAAATATTTACTTAAAACAATAAAAAAAATTACTTCCACGAATATAAAAAAAATTCCTAAAACAGTTAATAAATAAAATAGACATTTATTTTGAATTTATTAATTAAGGTAACTAATACTGGGTCCAGGTGGCGGCCATTAAGGAACACCAACCATACATTAACCTCAAAAATTATTATTTTTACCTAGATCACGCATTTGAACACATTTTTACAGGACTATGTATGTCTTATTTATGAGGGATATAATTTTTAATTACCACAACAACAACGCATGGGCTCACGAGAATCCCAGTGAGTTTCACACGCATAGCCATCAGTATCAATTCAAGGTAAAGCATTTGTTTTAAAAAATATAAATACCTGTAAAAATGTGTTCAAATGCGTGATCTAGGTAAAAATAGTAATTTTTGAGGTTAATTTATGGTTGGGGTTCATTAATGGCCACCTCCTGGACCCAGTATTAGTTACCTGAATTAATAAATTCAAAATAAATATGTATTTTATTTATTTACTGTTTTAGGAATTTTTTTATATTCGTGGAAGTAATTTTTTTATTATTATAAGTAAATATTTACTTAATATTTATGTAAACATTTATAAAAATAAATATTTCTCTTCAGATTTTTGAATAAACTGAAGAAAAAAATATAATTTTCTTTTCACAGATCCATGTTTTTTTTAAAACTTTTGTTCTTAAACCGTTCAAATACTTCAATAACACAGGGTTGTGATACATGAATGGAAAGCTGGTTAAATGAGAAAGTTTTTCTAAAACCCGGAAATCACAGACCCCGCCCATTGAGGAGTAACGCTGGAAAGAAATATCAATAAAATGTCAGGAAATTTAGAATAGCTTTCTTTTGGTGAGATATACATACTTACATTCATTCATTTTTACGTTTACTCCCAACTAGTCTTATAGTAAATTTACTCAGCTTTCGATAGGTTTCACCCCCTTTCTAGTAGTACCACCTGGGACGGAGCTACAACGATTATTCTTCTAAAAACCACGTTTGTCTCGAAAAAACAATAAAATGACGTTTTCTCCCTCAGGGGCGAGAATTCGGAAAATCGTCACAGAACATTTTTTGTTCCCCTAAGGGTCCTCTATCACCCCTCACAATATGACTAGACATTTACGGGACACCCTGTATATATATATATATATATATATATATATATATATATATATATATATATATATATATATATATATATATGTATAGTTATATATGTGTCCGTTAACACGACACAGGCCACATTTTTTGTTTTTTCGCCACGAAACGTGGAATGTAGTATTCCCCCATCAAATGATTGAATGAGTTCTTAACCAACAAAATCGGTCCACCTGGTGGGGGGGGGGGTTACTCTAGAGGCAATATAGTTATTTGTCAATACCAGCCATAATTTTTGTTATATTTCAACGAAACTAGGTATTTGTTGAGGCCAACTGAAGAGAAAAAATTGTTGTAAAAATAAACTAAATCGGTTGACTAGAAAGGGGGGTTTACTTGGGACAGAAATGACTAATTTCCTTATACCGGTCGTAATTTCTGTTGTATTGTTACGAAACTCTGTATACGTCCTGGCAATCTAATAAGAACGAAGTGTTGTGAAAATAAACTAAATCGGTCTATTGGAAGGGGGGGGGGGTGTTACTTTGTACTATGTTTGAATTGAATTCTCCCGCCAAACGAAGGTTCACGAAACTCATCAAGACCAATAGATCAAAATGTGAAGCTAGTACGTGTGTGTATTGTAGTACCCAGCATACAGAAAACTGTGAAAGGAAATTAATTACAAAATTAATAATTGAAAAAGCTGCTCATAATTTATGTTTTTATTTTATTTATCTATATAGATTATTTTAAGCAAATTATTCAGGAATGCACTCGACCCTACCCAATTCTGAGGAAAGTGCTTAGTTATGCAGCTCTTGCGTGACGGACTTTTTTATTATTTCTAATTAATGTTTAGTTATACCCAGTATACTTTAAAATTAAGAACTTGAACAGTATAATGTGTAATTGCTACAAAGGTTCCTAATTCCGCTTTCCAAATTATCGTTTCCCTTGGTTATCTCGTCTTAATAGTTTAACATTAAAGTATAAGCAATTAAATTTATATTCATAAATCTTCACTCATGTGTATGCGCTAATATTTGCGTTAATTGTAGTTTCTAGACACTTAGTTAATTAAAGCCTCGCTAATTTTCAATACATCCGAATTTAAAAATATCCTGTTAATTCATTGTTATTCATTATTATTCATTGTCGATTGTCCAGACTAAGCCTTGAACAATCCCCGATCCTGATAGAATCGTACGGACATCCGCCAAATCAGGGTTAAATTCTTTTTATACACCATTCGGAATCGCCTTTTTTTAGCAGAACTATATTTTATTACAAATTCCGAAAGCCGGCCAAATTGACCGATTTTAAATCTAAATCAAAAAAGTCCGACTCGCAGGAACTGCATCATCTTAGCGCGGTTCCTGTTCATATCCCTATTGTCATTTGAAAATCTTAGAATAGAAACAGATAATATTTTCCTCGGCCTTTGTTCAAAGGGTTTTATGACTGGTCGGGTCCGCCAGACCCTAGAATCCTCTTCTACCGATACTTCATTTCATACGTTTCAATGAATTGGAAAATATCAAAATTATTCACATATTCCTGTGTTCTTTTACTATAGTTATAATTCTACAAATAAAATCAATTAAAAAATAAAATAAAAAACCAACAGAATAAAGTCAATTGAAAATATTCAAAAGACGTCATCGAATCTCTTTCTCTTGGCAAGCTATGTTTCTAACAATGAATTGTTTTTCTTATTTTACTTAATCTTTTTTATTGTCAAATACATTATCCAACTTTAAGCAATTAAAAAATAACAAGGAATAAAAACAGACAAAAAGAACTGTTCGAATAAACGAAATCAATTACTTCAAAGTTTAGGCACTTATTTCTCCGATTGACATCGCTTATTCAAAACTTTATTCAGAATTTTTTTTTTTGTAGACCATTTAGTAAGCTTTCGAATGGTAACCTTTCGCTTCCCTAATTTTCAACCGTTTTCGAGATATTATTGAAAGTATACGAAGTGCCCAAAACTTTTCATTATTTTTAGCAACAGAAAATGGGTCTCATTTTACCTATCCTGTTTTACACACAAATACATTTTCGTAACATAAAAAATTACAAAAATAAATAGCAATAAAAAACTAAGGGAAAGAGACAATAATTACAAAAAGAACGACAAAAAACCGTTCATAAGAGCTAAACAGACGTATTTGAAGTTTTAAGCTCTTATTTCTTCGATCGAGATCACCTAATCAAAAATTGTTTCAGAATCTTTTTTGTAGAGAATTTAGAAAGCTTTCAAATAGTTTCTATCCACTAATCATAATTTCCCAACCGCGTTCGAGATATCGATGAAAGTAAACGAAGTTCCCAAAACTTTTCATGTCTGTTCATAACATATTTTATTCTAACCCTTCCTCAACTCCAAACGTAACCAAAAGTTTAACATGTTAGTTTTGATGAAATTCAAACATGCAAAAAATGTTTTAACTGAATCCCATGATTGTAAGTACCAAAACCAAGCTAGGCTTTGTATTTGTGTCGGCAGATACCTGGGGTATATTTACAACTCTTGAGGATTAACTCGTAGCAGGTACATTTTTTGTGGACCCACAGGCAGTGAACGGACTCTCTATTCCCTCAAAGTATCTAACCTGTGTGAAGTTGAATATTGTTTCTAATTATACGTATCCTGTTTTATTGACAAATACATTTGACTACTATAAGCAATTACAAACACTAGGGAACATGCCAAAGAACTCGGAGTAGGAGCCTTGACAGTTTCAAGTCATTTGAAGGAAATCGGCAAATCCAAAACTGACATTTCATACGGTACAGCCTGATATATTTCTAGCAATGAATTGTTTTTCTTATTTTTATTAATCTGTTTTATTGTCAAATAAATTATCCTACTATAAGAAATGACAAAATAACAAGGAATAAAAACAAAAAAGAATAACCGTTCAAATAAACGAAATCAATTACTTCAAAGTTTAAGCACGTATTTCTCCGATTGACATCGCCTAATCAAAAATTGTTTCAGAATCTTTTTTGTAGAACATTTAGTAAGCTGTCGCATGGTAACCCTCCGTTTACCAATATTTCAAACAGTTTTCGAGATATTAGGGAAGGTATACGAAGTTCCCAAAACTTTTCATGTCTGTTAATAAAATATATTATTTTAATCCTTCCTTAACTCCAAACGTAACCAAAATTTCAACATATTAGTTTTAATGAAAGTAGAACATGTAGAAAATGTTTCAACTGAATCCTATGATTCTAAGTACCCAAACCAAAAACGGTATTCGAAAACTATTTTTCTAATTTTCTCGAAAATGGTTAAAGATATCGCCTTGGAAATGGTTTCATTCGTTTTCCTAGCCCAAGAAGCCTATAAAACGAGTACTTACAAGCTTATGAAGTCAAAAACGTAAGCGTTACGATTTTTTTTGCGCGAATTTCGCCCCAAACGCCATCTTCCAGTGGGCGGATTCTGCTGGTTAACGAACTTGACCTTTCAAATTGGACGACAGATTTTTGTACCAAATTTCATCACAATCGGACCATCAGGGAAGCCAGAAATGAGCGAACAGACAAATATATATATATATATATATATATATATATATATATATACAAATTTGAACCACCTTTATTTTCGGTTTCTAGGGGTTCTGAAACGCGAAATTTTCTAGTCGGCACTTCCGGATTGTTTCATTGTATCAACCTTATAAGCGGGGTTCCTCCCTATGGGGGAGGGAGGAACCGCGCTAAAAATGTTTGTCATAGATTGATTGCCTTAGTTTTTATTTTTTTAAAAATTCAAATATGTAAAGCATCTAGTTTGGATTTTGCTACTATTTGAAATATGTTCAACTATTTTTTCGTTGATACCTGAATTGACAAATTATTGTGCAAATTATGGGTTTTTAGCACGGTTCCTCCCTCCCCGATAGGGAGGAACCCCGCTTATAAGGTTGATACAATGAAACAATCCGGAAGTGCCGACTAGAAAATTTCGCGTTTCAGAACCCCTAGAGACCGAAAATAACGGTGGTTAAATTTTGTGTATATATATATATATATATATATATATATATATATATATATATGTATATATTTATTTATTTATTTATATATATATATATATATATATATATATATATATATATATATATATATATTTGTCTGTTCGCGGATTTCTGGCCTCCCTAATGGTCCGATTTTGATGAAATTTAGTACAAAAATCTGTCGCCCGATTTAAAAGGTCAAGTTCGTTAACCAGCAAAATCCACCCACTGGAAGATGGCGTTTGGGGCGAAATTCGCGCAAAAAAATCGTAACGCTTACGTTTTTGAGTTCATAAGCTTGTAAGTACTCGTTTTATAGGCTTCTTTGGCTAGGAAAACGAATGAAACCATTTTCAAGGCGATAGCTTTAACCGTTTTTGAGAAAATTGGAAAAATAGTTATTGAATACCGTTTTTGGTTTGGGTACTTAGAATCATGGGATTCAGTTGAAACATTTTCTGCATGTTTTACTATCATTAAAACTAATATGTTGAAATTTTAATTACGTTTGGAGTTAAGGAAGGGTTAGAATAAAATATTTTATTAACAGACATAAAAAGTTTTGGTAACTTTGTATATTTTCCTTAATATCTCGAAAAAAGTTGAGAATCTTGGTAAACGAAAGAATACCATTAGAAAGCTTACTAAATGCTCTACAAAAAAGGTTCTGATGAAAGTTTTGATTAGGCGATGTCAATCGGAGAAATAAGTGCTTAAAAAATTAAAGTAATTGACTTTGCTTATTCGAACTGTTCTTTTTGTCTGTTTTTATTCCTTGTTATTTTTTAATTGCTTATAGTTGGATAATGTATTTTACAATAAAACAGATTAGGCAAAATAAGAAAAACAATTCATTGTTAGAAATATAGCTTGCCAAGAGAAAAAGATTCGATGACGTCTTTTGAATATTTTCAATTGCCTTTATGCTGTTGGTTTTTTTTATTTTATTTTTTAATTGCTTTTATCTGTAGAATTATTACTATAGTAAAAGAACACAGGAATATGTGAAAATTTTTGATATTTTCCAATTCATTGAAACGTATGAAATGAAGTAAAGGTAGAAGAGGTTTCTAGGGTCTTGCGGACCCGACCCCAGGTATAGCCATAAAACCCTTTGAACAAAGGCCGAGGAAAATATTATCTGTTTCTATTCTATGCTTTTTAAATGAGAATAGGGATATGAACAGAAACCGGGGTCTCCCGTGATCTAATGGCTAGCGCAGGAATTTTATCATCCCACGGCTCGCTGGTAAAATTCCTCGCTACACCCTGGATGTCGGCGCTAATGACCTAGATGTAGATGCGCCGTAAAAAAGAAAGAAAAAAAATGAACTGGAACCGCGCTAAGATGACGCAGTTCCTGCGAGTCGGACTTTTTTTAACTATACAATCAAAATTTGCCCTACGGAGGGAGGGAGGAAACGTGCTGAAAGCTTCTTATGTTGATTACTAAACGAAAATACGGAATGAGATTAGTTTAGATAAATGAGAGCTTGTTAAAGCAGGAAACTAAAGGAACGTAGGAATCCTCACATTCCAAAGTAAAAGAGATTATATACGGCTCTGGGAATGAGCTGCATTCTACCTAAGCTGTCTGTGGTTGGATAGGCTTAACTACCTTCCTTAATATTTCTCTGCTTAGGTTTGCTCTAAGGTTATTTTCATAAACAGCTACAAGTTTATCTGGAATAATTGTTTTTTGTAAATAGTTAGAAATTCGGTTATGTATTTAATTCTATTTAAATTCTATTTATTTCTCTGAAAATAAACCAAATTCCATTCAGGATTTTTCAAAGATTACATAAAATTCGTTTAAACTTTAAAATTCCTTCCTTCTTCTCTGGAAGTGTTTAAATGATTTTATGATGCTGGCCTCATTCATTTTTTAGTAGTGCTGTACATGAACTTTCTAGTGCACCAAGATTAAACCTTCTCTAACGGTACTTCTAGAACTCATGGAGAGAAAGGTGCACTAACCCTTTTACTCCGCCACTAAATATAACTCCAACTTTCAAGTCCCGTTGTAACTAAGAGAGCACGAACTTGCATAAACTTACCAACTAGGAGTATAACAATATTTATTATTTATTTATTGGTTAAAACATTTGCTAAACCCTTTTAACTACGGTGCCTGAGGTTGAAAATAGAGTAGGAATGAACAATTATTAGAATACCTATTGTAATACAATTATTTTTCTATATATAAACAATTATATATAGTTGACCCTGGATAAATGTAATTTGAAAAACTTTGGATATCTAGTGCTCTTAGAAATAGTGTTCAGTTGTTCTCAGCCTATAAAAGTATTAAGATATATATTTTAAACAAGACAGATAAGATTTACATAAAACAAGAAAGGAATATCAAATTTCTTCCAATGATACTCATTGAGAATTTCGGCTGCCATGAGCATGGCAGTTTTAATAGGCTGTTTCTTAAATTTTACCAGTAAAATAAATGTTTTAGGAAAATAAGATATCTAAAGGAGAAAAATATTTGTAATCGTGTTTTCCTTGAGAGAAATTCAGAAGGGTGGCGCTTCCATTGATATTTCATTTTACACGTGTTTACATATTTTACAAAAGATCAAAGCAAGACATTCATTGTTTCTACTGTAATATTTCTATATAACACTAGTAAAAAGAACGGAACCGTGCTAAGTAGAGGCAGTTCCTACGAGTCAAATATTTCGTAAAAATCTGTATTAAGGACGTATCAGCTACTTTTTGGTAGCCTTCATCAGCAATGAATGCCGGGGACAGAGAAATACCAAAGTTAGCAGTTAAGTGACCATGATGAAAATATAGGCTATATTTTCACCATGGTCACTTAACTGCTAACTTTGGTATTTACCTGTCCCGGCATTCCTTGCTGATGAAGGCTACCAAAAAGTAGCTGAAACGTCCTTAATACAGATTTTTACAAAAATCGTATTCATGTTTTCTTAGCGGAATCCTACCTATTCCCTGACTGGTCAAAAATATTGTTTTATATTTTCATTTCATGAAAAAAATATTATTTCTTTTATAAAAAGAGACCGCATGAAGCCTATAAATACAACTCTCTTTTGAATTATCCCTATGTATTGAAAACCCATAAAGATTAAAATTCTGTTAATTTCTATTACATATTATTAAATAAGAGTTTTGGGACGGGTTACCTATTAGGTTACCACCCTCATTTCTATATTTAACAGAATTTTAATCTTATTAGGAAAAGAAGATTTTTATTTACTTCCTTTTTCATTGAGTTATTTCATTCTCATAAAACTGCCTTGATCCACATTTTTGGAGAAAATATTATTAACAAAACATTGGATAGTCTGAAATTCTTATGGTCAGAAGTTTAATACAAGCGTAGATAATAATGCTACCTGGCCGTAATAGGCGTATATTCTTTTTGGGTGAATAACATATGAAGAAAATCAAAATATAATTCCAACTTTTACTGGTGTTCGAAAGAAACATTTAACAATTCTATTCTATGTTTAGACGCCAACCGAGAGGGAGTCGAATAATGATATTAGTCACACTTGTTGCATTCATATTCAAGCTAGTCGCCACAAAAGGATGATACGTGAGTTGAAACTCTCCCGTTAGTTGAGAAGCTTGAGTCAGTTCTTCATTCGTGAGGAAAAAAAAGCCTTAGTACTAGGAACTGAATTAGCAATAATTCATAAATATTTTAGTTATAACTAAAGGATTCGGAGAAATAACGGTCTATGTTACATTTTTCTGACGTCGGGGTTTGTTCTGAATAAAGTAGATGGTAGATTCCATTACTTGTTTATAATGTAAATAATTCCAGAAAACTACCATAATAGTTTAACGAGCCCAATGAACTATGTTACATTTATGCCAAAAAGATGTTATCATAATTTGGTACTGGCTATAATTGATCTCGAATTTATTAAAACTAAAAGAGCATAAAATCAAAAAATAAAATAAAAGATGAAGTATTCGTAGAATTCTTCGAGTGCCCTACAATTCATAATTTAATTTGTATCTTTTTTTTCTTTTTTTTTTTTTTTTTTTTTTTACTACTTATTCCTTAGGGATAAGGAATCTAATATATTTCTAATATTCGCTGGAAGCTGAAATGTTTTGAAATCACCTCCTACATGCTAATTATGGTGAAAGGCTGGCGTGGCATTGCCTAATTACAAAGCCTTGAACATGACACAGAACAAAAATTTCTTTTTCACGCTAATTATTCCCAAACAGCCATCAGTAACAGAAATTTACTTAAAGAAATTAAAAAGTAGTTCCTTTTTACTTTTATTCATTCCACCAATTGATTGGCCATAGAAAATAAGAATGCAAGGGATTTATATTCGCCTCACCAGTTTATATTCTATACCAGTTTTATGCTGGAAAAGATATTGCATATTTATTCACGATCATGCCGATGGAGCCTTCTGACACTTATAAACATACACATATGCGTAAAACTGTATACTCCCACATTTATGACCTCGAAATTGATTCATACGATCCAGTTGGTTCATTGAAACAGGATTTTATTTCCAATGACTTTTAAATTGAAGACCCAGGCGGTATCATTACTTGTTAGCATAAATATGCTTTAGTGGTGACTAAACTGGAAAAAAACCGTTACAAAAAAGTGTCACAAAAATGTGTACGCTGACGTTCGTGCATGCGCAGTGGTGTGGCCATATACGAGAATGAAGACTATGTGTTACAACAAAAGTGTCCGCTGACGTTCGCGCATGCGCAGTGGTGTGGCCATATACGAGAAAGAAGACTCTATGTGTTACAACAAAAGTGTTCGCTAGCGAACGCGCATGCGCAGTATCGTTAACGCATGCCCAGTTGGTTCGCGCATGCGCAATGGCCATGTACGAAAAATAATACTATATGTTATACAGTACATTACATAGGTTAAAAAGAACAAAACAAACGTGTTTGAAGTTTTAAGCACTTATTTCTCCGATTGATATCGCCTAATCAAAAATGTCTTCAGACTCTTTTAGTGCGGTTCCTCCCTTCCTCCATAGGGCCGACTAGAATATTTTTTCAAGAAATTGTATTTATTTGAAAATACTAGATATAAAAAGTGTTTCAAGATACATATCCCCAGAATGTTGCCTTCCTTCTTGTTACAATATGAGTTTATCCCTGCCTCCCCCCTGAGGGAGGGAGGGAGGGAGAGAGGGAGGGATAGAGGGATAGAGGGAGAGAGGGAGAGAGGGAGAGAGGGAGAGAGGGAGAGAGGAGAGAGAGAGAGAGAGAGAGAGAGAGAGAGAGAGAGAGAGAGAGAGAGAGAGAGAGAGAGAGAGAGAGAGAGAGAGAGAGAGAGAGAGAGACAGAGAGAGAGAGAGAGAGTGTGTGTGAGAGAGAATTTTAATAGGCAGGTATAGGTGCTGATGTAAGGATATTCCCTATAAGGTGCGTGCAATATCTCCAGCCTGCATATATGGTATCATTACCAAGGTGGGCGTATGATCGTAGGCTGCTGAGCTGGCTCCTTCGTGCTCTGCCTGCCTTTCTAAACCTAACTTATCAGCTTTATTTACTCAACTTACTCCATTACAACTAACCGTTAGGAGTCTGACAGAGAAGGCAGCCGAACGGTACTACCCTTTTGCGTCAAATGGCTACCCCATGCACTAATTAAGGTAATCCCACCAAAGATAACCTATGATAGCACTTAACCCAAACTAGAAGGAGAAGGGTCTCCCCTTGGCTCCTTCCGATGAACTCCCTTGCTATGCTGCGACATGAAGCTTGGTGGCCTTTTTGGCAACGAAGTCGAGCGTAAGACACGGTACATTCTAGATTACAATCCCAGCCTGGCGCAGGGCCGCCACATGGGGGGTTAGTTAGCTGCCGGTTAGTTAGCTAACGGTTAGTTAGCTGCCGGGTACAGTTGTCCCGGGCCCGGGTGCCGTGGGGGCCCAAGCCGGGCCTAGCTAATTGGAAAAAAAATGTATAGGTTATGAGCTTGTAAAAAGAATGGGGTTTAGAAATATAGACGGCCGTAGCCTATATTTATTGCAATGGGATCTATATACTGTGATATTAGGTTAAAGGGATTAATTTATAGAAACAGTTGTTTTGATTTCACGGATGTTTTTCGTTGGTTATGTTCGATTAAACTTTAAATTAGTTAATAAAATGAGATAAATATTTAAACTGCGTTTAAATACTAAATTGGCGACGAGGATGCCGAGAAAACAATCTGTCCCACTGAGGATGGAAGAAGAAGGAAGGGAGGAGTTTAGTTTGGCACGGCGGATTGCTGCCTTCAGTTTCCAGGCTTTCGATAATTCAGTAAGTTGGAAATGTTATATAAATCATTTTGAGCGTATTTGCAGGCTGAAAGGTTTTGGATCACCAGAGCAGAGTGAAATAAGAAAAGAGCTTCTACTTGCGTAGTAGGGACTACATGTTTAGCTGCAATTCAGAATTACTTTTTTCCTAAAAGCTTGGACGACTGTACCTATTCAGAAGTAGTGAATGGATTCACAGCAATATATATGCCTTCAACTACGATTTTTACTAGCCGTATAAATTTTGAGGAAGCAAATAGGTCTATTGGAGAGTCTATTATGGAGTATGCAAATCGATTGAAGGAGCTTAGCTCGTTCTGTTCGTATGGGGCTAGCCTGGACGAAAGACTCCGAGACCGTTTTGTGGCTGGAGTTGGCCACCTTAAATTTGAAGCCGAGGTGAGACAAAGATGGCCGGATGGAGTCGACACTGCCAACAAGCCCGTGTCATTTCAGCAGGTCTTACAGTTAGGATTAGTGTTAGAGAAGTCAGAGCAGGAAACCGAGAAAGACAAGGGAACTTTCTCTATTGAGAAGGTTAGTTCATTTTCCAAATCCCCGACATGCCAGGCCTGCGGGTTTGAAAAGCACCGAGTTGGGAGCTGTCCAGCCGAGAAGGTTGTGTGTAGGCGCTGTTCTAGACGTGGTCATTATGCTAGGTGTTGCAAGCGTTCGGCCAAAGGAGTGAGGGCTGTGACTACAGGAAGTAGGAGTAGTGGAAGCGAAGATGAGGTGGAACCCACAGTCGTTCGGGCAATCGAGACAAAAGCACCAAGGGCCACAATCGATGTTAAGCTTAATGGACAGTGGTGCAGAATGGAGTATGATTCAGGGGCACGTGTGTCGACAATCAACAGATATTGGTGGGAGAAATTAGGGCGCCCAAAATTATCCAAGTACAGAGGCTCGCTAACAGGGTATGGAAAAAATATTTTAAAATCGTTGGGCACGACGAACTTGACGGTTGAGCTGGATCAGCGGACGTTAAGTCTTCCTGTAGTAGTTATGGATGAGAATGATGGGCCTCTATTTGGATTACCATGGTCTCTGGCATTTGAACTGAGCTTACCAAAGCATGTGACAGTCAGAAAAGTAGGTTCAGCTAATTCCACCTCTCCAAACAATAGACCTCAGAAAGAGCGACCTTTAGGGAAAAGTATTACTAATCTATTGAACGAATTTCAAGATATTTTTAGACCTGAGTTGGGCACGGTTCGTGGAGTAAAAGTGCAGCTGCATCTTAACGAGTCTGCTGTCCCGAAAGCTTTTAAAGCTAGACCCGTCCCTTTTTCACTGAGAAAGCCGGTGGAGCAGGAGCTACGTCGACTCGAGTCTCAGGGAATTATTGAAAAGGTGGATCCAGCGATGACTCCGATAGAATGGGCTACTCCAACGGTAAATATAGATAAGGGAAACGGGGCAGTGAGAATCTGCGGTGACTTTCGAGTGACTCTGAACCCTGTGTTAGCTGAAGAGTTTTATATAATGCCGACTTTTGACGACCTAGTATCAAAACTGGTGGGGTCAACTGTTTTCACGGTTGTGGATTTACGGGATGCGTACCTACAGCTGGAGGTGGCAGACGAATCCCGCAAACTACTAACCATTGCGACCCACGTAGGATATTATCGTTATCGTCGCATGTGTTTCGGGTTAACGAACGCCCCTGCTAGATTTCAAAGATTTATGGACGATTTGCTGGCGGGAGTGTCCAAAGTAGCGGTCTTACTTGATGATGTAGTGGTGGGGGGAGAAAATATGACGGAACATCTGCGTCTTCTTAAGGAGGTTGTTGCACGAATAAGGGCTGCGGGACTACGGTTAAAGCTGGAAAAATGTCAGTTTGTACAAGATTCGGTGCAATACCTAGGCCATCAGCTCGACAGAGAGGGCATTCACCCGACACCAAACAAAGTTCAAGCAATTAAGGACACCCCCTCTCCGAAAACGGTTAAGGAGCTTCGGGCTTTCCTTGGTTTGGTAAACTTTTATGAAAAATTTATCCCCCACCTCCATGCAATTTGCGCGGATCTCCATAAGTTGACCAGCAATAAAATGCGATGGAGATGGACTGAAAAGGAGGAAGGTGTCTTCCAGCGAATAAAGGATACGCTCGCAACCAGTGACAATATTGTTCCTTATGACATAAATAAACAGCTGATTTGCGTTGCGATGCCTCGGAAGCAGGTTTAGGAGCGGTACTTTTACATCTTATGGAAGACGGGTCGGAGCGACCGATAGCATTTGCCTCAAGAAAGTTGAATAAATCTGAGGAACACTACGCATCCATTGATCGTGAGGCACTGGCGTTAGTGTTCGGAGTAAAGAAATTTCATCAATTTGTCTGGGGAAGGAAATTTCAGCTGATCAGTGATCATAGGCCTCTATTGCGTATATTTGGTGAGAAGAGGGATTTGCCAAAAGTAACAAATAATAGGTTAATCCGATGGGCTATTCTCCTGATGGGGTATGACTATGAAGTGGTATATTGTAAAGGGCAAGACAATACGTTAGCTGATTCATTGTCAAGATTACCGCAAAACACGTTGGACTTATCGGAGGAAGAACGGTTGGAAATCAAATCTCTCAGAGCACTGCGAAATGAGAAGATTGACACATTGACGGACCGACATCTACTACAAAAGGAAACTAGGGACGACCCACTACTGAGGAATATTAAGGAATTTATTCAGCTCGGTTGGCCGAGAAAGGTAGCAGAAGACCAAGCTCTTCGACCATATTGGCTGAAAAAGGAGGAACTGGCCGTAGAAGAAGGAGTCATAACTAGGTTAGGACGGTTTATTCCACCAAATTCGTTAAGAAAGGCAGTTTTAAAAATCCTACACGCAGGACATCCTGGAATCGAGGGAATGAGATCTCTGGCTCGATACTACACATGGTGGCCGGGGATGGATCTGGATCTCGAGCAGTATGTGAAACGGTGCCAAAGTTGCCAGGAAGGAAGAGACCAAGAACCAGAAGTACCTCTGTATCCTTGGAATCTCCCGGACGCCCCTTGGGAGAGAGTTCATTTGGATTTGGCAGGTCCTTTTGCCGGCAGTCAGTGGTTGGTAGGTGTAGACGGACTGACGAAATGGCCCGAAGTTGAAATGCTTCAGAAAACAACCTCTCAGATTGTTGTAAAAAAGCTAAGGTCGTGGTTTTCCAGATGGGGAGTACCCAAGACATTAGTGACAGATAACGGGCCGCAATTTACTTCACAGGAATTTAGGAAGTTCTGCTCAGATAATGGCATTCGACATGTCACATCTACTCCTTACCACCCCAAAACGAATGGATTAGTGGAGCGGTTCATTCGAACTTTTAAGAGAAGATGGTTGGCTTACCACTTAAGTCAACAAGACAACACAAAAAAAATAGAATTCAAAGTGCACAAATCAATGCTACCAATAAGGCTTAATTTTTACCTTATTTCCAGACTTAGCAGTGAATAAATAAATATATAGGTACCTAAGGTTTGATCATCGAATGGTGGAGAACTAAAATAAAATAAAAATCATTAAATCATTAAATTTCTAGTTGTTTATCTAGAGAAGGAATTTTGAAAAATCGTTGGCATTGCCTTAAGTACCCTAAGTTCAGAAATACACTCACTAAATATGACTCACGAAGAACACCCGCAATTTGTTCAGTCATTAGTTTTTTATCACCACAAACATCAGTGATATAGATTCTTTTTGCATCTACTTACAAAACAAGAAAAAAAGATACAATTTTCACTTCTAGAGGGCCGAATTAAAATAATTGTAGTTACTTAATTCAAAAATATTGCTAAAATATTTTTATTTTAGTAATTTATAGTGTATCTATTTACTTTTGTTCATATTTGTCAGAACAATTTTCAATTACAAACAAATATACTGATATTGATGTGAGGAAGCACATTCATATTTAATTTAAGAATTATACACTCACCACAAAATGGAGTCAGACCTTCATTTCTGTTATTCTATGAATGAGATAAGCAGTCTTCTGTGTGGGAAAACCGGAATGTGACATATTCTAACAACACTCCCATTAAAGTAATTAAATAGAAACCTCAGTGACTCTAATTAGATGGAATCGTGTGATCGGCATTGTCAGATGACAAAAATAGTATAAAAAGTATGAATGGGCAAATCAAGGACTCCACATCACGGGTTCGGTATTGGTGAATAATTTCCTGCTTACGTCATATCATTGAGATCCTTCATGCATTTCATATCATGATTATCATCTGAAACAGGAGTAGTGGCCGATTATTATTATTATTATTATTACATTTGGGCAGCCCTCTTGATTTTGTTTTAAATAAAGAATTTCTTCTAGGGATCTCAATTCTCACGAAAATATCATGTTCAAATATTTTAATTTTTTTCATAGATCACGAATTCTATGAAGTAAGTCATCCTTAACCCTCTGCTTGGCATTTTCCTTTTGAACAAAATTAGTCATTCTAATGTCTACATAAACAGAAAGGATTGCTTCCCCAAACTAGGATCCATTGCAACCGTAACACCGTCGTAAACACAGCACAACCCGCCCCAAATAAAATCGTATTTATTATAACGGGCATAAAATATTTTGAGTTCCTCTTCGAACAAATGCTGTATAAGGTCTTTTTCAACGGGAACTATATAATCTCGGCTAAACAAAAATATTCCTTACAGACTACTGTTTACTCCAGTAGTCAGCAAAGTGAAAATACGGCGAATTGTATAGCAAGGTACAATTTGGTATGGCTATGCTTTTTGACAAATAGAGAAACGAATTGTTAAGAATTTATGTGAAATTCACCCAAATATTCTCTTTGTTTTTGTTAATTAAGACTTACATTCTCAATGAAAATTATTTATAATGAGACGAGTAATACTGACATCCATTGGCAGAATAGAATTGTGAGGAGTTGAGCTCTATCGGCTGTCAGCAGTTCAAATGGTCACTTGATAAGATATCTGATAAAAAGATCAATAGAAAAGCAGCCAACGACGCCTTCAACTTGACAATGATTCTATAACAGTATCTATCAATTTCAAGTAACCTGATGTTTACAGCGAGCGAAGTTCGACTAGATTACGACATTAATTCATCTTAGCTCCCATCTAATGATTGATCCATATTGAATTTTTTTTTACAACTTGCTGTTTCAATGGTTCCTCAAAGAAATATTAATCCTTCTTGTGTAAAAAGTATTTTACCTAATACCAATGGTTCTAAAGTATAGAAAATGGCAAGCAATGGTATAGAATCTATACCATTGATTGTCATTTTCAAGAACAATTTATTTGATTAGAATATTCCTTACTCATGGGCGTATATATGTGGGCAAACGTTTCGGGGAATTAGAGGCCTTCGGACTCACACTGCAAAAAAATACCACGAAGAGGCCAACGAAGCAAAACTTCAGTCCATGTTTAAGTCGTCAAATTCTTCAGGAAAGGAAAAAAAGGATAAAATATTAGATGAAAATATTAAATTAAGAATAGAAGAATGGTGTACTGAGTTTAAAAACATAAAAAATAACATTATTAATTTCGACCCTACAGGTTATAATAAAATGATTACAAATTTTTTAAAATTTCTTAAAGAGACAAATAATACCTTACCAGGACCAAAGCACCCAGCAATAAGATATTTTAAAATGAGAAAAAAGAATAAATCCGAGAATAAAGGCAAGGGTGCAAGTGAATCATCCAACCCCCAGAGGGCGAACAAAGCAGCAAGGGCGAAACGTGCTGAGCAGTATAACTATGAACTTTCTCAGTACAACTATTACAACCGAAGAAAGAAGGTTGTCAATCAGATTATGAATGCAGATTCTCCAAAACAATGCCAGATTCAGCCAACGAAAATCCTAGAGCATTTTAAGACAACGTTTGAGCATGAGAATCCTTGCATTAGGGAAAGCTACACGGAGAGTCCTACAAGTCCCAACTTGATGAACATAGACCTGAAGATAGTCCACAATGCCGTCAAAAGGACTTCAATGGACACCTCTCCAGGACCTGACGGAGTGCTAATAAGAACCATAAAATGCTTGGGCGTGGCTCTTATCCTAAAAGATATTACAGAAATATTGCTGAAGACTGCGTACGTCCCAGAAGCACTCAGACAAGGCCGAACGATTTTGATATATAAAGGTAAAGGCCCTGTAGAAGAGATTGGTTCATGGAGACCCGTGACGATCTATTCCATAGTCCGGAGAATCATCGAAAAGGTGCTAGATCACGAGCTACGGCAACAGGTTACCTTTCACTCTAGCCAAAGAGGATTCATTAAAGGGTTACCTGGTTGTCATGTCAACACTCGCATCATCCAAGCGATATTAAATGAATCTACCAAGAGAAAGGATGATTGTGTTCTAGCCTTTTTAGATGTAACTGGAGCATTCGACAATATCGGTCATAAGCATATTTTGAAGTCGTTGGAAGCTCAAGGAAAATCTCCAGACCTTAGGAATGCTGTCTCCGCCTTGCTCTGCAACAATGAAATAAGAGTTTGCTCTGGAATGAAACAAACAGATCCTATAAAGGTTAAGCGAGGCGTGCCACAAGGAGGTCCACTGTCCCTGCCCTCATCATATTAGGAATCGATCACCTTTTAAAGAAGTATGTGAACCAAACTTTGCGAATGAATTTGGCTACAAATTGAATGAAAATGCAGAGAGAGTTATTCTCACGGGGTTTGCAGACGATTAAGCCGTAACAGCGTGGAATGTCAGTGCTGCTACGCGTACAATTAATATTGTTACGTGAATCTTAAGGGAGATTGGCTTGTTTATTAATGCCCGTAAAAGTTCCGCCATTGTGATGCAAAAAGGCATAATTGAAAAAAGAAAATTATACCTAGAAAACGAGGACGAAATAGATTCAATTGAAGATGGTGGAAATATCAAATATCTTGGTTGCAATTTTGCTAAGGAGCTGGATGTTAACGAGCATGGGATACTCAAAATAAATGATAATTTAAATAAGCTTACCTCATCAAACATATTAAGAGGAGATCAGAAGCTTAATATAATAAATCAATATGTTTTCCCATCGTTAACATTCCCGCTACAGACAGCTCCCTTGATGAAACTTCGGCCTAATTTTCTAGAAGGTGTCGAAATTATAATAAGAAGAAGCGTCAAAGCCATGCTAGGTCTCCCTGCAAACACCTGCAATGCCATGTTATATGCTCCTCGAAGATTCAGAGGTTTAGGTCTTCTGAAGTGTGAATGGGAAGCTCCACTGCAGCACTGGTCGATCGCTCAGAAGTTAAGACGAATATCGGATGGAATATTTCATTCGATATTCGATTACGATAAAGAGTCAAAAGAATGCGTAGAAAGACTAAATGTCGACAGCAGAATCCTACATGAAGACCAAAACATTAGAAACATTAGGAGATCACTGCGCGAGGAGTCTTTCAAAGAATGGGCGAAATGCAAATGGCAAGGCATTGGAGTGAAACATTTCAGTGATTGTCCAAAGAGTAATAAATTCATTTATGACAAAAAACTTTTGTCCGGCTCTGAATGGACTAACGCTTTGAAATTAAACGTTAATTATGCACCACTGCGTGGTGTCCCCGGTGTAGCAGGAGCAGCTGATATTGGACCCCTTTGTCGTAAATGCGGCAGAGAGCCTGAAACTCCAGCCCATGTGCTGGGTAGTTGTCCGAACAGTATGCTCCTGGTTACTCGGCGACACCACAATGTGAAGAACAGGCTCATGGCTCTTCTTGAAGATAAAGGCTATGAGTATCATGAAGAAGTATACGCCATAGACGACCAAGGTTCTTCAAGATACGCAGACATCATCGCCTTCCCACAACATAGTACTACAGCCTACATACTCGACCCAACTATCCGATTCGAGACTAATGATCCTGAGCAAGCTGAATCAATAGATAGCGAAAAGAAAGGAATTTACTCCAAATGCATTGAGTACCTAGAAGATAAATTCCTGGAAAAGTATGGGTCAAGGAACTATATTATTAGGGGTTTGTGGTTCGGCGCGAGGGGTACCATTCCAAAAATGACTTCCAAATATCTTGGAATCCTACCAGAAACCTATTTTTGTTTAGAACAATTTTGATCTGACAATTACAAATCTAAAATTGAATTTTTGTCTACATAAACAGGCCGTTGCACATGTTCCATAGCCAACGGCCTTCCATGTACAATGTACACGGGACGAAAAAAAGTTCTTTTCTGGAAATTTTCCAGTTAAATCGTCGCTTTTTATATTTTACTTCGAAGGGTAATATATATTTCTTTTGAAAGCTCAATTTATTCACTGTATTTATGACGGCAGAAATGGCGTGCCTGCCGTAAGAGATGGCTTCGGAGAAAAGCAATATATAACCTGTCCTGGAAGACAACACAAAATGAGGTCAGGAAATTCTACAAAATTAGCTCTTATATTTCGAATATTTTCTCATCATCCTTTGAAATATAGTGTTAAAAATGGGGTAAATAGTTTACGTACGAACTAAGTTAATATTAAATTAAGAAGTTAATGCAATTTAATTACTCAGTAACATAACCCAACTCGCTATGATTGCATCATTTAAGAATATTTTTTATTTATATGGAAACAACGACAACCAAGGTTATTCGCCTAAGGTTCCAATTCAGGATTCGAACCGGCATTTCCAGTCCTATAGCATAAAGCACCGGACCTCTGTCTGGCCCTCAACCTAAAATATTGCGAAATTCCACAAAATTATCCAAAAACGTCGTGATCGAATTCAAATATATTTATTTTGATTGTTGATTTGTTTTTTCTTCGAAACTTTGGCGAGTCGACAAATGAACATTTTCGTACAAACACTAATGATTTTATATATGATTTTAATACTAATAAAAAATGTGTTTTGTTGTATTAATGATAGGAAACCATAATATTTGAGAATTATCAATGGAAAAAATAAGGCAAATGATAAATATTTTAATATATATATATATATATATATATATATATATATATATACACACACACATATATATATATATATATATATATATATATATATATATATATAATCTATATCTATAAGCAAAATTAATTATTAGTATTATTTTTTTGTAACATGACACGAGTGCAGTCAAATTAAAGAGATATGAAACCTTTGAAAAGAAACCGGAGGGTGATAGAAACGCATTGGCGGAAAAAAAATGTAATAATACAAAAACAGCCATTTGACACAGAAAAGAGGAAACATCGTAGAGATATATACATACATATATTTCACGATGATTTTTGAGGAAGTCGCCATTCCTTATTAAGTTTATTATACAATAAATTTATTTATTTGACTTTAATTTCTTTGTAATTTTATTAATAACACCGATTTTTTTAACCAACAAATTTATTCAACATTCACCCCTGTTTCTGCTCTTTTATTGACTGTTCCAGGACTCAAAATAATAGTGAAATGAAAATTTATTTATAAATTTTCAACGTTGTCGTTCAAACTATTTCGACTCTGATTTTTCAGCTTTCAATTATTTATTTTTGACTTAGTGTAACTGATATAGCAGCTGATGTAGCTATTTCCAGTATCATTGTCATTATTATTACTTTAATGCCTGACCAATTTTTTATATAGTTAAATATATGAGTAATTGAGAAACCCATTCTAAAAATAATGAATTTCATGAGAGTTATTATTAAGTAGCTGTTGAATAAAGGTACTGAATTAGTTGTGGCTATTATTAACACTGAGACTGTTTATTAGCCAGTAAAAGCCACAGTGACACACAGGAGGATAACTAGGAGGCAAGTAGCTTTCTATGGCATCATGTTTATTTTTACTGGAGTTCTTGTAAGGTTACTCAAGGTGGCTGTCACCTTGTTGGGCTTCACTTAATATCCTTTTATCGTAAGAGTCTGTGTATTCTAGACGTCTTTCGTGAATTTTATAGAATTATTGATCTCAAATAATGTGTTGACTTAATTATTAAATTTTTGTCGAAACTCTGTTTTCTGTATGTCTAAATGACAATGTAAGGACATACCAGGATCTGCACAAGATGAAGAGGGACAAAACATATTACTCTTGAAGAAGGGGACAGGGTGGCACATATTTTAAAAATAAATAAATAATAATAATAATAACCAGGTTTGCTATTTGCTTAAAGTATGTTATTTCGTCCCCCTCTGCCCTACTCTGTGTCTTGTCTCATATGTTCTCTAGATTAAAGCAACAAAGAATTAGGTATTTTTAAGTACGTAAGTATATAAAGGTATTTTAAATCAATAATTCTATAAAATCCACGAATGACCATTACAGTTCAAAGGGTCTTAAAACATTCGAATATCCAGAACAACCGGAACCTCGCCTGGAGAACTCGTGTAAAAATAAACTTTATTCCATGTAAATTTACTTGTCTCTTCGTTATCCTTATTGTATTTCACTCTAACTGATAAATAAACATTTCCAATAATAGCCACAACTAAATTATTCAAGAGCAACTTACTAATAACACAGTCACTCCCAAAAAAATGTGGTCTTTTCCAAAGACATCATACATATATTCTTGTATATTTCAACAGGCTCAATCAAAATCCAGAATCCGTTTCACCCCATCACGTCAGGTTTAAGAGCATTTGAAGGTCAAATATCGTATGAATTCGTTAGAGAAGAAATAACTAGAGCTTCTATGGTTTTGAGGGTCACTGAATTCGAATCCGAGGTCTGTTTCACCCCATCAGCACAAAATCAAAGTCAATTCAAGGACATATTTGTTTATTTTGCAAAACATTAATCTGCAGTCAAAATTATTTTTTTGCAAAATAGACATATTTGTCCTTGAAATAAAATTGATTTTGCGCTGATGGGGTGAAACAGACCTCGGATTCGAATACAGCGACCCTCGAAACCATGGAAGTTCTAGTTATTTCTTCTCAAACGACTTCATACGAAATTTGACCTTCAAATGCCCTTACACCTGACGTGATGGGGTGAAACGGACTCCGGATTCGGATTTAGCGTGCCGAAATACATCAGAATATATGTATGGTGTCTTTGGAAAACAACACTTTTTTTGTGTGTGTGTATGTGTGCCTGTGTAACTGTCACGAAACTAGATATTTTTAGTTTTATCTGTTACTCGCATTTTAACAATATAAAAATAGGTTAGGCATTTAATTAAGTATAATGATTTCAATTAATGAAACCTCCCTAATAAATAGTTTTCATCTCATAGATTTAAATATATCAGTTTCACTGACGATTAAATGTTATGCTATAATGTAACTTTGAGAATTTTATTTTTGTGCTTATGTGGATTGATAGTTGCTAAATATCTGCCTGTATATCTAATTCTACAGCTTGTAACTAAAGCGCGCACCAATCATTATTCAGATCATGGAGTGTACTGAATCTGCAGAATACAAATGCCTCATAGCAGTGTTCTTAATGTTCACTTACACTTACACAGCTTCTTAAATTGCATTAATTTATATAAAATCCTACTCCCAGGAATTGCGTCATCTTAGCGCGTTTCCATTCTTATCCCTAGAGTCATTTGTAAAGCTTAGAATAGAAACAGCTCATGTTTTGTCAAAATCTTTCTTGAAAAATGTAAACATTTTTAAAATTGTAAAAGGATATCTCAAAGAGAAACATGATCTTAAGCACCACAACAAGAAAACGTTAATATTCTATGCGGTAATTACTCCATATAAACACCAATTTCTCCGAAAGAAATCGCTCTATAAAAAATTACATAAGAATATTTTTTGTAGAAAAAGTAATAGGCTTTCGAATGGATTTCTTACACTTACTACGATTTCCTAACTGGTTTCGAGATATATAGTTTTTTTCCCGAAATTCTCAAGAAAATCCTAGCTTTTTCAATTTTCCTCAACAATAGTAATATATATATATATTACTGCCATATATATATGGCCTTAGACTAGAAAATGTTTTTATCGGATTCCTAGCATTCTAATACTTATAAAATTTGTACCTGGAAGCCTAGAAACGCATTACTTAAGCGTTAGGATATTTTTCGCGTAAATTTCGCCCAAAAACATTTTCCGGAGGAGAAATTCTGCTGTTTATTGAACTTGACCTTTAAAATGACACATAGTACCGTAAAATGTGTCAAATTAGTACAGCTTGGTGAAATGGGTAGAAACATATACTGTCAGGAATTTTTATTTAACTCATACCAAAGGGTCGAACTTTGCCCAACGAAAGCGAACAGAAAAATATATACCTGTATATAAATAAATAAATAATGAAGAAAAATGATTACCAAAGATTTGAAATAAAATAGTTAAAAAGAACGAAAGGTGTACTACTTTATGGACGCCCTGCCATAGAAAGAAAAAAGAAGAAGAGAAAAATATATTTTGGGGCATCTTAAAGAATTAATATATAAATATATATATATATATATATATATATATATATATATATATATATATATATATATATAAAAGAACATAGTTATACTAATTGATTATAAATTTCTTAAGCAACTTTCAGCTAGTCTTAACGGGATAGCGAAAGTTTCTTTTTGTTAAGCTTAGATAATTGACAGTGGTGCTCCTTATACATTATAGTTCGACATACATACGTACAGCAATGGAAGCGTTAATTTGATCGTAATGTATATATTCATGTATTTCTTTCTTACCAATAACTGATGATTATATAAAAACGATAATAAATTCATATTTATTGGGCTATTAAGAGGCATCAACAAACAAAACAAAAATAGAGCGAATAATGGAGTAGACAATAGAAAATAAAAGAGAAGAAGGCCTATTATTTTCTGCTGGTACTTAGCATATTCATAGGTTTATTTTTATTACTCTTTCAGTGAAGTCATATGAGATCAGAGTCTGAAATAGATGGATCGAGTTTTATATTTAGAATTTACTCCTGTTTACATTTTGCCCTTGGTTACTAGTTGAAGGTCATTTTTATTTTTAAACATTGTTCATTGTTTACGACATTGATTCGGATTTATTATTATTTTTAATCAATAATGGTTTGGAAATTTCAACAATATAAAATGGAATAATTTTACTTGATGTTAATCGCAACAGATTTGTTGTGTTTTTTTTTTTGCTTTTTAATTAAAAATAACAGTTTTTAGAAAATACGAAATTGTATTTATTTATAAATTAATTTTTTAAATAGATTTAAGTAATTCAGAATGCGGCAGTTGGAATTAACAGCTTCGAACTAAACTGGCTTAAGATTTTTTTTCATGATGTGTGAGATTTGGAGTTTTATTTATTTCCGAATTCATTTGATGCAACGGGACGTCTGATAAACTGCGAATATTATAATTTACTTACATAGAGAGAATTTTACTAACATAAAATATAGGCGAAGAAGAAGAAATGTTTATATTCATAACACATTCTTGAGTTTCACAAACATCATATCAATCATTTCGCTTGTAATTCATACGTTTTCTTATTTATTTAGTTCGCACTCTTTTAGCACATTCTAAAGAAATACGCTATCGAGATGGCACTCACGAAACAATTTTTACTACTACTACTATATATATACGTATATCCGGGTTTTGTGTTGCTATGAATGTGGGATGTTCCCTTTTTACACGTGGACGCTTTTTTTATTCATCAAGCTCATTAAACAGAAATATGATGTATTTATTAAGTAGTGTAGTACCTCGCATACAAAACACTCTGAAAAAGAATTAATTAAAAAAATAATAATTGGGTTAGGTGCTCATTAAAAATATAAAAGAGCAAAACTGTTTTTTTTTTGTTTTTTTTTTGGTTTTTATTTATGTAGGTTATAAATAGCACATTATTGAGGAATGTAGTAAACACTACCCACCATTTATAGAATGTGGTTAGTTATAAATTTTTTCAAGGCGCATCGACATGTGTCGTGGCTGATGTGTGCGACCGCCAGTCCCACTTCAGTCACCGAACAGCCATGAAAACATTTTTTTGTAATTGATACCAGACGGAACTGACGGATTGGTAGGGTGTGTCAGGTGATCTCGTAACTGAACATCGGAACGGTGGCGTGACGTGACTGATGTGATGTGTGAGAATATACCTTTAAAAATACACTAAGGAATTCTTTAATAATCCTAACTTTAAGAGTTTTATGTTTCTAGTTTTCAATCATTAGAAACATAAAGCCGAACCTGCATGGAACTCGAACCTGCATCCCCTTAATGGGGAATGGGTATGCTATCCACCCTACTAATGGAAGACACGGAATATCCTACCTTAAAGAAAATAATTTAGAATAGGAAATAAAAATGCGTGAAATAAAAAAAAAAAGACACAGCCGTAGACTGCTTCAGGCTAAAAAAGTCCCTCACGCAGGAGCTGCATATCTAAGCACATTCCTCAGAAGATGGGTTGTGTGGACTACATTCATAATATGCTTAACATAACCTATATAGATAAAACAACATGAATATGAGGTCCTTAAAATGATATCACATTAGTACAGTGTGGTGAAATTGATACAAACCTAAACTTCTAGGCTATTTTCATTTAACTCATACCAAAGGGTCGAACTGTGCCCAAAGAGAGCGAACAGACAAATAAGTTTTGTTTTGGTTTGCCCCATCTTCAAATGATGGTTACATACCTACACCAGAGATTCTGTGGTCCTAGTTCAAATCCTGAAATCCTTCCATGTTTTTAGCGACTATTTGATCCCCACTATCCTATTTACTAATTTTTTTAGATAAGAAAGTAAGAGATCTAACAAGCATATAAAGGTAGTATACATCTTCCAGAGTGCTAAAAGATTACAACAATACTAATGAGCGATGAAGTAGCCATTGCAATAGTAAAGTAGCTGAATCAAAGCAGGTGTAGAATACTCCTCGGGAACCTGCCAGACAATAGAGATGATGTCATTCCACTCATTCCATCGACAAATCTCTGTAACTATCCACTTCCCGGCAGTATATTCAGGACTACCTACTTTGTTTTAGGTTTTCGCAATTTGGAAATAAAACCAAATTTCATTCACTTGGGCTTTACTGTTATTTTTCTAGCTTCTTCCCTTCCATTACCCTCTGGTAGAATAAGGCGTATTTATTCCCAGCTCCAGTTTCCGACTCGTCGGTTCTCGAGCCCTTTCTTTGCTTATTTTCGTGGGGGGTGTGACAAAAAAAAAAAAAGATATAAAACCATTGCCTTCATCATCGATTATATAAGAATTAAATTCCAAACGAGTTTGACCATTAATTTACTTGAGCTAGTGTCGAATAGTGTGTATTTTCTGTTTCCTGAAACCTAAAAAAAAGAGATCATCTTTTTCCCAGGTGATTGGACGTCAAATCAACTTTATTACAGGGTTGTGGCTAACCTTTCTTTATTAAATTCTTTTAAAAGGGCCGTGAATGTTTAAGAAGGCAAAAGCACTCCGTGCGTAGGGTAGTCGGTTCGATTCCCACTATCGGTATAATAGTTCATCATTAAAATAACCTATTTAAATGCCTCCTTAGGCAATAGGGGATGGACACGCCAGGCGTGTCGTGGATACTGCGAGTTTTTAAGAGTACCAGGGGGGGGGCGTCTAGAACATTTGTCTTTTTACTTAAAAGGGGTGAAAGTCAAACTATTCGGTCTACTTTTTATAAAATCACTAAATTGAATTAAATAATAAGATTAAGATCTATTCCCACACATCAATCACGTCACAGTTTAGCCACTGTTTTGACTCAGAGCCGTGGCCGGGAAAATCGTCAGTCAAAATAAACGTTTCGGAACCGTCAGTCCCACTTTAATCACCGAACCGTCAAAAGATAATATCTTCTCAACGATATTTTGCCTGAGACTAGCCAGAGACGATTTTGATTCGGAACAGTGGCCGATGTGTCGTGGCTGATGTGTGCGACCGCCAGTCCCACTTCAGTCACCGAACAGCCATGAAAACATTTTTTTGTAATTGATACCAGACGGAACTGACGGATTGGTAGGGTGTGTCAGGTGATCTCGTAACTGAACATCGGAACGGTGGCGTGACGTGACTGATGTGATGTGTGAGAATATACCTTTAAAAATACACTAAGGAATTCTTTAATAATCCTAACTTTAAGAGTTTTATGTTTCTAGTTTTCAATCACTTAGGATGTCCGCCATTGATAGATAGTTTAAACGGATTGATGTTGACTGAGTATGTCAGTGAGTCTTGGAGGTATGTGAAGGCTGAAGAAGCAAGTCAGCCTCTTGAAGGCAACACTTGCAGACCTCCAACCGGCTTGACCAGTCTCGAAGCTCTTCACTTCTTATTGCCAATCTTCGCTGTATATATAGCTTCGCCGCTACTCGGCTTATTCGGGTTGCTTCGTCTTTTTTATCGTTTTCAATGGTTACACAGTTAAATAACTTCCAGATGGTCACCTAGTATTGCGAATTATATTATCACTACGAGGTAACCATGAATGCCTAGTACGCCAATTCTCCCACTTGAATCTATACTCATCAAATTTAGTTAAGCATGTAGTTTACTTCATTGTCAACCTTTGTTTCACCAGGTGTATAACAGAAAAACAAACATGCAAACAGATTAAACTCTTTTACAAAAACGTTATTACACAGAATATATTAAAAAATTGGTGATACAATGGAATAACATAATATAACACAAATTAAGAAAAATGAAACCCTTTATAATGAATAGGAAAATAGTCCTTGTAAACTGAGGTCGGTAAACTCATGAATACCTCATGACAAAAACTGGCAAACCAACTTGTACAATAAGCAACAGTGTTCTTATCATAAAACTTATATTGACTGACTGTCAATTACGACTTAATCTGCGCGTCCCTTACGGAATGATTGAACTTTATACAGATATCAGCCATTGGAATGATGTAAATTTTAACACATTTTAACGGATTATCTATTGGTTACCACCCAGTAAGGGTTGGTATAGAGTTCCCGTCTAAAATGCTGTGTTATGTATTAGTGGAACTTAAAATTGATATAAAAATAATAAAACAAATTAATGAAAATGTTTCGAAAGACTTAATAATAAACAATTATTTTCGCTGGCGCCTTTCTTTTGCAATAGACGAAGACAGACAACATCTCTAGCTTTATTAAAAAAAAGTCCGTCACGCAAGACGTCGTAAATTTGCCACATTTTTCAGTAAAGTAAAAACTGCAATAAATATAAAAATATTTTATCGTTCCTCAGGCTTCTCCCAGAACCATATTCTTATAAAGTTGATCTGATGAACCAAGCCTTATAAAGCTCATCCGATAAATTACTTAAGCAATGAAATTCAGTCATGTAAATAAAAGTTGTTTCTATATTAGTAAAGACATTAAAATTATTAGGTCATATGTTTCCCGAGAAAAAATACACTTATGACTCGAATACCACAACTAAATCTAGCAATAATAACCAAGATGTTGTTTCCCCCAAAAGCCCAATTCTACCAACCAAACGATCAAGTGATGAATCAAGACTACTCAAACATTTCTATAAATCCTTCGGTACAACAGCCTTTTGGAAAGAAAAATTGGAGTCTGTTTAATATCTTGCATTTCACAAATTCTGATCAGTTCAAAGAATAATTCCCTTTATTTTTCTATTTTCCCTTCGACTGTGGTGCAGAGAGATAGCTGTCATTGGGCGTAGCTCTGTCTATAATAGATACTCTGTCTATAGCCACGTCAATGATGTAACTATTATTTACTCTTATTATTAGTACTATTTATTATTATTGTCGCAATCTATTATTTACATTCTCTGCACAAAAAAGAGCTGAACGTTTGAATAACTCGAAACATAAATTGCCACTGTGCTTTGATCTTAGAGGCTTCTGCTAAATGACTCCTAAAGAAAAGCTAAATGTAGCCATTTATGACGATGAGTAATCCTTATTGCACAGAATGAGTAAGCTTCATTAAACAAAATGATCTTTTCAGAATTTTCTCAAGAGCCGTACTAATAATATTTCACATTTTTTACAGTTGTGTAACAGAAATGAAGTTTGACCGTAACGTTGTAATGATAAGAAAGTGTTATTTAGCTATTATACGAGCAACTATAAGAGGAGTTGGTGTAAAATAAAAGAAGAATAAAAACTATGCAACACGTTTTACAGGTTATTAAACCATGGTATAACTCACAGGACGATATGCGCCGTCAGTAACTTAATTTTTTAGAAATAGGAACTCTGGGAATCGGCACTCGAGTTTTCAATTTAAGGTGCACTACCGGGCTTCTAGTCATCATAATGAGCTGATGAAAGACGGCCCAACGCCATATTTATCTGAATCCAGACAATGTTATGTCGTATTAGGTTCAAAGTAGGTACTACTCCTACAATGATTTAAATTTACTTAACCCCTATTTAGTAAAAAGTATAGTAAAACGGGAGATTCTAGTTTCAAATCCATGCCTGCTTTATTAGATTCAGTTTCTGCCCATCTAGAAGTTTGCAGTCATATTTCAATAGTCTCAGGGAAAAACTTGGTAAGTTCAAAATCTCAGGGCAGCTCTTTGACAGATAATTAACAAAGAAAACACTATATTTTACGAGATTCCAAGAAACCAACATCTTTATAAGTCACGAACAATCAAGGCCGTGTTCTTCTTTACACTATGCAAGAAGATAATCCTAGTGTAAATTTTCCCGCATACCAACTTATTCCCTGTAACTATCGACGAAAGATGGTAGTAACTCTTCTGTGTCTGTCAATTACTTATGAAGTTCTTGTTTTGTTATCTATATTGAATTTTATTAATTAGCTTTGTGGAGGTCCATGTACATAAATGGCAATGCTTGCATAAGTCTGCTGTAGTTAACTTTTAGTTTGCTCCACCGTAATTTGTTGAGCGGCAATTTTCTTTCCAAAATTGCAGCTCAATCCATATGCTAATTTATCTTTCAAAATCACAGAATACTAGCTTGAAGGACAGATCTTATCAATGTTGGGTTGTTTCTTAAATTGTCGATAGTTCCTTATTGATTCCAGAGGCCAGTTTCTCTGTGTATAAGGAACACTCGAGTCGAGGGCTACCAAAATTGTGGTGTTAATTCAATCTTCATATTGAAGAGCTACTTTGATATTTTCAAGCTGGCTCCTTGAGATCACAGTGTCATGGACAGCCATTCATCAATGACTCCAAGATAACATCGTTCCACTAGCCACTACTACCCGTACATTCATCTCTCACGGCCTTCCACCAAATAGTACGGCCTTCTCTTAGCTCAAGCTCAGTATGTCGCGACATGTCGTCCCCAACTGATGAGAAGGATGAGAAAACAATCATCCTTTAAGAGTTGGGTTAACACCCGAATAAAATTATTAATTTTCCGGTACCGCTCGTATGATTATAAGACTTAAGACTGACCAAGACTAAGATTAATTGAAAACAAGACTAAGATTAATTGAAAACATAATGTTACAAAGAGAAAGCTGGCCTGATCGGAAAAAAATTTGATCGAAGATCACAACGAGGAACAGGTGAACTTAGTTTTATCGATACATTTTGATGATATAACAAATCATGGGCGTATATAGGGGGGGGGGGGGCTCGATATTTTGCTTTTATCGCTAAAAACGTGTCACAAAAACCTCAAAAATAAATTAAATAAATCACTTAGCTTAGAAAAAAAAATTTTGGCGTGTAATAGCGTTTTACACACTTGGCTACCTATTCCAAGTTCTAGGTTGTTATTATTTCATGTCCCCAAATACCCAACTGTTACCAGCCCCTCCCCAAAATGAAGGAAGGGCTGGTAAGACTGGGGGGGGGGAACAATAGGAAGAAGATCTACACCAAAAAAAAATGGGCATGATTTAACAAATAAACGGCTCTAGAAAGGGTTAAAAAACTCATGCATGTCTTGTGGAATCTGCAATTCGTTCCTGTCCTTTCAAACTGTTAGTAAGTGTTTGTTTGTTAGTTTCATATTAAAAGTTCTGAATACTGCTCTTCTCGTCTCGACATTAAATGACAGTGAGTAAGTGACCTATTCTAAGCCTCTTAATCACGACTTCATCTATTCTTGTCGTTTGAATACTTGATAGTCAGGCTGTCACGTTATGAGGGAGCTTGTTTAGACTTTCCATGGATTTCACAGGACTAAACAAACTAGCTGATTATTACAGGACTCACTAAATACCGCAGCCAGGAGGAAAAGTAGCTTTGCGTGCTGTCGGATTACAGTTATTTGGTAATTTGTCTGCACGCCTTTCTATATTTACAAAACTGTTTATTTTAGAATACCAGAGATAATTGGACTACTAACCTTTCAATGTCAAGTAATTAACCTTCCTACGGCTGAAGGAAGAATGCAATAAGCGGTTTTTATGGCGGATTAATTAACTACCCTTGTGTTATTTATACTTACGGCTTTTTATAGTTAATTTTGTTATTATAAACGAGGTCAGACAATATTATTTTTATTTAATTATTGAAGCACTGCAACAAGGGCAATATGCTCCTACATTTCTAAGTGACTGTCATTAACTATTTAAAAAGAAGTACAATAAAATAAGAAATCAAAGAATAAAATAAAATTTAGATGTCTTTGGAAATATACTTATTCATAAAGTTAGAATAAGTTTTCAAGTTAACATCTATATATATATATATATACACACACACATTACATTTAAACTGTGCGATACATGTTTATGTGTTTTAAATTGTGCAGTATAGAGTGTATTTACGGACTACCTTCTGTAAGACTGTACTACATTCATTCAGTGAGTGTTTAATTGTCAAAGTTAAGTTACTGAGTCTGCATATTGGCTTGTCTTTTTCCTCCATGAGGTAATTACATGTGAGCAATTGGTGTCTAATGCAAAGTCTGTTCAGTACTACTTGGTCTCTTCTTGTCAATGTGTATTTTTCGATAGTCCAAGCTTTTGCTGTATTATTAATTTGTAAAACTTTTTCGTCTATATATAGCCAATCATTTAATATGTGTGTGTGTGTGAAACTGTTACTGTTTTTCAATGTCTAAGTTCTGTTTATTAGTTGCCTCTTTTGCAAGGTTGTCAACTGATGTACTTAGTCCGGTATCCTCGTGCCCGAGTAGTCTTAATTTAATAGTGTATGTGTGTGATTGCTAAGTCTTTCAGACAATACAACCTCCTTTGTTATGTTATACACTACATTTTTCTTACCTTTATCTTATCTTTAACTTAGACATCCGACTAAAGCTTAAAAGCTGCCCAATAGATTTTGAAAAATGAATTTTTCTAAACATAATGAGGCTTTTGTGTGTTTTAAAACGCGAGTACTCCGTGCTTAGGGATGTGAATTCGATTCCCCCTAGAGCGGTGGTTTTTCATCTGAAAACTTGAAATTTATCAGCCCTATCTTGGTCAGAAAAGCCTGGTATCATCATCATGTATATGGTTCGTTCCAAAAAGCTGGCTTATGTATAAAGTATAAAAGCTGTTTAGAGATCATAAAGACTCTGCACCGAGTACTTAATTAAGTATTTCTTTGTTGATATTTTCTATTAATCTTCTATTACTCTTCAAAAAAATTATTACACAACAAATTAAAAAAAAATCGACTATTTCCAGGTCATTGGGGAAAATATGATGTGGACCGTTTTCAAACCATTCTTTATTGTGCAGTATTTAATGACTTCATTCTTGAATTAATTTCACCAGTTTTACAATAATGACATTTCTGACGGTTTGTATTGAATTTTATTTTCAATAGTGATCGTCGATAACGTGCTATAAGTTATTACCGCGTTAATGACAACAAACTAGGAATGCCACAGCAATTGTTATCTTAAAATATAAAATTGCAAAAATTATTTCAGCCTGCAAGAGAGTTTAACCTCTTCGTCCAAATTTCTTATCCGACGAGTATGTATGTTAGAAAGCAGTACTTAAAAATACCATCAAATATTATATGTGGACTGTAAAATTTATAACATTTTATGTGTGGTTTCTCTGATAGGAATGTTCATTCGTACGAAATTCTTGTCTAACCTACTGATACCACAAATAGTTGGTTAAAGGAACATTTAGAGCACAATAGATTACGATATATTTCACATAGAGGTACACTCCAGAAAACATGCCTAGTATAATGTATTGCCCTTGATAATGTATTTAATAGTTTCGTGTCGTTAAATTTAGACTTCTATTGCTCGCTGCGGCTCCCTAAAGCAATCTTGTTAACAATTTCTAATCAATTAGGCCGATATTCGTCCTATTTTGGCGAGAGAAGCATTTTATCGTCCGCTGTCACGAGAAACCTTAGCAAGAAAATGATGTACAAATCTCCATTAAGTAATACAATAGGGCACATCGTCTCATAAAATAATTCTGATAGATTTTCAACTGCGCAGTCTTTGAATGAATTTTATGAGTTTTCTTTCCTACTAGCAGCTTTTAACCCACTTCAACTCACGACTTGTGTTTATCAAATTTTAGGCTAATCACTCGCTACTCCCTCGTAAGAACTTTCCGAAGAAATGTACCTATTAAAGTTGCATTCAAGAAACAATTTTTGAAACGTTTCTTCAAATCATCATAGATTCTACTAGTTACCGAAAATGACACCCGTTAAAATTTACTTATATCTATATATGTACCTGTTAACACAATAGAGAGTTTATGTCTTTTCGCCACGATTAAACGAGTTCGTTAACCACCGAAATCGTTGCACATGGTGCGGTGGAGTTTACTCAGGATTACAAATTTTTGCTATATTGCAACGAAACTCTGAAAACGTAGTGAGCATATAACGATAAAAAGTCTTGTAAAAATATATTAAATCGGTTCATTAGAAGTTGGTGCGGTCATTGGTTGTTAATTCTACCACTAGGAGAGCTGAGCATAGACTGATTCAGATTTCTCCTGTTAATTACAAATTTAAAAGAGCAAAACTTTTCATGTTTTTGTTTTGTTTTTTTTATTTTTATTTGTGTACCTTATTTTAAGCAAATTATTCAGGAATGCAGTGTACACTGCCCACCTCTGAGGAATAGTTATGGACCTCCTGCGTGACGGACTTTTTTTATATGGGGTTGTGGTCATTCGAGTATCTGAGTAGAAATCTGTTCTATAGCCACTTTTGAATCTAACATTAGTATGTGAGTATTCATGTGTAGAAAGAGGAAATAAAAATACTCCAAGAAGAGAGAAAGCGGGTCAGACCGTCTAGATCAAACAAGACCATAACCCCTAACTATCTCCTGCTTGTGATAGGTCTGTGCTGTAGGCGGACGGTCAGTTTTATGTCTGGGCGTGGGCCTCCGGGGGCTGGGGATTGTCTGTGGAGCATCCTCCTCTCAAGAACAACCTAACATCTCAAGTTTCAGAGGCATTATTTTTCTAATTCTAATTCAAATGGAGTTTAGAATAATTTAATACTGAAATGAAGAAGTACAGACAAATAGCATTTGAAATGTTGTTTAGGAGATGGCAGCATCAATTCCTTTATCGTCATTTTGGTGATAGTAATTTTTTTTTTTTTTTTTTTTTTTTTTTTTTTTTTTTTTTTTTTTTTTACGGCACATCTACACCTAGGTCATTAGCGCCGACATCCAAGGTGCAGCGAGGAATTTTACCAGCGAGCCGTGCGATGATAAAATTCCTGCCGGAGGTTGGGAATTGAACCCACCATCTCCCGCTTATGAATCCAAGGCGCTAGCCATTTGACCACGGGAGACCCCCGGTGATAGTAATTATATTTACTTTTATAAAATAAAATACTTAATGACGCCAAATATAAGACAAGATGCAAATTTCGATTGGATGGTCTCAGGCTGAAGACATTTTACACAGGCATTATACTAATAAATGTGACTAAAATCGGAAAGTTTCATTGAAGCGTTCCTGAGATATAGGCGATGGAAAATCAGAATTTATACGACTCTCTCATCAAAATCACAAGGGGGTTCATAAGGGTTTTATTAAAGGCAAAAAAAAACAAAAAAAAAAAAAAAAAAAAACGAAAAGTTGTGTATGACTTCTCTCCCAGAGGGAGGGTGTACCTGTTGGATACCCATCATTCTTTCCGAAACCCATCATGTGGGGTATCAAATGAATCGTCACAGTAAGGAAAACCTAAAACTAAAGGGAAAAATCTGAAAAAAAGAAAAGTTGAGTTGGGGACGTTTCCCCATAACTTTTCGTATACACGCAAAAATACCCGACAAACAGATCGACGCACTACCAAGCGTTAAGTCCCCACACCATCCTCCTCAAGCCAAACGTTGACGGTCTCAACTAAAAATTCACTTACCAAAAGTATTAATATTCCCCCCCCCCCCCAAATAAGGCGAAAATGGCCAATTTGGAAATAAACAAATAAGTGAGAGGGTATTATGTATTAGGTTCTTGACAAGATATTAAGGGCCTAAAACTTGGCCCAATACATGATATCACAACTTTCACAGGCAAACAGGATTTGTTATGGGCCTGGAACTTGGCCTCTTTTTTCAACGTTGTTTTTTTTTTTTTATTTTTTTTTTGTGGGGGGATAAAATAATACTTTATAAAACAATATCTACTATATATTTGTCAAATACCACTCACTCACTCATCTATCAACGCCCAGGCCAAACCGCTCGACAGAAAATTTTGAAATTTTGCATGGACACTCCTTATATAACGTAGGCACTCGCTAAGAAAGGATTTTTTGATATTCGTATTTTTAAGCATTTTTGGGGGGTTTAAAGTTTGAGTTGGTTAGAGAAGGCAAGCCTAGGCAGCCTGCGTTGCTAGGACGATAAAGAACAGCTGTTACCTTACATTATCTATCTCATAGTTTTATTTCTAATTGAGGTTAATTTCAACTATGATGGCAGACCTTGAATTACTAGAAATTAACTGTCCCTCATAGAGTTTTAATTGCGTTTCTTTTCTGCCTGCCCCCGTCAGATAGGCTTGCCATATTTTTGGAGAGTTAAACCGAGACACATTAATATGGGATGGGCATACCAGGGGGGGGGGGATAAAAACAGTACAAACTATAAGCAAAATGGTTGGTGAGTTTTAAGCCTAGCAACTAACGAGAAGGGGGGGTTAGTCTACCCAAACCTTAAAAATAAGAAGGGAACTTTTTTTGCTACTTGATTTTCTTAAAACAATCTCTCAGCCAAATAGTAGTGTCTGGCAGCTGGCAGCGCTGTGCAGGTAGTTCCAGCGTTTTACAGTTAGATTACTTCTCATTTCTTTGACACTGTGAGCAGTAGTAAAAATGTTAATTGTAGAAAAGTAACCGATTTAAAAAAGTTTCTTATAAACATGAATTCATTACTTTTTACATCTTACAGCCTTTTCCGGGATATTGATAAAACTGGGCGGGACACCAAAACAATTGCAAAATGCCGGGACTGTCCCGGTCAAACCGTGATGTATGGCATATCCTTAGGTTTTCCAGGCGAGGTAATAATATCCGGAACCCTTGCACAGCCTCCTCGCCTATAACCTTGGTAATACTCGTAAATGTATTGGGTGTTACCATATGACTTCTTGGAAACATAAACTTTTAAATTTTAAAGCCCATTGAATAAAATATAGTATGACGGGAACCGTGCTGTAATAAACTGCACAGAATTGTATAGTAACGTAATTTTAATGAAACATTATTTAACGCAATAAAATAACTACTTATCTGCCGTGACGAAGCACGGGTATTCAGCTAGTTTTCTATAAGCCACAGAGAATTTATCATTCATACTATTAAAGACTAATACATTTTTAAAACTATACATTCGTAATTTATTAACATTTTACTGACTGTCGCATCGCAAATTAAACACAAACTATTATTATTACTTTATAATTTGACTATTATAATTACTAATAATACTAAACTATTATAATTACTAATAATACTAGTATATTTATATTTATATATTAGTATTTATAATACTAAACTATTATAAATACTAATAATACTAAACTATTATAATTACTTTATAATTTGACAATATTAAACTAACAAAGTTGCATTTTTTTAACTTGTTAATTATTAATTTTTTCACTTAATTAATATTAATTCCTTGCCAAGGGTCGTGGGTTCGATTCTCACTAGCGGTGGTGGCTTCTCTTTCGAAACAAGAAAATGTATCACCCCTATACTGGCTAGAAAAGTGTGGTAACCTATTGTTAGCCCGTCCTAAAATTTGTAGTTAATAATAAATTGACGTTAAAATTTAAATAAATAATAATAATTGTAAATTTGAAACATTTTCTTGCTAATGAAGTTAGTAAGTTAAAATGTCTTAAAAGTTTTATCGCCTTAAGTAGCGAATAAACAATAATATGATGCTAAGCTCCAGTGATCAAGTTTTAGCGCGGTTCCTCCCTCCCCCATAGGGAGGAACCCCGCTTATAAGGTTGATACAATGAAACAATCCGGAAGTGCCGACTAGAAAATTTTGCGTTTCAGAACCCCTAGAAACCGAAAATAACGGTGGTTCAAATTTGTATATATATATATATATATATGTAGATATTTATTTATATATATATATATATATATATATATATATATATATATATATATATATTTGTCTGTTCGCTCTCTAAATAGAAGACGAATGGTCCGATTTTGATGAAATTTGGTACAAAAATCTGTCGTCCAATTTGAAAGGTCAAGTTCGTTAACCAGCAAAATCCGCCCACTGGAAGATGGCGTTTGGGGCGAAATTCGCGCAGAAAAAATCGTAACGCTTACGTTTTTGAGTTCATAAGCTTGTAAGTACTCGTTTTATAGGCTTCTTGGGCTAGAAAAACGAATGAAACCATTTTCAAGGCGATAGCTTTAACCGTTGTCGAGAAAATTGGAAAAATAGTTTTTGAATACCGTTTTTGGTTTGGGTACTTAGAATAACGGGATTCAGTTGAAACATTATGTGCATGTTCTACTTTCATTAAAACTAATATGTTGAAAGTTATGTTACGTTTGGAGTTAAGGAAGGGTTAGAATAAAATATTTTATGAACAGATATGAAAAGTTTTTGAAACTTCGTATACTTTCATTAATATCTCGAACACGGTTGGGAAATCGTGGTAAGTGGATTGAAACTATTTGAAAGCTTACTAAATTCTCTACAAAAATGATTCTAAAACTATTTTTGATTAGGTTATGTCAATCGGAGAAATAAATGCTTAAAACTTCAAATACGTCTGTTTTGTTCTTATGAACGGGTTTTTGTCGTTCTTTTTGTAATTTTTGTCTCTTTCCCTTGGTTTTTTATTGCTTTTTATTTCTTTAATTTCTTATGTTGTATTTGTAAGGAAAATGTATATGTGTGTAAAACAGGATAGGTAAAATGAGACCAATTTTCTGTTGTCAGAAATAATGAAAAGTTTTGGGAACTTCGTATAATTTCTTAATATCTCGAAAACGGTTGAAAATCTTGGGAAGCGAAAGGTTACCATTCGAAAGCTTACTAAATGGTCTACAAGAAAGGTTCTAAAGAAAGTTTTGAATAAGCGAAGTAATGTCAGCTTTGGATTTGTCGATTTCCTTCAAATGTCTTGAAACTGTCGAGGCTCCTATTCCGAGTTCTTTGGCATATTCCCTAGTGTTTTTAATTGCTTCTAGATTACAGTACTGGTGTTGATTTCGTTCTTTAGAATTATTCTTGGTATTCCCTATTTTCATCTGTTACCCATAGTTTTTTTATTGTTAGTAGGTTTTTCTTATTGATTATAGAATATAAATCTATTTGGCTATAAAACAGGATACGTAAAATTAGTGACAATATTTCGGAGATTTCTGAGCGAAATACTTTTAAGATTTTCTACCACCACGAACGGCTTTTTTCCTCTATTTTTATCCACTAGATAGGCTTTATTTTGCATATTATTCTATATAAGTTTTATTCAGCAGGGGATTCTGATGAAATGTCGTGTTTTTGCTGTGGATTTTAAATACGATGTATCTAAGATTGGATAACATTAGCGAGTCTACATAGTTAAGAACCGACGACGGAGGATTACTTCTTGCTATGATTTAGTCTACATATGTATATTAAGTCCTAAATCCAAAAAATAAACTTCACAACGGTTAGATACTATGAGCGTATATGGCGGTTCAATGCCCGTAGAACACAATGGGGCCGCAGGAAATTTACCTGCTAAGAGTTAATCCTCAAGAGCTGTAAATATACCCCAGGTATCTGCCGACACAAATACAAAGCCTAGGCGGAGAGCACCCCAAAAACACAGATCCAAAAATAGGTTATATACTAAATATTCATAAAGACTACTTAGTTGTAAACCGATTCATCAATTAGCAATCAATAATTTTCAACAAAGGTTATATACTAAATATTGATAAAAAGTATTTAATTAGAAAAAAATCAATATTCCACAAGACTTGTTTTTGGTCCATTTGTGACTACTCCGTAGACTTAATTAGGTATATTATTCTATTGTAGTTGGGCAACTAAACTTTGTTTTATTTTGTTAAATAAAGTTTTTTTTTTGACTTGTTATTCGTCAAGACTTTTATTTGTCCTTGTGTATTTACTAGATACGTTTTATTCGGCATATTATTCTATATAGGCTATATTAGGCAGGGTATTCTACTCAATCTTGTGTACTTCTTCTTGATCCTTCTGTACATGGGCGTATATAAAAACAATTTCGGGGGGGGGGGGCTGAGACCATTTCCAGGGTATGGAATACTAAATATTTAGAGCTTGGAATAGTTTTAGGCAACTAAAACGCTATTGCACGTAAAATAAAATATGTTTTATGAACTAAGTGATCTTATTTAATTTATTTTTAAGGGTTTTACGAGAAGTTTTTATCATCAATTCAAAATTTCGGGAGGGGCTGCAGCCCCCTCAGCCCCCCCCCCTCATATACGCCCATGCTTCTGTATCCTCTAGAAAGGCTTTATTAGGCATATTTTGTATTGATTTATAGAGCTTTGCTTTAGAATGAGAGCCAGATTCTGTAATTTCCGCTTCTGTGTAAAAGTTAGCTACTGTCGGTGTCCCTGATGCCTTAATATCACTTTTATTCGAGATGTTCGAGAGGATTTTGACAATTTTCACGAGATATATAAAAAAAATAAGTTTATTTCTTTTCTAAGCTTATCAAATGGCACTAGGGACATGAACGGAACCGCGCTAAGATGCTGCAGTTCCTGCGAGTCGGACTTTAATAACATTGAGAGATTTGATGAGTAAGAGAACGTTAGTAGTCATAATTCTCAGTGGAATTTCTTTGACGAGATAAGCTTGAATGACTTGACAATTCTTTAAATTCAAGCTTTCTCTAATATTGTTACTACTCTAGTACTAAGTAGTCGCCAGTTTCTCTGCTAAATATTACTTCCTCACGTCACGTACTGTTTTTGCAGAGCATTTTAATAGGGTTGCTTTGTGTTTCTTCTTACAAGGGTGGTGTGTATAGAATATAAAATCAGAACTTTATTAACAAGATTAGATCACTGATTGTAAAACCTATACGTGTATATCGGCTTTTGGGTCGAGGTTTACTGAGATCATTTTAGATTGCTCTTTCTTTTATAAAATTGAAAAAAAAAAAAAAAAACTTTCTTAAATGGAAACAGTTTCTGCACTATAAAATAAATATCAGTCAGTAGTTACTTATTGGGTGAAATATGAGATCTCAAACATCAATTCATATTATTTTAAGTAACTTTATTTTGCTACCGCACTTTATCACCTTTAGGTTATTTTCTGGTTTACTTGGGAAATTGGTTACGCAACCCAATTTGCACGAATTGCATGAACGTGGAACCCGCCTTTATAAATTGAGTCATTTATTATCTAGCGTTATAGTTTGAAACTGCTTATAAACATAAACACATAGAAATTAAAATAATTATCTTTTTTCATTATACAATTACAGAAACAGTAGAAACAGATTTAAATTATTTGTCACAAAAAAAAAACGATACGTTCTTAGTACTTGAAAAAAACATTATCAATATATTTTTGTGCCATTTTACACAAAAATATAAGTAATTTAAAAAAAAATGAATATTTACAATACCTGCTTTACTACGTATCACCATTGTAAAAGATTATCAATTACTTTCCTGAATTTAATAAAAAATGAATCAGCAAATTAAAACTCTATATCTTCTAATGATTAAAACCAATGTTAAAACTTGCCAAAAGAATCCTCAGTCTGTCCTTGATAATACTACTTGACACTAGATCGTGTAGTATTCAAGAAGTGGGCTTCTGCATTATCTGGTTTCATAATGAGAATAAGTGAATAAATATTTATGAGTTCTACTGAAAGTCTTAAAGTCAAAGTTAATAACAGTGATTATCTGAAAATAAGACCTTCCTAAAAAATTGAGGTTAAAAAGTTTGCTAAATAATCGTGTGACCCAAAAATATTTATCATTAAAAAATATATAAAATCAATTCATTACATAAAAGACGGATACATCTGAAAACTACTATTTAACCAAGCCGATGTATATTTTTTATACAAGCAATCTGAAAATGCCGACTAGATAATTTTAATCAGAACCCATAGGTAGTTTATGAATATAACAGTGATTCAAATTTGTGTATTTGTCTGTCCGCTGTTTCACAGGCACAAAAATGGTCCGATTTCGACGAAAGTTGGTACAAAAATACTTTGACTCATGTAAAAGGTCAAATTTCAGAATCCGCCTACCGGAACATTCCTTAATGGGCGTAATTCGCGCGAAAAAAATCTTACGGCTTTTCGTTTGTAGGCTTCCAGGTTCACTTTTTATAGGCTCACCTAGGCAAGGGAACGAACGAAATCATTTTCAAGGTGATATATGTAACTGTTTTAGAGAAAAATCGATGAAACTAGTTTTTCTACCTAATTTTAGGTAGGAAAACTGTACACGGAAATATTGTGTACAGAAATATTCTCTACATGCTTGAAATTAATAAATTTAAAGATTGGTTACTTTGGGGGTCAAGGAAGTATTCGAAAAAAATATTTTTTTTAAACAGACATGAGCAGTTTTAGGACTTTCGTATATATTTTTAAAATTGCTGTTTCTACTCCTTTCTAAATGGTAAGAACGACCAGACGGAGTTCCTGCGAGTTGGGCTTTTTACGGCGCATCGACTAATTCTTGGCCATTAGCGCCGACATCCAGGGTGCAGCCAAGAATTTTCTCAGCCGGTGGGGATCGAACCCACCATCTCCCGCTTATGAATCTAGCGCGCTAGTCACTATTTCTGCTTATTAAATGTAATAATAAACCCTGCTTAATCCTTCACAGATCTCATAAAAGTAATATGTTCTGTAATATATTCAATTTCACAAAATACGTTCTGTATGTAAGTACAATGCCACAAAAGAATATATATATATATATATATATATATTCTCTTCCTGAGGATATCTAATTAGTATTAGCAATAAATTACTTGAAGAGAAGATTTAAAAGATTATTTATTTTATATTTATAAATACATGTACTTGTGTATTCTTATTTGGAGTTATAAGTACATACATATAAAATGTATGTCTCTCCTCCATTAAACTCATGGAGACATGTCGCTAAGTGTTGTAACAAGAACCTCGTCCTGGAATGTGGAGTTAAGGTGAACCTGCTATGAGATCACCAAATCAGTCTATTTTAAAACTACTTCCAATGGCTCACAGTCGGTTATGAAACGTCCAATCTAAGTGTCTTGAGATGTTCATGAAAATGTGGAAACATTTATCCGCTATTTATAAAAGTAATTTTTAAATTATTTATTTCTGAATCAGTTCTGAAATATTTCTTAAATAGCGCGTGAATTATCTTAATTTATTTTATGTTTTATTAATCTGTTTCAATCACTCTTCTGAAATAAATTATTTTATTATATTACCAGTCATTTTCTACTTCCTAGTATATTACGTTTTAGGAAATAAAATTTGTTTCTATATTCCCTATTTTTTTTCAGGTCATAAAAGGATATTTTAGGAATTTTTTCTCCATTTATTACCTTTCTATTATGCCTGAGCCGTTTCGGGCTAGCAGCTTGCATAATCGCTAGATCTACGTCATCTTAGCGCGTTTCCGTTCTAGTCCCTAGAATAGAAACAGTTAATGTTTTGTCCTAATCTTTCGTGAAAATGCCAACACATGTAAAAATTCAAAATGAATTCTCAAAGTGAAAGAAGATCAGAAGAAGTTTCAGTAGGTTCCTCATGCACAATAACTTATAAAACGTGTACCTGGAAGCCCACTGAAGCAAAACGTAAACATTACAATTTTTTCGTGCGAATCTCTCACATAAAACCATATTCAGCCTGACGGATTCTGCTGGTTAATGAACTCTTCAAATCACAGATAGTATTTTTGTACAAAACATCATTAAAATCGATCCATTTTTAAACAGGGCTAAAGTTGTTTATTGCGGATATTTATTTATATATATATATTAATTCTGGTGAATGATGACCCGATATATATTTTTTCACTTTTTCTTGTTTCTTTTTCTGGCAGGGGGTCGATAAAGTAGTACACACTTTTTTCACTTTAACTACTTTATTTTGTATGTTTCGCCCGACATGTTTCGTGCCTTTTCGCACCTCTTCAGGGGGCTTTCCTATTCAACAATAATTTTTGTAAATCTCAAAATTATAATTTTTGTATACCAATATATATCTATCCTTTCCTTAAATAAATTTACATTTACATGCGTTGCAATCGTTACATCTAATTTTGTATATATTGTTCTTTGTACTAGTTGGTTTAATTTTGTCCTTGATATTGCTAAATCTTTTATATACAAAGAACAATATATACAAAATTCGATGTAACGATTGCAATGCATGCTACATTGGGGAATCGGCACAGCTTTTGCAAAAGAGAATTGTGCAACACGCAAAAAGCATAGACACAAACGAAAACAGGACAACATTGACAGAACACGCACTAACTTTAAAACATAACTTTAATTTTAGGTACGTTCACATTTTAAATAAAGAAAGGAACACACTAAAAAGAAAAATCAAAGAAAATATCTATATAATTAAAAATTCAAACACCGCCATAAATAAAAAACCGATTTAAAGAATGTGCACCAAATTTTTCATAGCATTATAAATTAAATCTCACGAAAACCTTTTTACCAATAATCGATACCTTTGAAATAGCTAAAAAATCGATACAAACCAGGCATATTCATTACCACAGATGATTTTTCAGTATTACGCCTGACTCAAGCTAGACAACACGACGAGAGGACTTCCTGATAAGGTAGGATTAAGATTAAGATAAAATATTATATGTTCATATGTAAATTTATTTAAGGAAAGGATAGATATATTGGTATACAAAAATTATAATTTTGAGATTTACAAAAATTATTGTTGAATAGGAAAGCCCCCTGAAGAGGTGCGAAAAGGCATGAAACATGTCGGGCGAAACATACAAAATAAAGTAGTTAAAGTGAAAAAAGTGTGTACTACTTTATCGGCCCCCTGCCTGAAAAAGAAACAAGAAAAAGAATATATATATATATATATGGTAGAGCACTCGACTATTATGCTGGAGGATCTGAGTTCTGAGAAAACTCGATGGCACTAAAGATTTTATCTTCTGGTGTCTTAGTTCGTGAGTTGGATTCGGGTTTAGACTGTTCAAGCCTTTAATTAATTTATTAATGGGTACCCGTGCAAAGGAGAAAATAAGGCGGCCGGAGCATAGTACAGATCACACTATCTCAAACAGTATCTGCCCCTCTGGGCCCTCGTGTCCTAGTACAGGACTGATTTTTGTTTGTTATTCTCGTGATCTGTGGGTTCCGAAACGTGAAATTGTCTAGTCGGCAGGTCCGGATTTCGTTATGAGGTCAACATTATAAGTGGGTTTCCTTCCTATGGAGGGAGGGAGGAACCGCGCTAAAAGAAACGAAGCAGCCAGAAATCCATTGATCCCGTAAGGTAGGTTTAAAAAAAGAAACAAATAAAAAAAAGTGTTAGAGGTGTCCGTCAAGATGCGATTCGTCATAGGTCCGTGTAGTTGAGGTCACGTTTTGCAGATCAACTAGTTCTATTTCTAGATCAGGAAACCCGGCTAGCCAGGTACGTCTCTAGACTAGCTGAGTTATTCTTATACCAGAACACCTTTCACTGGGCGATTCCTCTTGTCACGCAGTAGGGGGCGGGCTTGTTACGGCCCGATTCACCTTCGTGTTGCTCCTAAAATATATTCTACCTTCATGGAAGCGAATTGCTTTCAGAACGATTTCGAAGTTGCAATCGATCGAAGAATATTTTTGCGAAGTTCACATCCAGTTACTTGTGAAGTATCCGTAGTGATGAAAACAGTGATTCAGCGCACGCGCATAAATCATTACCTTCTCTATTGGCTATTCCTATGGGCAATTCTATTGGTTGTTGCTGGTAGTAAAGTAACCTTTAACACTCAAGTCAATCCAACTCGCAAAAAGTAATAGAATTCTATTAATTTTAGCAATTTCGATTGACTAGAGTTTTGATATCTTCTTGAGCGAGCGTAGCGAGCGGAAACACATAGAACGTATGCCCATAATGCGAAATAAATATAAAATATAAATATATTATAGAACCACCGGACAAAAAAATCGGCGAGGAGGCCCCTAAACTTCACAATTACCATTGATTTTTTATAGTATTAATAAATAATGCTTGCTGCAATATATTCTGCTTATTTTTATTTATGTTTTACAAGCCTAAAAGTTTACAAATACAAATTATCTAAGGGTTAGTTAGAAACCATATTATATAAATATAGTAGTCAAAAAAAGTTGCTTTTAGTTGTGATTGCAGTGATTTTAAATACTTTTCATTACTCTATTAACTTTTGATTACTATATTTATATAATATGATTTCTAACCTCAGATAACCTTTAAAGAAGCAAGAGATAACCTGCAAAGAAAATATTACCAGAAGTATTGTTACCCTTTGATGAGTGGTCCTCTTCAATTAGTAAGCACTTCATACATCCGTCAACGAATTTCAGAATGTGGTTTAATACTTAAGAATCTTCATTCATCAAAGCGTGGTTAAAAGCAAGTTTCTGTCTACAAATAAGTCGATTGCATTAGGTAATGCATTTAACCTTAATTGGACTCGTGATTTATACTGGAAGTTCTGAAAGAATGATGATAAACTGACTATAAAGAAGTAATACTGCAGCCTTATCATCTGATGAACCTATGACCCTATAAATAAGGAAAGGGGCAGCTAAAACTGCATCTCCTTAGCCCAGTGACCTTTCCATGGTGGTGAAGGAGTAGCGATATTTCACCTTCAGACATGCAACTGTACTTTAGTATCTCCTAACGCCCTTCCCTATCCCGACCTAGTTCTTCTTGCTCTAGAAGTTGATTTGATTGGGGCTATTTTTATGATGGTATTAAACTTGCAAATGAAATGAAACCTCAGTAGAAGACTTAATTATTATTAATCAACATTTATTAAGAACACTTCTACGCTAGTACTTTTTAACATGCTCTCATAAAGACATGTTCGAAACATCATCTTCATTTCTTTTCCTCTTTTTATTGTTTGTTTCCTAGCTCACCTTACAGATGAAATCTACATGGCTCTTCACTCTGGCGCAATCCGAAAGGGCTGATGAAAAATTCCGACGTTCAGAACCCAGAGATCACGAAAACACTCTCTCTTTCTCTGTAATATTTTTTTTTTTTTTTTTAAATAATTTCAGAAATATTAAAGAAATTTAAAATTTGTTGATCTTTACAACAATTTAAAATATACGCCATATGTATATATATATATATATATATATATATATATATACACACATATATATATATATATATACACATATATATATATTTATTTATTTATGTCCCCACACTAATTTTGTACTGGGCCTTTCAACACAAACGTCCCATCATCAGGTGCTGCCATGCATATTCGTTTATGTTGTTACAGCATAAATACAGCTTGTCGAGCTTCTACCGGAACAGCATTATGCTGTAACGACATAAACGAACATGCATGCCAGCAACTGATGATGGCACATTTGTATTGAAAGGCCTAGTGCAAAATAAAGGATTTGTGTGGTGGGATATATATATATATATATATATATATATATATATATATATATATATATATACCCACACAGTTCCTTTATTTTGCACTAGGCCTATCACTAAATGCTACCGAAGACGATATTACCGGCAGTAACTCTCGGTTCACTTCACTTGCGAAACATAATAACTAGGATTTGCAACAGTCAGCGGAAAAGGAAACACGTTAATTAGATCAAATTTGTTACTCTTAGAATTTATTTATAGAGTTTTTACTTAAAAAGTAAATCAGAACTTAAAAAGAGCTTTAGTGTCCAGTTGGTAGGCAATGACGAATCATATGTGGTCTTGAACGCCCTCCAATTCGTCCAAGTGGAGATTTCTTAACCTAGGAAGTTACAAAAAAAATGTTGCTTTCATGGTCCAAAACGATGTTACGTTTTAAGTATATTCCCCTGAAGAGGCGCTAAAATAGTGCGAAACATGTAGGGAAGTCTAATAAAAAGTGTAAAAGTGTGTGGCGTAGTTTTATTGACCTACCACCTTATTCGATAAGTCTACAAAACGAAGTGATTTATATTGAAATTATATGTTGTGTCAATCAAATTCATTAATTTCATCGAAACTAGAATTAAGACGAATTGAGCTGAGGAACTACTTGAAATGGAACCATCTCGTTATGAAAGAGGTTTGCCAAGTTCAGACTTTAACAGCGTGACAATAGCTCCCTGAGGATTGATAGACCTACAGAACACGCCTCTCATCTTTAACCGATTAGATTCACTTAACCCTTTGACATCCATGTTAGTGTAACGGATGTCTAGTCAATGCTTTTATCCTTCCCTCGTTTTTTTTTTCATTCATTTTTCTCTTAATATTGGGAAATAGCCTAGTAAATAATAGTAATAAATAGCCTAATATAGTAATAATATCTATTAAAAAAAATTAAATAAACAACTAAACATCAGCCTTGCAACAGTGTCGCAACACTTATTAAATTTTGTACACGGTTTCCTGTGCTGAAATTGACTTCCCTACTGTAGCGTTTTTGCAAGAAATTTAATAAACTACCTAATTAACGCGTTTTTAAGATAAGTAGCAAATTAATTCTCAAACAGTTGATGACATATTTTTTCTTTTTTTTTCTCTTCCCCAAAAGTAGCATCGCAAATTCGCAAAAAAAACAAAAAAAACAACTACAATCCTCGAGCTCTAATCGAGATCATTCAGATGCGCCATTTGTTAATCCCAACAATTTTAGTTCAAAAGTCGGTGTTTACTATTTACTCCACATTTTTAATAAATTTCTAAAAACTACTCAAAAAGAAAGAAAGTGTGTGAATGTGTATTTTGTTTTGCTTAGTATTTAGTAATAAAATGGAGGCCAAAGTCTTACCTAATTTTAAGTGCAGATTTTATTTCTACCACCCTCAAACATTACTCTTATTTTGAGGAAAATAATTGAACTTTTATTCACAGATTCAACTAAAAATATTTACTTACCTACATAGCCATCAAAGCACTCCAGTCACTATCTTGAGCAATAATTATCATCAATGAATCAAGAATTTTTAATGTAAATATTCAGAACTTATTAGTGAAAACTATTATTAGGATTAAAAAATGGAGCATCTTAACAGGTAAAAGGTATGAGAGGTACAACTTTAGTCATGTGGTAGAAGTTTTCTCATCCAAGGACTGCCCACGCACGATCTAGGCGCACGGTAGTGCGCCAGGCCAAGTTCCGGCCTAAGCATACTGATTACAGGCGGTCTTAGAGCCGATTTTTACCCTCTCATAACTTTCAACCAGGTAAAGATAAAGTTATGTAATTTTACACAGGTATTATACTACTAGATGTGAGTAAAACTGGAAATTTTCATAATCTACCTTGAATAGTTTCTGATATATAAGTGATCGAAAATCGGGATTTATAGGACTCACTCACTCACTCATTCACTCACTCACTGACTCGTCAAAATTATTAGGCACTTCCCATGATGCTAGAGACTTGAAATTTTGCATGATGATAGATATGGAGGTGTTATTAAAGGAAAAAATCGAAAAATCCTGAGAAGGTGTGTTTGACTCCGCTTCCGGGGCTGGGGGCGTGCCAGTTTTGTACTTCCTTCGGAAACTCGTCATTCCGTCCGAAACCCATGATGTGGGGTATCAAATGAATCGTCTCGGTATGAAGAACCTATATTTGATGTTTTAAGAAACAATTAGACGCATATAGGGTTGGTCAAAATCTTATACCAGCTGTCTGTTTGTATGTTTGTTCCTTTTACAAATCCGTACCGTTTGACCGATTTTGACCAAACTTGGGACACAGATGGGTCTTGATACGGGGAGAAACATAGGCTAGGTTAAATTGTCTATCAGCTGTTTGTCTGTCTGTTTGTTCCTTATACAAATACACACCGTTTGGCCAATTTTGACAAAATTTGGCACACATGTCGGTCTTGATCCCGGAAGTGTCGTAGGCTAGTTCAAAATCGTCTTTCAGCTGTCTGTCTGTATGTTTGTTCCTTATACAAATTCACACCGTTTGACCTATTTTGACTAAACTTGGCACGCAGGTAGGTCTTGAATACGGGAGTGTCATATTGCCTATGACGTTTTGTACTTTTTGTTCCATCGGAAAGCCATCATTCCTTCTGAAACCCATCATGTGGGGTATCAAATGAATCGTCTTGGTAAGGAGAACCTATATTTGATGTTTTAAGAAACATTTCGACGCATCTTAAGTACAACACTTGTGACTTCTTTCTTAAATGTAGTAAATAAAGTCGTAGGGGTTAACTGCATAATATACTTGACAACAGATACTAAGTTTTTCAAAGTCGAGCCATCTAAATTCCAAAGTTTAGGATCACAAACCCAAAATGTATCGTCTTTGTTCTTATCTTTTTCTTGAAGGCCTCTACACTTTCCCTATTGTGATCTTTATCCTCGAGATAAGGTACCTGTGTTTTACAGTGTAATAGTTTAGTTAAGAGAGCAATCAATTTGTCCTCTAGAGTAATGTAATCTGGAATAGATTCTAACTTTTCTAGGCTAGTGATTAGATGTATGTAGGTTCATTATTGGTATCAAATATTAAGCAGTAAGGAGAACTTTATGCAGAATCCAAAGACCCTGGTTTTATACGAAGTACAAAAGCCAGTAGGTATGAGGCAACTAAATTGTAATTAATACTTAGAAAAAAGTAATGAGATCCCAAAAAAAAGCATAAATGTGAAATAGAGGCCAAGTTCCTCCCCCCCCCCCCCACAAAGAAACACTCCCTTCCCCAAAAATATCCCCTCCTAAAACCCCCCAAAAACGCCTTGCCATCCTACACTCCAAAAAAGTAGTATGAGTTAGTGTATTAAGTGCACCATATTTTCAACCAAAAATATTTGCCAATACAAGAGATGATACAAGAAAGAAATTTCCAAGTTCATTACTTGGAAGACCTCATAGTTACTTACTAATAACAGTAAAGACACTTCAACTGACCTTTAAAAACAACAATAAACATACTTATATCCAGTTACTAAAATATCACTTTCCTCAACCAGGTATATTCTTAAACTTGGCAATGTTTTATTTGTGCCGAAATTATCTTTAGAGAGAAAACTAAACATTGCCAAGTTTAAGAATATACCTGTTTGAGGAAAGTGATATTTTAGTAACTGGATATAAGTATTTTTATTGTTGTTTTTAAAGGTCATTTGAAGTGTCTTTACTGTTCTTAGTAAGTAACTATGAGGTCTTCCAAGTAATGAACTTGGACATTTCTTTCTTGTATCATCTCTTGTATTGGAAAATATTTTTGGTTGAAAATATGGTGCACTTAATACACTAACTCATACTAATTTTTTGGAGTGTAGGATGGTAAGGCGTTTTTGGGGGGGTGTTTAGGAGGGGATATTTTTGGGGAAGGGAGTGTTTCTTTGTGGGGGGAGGAACTTGGCCTCTATTTCACATTTATGTTTTTTTGGGGGGATATTAGTTAACTTCGGTGAACGACGGAAAACGGTTTATTGAACTCGGTATGGCCGTTAGCATACAGCAGGCATTTTATTAGAACTACTCTACCGATTTCAGAGCCACTAAGGCTAGTAAAAAGTTAAAACTCATGAAAGCCCCGATAACTACTTATTTTTTTATATATATGACTCTTAGTGACAGAACAAGCATGTCAGCCTATTGTGGTCATATTTTATAATTAGGCCCTAGAAATCCCTAGAGAAGGTCAGGTCTCCTAAAGAGTTGCATAAATCTTTGCATTTAAGTTTCAATACGTCCTCTATGCCGACAGGGCTATGTTCGAGAGCCCTCTTCCTCCCATGTACCTTACAATCATTGAGAACTTGCCAGGAGGTTTGATATTCTATCTCATAAAATCAACACCGAGATACCAGTTCGATGCAGCGCTTAGACTTCGTAAATTTGCAGGGAGAACAAGCGTAGTAGGGGACGGCTACTGTTACAATTTCAGTTTTGTCCTTTAACTCAATCCACAAGATTCCTGGAGTTTCCTTTCTTATATTTCTTCAGTGATCTTATCGTTGGAGTCAGTGATGTACAGCTTTAACAGAGAGCACTCTAAACAAAATGCATGGTGCCTTTTAGGCACCGATATATGATCAAGCCTAGAAGAGCACTAGTCTTGTTGTCATAATGTAGCAGTGCCTTTCATGCTACTTGACTGTCAGTTACGAAGGATGCAGATTAAAGAAAGATGGCTCTGAAACTAAGGTTTCACTTTACCAACCCAACAAGAATGAGACATGATTCAATAAAGGATTTTAGCAAACATATCTACTTATGAACCTAAATAGTGCAATACTGAAGTTATTCTGTATCCACCCTAAGGATACAGGTTACTTCCCTCTCTAATAGATTGGCACCTTTTAAGATCTGAAGTCTTGCCTTCAGCACGCAAGTTCACTAGCGATTTGACCGAATAAAGTTTTTGGATTTCTTTAGGTCAATCAGCTTCGTTTATTAGTAGATTTTAATGGGAGAGCAATGTTACTAAAGAGTTGTGAACTAGTAATGAGGATCTGATAAAAGTTAACTCCATTTAAGCCAAGCTCGGCTGACGGTGTCAGGCACCGTACGCCCACCTTCATGTTGCACCTACACTCTTCCTAGTTCCTCAGTAGTCTTAGGATCTCTGGATCGTCTAGTGTCATTATTATTCATTCAGGTTAGGATTTTACGCATATTTGTTTCACACTGTTCATGTTCTTAAATTTTCACAAGACTCTTTACATGAATTTTCTTCTAATACATTACAAAACCTCGGACAGCTTTTGTAATGCGCACAATATAACTTTATTATTAAAAAAAAAGGCATATAAGTGGAAAATAAAACTATGTCTGAAGATTTCACACTCTGAAAACTTGAAACAATAAAACAAATTGAAAGCAAACAGATAGTGGAAAATATTATAATCACAGGAAATGAGACATTTACAAAAAGGATTTGAGATTAAATAAAGTAACAAGTATAGCACGCTAGTTACTATAGGAAGTAGGTATGTTTAAAATTATAAAAGGGTTTAACGATTATAAAGGGGTTTGAAGTAACTTATTTTCAATTTCTTCTTCATTCAAACAATAAGAATAAAGCTGATTGTGTCTGTGTTTACAAACATGTGTATCGACCAAAAATGTCTAATTGCTTATTAGTTCACTTCATTATTAGTACTGTCAATCGCTATTGGGGAGGCTCGACGATAAATTGTTGTAAATCCACGAATTGGCGTTAACTAATAATAATAAAACTTCATTATTAGTGTTTAAAAAAGTTACAATCCTGTCACTAACCTTTCCCTCATCCATCAAATATTAATTAATGGGTCAAAGTGATGGGTTAATATGATTCTATTTTCACACAAAGAGGTGTGTATATATATATATATATATATATATAAATATATAAAATTGTGCTTGAGGTTTCTTCACAGGGAAGTGTTTATGGTATTAATATGGCTTTCTCTAGCGGTTGTTTTTTAACGTTATTTTTATCTAAATATGACATGGTGTAATATTTATTTAAAGTCTGTCAATAGTATTGTCATATAAAACTTTAAGCAGGTGCCTCTACTAAAGTTGCTATACACCTGGTAGAAAAACGTCCCTTCCGTTTAATAATAATAAACGTTTAATAATAATATTAACTCGAATTAAGAACTAGTAAATAGGGAGGAGATAAAACGAATATCGTATGAACTTTAAAATAAAAATATTTTGAGATGTCTTCAAAATGATTCATCAAAGCCCATAAGAAAATAATCGTCCATCATATTACCTCGTGACAAGAGCTGAAAAAGCAATCACGTTTCAAAAATGATCCTCCTCGCTGAATAGAATTAGCATAGCCAACAATATCTTCCAAATTAGACGAGCGGTTCTACACTGCCGGCTATTAGAGATAACTTATGAGCGAACTCTCACAAAGGAGATCGCCATAGAGATTATAGGTGCAGCCGAGCTAAAGAAAAAAATAACCTCCATGCCCACCGGCAAGATTTATTTACTACTTATTGTGTACAAGAGATCTTCGTCGTTTCTTTCTCCATTTTATCGCCAACTAAGGGTTCCAGAGAGTCCTTGGCTACACTTACCCAGTTTGGATTTGGTATTTTCTTTTTTGTCCTCAACTTACGTGCTTAGAATCCTATTATTTTTCCAAGGCAGCAAAACTTCAATATCATGTTTAGTTTTTTGTTTTTTTTTTAAACTAATTACATTTATTTAATCGATTGACTTTACTTATCAGCGTACTCTTATATAGTTGGACGACCCGAAATACACAATTGAACGTTTGTTCCCTGAAGGGAAGTCCTGATTGACTTTAGAGCAGTACATTTTTGGCTCTGATTTTCCGCCAAAGAACGTGAACACATTATCATAGTTGATGAAAACTGGTAAAGCTCACACCGAACTTGTTCAAAGTTAAAATGTCTTCGGCATTCATAATTTCAGAGGCAAAATAAATAATTTTCCAAGGACTCAGACAATTGACTGTAAACTGAGAATTCTGTCGGTACAATATACTATTTCTGTATCTTAAAATCTTTATATTTCATGGACATTATTTTCAAAAGTGCTGAATCAACAATCTGACACAAAATTAATTATAAAGTTAATTTTTTAAGTCTATTTCAGTAAATATTTTTCAATTGTAAATTTAATTATATTGAAGTTTTATTTTATTTTATTTTGTTACAGATGAACAAGAAAGAGTACAAAAAAAGACATTCGTAAACTGGATCAACTCATACCTTTCAAAAGTAAGTAAATCTTTTTTTTTTTTTTTTTTTTTTTTTTTTTTTTTTTTTTTTTTTTTTTTTTTTTTTGTCTTTCCAAATTTGGTTTAATAATATTTTGTTTTAATTATTACGAAAATATTAACCAGCAAGGTGGTAATTACATATCAACGATTAATATGACAGTAATGTTGACATATATGTACAAATAAAATACTTGTAGGTAAATGAACAGAATATCTAGCCTAAAACGTTTATTTTAAGGCGTTATTGGTTTAAAATTGAATGTTGTTCCGTTTACAAGTTGTTTTTGGATCCAACTTGCCCTTAACAGACCATAGAGAAAGCCATCTGTGAAGATATTTGTATATAGTAAAAAGTATCGGCTTTTTGCCGATGAAATCCCATTTCAGTATTTCTGGTTTTATTTTATTATTTTTTTGTACTTTTTTTTTATTGATTAATACATCCTGTATATAATTACAAATGGTAATATGAGTGCTTTCTACCACTAGGGGGGACTGTATTCCGTTCCTGCGTCAGATCAAAAGACGAAAATATTAAGTTTTTGTATTATTATTAAGTAGTGTAGTACCATGTCTAAACATACCTCTGGAAGCAAATTAATTATAAAATTAATAACTGAAGAGTTGCTCATTACAAGAGTAAAAGAGCAGAACTATTCATATTTTAATTTTATTTTTATAGGGTGACAGAAATACTTAACCTATTTATTTTTTATTTAAATATAAGGGTTTCGCAACTTTGGCTATGAGCCGCTTAACTTATTTAAATTAATTTAAAAAATATTCTTTTTTTTTATTTATTAATTATAGGTGCTCCGGCTGCGAGGGTCATTAGCACCTAAAAATATTCTTTATAATAAATATAAAAAGTAAATTAAAAACTGTCTAAATCTGTAAATTATTATAAATCCTATCTACTGACGCGTATATTTATATTTACGTTTTTTCACATTCACACTAATATCTATATGCTTACCTAAAAATGCATAGAAACAAACACAATCAAACAAGAGTATGGTGACTGGTGCATTTCGGTCTAGTCCTGTGATCAGCGTTAGTGCTGAGGCAGGAGAACCTCCGCTTCAATATCGACGAATGTTCCTGGCAGTTTCCTTTTATTATAATGTTCTTTCGTCCCCTAATCACCCTTTAAATTATTATTTGTCTCCTAACTTTCAACTTATTCACCCTCACAGGCAGAGTAATAACATCAAAAGATCATTTCCAAGAAGAATTAAAGCTCTTTTACCAGAACTTGATATAACCCCTCCAGAAATATTGTTTAATTGTAGCCCAGAAAAGGAGCCATGGGAATTACCACAACCCAAAGTTGATTTGTCTCTCACAAAATTCCTTAAGAAAAACACTGTTCCTATTATACTTCAGAAAGAGTATATTAAACTAAAAACAATCTCTTCCCCCATCAACTCATATATTCACAGACGGATCCAAAGATGACTTCGGGGTCGGAGCGGCATTCAATTGTGAAATCAGATCAGATAAATTCCAATTAGATCCAATTAGTAGCATATTTACCGCTGAACTGATAGCTATTTACAAAGCATTATCTACAATAATCCCTTAGGAAAGACACGTATCAATCTACACCGATTCACTCTCAGCACTCCTAGCAATAAATAACCCTCTTTCTGACCATCCACTTGTTGCCTACATTTTGGAATGCCTAGAAACACCCAGAGCAAGCAATGTTTCAGTTGTCTTTTCTTGGATTCCTAGTCACTGTGGCATAACCGAAAATGAGGAAGTAGACCGGGCAGCAAAGTCAGCCGTTTCTAATGAAATACCATACAAAAATTCCCATTTTCAGATATTCACGCTCACATTAAGTCCAAGATGTGGATTTCCTGGCAAGCTAGGTGGTACGAGCAGAACAATAACAAGCTAAGGGAAATTAAAGCAGGTGTCAGGGCTTGGAAGACTTCTTTTACAGACCAGAGGAGGGATGAGGTTGCTATGGCACGACTGCGCATTGGTCATACCCGATTGACTCACGGATATCTGATGACCAGAGAGGCACAGCCCATTTGCCCAACATGCGGAGTATTTATAACTGTCAAGCATATTTTTATTGAGTGTCGAATTTATAAAGAACAAAGAGATGAACTTCGGCTCTCATCAGATTTCGAGGAAATCTTAGGTATCAGTCCCATTCAAGTCAATAAATTATTACTTTTTCTAAAAAATACCCAATTAATTTCAAAAATTTAACTAGTTAAAATATTACTAAAAGAAAAATCTAAAAGTAAATTTTATGTCATTTTATAAATATATTTGCTGTAACATGTGAATTAAATAGCAATAATTTCCTTATAACTAATTCTAAAACATATTAATCCACAGAATCAGCCTCATTTAAACATTAACTATTATTGATTGGGGTGGTAGGGGCGACCCTGCTCCGGCATGCTGCCGGTCGGGTGGGGGTGGGTCTTCCGGTGTCGTGGGCCCTCAGGACCAATGGGTCCATGAGCTTGGAGGGTCTGGTCGGCCTGGTCCCACCGAACAGACCCTTGGCCACAAGCTCGTGTCATGTAATATCTGCAGTTTACTGTAAACCCTCATCTAGTGGGGGCCTGCGATATCTGTGGGCGTGCCTTCGCCTGGTCGGGTCCTGTCGGTGGTGGTGGCGCTATCTGTCACCCCAATCAAGGCATAAATCGCCCGTGTGGCTGACATGCCTTAAAACAAGAAACAAAAAAAAAAAAAAAAAAAAAAAACCTCAAGGTCTTCAGCTATGGATGTCTCATTTTGCCAACACATCTCATATTGGGATTTATTTTAGATTGATAAATCCGTCGAAATCGTATAAAAAAATTACTTTTCTTTAAATGACAAAGTACTAGAATTTCCAGTTTTGTGGATTTTAAATCTCAAAATGTTCACGCTACATCTATGATGATTTTTTTAATGGTGGTTTTGAGAACATATTACATTTTTTGTAAAGTATTACCTCTTTGGGGGTAATTTTGACGTCACTCTGGTTATGGTTAGGTAAAACACGAGTTTATTTTAATATTTAATATATTAATAATTTAATCAAATAATTAAATAAAACAAACAATAACATTAAAATAACTAATAAAATATTGAAATTATACGCTAACCTAGGAACTACTTTCTACATACTTCTTATCCTACATATATATACAATTAATACAAATGCTACTTGCGGATATCCATCGCAACGCTTCATTACACCTAAGTATGGCCACACTGATACGTTATTATAACATAACACAACCAAGCGTAAGTATTCACAAAAACCAGGTGAGCGTCCTATATTCGGAAAACTGACTGACTGGTTAACCTCCTAGGCAGGAACCTTCCAGCTATATAGTCTACCATAGAGGTAGGATCTATAGGCGCAGTTATTAGCCTATGACGAACCGCCACAGCACTCCCCCCTAATAACTGCGTCCAAAAATCTGACGTTTGGCTTAATGATGCGGCCAAACCTACTCTTCACCGGGTGTACTGGTAGTCCTTCTTCCTTGTCCTCTTCTTTAGCGTCTGCAGTTGGTTCAATAGAGGTTTCAAGGTTATTAGCTGCTGTGGTCACTGTTCTGCTATCTTCATCCTGTGCAAGCAGGAAAGCTGGTTTCACTCTGTCTAGCGAAACTGTGAGCTCTCTGTTCGGCAACTGAAGTGTGCATAGCTTTTCGGTCCTCCGTAGAACAGGATAAGGTCCATTATACGGTGGGGTAAGACCCTTCTTCAACGTGTCTTCCCTCGAAAATACAAATTTGCTTGTCGCTAAAGCCTGATGTACAAACATCTTCTAACTAGCTCGAAATGGGGCTGGACGTAGATGGCTTAAATCTTCCTTCGACCGGCGAACAAATTCTGGTACGGTATAACGTCCGAGAGATGGAGCTAAGAACTCACCAGGCAACCGCAAGTTCTGACCATAAACTGATTCCGCGACACTGAAACCTGTGTCATCTCTTATCACGGTCCTCAATCCTAGAAGAACTGTAGGAAGCAGGTTAGCCCAATTTTCCACACCCAGGTGTGCGATCAAAGCTGCTTTCAAAGACCTATGCCATCTTTCCATACACCCGTTAGATTGAGGGTGGTATGGGGATGTCCTGATCTTGTTGGTACCAAGGAACCGAGTAAGATAAAAAAAGAGCTCACTCTCGAATTGCCTCCCTTGGTCCGTAGTCAATCTAGATGGCACACCAAATCGAGACACCCATCCATGGTAAAATGTTTCTATTATCTCTGCCGTTATGTACTCCACTGGCACAGCTTCCGACCAGCGCGTATATCTGTCAATCATCGTGACCAGATAAGGCTTACCTTTTGACGGCGGTAACGGTCCGACGATATCCAAATGGACGTGCTCAAACCACTCAGCGAATTCAAAGTTACCAGGGCTTGTAACCGTGTGTCTTCCAACTTTACTTCGCTGGCATCCAATACATGTCTGTGCCCAAGCGCTGACATCTTTATTTAAACTTGGCCAAAAGTACTTCTGAGCGACAGATTTTCGGGATGCTCTTACTCCGGGGTGGCTCGCATTATGCAGAGAATCGAAGATCTCCCGGCGAAGTGCTGCCGGAACGTAGACTCGCACTTGCTTCTGGGATGTCTCACACAGGATAGGTAAGCTGATCAATTTCAACTGCAAATTCTCCTGCTTCTTCAGAGCTTCGACCTCCGGATCCTTCTTCTGTAGAGCTGTTAGCCTATCGAAATCGCTAGCAAGATGAATAGCTTCCACGCGTGATAAAGCGTCAGCTACCTTGTTGTTCTCACCATCAACGTGCTGAATATTGGTCGAAAATTGGGAAATAAAATTTAACCACCTCATCCTAATCGGAGATGCTGTAGAGGGCTTTTGATGCATAGCGTAGACGAGTGGTCTGTGATCAGTAAAAATGACAAAGCTCCTCCCTTCGATGATAGGTCAGAAGTACCGCACAGCTGAATATATAGCCAGGAGTTCGCGATCGTATGCTGAATATGTACCTTGCGCCTCCGATAATGCTTTTGAGTAAAATCCCAAAGGTGTCCAATGATCTTCCCACTGCTGAAGAACTGTTCCCATACAACTGCTGGACGCATCGCAAGCCAATGATAATTTGGCATCTGGTTTGGGATGAGTAAGCAATGCTGCTGCCTTTAAGCTATCCCTACAGCGTTCAAATGCTTCAGTGCTCTCCTCCGTCCACTCAATCAGCGATTTGTCGTTTTTCTTAGAGCCTTGGAGATATCGGTTGTGAATCCGTTGTACTGCAGCGGCCTTGGGAATACAGCGACGATAAAAATTAATCATCCCCAAAAATCTGCGTAACGATCTAACGTCCTGGGGCTTTGGATATTCGGCAATTGCATGAACTTTTGCTTCCTGCGGCCTTATTCCCTCCGTCGTTATGTGATAACCAAGGAAATCGATCTCACTCAAACCAAATTGACATTTATCTGGGTTAAGTGTGAGATCATAATCGTTCAACCTTTTGAACACCTCCCGTAGATGATCGATGTGCTCCTTGTGGCTTGAAGAGGCAATAAGCACATCATCCAGGAGAACAAAGCAGAAGTTCAAATCTCGGAGTACGCTGTCCATAAAACGCTGAAAAGTTTGCGCAGCATTTTTCGATCCAAAACACATCCTTGAAAATTCAAATAGTCCAAACGGAGTAATTATTGCTGTCTTGGGCACATCTTCCTCTCTGATCGGAATATGATAATAAGCCCTTACTAAATCTAGCCTTGAGAAATGTGTCTTACCGTACAGGTTGCGAAAGTCCATTATATTTGGAACGCCATATCGGTCAGGCACTGTCTGAGAATTAAGTTGGCGGAATTCTCCACAAGGACGAACTTTTCCATCTTTCTTGTCCACAACGTGCAAAGCACTCGACCATTGGCTCTTAGATGGACGACATATACCCATTTCCACCATATGATTAAACTCCTCCTTCACCTTCAGGTACTTATCAGGGGGTAGTCTTCTAGCCTTCGCAGAGACAGGATGTCCGGTCGCTTCAATGAAGTGAACGGTGTCATGCTTCACCGGCTCCTTCATGGAACTTGGTCTGGTAATGTACGGAAATTCGCGAAGCAAGAAGGCGTATGGGTGTCCTTCGGGAACGGCTGAGATAGATGCTGGAATCTCGTTGATGATTTTGCCTCTAGAAGTCAACCCTGTCGTTTTGTCAATCAGTTGTCGACCCTTCAGATCAACCATCAGGTTGTAGTAGTACATAAAGTCCGCTCCGATAATAGCTCTGGGTATGTCCGCAATTACGAAAGGCCATTTAAAAGAACGACGAAGTCCAAGGTCCAACTTCAAAGTTTCCTCACTGTAGGTTTTAATCTTGGTACCGTTTGCAGCATATAAAGTAAAATCCTTCTGGACAGGCTTCATGCACTTCCTTGTAGGAATAACAGAAATTGCTGCGCCAGTGTCGATTAGCAGAGAAAGTCCTGTTCTCTTATCCTGTACAAAAAGACGGCGTTGTGCCTTACTGCTTGCACCGGCACACGCCACTTCCGGGCCATCAGCTAGTTTTCCGACTTCTTGTGCAATTTCTCCCAGGCACATGGCTGAATGCACTTGTTAGCATTTTCCTTAAATCGGAAATGATGTAAGCATAACCAATCCGGTCTGTTCGCTTGACTCTTGGAACGACTTCGGTTTCTCTGGTTTGTCCTGTGGCGCTGAATAGATGAATCCTCCCGCTGTCCTTGGCGCTCTCGAGAAGACAAAGCTGCAATTTGCGCGGTCAGCTGCTCTATTTTCGATTCTAAGCGTGAAGCTGTGTTCTGCCAGGAGGAAGAACTTGCATTACCCACCGAACAAACTTCTTTTAGTCGAATCACCTCGTGAATTTTATCTGCAACTTCCGCTAGCTTCTCAACTTCTGTGTGGCCAGCCGTGGTAAGAATCGCCTGTGTATTGGTCGGCAGTGAACGCAGCCATAGAATCTTCAAAATGTCCTTATTGACTGTTTCCCCTGCCAGCTGTTGCATGTGCCTTAACAGCTCAGATGGCTTCTCATCTCCCAGTTGTTTTCCTTCCAATAACTGTTCTATGCGTCTACTCTCAGACTCAGCGTAGCAACCAATCAAACGATTCTTCAGGTCTTCATATGGAGATACGGCACTAAGGTTTCTAACTATATCAGAAACTTGTCGCATAACATCCAAGTCGAGCATAGGTATCACCGTATGGAATTTCGTGACACTGTTTGTAATCCCCGCACGAGCAAAAACGGCCTCCACTTGTATAAACCATAATTCGGGATCTGACTTCCAAAAAGGCGGTGTCTTGTTAGTAGCATAAAATGCAGTGAGATACTCTTGCGTACTTTCCTGTTCCTTCTCGTCAGCCATTTTATATATTTGTTAATAACTAAAATGTGCACAAGTTAAAAATCAAAAATTTGAAAAAGAAAAAAAATCGATCATTTAATTTAAATAAATAAATAAATTATTTAATTCAAATAAATAAAGAAAACTAGACCAAAACGGCTAAAAATAATTATCTTCACGCAAAACGTAAATTTGGAAACTATGACGTCACATGCCAATCATTTACTGTATTTTAGAAATCACGTCGGGGTCACCACTTATTACCTCTTTGGGGGTAATTGTGACGTCACTCTGGTTTTGGTTAGGTAAAACACGTGTTTATTTTAATATTTAATAATTTAATCAAATAATGAAATAAAACAAACAATAACATTATAATAACTAATAACATTAAAATAACTAATAACATTAAAATAACTAATAAAATATTAAAATTTTACGCTAACCTAGGAACTACTTTGTACATACTATAATCTATCTTATCCTACATATATATACAATTAATACAAATGCTACTTGCGGATATCCATCGCAACTCTTTATTATACCTAAGTATGGCCATACTGATACGTTATTATAACATAACACAACCAAGCGTAAGTATTCACAAAAACCTGGTGAGCGTCCTATATTCGGAAAACTGACTGACTGGTTAACTTCCTAGGCAGGAATCTTCCAGCTATATAGTCTACCATAGAGGTAGGATCTATAGGCGCAGTTATTAGCCTATGACGAACCGCCACATAAAGCTATACATTGCAGATTAGTATGACTTTATTAGACATTTCAGCCATAAAGAGTAACTAGTGAGGGTATTATGATTCCTGTGTGGTAAGGGGAAAGGGGTTTATCCACAATATTGGGGGCCCGTGATCTAAATCAGGTCCTGAGCCCGGCTCTGAGATGTGGAGGCCCCGACTTATGTACATTTAGAATAATAGTTCTAATACTTCTTATAAAATATTTTAAGATAGAAACTTCGGTTGATTTAGGTGGCAGATTATTACTAATAGTAAAATAAGAATTGAAACTATGTACTACCTGATGTAAGAAAGTTAATTGTTCTTCCAGTAGTTGAATGCTGTCTGATGTTAATGTGATGTTTACACAAATAAAATATATTTAATTGAATCTGTGAACATAACTACCATTATTTTACAACAACAAAAAAAAGTCGTGTTTGAGGGTGGTAGACATGAAATCTACACTTGTGGCATTGAAAATAGGTACTAATTTGGTCATAATTTTATGCCTAAATACTTGGCGAAACAAAACAAAAATAATACACGGGTGTCTTTATTTTTTGATTAGTTTTCAAAAATGCATTAAAAACATGGGGTAAAGAGGAAATGCCTACTTTTGAGTGCACGCCTAATAGTTAAGACTAATTCTTTAATGATTAACAAAACACATTCGAAAGCTCTCGATGAGCCCTTTGCAGTGTTGCGATATCTCTAACAGTTTAAAAGACATTTCAATTGTGGCCCGCATATACGGGATACCCGGTATACTTTGAGGATTACTAGCCGTTTTTATGTTAGTAAAATATAATGTTGATACGCCTAGCTTCCTGACGCCATTGTTATTTACACGGTCGAAGCGGCGAGGAACCCAACAGGTCAATGCAGGGTGTGGAGTCCCCCAAGGGCATCTCTGTATACTCTCACCTCTGCATTGTTTGTTGTTGAAAGACGATCTATTTTGTCAAAATAAATTGGCTTTTGCAATATGCTTGTTAACTCCCCTTTCGGCAACAGACTCGCAAGATTCTTCCGTCGTTAACTTATAAATTAGACAGAGGAACTAAGCACATAAAATTATGAACCAAAAACCACTGACATAAAAAAAATAAGCAATAATTTCACCTGTGCGTCACAACTTTGGCTATATACATATCGTCCCTACCATGTCAAACTATCGAATATGCAAAAACTCGTTTTTCGGATTCTGGACTTTGCTCTTAGATTGTGGACGATACAGCTTGTCGTAAATTGTCGCAACTCTAATCCCTTTAGAATAGCCTTTAATGCCTTAAATAAAGTATCGTATACGACCATTTTTCAATATATTAATTAGTCATTGGATAGAATATGTTCGTTCTCTAGTTTGCTCCGATTTGCATATTCGGTAGTTTCACATCTTAGGGACGATATTGTCAGTGAATGAAAAGAATAACCATCAAATTAAATAATACATCGGAATTAGAAAAGTAAAATAAGGACATCAAAACTATAATCAATTAAATAGATCAATAAATTCCAAAATGAAAGAATGATAGTGGGTGTCTACAAAACACCCATAATAAACTAACATACATTAAAAGGTTACAATTAAACTATATTCCGGAGCACAAATTAATTCTTTTTAGATGTTTAATAAATGATTTAAAGTGCTATTAATGTCTAAATGTTAAAATCTTCTGGGATACTAATTGTTCCCAATCATTATTAAAGAATTTCTCAAGAATGAACAGAAAACTGCATGTATATTTCCATTGAGTTAACAGACTAATAAAATTAACCTTTTTTTCTTTTTTATTACGGATCGTTTTCTTTAAATAAAATGTTAACTGTTAGACTAATTAATATCTCTAATCTCCAAAGAACTCTTTCCTTAGGATTGTGGGCTGGATTATCACAAGGTGTGGTAGTTTTTCTCTCGAAAAAAAAAAATGAGCCTCAGCCTTATCCTGGTTGAAAGGGGTGGGGGTCTGTTTACTTATTTACAATAAAACAAATACGTCAAAGATGAAATAAATAATATCCATCTTTGCTTAGATGTATAAATAAATAATTATTTTCATAATTAAAAGGTTTTGTTTTATTTTGTAATCCGTTTTTGTATCATTTTACATTGTATCATTTTTTTTGTGACTCTGTTCAACTTATATGGCCACATCGACTAACGGAAAGTCCAATTTTTTTTTAACTGTTGGACTTAATGTTTGTTTTATTTTTTACATGCAACAAATGTCGTTCCTTAGACAACGCTGTCTCTTGTGTTTTTGTTGGCTTTTTATTAGAAGAACAATTTTTATTTTTTTGCACGTCTAATGCCCACGAACTTTTGGAAACAGAAGAAATTACAAGATCATGAAATAAATGAATGCCTCAAGGAATGATCAGCATGCTGTGCCTCCAGCAACCCAATAAAGTTGGGCAGCCCGCTTTATTATTTCATTAAATAAAGTTTTCTTCTCATAATTCATTCATTGTAACTTATCCAAATATGCAGAATAGTCTTATCAGGACCTAGAAATGACTAAGGTCTCAAAAAACTGAGTTCTACAAAAGTTTTGTGGAATTTCATCAATGTGAATTCATTTTTAGTAATTTGTAACATAAGGTTTATCTTGAAATTACTTCACGTCAACCTTGCCTAGAAGCTCTAAAGTTCTTGGGCGTACATAAGGGGGAGGGGCTGAGGGCTGCAGCCCCCCCCCCCCCATTAGTTTTGGTGGGAACATTTCATGTAAAAAATGCCTATAACAAAGAAAAATGTCTTCTACGTTTACTCTGGTCTACTAGGTGTCCAAAGGACCTTAAAACGCACCTTTTTACACTAAAATATTTAAAATTTTCCCTACACCCCAAATGCCTAGGTGCTCTCAGCCCCCCAGAAATTATTTTCTATATACGCTATTGCTAAACTTCTGAGCAAACAAGTGTTAAATGGTCGTGTAAAGTGACTGCTGTGCAGGGACGAGTGGAATGCGACAGGTCAAGTCTCAGCTCTTGCACCATCAGTGAAGAGTGTCCGTTCTTCTCTCGATGGGTCAGTTTAACTTCTGTCGGCCTTGAGTGACAAAACAAATAAATAAATAAAAATTGTCATTGTTGTGACTCATACCATTTAAAATATGAAATTCAAGCTTTAGCCCGCATAGTCCTACCATTAGTTTATTGTGAAATAGGAGTCACTAGGCCATAAAAATGTCCGATTCAAAAGGACTGCTTCATCTTGGCGTGTTCCCATATACTGCTTATATCTGGTGTGTTTGATAAAGAAACTTAAAACAGGAAAGATTAGTTTACTTCTGGAGCCAACTTTCTTAGATTACTCGTCAATAAAATGAAATATACATTAATGAATTATCGTTTGGGGCGAGGTTAGCTCAGGGGTAGAGCACTCGACTAATACTAGAGGACCTGAGTTCAATACTCGAGCGCACAAAAGATTTCATATTGTAGTGTCTCGTTCGTATTCGGGGTCCCAGACCGACCCTAGACCCACCCATCCTTTAATTAATTAATGGCTACCTGCAAAGGAGAAATCAGGCAACCGGAGCGTAGTTCAGACCACACTATCTCCCTAGTGTGTTGTCTCTACAGTATCTGCCCCTCTGGCCCTTGTGGATCTAACTGAAATGAACAGAAAACTGAATTCAGTTTTTTTTTTTTTAAAGAATTATCATTTATCCATGAATTTAATACATCTATAATATTTTTTTTTTCTTTTTTAGAGATCCCCACCATTAAGGGTAGACGACTTGATTGAAGACTTAAAAGACGGAACGAAACTATTAGCTTTATTAGAAGTCCTATCAGGAGAAAAATTAGTAAGTTAAATTAAAATGTCTATATAACTCTTATTCTTTGCTAAATAAATTTCTCTTCGGCAGAATGTTTTTAAACAAATCTTATTTTAAATTGTTTCAACTTTTTATCATTTTAGGTAACCGAAAAAGGACGAAACTTAAAGAGGCCACACTTTTTGAGTAACGCGAACACAGCATTAAAATTTCTTGAAAGCAAAAGGGTATGTTATTCCATCCCAATTACTTTTAAACTTCTAAATAATTGTACTAAATAAAAAATAAACCAACAGAATGAAGTAAGTTCTATTAGTGCTTCAGATCATTCAGAAACTTTAAAATTAATCTATAATAAACCTTAGGAAACAAAATGATGGTGTACATTAAATCTAATGTGGCTTGCCTGTAATTTGTTTTTCAGATAAAACTTGTAAACATAAATTCAACAGATTTAGTGGATGGACGACCACCAGTTGTTCTGGGTTTAATATGGACAATCATATTATACTTCCAGGTAAGAATGATTTTTTTTAAATTAACAATTAATTCAAAAATAAAAATATAAGCTGAAGAGAACATTATTTACCTACTAATGTAGGCTCATAACAAAACGATTTTAACGAGTTCGTAAAGTTAGTAGTTTAGTTAGACCAGTCATTCTTTAGGTGAATGCATCTACATTTTTCAAAACAAATATTTCTTATTCTTGGTCATTCTTTCTTCCTTACGTCAGAACTAAGAAGAGAGGAAGAATTGACCCGAATGTTAGATCACTAAGATAGCAACTTCTATTTGGATTAGTTATTCCTTCCCTCGTAGTTCTGGAAAAGACCTGAAAACTAGCTGAAATGCCCGTAAGAAATAAGAATTAGAGTTTTTTATCTAAGCAAAATATAGTTTCATTCTACTAATATGTCAGAACACCGACTACCTTCATATTGGTTATCACCACATTCAAAGATCCATTCTCAGATTTTTATTTGTTTATTATTATTATTTTTTGCTATTGATTTTAACTAATTATTTGTAAAAAATATATATATATATTTCATTTTTTTTCTATTTTTGTTTTTTATCACCTTCATAAATTACATTTACTGCGTCATCTAAGGACAGATTACCTTTACTGTACAGCTCCTTAAACATAATAAATTAGCATGATAAAGATTATTATAAACAAATTTATAACATTGAATTAAATTTAGATTAAATGCTGGGATATAAAATAGTTGTCGCTAGAACTATTCAGTTTGCTTCTTATATTTCAAGGAGGTTTTGTGTACATTTTAATAGTAAAAAGGAAGTCGATAAATGTTTAACAAAAAACGGGATATAAATATTCTATGCCACCGTATTTTATTGAGAAGTTTCTTAGAGCCAGCAAAACGGATTGTTGGGTCGAATATTTTCCCTGAAATCTCAGGAATGAAGTGATCTAATTACATGGGCGTATATAAGGGGGGCTGAGGGGGCTGCAGCCCCTCCCGAAATTTTGATTTGATCGGTAAAAATTTCATATAACCCTTAAAAATAAATTAAATAAGATCATTTAGTTCATAAAACATATTCTATTTTGGGCGTAATAGCGTTTAAGTTGGCTAAAACTCTTCCAAGATCTAAATTGATAGTATTCCATACACCGGAAATGGTCTCAGCCCCCCCCCCCCCTCCCGAAATTTTCCCAGCCCCCTACGAAATTATTTTCTATATACGCCCATGTCTAATTAGCTTTGCAGAGACTTGGAACTAAAATAGTATTGCCCTAATAACTAAAGAGCTGGATTCATGATCCATCGATTAGCACATGAACTGTCATACAAAGCAGCTGTTTATTAATCTTAAAGGCATTGAAAAGTTACCTTCTTCTTTGGCTATCAGAGTTCATGAAAAACCTTGGGAAATATTCATCGAGATCTTTTATTTGCGAAGGTGACCATTTGGCTGCCGTATGTCCTGGCGCTTTTAAAAATCAGACTCATAATAACCAAGCACAAGTTAATATTGTACCATCTGGAGCCTTTAAAAATGAAAATACTAGCAACAAAGTCTTCTTTCTGTATCAACAACCAGACGAAATTACACCTATTTCACACAGTACTGCAGGCAACTCAACATGTTAAACAGCTCCATTTTCAGTTTCAACTTACCAAAGACATATCACTTGAAATCAGACCCAAGAATGTTCCCTTTCTACAGTATAACAGAAATCAAAAATTGAAACTGTAACAGGTTGTGAAGGAAGTCGGAAGACTGACACATTAATGAGCTCTGTGGAAAAGATGTACAAAAGGATAGAAATTCTAGAAAGGATGTCCTTAAAGTATTCTGATTCCTATATTCCTGGTGCAGTTCTAATATTCAAGCTGCTGCTTGCGTTGAAGAAAATATGTTGCCAGCAGAAAATGCAGAACACAAGGATAAGACTCAAGTAACTGCTCAGAGAGGAGAATCATACAAGGAATGGACATTCAAAAGTTTAAAGCTTGATATTAGAAATAATATATTTTATCATCAAGAAAAATAACAGAGCATAAAAAAAGGACCAGACAAATTTAGATGGCTTTCTTATTTGTTCAAAGCTTGGTTATTTTTAGGACAATGTTTATTTTCGGAGCGATAAATAAATAAATAAAATTTTCTTGCCATGTTTTAATATTTACTGTAGTAACAAATCAGTAAATAGCACAGCTGGTAAATAGTACTCCAGCATTCTAAACCGCATGTGTTCAATTCATTTTGTTTTATGTTTTGTTCAAATATTACATTTATTTATTCTGATATGCACTAATATTTAAATTGGAGCAAATTTCCATCATTGCACAGCTCTTAAAGTAAATAAATATTCAGGGAGTTTACAAAGTTATATGCTTTTAAAAGCACAATCAGACAATATTTCATTAAATTTCATAAGAATAAGATAAAACTTTTATGCTTAGGGGGAAGTGGGATAAACTAATGTATTGATATGAGATGTGAAAACATAGTGATTATGATTGCTTTTTGTTGGCCTCTTCTCTCACCAGCAGTGTTATGGTAAATAGGGTTGTGATATTTTGCTAGACATCTCTCCAGTATCTTCTGAAAGTACATGGCTTGTTGGTCAGCTTTTAAATGTACCTTAAATATTTACTTCCGCGAAAAACAATCATAACAGGGAAGCAGTTTGAAGAAGAAAACATGTTCTGCAAACAAAAAGCATAATAGAGGAACTTAAAAAATAATCAATATAATATTGCAAATGCTGTATCCATTTCTTACACTGAATTGCACTGCCATGTAATTGCTTGCCATGTACATTTTATGTACTAGCAGCACAACTCTTAGTAATTTGATTACATTATTTTTGAAAAATACCGCATGGTAGAGAGAAATATCTTATTTACAATCTAAACCTGTTGTAAATAGATTGGTTGTAGTTAATTTTTTATATATAAATTATTAACCTCAATAAAAAGCTCCCGCATAGTCTGGCAGCCCAATCTATTGATAGTAGACATTATTCTTCCCTTTTAAATGGTATTTCACTACATAATGTATTTATTTTAATATTTAAATTTTGGAATACTTATGTATACTATTACTTGTTATTAAATTACATTTATGCAATTACACAATTCTTCTTTAAGTGGTAAAATGATTCATATGCTTTTTAAGACATTAGATTATAATTAAAAGAACAACTTTTCTGCTATAAGCTTTTACAAAAGGACTCACATTATTTAGTGGTGAGTTTTTGATTATTTGATCTTCCACTGAGTTGGTGTTTTGTGTAAATGATCTTCGCATGAAAAACTGTGCATATTGTCCTTTCTATTTGTAAGTGTGATGTGCTTTTCTTTTATCCTTTTTATTTAATACGGATTGAGAGATACAAAATTAAATATTTATCTTCATTTGAACATTTCTTCTACAAACTTTATATTATTCAGTTTGTCACAATTGCAGTTGTTTATCTGTCTGTTTTTGAATAATTGGGTATCAGATTAATTGACATTGATCATCATTACATCTATTTATATTAATATGTCAATTTATGTTTTATTGAATTTGAAGTTAAAGTTGCATGTCCAATTATTTTTTTCGATATATATATATATATTGTTAAATTTACTGATGAATAAGATACAATAAATTTATTTTAGATTATAACAATGATGGCCCAAAATGATTAAAAACTAAAAAAAGTAGCAAATAGAATAGAAAAACTCTAAGTAGAAATTTTATATTTAATATAGATAGAAATTTAGTCATAGTTAGAAGTATTTTGGATTTTAGAATTATTTTCCTTTTCTATCTTTGCTAAGCGCTTCAAAATGGTGAGTTAATTCATTGGATGTGTAGAATAGCATTCACGCTAATTATATTTGTTTGCACATCCCTCTTACAAGCTTGCTTATATTTTCAAAACTCATCTTATTGCACGATTTATTCTTTTATCTATTATTATTATTTATTTTTTTTACGGAGAAACCACAATTGGCTGATCATCAATTGCATCTTCCTTTAAAATATTTCAACTGAGAATTCTTTTCATCTACTGATTTGCATAAATAACCACAGGAGAGTATGTTCATCAAACAGCACATCCGTCTATCAGTCAGGAGGAAGAAGCGAATAATTTATCCCAATCAATTTCAAATTTATTATAAGGTGGTGACTCTATTTTTCTAATATATATATTTATTGTGACAGAAGGTCAAATTCGAACAAAAACACTCACTTTCTACACTACTCCTTTATTGTGCTCTACATGTTTCGCGTTCCTATGACGCCTCCTCAGGAGATCTTAAAGTAATATATAATTACAGCCTACACCATCGAGAACCGTCTGAAGGTAGGGCCACGTCTAGAGTCGGAGAGAGTCAAATTCAAGCTAGAAAGAAGTAATGAGTTTTTATTATGATAGAGGAAAGTTTTTTTTTATGTTTTTAAAGTTATTGTTACATATGTAAAAGGAACAGTATAAAAATTTAGGATCCTTTTGAATCTTGGTTCTTCCCGTGGTCTAGTGGTTAGCACATTGGAGTTTGATGCGGGAGATGTGGGTTCGAAACCCGCCTGTAGTGGGTTGAATGAAAAAATTCCCTGCTACACCATGCGTGTGTAGAAAGGGTAGAAACCAAGCGGTAGGTCTGTCCTGGTGCTAATGGCCTAGACGTTGATGCACAGTAAAAAAAGAACTATTGATCTTTACATTAAACCTATTTATTAATTATAATATTGTCTTGATTTGTAAAATCTTTTGTTCCTGGCCAAAAGTAGAACTCCTGAAAATGAAAAACGTAAAGAACTTAAAATAATAATTGACTTACTTTTTTTTATAACGTAATAAATAAAATAAATTTCTTCTTTATTTTAAATAATAATACTACAATTATTATAAATATTCTGAAGTCCTGCTTAATTTCAGGGTTAGATGACTTGCTTACCTTTTAGCAGATTCTTTTTTTTAATGGATGATTTTTTTTTTAGAATGAAAACCCACAGCATCATTTGGAAGTTTTACGTTATTGTAGTCAAATCAGCTTGCTCTTGTGGAGCTCCGTAAATAAATAAATAAAAATGAAATGTCCTCTCACTTGAGTTTAAGTTTCAAAAATACTCTTGTTATGGCTTCCACTGTATTTGAATTTGGCACATATTAATAATCTTCATACTTCAATTGAGTTTATATGAAACTATTAGTTGTTTCATTTTCAATATCAATTGCATTTATATAAATAAAGCTTTGATGATTTTTAATTTCAAGTGGCTGTTTAAATGGCATTGCACTTCATTGATTTGTAGCACTTCTGTTGTTGATTTATTCTACTTATTTTTAAGAGATATAAGGAAGCAATCCCACTGTTTTGTAAATAAGTACTAACAGGTTTTTAAGACTCCTTGCATATTTGCACCTTTTAAAAAATTTGAACCATTCCGCAAAATGCATTTTTCTGGATTGCAGAGCTTAAAGAGCACCTTAATTATGGCTCATTTCTCGAGGTAACTGAATTTTTCACATCAAAGCATTTACAGAAAGAATGAACTAATTTAAAAGTACAAGGTTGCAGGCAGAGATGGAAGATTTTTGGTAACATGAAAGACGTCAAATTCCTTCACAACAAATTTTATTTTTGGCACTAGGCGCTTTCAACAGCTCCTGCTACTATCTTCAGAGCCTTCAGCCATGAAGCTGAACTTGTTGTAAGCTCTGTAGATGGTAGCAGGAGCTGCTGAATGCACTTAATGCGAAAAATAAAACTTCCTAGAAACTTACGGAGAAAGAGATTTCGAGGTAAGAGGGCTTTGGTTCGGGGCAAGGGGTGCTATTCCTAGGACTACAGCAGAATTCTTCCAAGAGTGGGACATCAAATTCGAACATTTGCACAAATTGGCTGAGGCCATCATTGTAGACTCGTTGGGAATTCTTCATCACCACTTGTACAATTAAGCAAAAGGAGGTTAAACATAAAGGACCATCAGAGGAGAAGATCTGTCTTTTTTTTTTCCGTTTGTTTTCTTTTTTTTTAAATAACATATTTTGGGACTCTTTTTTTGGAAGACGGATGAATCTCCTACTAGGAGTGATAAGTAGGCTGTGAGGTAGCAACCCATTGAAAATGGGCAGCATTTCATTAATAAAAATGATTTCTCTCTATTATTTACCAAACTAATTTAAATTGTTTAAAGTTTTCATTTGTTATAAGTTTGTTATTTAGTTTTCCTTTAAAAAAGGGAAAAAGGATTGTGCCAGGAGAGTAGAATTTAGAAATATTCAAAGATGGCAAATAATTTTGAGTTGAATAAGTGATAGCAGTTTTAAATTTTAAAAATCTCTAATTTATCCAGTGCCATAGACTTAGTGATAGAGCACTTGACTAATATGCGGGAAGACCTGAGTTCAAAACTCGGGCGGGCACTAAAACATTTATCTTCTAGTGTTATTTACATTACTGGTGGATTTGGGGTCCCAGGCCGTCCCTAGGCTCACCTAGCCTTTAATTAATTTATTAATGGGTGCCTGAAAATGTGGAAAAAACACGCATCTGGAGTATAGTACTGACCACACTATCTCCCTAGTGTGCCATACGGCCAAGGATCAGATACCTCTACAGTATCCGCCCTAGTTGCCTGTTATGGGACTGATTTTTTTTTTTTTTATAAACAACAAGAAATGAAACATGGTTAAACATTATTTAAAGACATTATTAATAACATTTCAAACTACCATCACTCAACTTATCAAAATTGAAAATAATATTAAAAAATAAATGATATTATATGTTTATTTACAGATTGAAGAAAACACTAGAGCCCTAGCGTCATTAGGGCACAATTTCGGAGGAAGTACTTCAAGCCTTGAAGGGACAAGAACACCAGACCCAACTGCAGAGCGAAAAGCCAGAAGGCCAGAACCTGCAAAACAAGCACTTCTTAAATGGGTTACGAATGCCCTTCCAAAGTAAGAATTTCATGCATATTTTTAAAAAGGCATTCCAGCTTCTTGGTTCACTTTAACGGTGCATTAAGGCTTTGGAGTATTGTCAACTACTTCTGATACACTTTGTATACTATGTTGTTACATAGTATTGACATACCACTGAAGTACAAAATCCCTTTGCTCGTTGTTCCTATATTTTGCGTCAAGCAAATTAAACGGAACACAGGTATTTTATTCATAATTATGAATAAAATACCAGCGTTACATATCAGAAATGATAGTCACTTCAAAGTGTGTTCATAAAAATAAACCCAATTTTCTTTGATTATAATAAAAGAAAATTGGGTTTTATTTTTATGGACACACCTTGTAGTGGCTGTCATTTATGTTTTCAAAACTTTCTAGGGAGCATTTTGTTATGTGTTTTTAATACTGGTTTGAAATTTGAAATCACTCCTGTAGTACTCAGTTTTTTTTTTTTTTTTTTTTTTTTTACGGCACATCTACATCTAGGTCATTAGCGCCGACATCCAGGGTGTAGCGAGGAATTTCACCAGCGAGCCGTGGGATGATAAAATTCCTGCCGGAGGTTGGGAATCGAACCCGCCATCTCCCGCTTATGAATCCAAGGCGCTAGCCATTAGACCACGGGAGACCCCTACTCAGTGTTTTACAAAATTCTGTAGTTTTTTTTTTTAGTTTCTTAACATTTTAACGAATGTTGTTTTTAATATTTTAACAATTTCACATCGGTATGGAGTAACTAACCAATTAATTCAGACTTTCAATTCTGAACCTCTATGTACATAAAAAATAATAATGTTTGATATAAAAAGGAATTGATATCTTCAAAAATTGGAGATTTTCTTTCATATTAGCTAAACACGTTGAATCTTAACAACTTTTTGTTTAGAAAAAAACTTATTGATTCTACACCAAGAAATCCTAAAAATGACAAAAAATCAAAGGCACATGAAAAAGTTCAGTTTTGTTGACCAAAGCAGTATTGTAGATTGTAATAAACATTTTTTTGGCGTGATATCTTTCACTTGCTAGTTGTGTTAATTTGGGATATTAAGTCTATCAATCTACTATGACAATTTATTATTTAGTTCTAGATAGATAATTAACTTGTCATAATATTTCATTTATTTTTAATTCAATTTTTTAATAATAAATTCCTTGAAAAATGTTATGACTTTTTTATCTTTTATCCAGAGATATTGGTCTTCAAGTAAGAGACTTTGGACCATCATGGAGAGATGGATTGGCATTCCTTGCAATTGTTGATGCCATAAAGAAAGGATTAATTGACCTCACAAGACTGAGAAGAGCAACAAATCGAGACAGGCTCGAGACTGCTTTTGATTTAGCTGAACGGGAATTGGGAATTGCAAGACTTCTCGACCCTGAGGTACTTCACATTGTTATATGCACTCTTAATTTAGTTTTTTTATTTGGAATCTTTAATAAAAATAAGAGAAATTATTTTCTTCTAAGGTTCATAATATGAAGTCAATTAAATTGCGCATTAAAAAAACAAAACAAATTTCACTGGGGTGAATAGTGCATCCGATATCTGCCAAAGGAGATGCGAGAACAGGTCCCACCGGCAGTAGGTTCAGTTTTTTTAATCTATGGGCCCCTTGAAAAAATGTTTTGCTCCACCATGGAATATTCAGGAAGAATGACAATCTATGGATAGCCTAGCACTAATGGCATAATGTCAATGTGCAGAAGGAAAAAAATATATGAAATGTATATGATGAATATGCACAAGATATAAACATTTTATCAGAAAATATTACGTCACTTTCATTTTCATTATTTTTTAGATGAAGCATACTCCAAATTTATTTACTTTCATTAAAAATGAATCAGCCTATTCTTATAAATTTTAAAATAGAAGATGAAGTTGTATAATTTTCTTTAAATAAACATACATATGTTTCATACACCCTTAACCATAATTTTTAATTTTAGGATCTTGATGTTGAAAAGCCAGATGAAAAGTCAGTGATGACTTACGTTGCACAATTCTTACACAAGTACCCTGAACTTCGTTCTGATTCTGGGGACAGACTGAGCTCCATTGAAGCTGAATATAATGAATTAAGAACATGGTTAATTGACAGGACCAATTACTTGTCAAATGAAAATAACCTACATCTACAGTATCCAGTGAGTTATTAGTAATTTTATAATTTTACAGTCATAAATTATAATTAAAATGGTCAGAGCGAGTTAAAATATATTTTATTTTTTTCTTTTAGGAATACATGGCTTTTGAACGAGAAATAAATGAGAAAGCAAATGTTTTCCGAAAGCTTTCAAAACTTGTAGATTGCAGAAGTTCCATTAGTATAGCAATTGAATCATGGAAAGAAATTGAAGCACTATGGAAGAAATTAGAACTTCTGGTAAGTATTCAAACCAATATGATTAATATTTAACAGTTAAATTGGGTTCAGACAAATTATCAACTTTTATTTTCGCTATTCCTCATTTACTCAAACCAATTGAATTAGCATTCTAAGGTTTGGGCATATACACCACAAAACAAAGTAGTAGGTAGGTGTTGAGATTTTAGTACTTATTAAATTAGATATTTTTCAAACTGCACATAACCCCTCTCATTCAATTTGTATGTCTATCATTAAAGTGAGAATAATAAGTGCCTTTAAAGAACTTTATGCAAGAACCCCCTCCCCCACCTTTGCATACAATAGAATAATATATCTTTGAAACATAGATTTTATTCCTTTTCCGTTAATTAAAATCGGTACTCACCTTTTCTTATAATAATTCCAATTTTCATAAAAACGTTGATGAATTGGATTTCAAGCTTATTCCATATAGATAACAAAAGATATTTTCAGATGAGGCATTGGTTGTGGCTTCTGGATTCACAATTGCCCCCGCCTTTCTGCCAGATAGGTGAATGGTTATACAGAGCTGAAAATCTGATTGAAGACAATGAAATTCCTCAAGTTATGAATGAAGAAACTGCAGGAATAATCAGCAGAAAACTTGAAGAGCATAAAGTAAGTATAATTCATGAAGCAACCGGTAATTCCGAACGGAGTAGATCCTTTTCTTTATCTATTTATGTTTCTATTGAATTTTATCCATTAAAACCTGTTCTGCTGGATTAAGTTATTGTTTTTTATTTCAGGCTTTCTTCTCTCATTTGCCTTCTGTAGAAGAACAGTTCACAGCAGCCTTGAGCAGAGGAGAGTTTCAAGGATACATTCCTCAACAGCAGCTTGAAACTATGGCCCGAAGGTTAAAAACTATTGGCCCAAAAGCTGCAGTCAGAAGAATAAGACTGAAATTTTTAGAACATAAAGTATGCAATTTTCCATTGAACTATTGAATGTAGTAGAATATTTGTCGAATCACAAAGATTTCTTAATCCACTATTTAAAGTGAGAAATTCTGTCTTTTTGCTTACTTATAAAACAGAATATGTTATAAGTGTTACATTCTAAATAAAATAATAATTGATGCTGGTAACTCCCATATATTTTACCAGTAATTGATAATTCCCTTCATACCAGTATCATCCAGACACTCTTCCAGTATGCAAGCTTTTATTCTATGTTGGAGATAAGTTTCAATATAGGTACATATGTTATTCATATATGAAGGCAATTTTTGTTTAAATAAACAGTTCATATTTCATTCAGTTTTTTTTTATATTATACTAGTCCGATATGAAGCACGATTATTTCATCTATTTTAGTGTTTCACTTGTTACTTGATGACTATAGACAACAAAAATAATTTTATTTATTTGTTTTTTAGTGTTGCCTTGTTGCTTTTATGGTGCTTACTGAAAATAAAGTAAAAAGCTGGACAGTAAAGTACGGAACTGAACAAAAAGTCCAACAATTATTAGACCAGTATACAAATTTTGTTTCAAGGAATAAAATATTTCAAGAATTTAACAAAGCATTTGTTGATATGCAACATGTAGTAGAAGAATATAAAGCCGAAGGAAATATAGGTAAGATGATATTGTATATTATTAACCTTTAATAGATCTACTTGAGCTAATTATTATACTTCTCCATGTTTTTTGTTTTATTACTTTACTTAATTTAAAATAAATGATCTTAAATTACATTTTAGATCAAAGGGAAAGTGCTCTTGTTGATAAGTTTATGAGAGATACCGCTGAGAGATGGAAAGGTGTTTGCATGGAGCTGAGGTGTGTTCAGAGCATGTTGGAAGAAATCCTCGCTTACTGGAGAAGGTGGAATTCATTGTATATTGAACTACTTGACTGGTTGAATGCTTCTGAATCAAAATTATCATTGGATGAAGAAGCTCGCATGGAATATTTCCAGGTTTGTATTCATATTTCCCTTATTTTATTAACTCATTCGAGAGTGATAGCCACTTTTGTGACAACAGGCTTCCATGCCCCATGGCCTGATAGCCACTTTCGTGACAAGGCCATTTCTTTGTTTTGAGACTGAAAGCCCCACCGTTGTGACAGGTTTTTGCAGTTTGAGCCTATTGAATGGGGATTTTCCTCTGCTACCCAGTCCTTTTGCATAATTAAGGTCTCCCTGATGGACTTTTTTGTGTTTTACCAGCTTATGTGTACATAGACATCATATTTCGTAGATATTATACAAACGCCGAGGTTTTTGACTTGATATTATTTTTAAAAAAAGAATTTCTAAACTTTTTAAAACAAAATTTAAAAATAAAATAAAAATTTTTAAGCCTGCCGTTGACTGGTATAAAGCCCAGAATAAGAAACTGGTAAGTCAAATGTCTTAAAGAATGAAATAACGAAAGCATATTAAGAGAAATTAGAAAAGATTGAAAAGAAGGAAGCTCAGCTATTTTACTTCCGTCCTGTGGAACCAGGAGGATGAAACGGGCTCCGCTCCACGGGCATCTAAGGTCGTGAGGGTTATTATTAATAAAATAATACACTGGAGATCCATTGGCAGCAAGTGTATGAGGACTCCGTGCCTAGGGCCATGGGTTTGATTCACACTTGGGGCAAAAAAAAAACGTCCACCCTATCCTGTCAAAAAAATCCCTGTTATTTATAAATGTATGTTAAAATTTAAATAAATAAATAATATCTCTTTGAATGAATCCAATAATTTGTTGAACAAATCAAAATATGTTTTCTCCGAGATTGTGCCTTGTCTTATTTATCCTTTTTCTTTACAGGATATAGGGGTTTGGAAAGAAAAGTACCAATTACTAGGAGAAACTGTCAGCTTTCTTATTGCTACTACAGAAGATCAAATTGCTTGTCAACTGAAAGAAAAATTCAGATTTATCACTGCTAAATGGGATGCTATCTTCTCTGTAAGATTAGAAACTCACAACTTCCTTGCTTATTGGTTTTCTCAGTTTGAATAATATTATTTTATTATATTTCATTTGTTCCCCTAGAATACAAAGCAGTATATGCAGGCTGGAGAAATGTTAAGGCATCGCAGAGAGTACAGGCTATCCATTGAAAAACTTCAAGCGTGGTTAAGAGAAGCTGAAAATATTCTTGATTCGCCAAATTTAAACACTCCCGAACGAATAAAAGACCATATTCAGCAGTTAATGGTAATAATTTATTACAAAAATTAGTACATCTACTATATATTTGTCAAATACCACTCACTCACTCACTCATCTATCAACGCCCAGCCCAAACCGCTCGACAGAAAATTTTGAAATTTTGCATGGACACTCCCTATATAACGTAGGTGCTCGCTAAGAAAGGATTTTTTGATATTCGTATTTTTAAGCATTTTTAGGGGGGTTTAAAGTTTGAGTTGGTTAGAGAAGGCAAGCATAGGCAGCCTGCGTTGCTAGGACGATAAAGAACAGCTGTTACCTTACATTATCTATCTCATAGTTTTATTTCTAATTGAGGTTAATTTCAACTATGATGGCAGACCTTGAATTACTAGAAATTAACTGTCCCTCATAGAGTTTTAATTGCGTTTCTCCGTCAGATAGGCTTGCCATATTTTTGGAGAGTTAAATAGGTTTTTCGGGTGGACCTAAAGCATATTTATGTTCCTGAATTTGAGCAGAAGGCTCTAAATGAAATAAATTTAACCCTTATGTTTTTTTTTTTCATTTTATAATTTTAGTAAATTCTTGTATAGATGAAACTCATCCAAGCAGAACTAACAAGGAAAGAAATCTAACCAGATGCCTCATTGCATCATAAATTCTTGATATTCATTAAAAGGCAGTTGCAAAGTAAAGTAGGCAACATTTCAATAGAATATGTCACATGATTTTCTTTGTGAGGAACAAAAACTCATCATTGCCAAAACCTACTCTTTACCTGTTCCGCATTTTTCGTCTCTCATACTAAAGCAGCTCCGTCAAAAAGTTGTAGAAGTTCTAAAAGCAGATGACAGGCTCTTTCTCCTTCTGTGAAACCTCTCGAGAATTTATCGCTACAAAAATCAGATCTAGGGTATTTCTCAGATGAGTAAAGCTGCACAGTTTTTGTATGATTTTATCTTCAACCATCTATAAAATTCTTGTGTGAGGTATTTTTGTGCAGTTTTTAGGGGGCATTCAAGCTGGAGATTCATCTGTGATTTTCAATTTTTCCTGTTAATTATTATCTTAAATATTTTCTCTATCATGGTCATCCAATGGTATTTTACAATATTCTCTGCTTCAATATAGCATTCAGCTAATGGAGCATATTTACTTCTTTGCTTACTCCCCGGTCCAGCTAGTGCACCTTTTGTTGCAACGATGATAAGGTACTAACCTTGAAAGTGCTTTGTGCTAATATATCTGGAAAAGGATTTTGCTCTCATTTATTTCTCCTGAATATGGACCCCACCTTCCTGTCTCTACTTCTAAAATAAATTTCACTTTAATAAAATAAAAAATTATTTATTTGTCTTTAGAACTATAAATAACCTATTTATTGAATGTATTGTAATGATTAATTATTTTTAAAAAATGATTGCGCCACGTTGGGCCGCCAATAATTGTTAAGATTAATTATTTTAATAAAAAAAATGAAAAAATTGTAATTACTTTTATTATATGAATTTAAATTAATCTCAGGGATAAAAGTTCCGAGTGAATGAAGAATATATTATTGATTCTTAGACAATTCTGAAATACAAAACAATATTAAAATACATACAAATAATAATAAAAGAATCAACAACTACAAAAAAAACAATTTTTACCTCTAAATCAATCCACTTCCAACAAAACCTCAATACACTCCGTACTCCTTGGAGGAGTGCTCCGCATTCGACCACAGCTGAGAATCAACAGACGATCCTCAATCCAAGGCTGCTGGGGATCAACTGACTTCTTCTCCCTATCGCTGCTGAGAATAGAGTGACTACTGTAATTTACTGAGGACAGACCCCAGCTCCGCATTCCATGAATGCTGGGAATCGACTGACGCCATTCGAGCGGGAAACTTTGGCTTCTTTTTTTCTAACTTCCGCAGTTTGTTGGATTATATATAAAGATAATAATTATGTTTTTTGTAATACCAAATAATTAATTTATTGTTATCTGAATGTAAATTTAATATGGATATATTGTATACCAGTATTGTCCAAAAACATTATTAATTTTGGTCGTATATAATACGATGTTATTTGTATATATGGTTTGTGATTTGCGCGGACTTTTCAAAATATCGATGGTTATTTGAATTTAAAAATATTTTCGTGAATGTAATATATCATTACAGTATAAATATGGTAATATTCATTTTTGCAAAAGGTAGTTGTATAATGAAAATTAATTACTTAATTTTAGACCTTGCAAGGTGAATTAGCTGATGTTGAAGAGTTGTTTAAGTCAATAAGTAAGAAATTCCAGACTCTTATACAAGATTTATCAAGAGACGAAGTAGATAAAATGATGAACACTCTCAAGAAGGAAAAAGGTAGTACTCTCACTTCTTAATTTATTTATTTTTTTAATTATTGTCGAATATATTTGGACAGCCTGTGAGATAACATTAACTTATCATTTAATTATATAAATACTTTTTTATACACAAAAGTAGATTTAGTGGGTGTTCGAGGGACTCCACAACTCTCACATATGGCCTGTTCCTCTCTACACATCAAGTGTCTGTGACTCATTCATGTATGCCCTATGCGCAGTCGAGAGAGCACCACCTCTTCTCTTCTGTTTTCCATGAAGGACGTTTTCCAAGGTCTAACTTCTCTTTTAATTTCTCTTAATTTGTTACTATTTTGCAAATACCAAAAATTTTGCTAGGAATTCCATATTACTGACTTTATGTGTGCATGGATATCTAACACTGGAATTTGTTTATAAATGATACCGTCATTAATTCCTTTTTTTGCAGCTTTGTCTACTTCTTCATTTTCATCAATCCCACAATGCCCAGGGATCCATACAAATATAATGGATATATTATCTTTTGCTAATGACTCTAAACACTCAAGTATATTTACAACGAGTGGGTGATCGGAATATATGTTTCTAATTGCCAGTAGGGCTGATAACAAGTCAGAAAATATTGTAATGGTTCTATTTGGAGGGATAACAATGGATAGTGCTTAATATATTGCTAATAGTTCTGCTGTAAAGGAAGTTCATATTGGCTGCTCCAACTCCTGAAATGTCCTTGGATCCATCTGTGAAGATGCATGTAGAAGGTGGAAGAAGTTTCTTTAATCTTATGAATTCTTTTTGGAATATTACTGGAGGGGTGGTTGTCTTAATGTATTTAGTTAGTGATAAATTAATTTTAGGCAAAGGTAATTTCCAAGGTTCTTTAGTTGAAATACAGTTGTGCATTAGATCTTGTGAACTTAAATTAAGTTCAGCTAGCATAATTTTGATTCTTCTGGGAAATGAGGTCCTAAGCTTGGTTCTTTGGTAATTAATATTTGTAAGATTATAATTGGGGGAGAAGTATTCATTAAGTGGATGATGTGGAGATGCAATAACTGTATAATAGAATGAGAGCGAGAGGAGATTTCTTCTAAAATCCAAAGGTAGTTCTCCTGCTTCAGCACATAAGCTGAGCCCAGGACTGGATCGGAAAGCACCCGTAACTATTCTCAAGCCAGTATGGTGAATACTATTGAGCATGTTCAATATTCGAGGGGAAGCTGTTCCATAGGCAATACACCCATAGTCCAATTTAGACCTAATATAGCTGCGGTATAAGGTCATCATGGTTCTTCTGTCTCCACCCCAGGCTGTGTTGGATAAAAATTTTAGTAGATTTAGTGATCTCATGCAGTTATTTCTTAAATATTTAATATTTTTGCTCCAATTCAGTGATTTGTCAAATATAAGGCCCAAAAAGCGAGCACTGTCCTTGTTTGCAATGTCAGAGCCGTTGATCCTAAGATTTTGAGGTTCTAATATTTTCCTTTTTGAGAACAGAACACTGACAGTTTTTGTTGTAGAAATTCGAAATCCATGATTTCCAAACCAGTCATTAATTTTGTCTAATGATTGTTGAATGACATCATATAAGGTGTTAATGCATTTTTCTGAATGATATAGGACCATATCATCTACATACAACATACATTTAACTGGATTGTCTACTTGTCGAAGAAATCGACTGACAGCCAAGGAGAAGAGAAGGGCAGAAAGTACACCGCCCTGCAGGATTCCATTTTCTTGTACGAATTCTTCAGATAATGTTGACCCACAGCGGACACGAAATGTTCTATTTTGTAGATAGTTATTGATAAATGCTAGCATATAACCTTGTATACCAATATCAACTAGACATTTAATGACGTAGTGATGCCATACACAATCGAAGGCATTTTCCAGGTCTATGAAAACTGTAAGTGTTTTTTTGTTATTAATAAAGGATTCGTTTATATCGGTTTCCAATCTGACCAGATTATCTCGGGTACTACGCCTACTCCTGAAGCCACTTTGCCAAGGATGTAATAAATTTTTTAAAAATTAATGTTTAACCTCACAGCCTGTCAGATTCCCAAAGGTCAACTATTTCCTCTCAACATTTTCATATACGAATAATATTTAAAAAAATATATATATTTAAAACTATTAAATATATTCTATTGTATTTCCACTTATTTGGATTAACTTAGGGTAGATCACACACCACAATATTAGCAATTGGCAAGGGTTTTAGAAAAGTCGGGATCAAACCTGCAAATATCATTAAATTAGTTAGAATATGGTATTTTTCATTGTTATTTATTCACTTCTTCACTTTCAGAAAATATTGTTAAGCTACGTGCTCGGATTGGTATGCAATCTCAACTTTTACATCAAGTATTAGTACAACAACAATCATTAGAAACCAGTCAGAAGGAGATTTCAGCATGGCTGGACTTGGCAGAAGATTTCATGAGTCAATTAAATCTTGGTGGAGATAAAGACATTTTACACGCCAAGTTAGACAAACATAAAGTATGCAGTTTTCATATTTTATTTTTTTTTTATTTTAACTTATGAATAAGGAGAGAATCAAATTGCCAGAAATAATACTCACTATAATTCAGTATACTCAAATAAAAAAAATCAGTTTGTCACATATAATTATTGATGGTTTCACGATGCAGCTTTCATTCGTTATCAGAAATTATCAGTTTGAATGAAAGTTTATTTCTACTTTTGCAGCATTTTTCGGAAACTCTTTAAATATCATATTAACTACTTATAAATAAGGAAGGGATTCCGTTGGCTTAAATAATAGAATTACTTTTATATGTAGATAATAATATGAACAGTTAAAATTTTCTATTTGGAAATTTATGGTTTTTTAATAAATAAAAATTCAGTAACACAAAATAACAAAGAATATTAATTACATATATGTGTATTTGCAGGCTTTCTTTTCAAAGACACTTTATTACAAGTCAATGTTGGAGAGTAAAAACAAAGTATTAAGTAATTTGCTGGCCTCTCTTAAAAATACAGAAGGTGTTGATACAAAAGATTTTGAAAAGAAAATGTTACTTTTAAATGAAAGATTTAATAAGACTACACAGGATGCTGTCTCTTGGGAGCAGGTAATTAGATTTTGTTTTCATATTACATTTCATTAATTTTGTCAAAATCAGAAAATTAGTCTTAACTGAACATAAAAATAAATTATGTATTTGTATTATCATGTATTTAAAATATGGAAATATTATTCTTACAGCTATTAAGCAATTTTGTGATTTTAATGTTATTAGGGGGGGGGGTGATAATTTTAAAAATGGATGTAGATGCGTTGCACAATATCTATGTTTTTACAATTACTTATTTATTTGATGGAAGTTGATTGTAAGAAGTGTTAAAACATTGGTAAGTATAAGTAAACCATAAATAAGATTATGTGTATTTATATGGTTACAATAAAATATTAAATAGAAACTTTCGGACTAACCTAGATGCTCATCCAATGGAAGTGAAACCACAACTACAAAGTTTGAACAGCAAAATGCAGTCCTTTGTTTATTTTATTTTATTTTTTTAGATACCAAGAGTATTTGTATATATTTGGGGAGAAAGTAGAGAATTAAAACTTTCAACAGACAATCTATCACCTTTTCTATGTTGTTGTGTATTTTAATATGTTCTAATGTAGAAATATCTCTTACTTCTACTCAAAATGGCTATACCAGACAAGGAAATTTATTTTTTATGCTATTCAATAATTGAAAGTAATGCTTCCCTGATAGGCAATCATAGTCTGTTTTTTACATGTATATGGCTTTATATATTCATAATTTCATGCTAGTTAAGCAATAACGTTTTTGTTTTGTTTTGTTTTTTTTCAGGCCCTATTAGAAGCAATTCGAGGATGGCAAAATTTGAAGGAAGTGGAGAGAGTTATTAATGATTGGGTCCAAGAAGCTGAAAAGTTAATGAATGAAAAGCATGTTGAGAATCAACAATCTCTGGAAAACCATAAGGTTTGGTTTTTCTTAAAACTCTCACATTTGATAATAAATTAAGCAAATACATTTTTTGTAATTTATTTCTTTGATTTTATTTTAATATGTTTTAGTTTTTAATATTTTTAATCGAGCCAATTTTACACCGGCTAAAAATTCCTAAGTAGACTTTTATTAGAGTATTTGGGATGTGCAAATAAAACAGTTATTTACTTAACTGGGGTTTAATTAGGGTTTTAAATACAGACCTTCCTTGTTCCTCTTAAGTGGGGATGGCTAAAATGTTCAGGATTCCCTGACAAACATATTGAAACATTTTAGTTTCAAGAATATTTTGAGATGTTCTAATAAAAGAAAGGACTTTTTTACCTGATAATTACCATCATTGTTGAGCATATCTATAAATAAGTAAATAAAAATAAAAGAAAAGACTCTAGAAACTTAAAAATTTTATTTTAGGTTTTCTTCAACTTTGTGAATGACAGATGGTTGCAAGACTTATACAATACCACACAGGAATTGATGAAATGCCTTCCAGAAGAGTTTCATGAGCCTGTTATTAAAATATCAAACCAATTGAAGGAAAAGTATCAAGTAAGTAGAATCACTTCCTTTAGAGTAATTTATGTACTTGATAAACTCATGAAGTGATGAGTTTATCACTTCATTTTATCTCTGTTTTCATGAGTTTATCTCTGTTTTTAGAGACCTAAATGAAATAACACATATTTATCTTCCTTTTTTCAGAAAATAACTGTTTTGGGACCACTTCATTTAGTGAAGATGGAATTTAAACTTCATGAGGAGCTATTCTTTCAGCACATCAGAGACTTAGAGAAAGAACTTAATTCTGAAATTCAAGCATTAAATAAGAATGAGGATATAAACAGCATTATTAATAGGAATAGAGTAAGGATGATTGATCATTTCAGTGGCTATAATCTTTTTGAGAGTGAAGTTTTAAGAACTATCTACTTTTTTTTCCATTTTGTTTTTAATCTATTGTACCCCTAAAGGAAGGCAGTTTATTGATATTGTATATTTCGTACTGAGTATACTCTATTCATTAAAACTTTTGCTTTATTTTCTTCACAGAATGATTTGAACAATAATTATTTTTGCTAAAGATAAAAAAACGAGAACAGACATTTTTTTCTTGATTGATGAAATTAATCTTTACTTGAATGATTTTTAAAAGTGCACATTTTGATTATTCCAATAATTAATTTCTTTGATACCCTTTAACATTTTGTTTGACATATTTTTAAAAATCTCCTAGCTCCTGGCCTATATCACCAGTTTTTTAACCACAAATTTTCCCCGGAATTACAGCCGGCTTACTCAGGTAGTACATAATGCTTGTTCGTTTGCTGAAAACAAAATTCCAAAAACGGCACTGCTGGTGGTATATGCTGGTAAGTAGAAGGAGAGGAAATAACCCAGCGACGAAGTTTAAAAGAGAATATTTTTAAAAAGGTTTAGATGTTTCTCAAATATGTCAGATCAAGTTCTACAGTAGTTCTGTGGATATCCATCAAAGGGAAAGAATATATTAAATGATGGAATGTTTGTTCTGTAGTGTTTTCTTTCACATGGATTTGATGAATGTTTTAACATGTCTACTCCAGGCCTCTCCTCCATAGGGAGGAAACCCACTTGTGACATTGACCTGATCCAGTAGTGCTTACTAGAAACAATTCACGTTTCAGAACCTAAAGATCGCGAAAATAATGATGGTTTATGTATAAATATTTCTAGCTGCCCAAAAAAATGGTCTGATTTTGATAATCTTTGGTACAAGAATACTTTACTTTGAAAGGCCAAGTTTGTTAACCAGGATGAAATTCTCATGTCTAAAATTTTAGAGCTTACACTTTGCATTATAAGCTTGCTAGTACACTTTTTATAGGTTTTCTAACGTAGAGGAACGAATGAAACCATTTTTCTGTAACAGTTTTTGGAAAAAGTGGATAAAACTGTTAACTGTTTTAGAATAGAACATACTTAATTTTAATTGAATCTATTATTTACTGTTCAATTCAAATGTATAAAAATAGAAGCAGACACATAAATGTAAACATTAAGAACCATCGTTAAAGAGAAATGAGGCTGGAAGTGGATATAAACATCAGAGATTACCCTCTCATATGTCGCTCATTTTTTTTCAGGAACTTATAGAAGGACCTCAATCTACAGAAGTCCAAAAGAGCCTAACTAATATGGAAGCTTGTGTTTCTGGAGCTTCTCAGTGGCCAAAAGAAGAAACTGTTCTGAGAGAAAGCCTAAAGAAAGCCCAAAATAGGTGGCAAGACCTCCTTAGAAGAATTGGAGACTTCTCAAAACAATTACGCCTCATTCCAGACCAGTGGGCTACATATAGAAAGAAGTAATGATTTTTATTTATTTTTTTTTATTTTTTAATGGACCTTAAACTAAATAATAGACTTGTAACCATTAATATTTGTTTTGTTTAATACAGTTTTACTGAAATGGAAAAGTGGATGGATACAGTTGACTTCAGCATAAAAAATCTACTAAAAGAATTGGCTACTGCCGAAGAGTTTGAAAGTGAAAGGCTTACATTCCAAGTACGTCATTTATAGGCTTTTGATGATTTTGGAAATTAATTTAATAGTTGAATGCAAACTTTTAAATCTTTTTTTTTTAATGCTTATTATAACAGTATTATAACAGATTAAAAAAAACAGAAACAAACAAAAAAAAAACAAACTTAGAATTGTATTTGACATTCTTCGATATAGTCTACTCTAAATATAAATGTAATTGTTTACTTTAATTTAAAGTATACGCTAAAATTATTCATTCTTACTGACTTGGAACACATTATTATCCTGAAATTTCTTACTCATATGGCATTTTGAAATTGTCTTATGAGTTTTAAATAAAATGTCCCTCCTATTCCTAAATATAAATAAGATGTTAACATTATACATATTTAATGTATATTATTACCTTTGATAAGGTGATTTAAAGTCGTAGTTTCTCATGTGTGGAGTTCTATATACTATAATGAACATATTTAGTTTTCCGTAAGAGTTATTTGAAATTATAGGTGTTTCATGAGCGGATGGTTAGACGAGTACAAATTTTATATATATATACATATACACACACATATATATATATATATATATATATATATATATATATATATATATATATATATAATCTGTTATTTTAGAATGTACTTTATATAAAAATTGTATTTGCCTTAAAAGGGAGATTCCTATTTAAGCTTTAAATACGGTTCTGTGTATTTTCAAGACTTTTGTGTTTATGGAATCTATATAAATGAAATTTGATGTCCAGAATAATAATAATATAAAAAATTTAATTATACTAAAGAAAAAGCTTGTATGAATACATAACGAAACATTTATACAATCAGAACAAAAAACAATTTTTAATGAACATCTACCTAAATTTATGAAAAAACAAAAAAAAAACAAAAAAAACAAATTAAAGTTTGAATTTTTCACCTTTGAATAACTTTTATTGATAGTATAGACAATATTTTAATGTTATAATATTTAGAATAAAACCACTTAAAATGTTTCTTTTTATTAAAAAGTAAATGAGTTTCCTCTTTTTTATTAATAAATGTTTTCATTTTAGAATATTTGTAAAGAAGTTGAAGGAAAGAAAGAAGATATGAAGTGGCTTGTTCAGACATTAAACACATTAGCAGCCCATGGAGATAATCCTACTGAAGAACAAACAAAATTAGAACAACTGATATCTAGGTAAATATAAAAAAACTTATATATGTAAATTTGTGCTAAAATCCTATTAAATATTTCACATTATTATAAGCTCTGGAGGTTTACACTTTGTACTCAATCTGTAGCATAAGGAACTTATTCATATGCTTCTGTATAAAATATTTATGTTTTTAAAATCAACAGCACATTAACATTTATATTTTACTGCCTTAATAGAGTTTCTAATTTTCTTAGCTGAAATGCCTTCTTTTGTAAATATTTATATATTGGCCAGTCACAACTTTGTTTATCATAGTTTAGCGTAAGGGCTAATTTTAAACAATTTTATATAAACTTCTTATTAGTTGTCATAATAATAATAAATAAGTATTCACACACTTCATTAATATTTATCATAACACTACTTCAACATCTTAAACACTTTAAAATTTAACCACAGCCTAAAAAATGGCACAAAGAAAAAATCATCTTTTTAGTTTACTGATAGATCAATCTAAGAAGAAAAAAAAACCTTCAAACTCTGGTACTTAGCCTAAAATAACTACACATATGAGAAACAGCCGGTCCGCTGTAAGATTTGATCCGGCCCCAAGACATTTTGAAAAACCCAATTAAAAAATATAATATTACACTACTAACACCCATTCCAAATGAGGAAGCTCGAGTGAGATGGGGATTGTTGCTTGTTCCTTCAGTACATTTTGGCGGGAGGAATCTCAAAAAGACATCTTTAATCATTATTGAGAAAAGTGGAAAAAAACAACATTTCAAACAAAATTATTTTAAATTTTTGAAAGGCATAAAAAAAAAAAAAAAAAAAAAAAAAAAAAAAAAAAAAAAAAGGGTCTAAAATTTTAGCCCGAAAAAATACTTTATTTTGAAAATAAATAAATAAAGAAAAGTTCTTTATATTCATGATAATTTATTTCACCTTGTTATGGATAATTCCATTCCAGTTTTCTTTGTCTGGTTCATTATAAAATAACGTTACTCATTTATTCATATTCATTACTTTGGTATACATTATTGCTTTGAATTTTTAATACTTAACAATATCAAAGTATTACGATATGGATGAAGCCTGTAGTAAATATCTTTGAACGAAGAATGAATCATTTTTCTATAGATTAATAGCTCCCCTCTTAGTGTTTATGACATTTCTTCAGCATTTCAACCAGTTTCTTAGTTAATTATTTCTCTACTCACTGTTGATGATCTTAGCTGTCATAATTAAAATAATTGATTAAGGAACAATGGAAAGGGTAAGTTATTATTATTATAAAATGAAATGTATTTTTCAGGTACAAGAAGCTGATTCCAATCATTGAAATGACTGTTGTCAGAACTGAGCTCTACTCCAAGTGTTATACTTACCGACGAGAAGTCTCTGAGGTAATTTCAGAGTTATTGCTTATACTAGATAATAATAAATGTATTAGCAAATATCATTCCTCACAATAATTTTGTAATATCTGTCAAATGATTTGTTTATTTGATAGTGAGACGCACACAATAGCACACGTATTCTGAAGTTCAAAAGTTTGTAGAAGGCCCGGTGGCCGTGAGTGTTAAGGTGTGAGCACTGCTTGCCTAAGATCATGGGTTCAATTCCCACTAGAGGTGGTGGACATTCTTTCAAAAAATAAAAGGCATCAGTCCCATCCTGGCTAGAATAGGATGGTAACCTGTCCCACAAACCGTTGTTATCTATAAGGGGATGTTAAAATTTGAATAATTATAAAAAGTTTCTAATATATTTTTCTAATCAGTAGTCTCCCAGTAAAATATGTGTTAGCCTATTTATAACCTCTCATGGAACCATCTCTACCTCAAACCTGATATTTAAGCACTAATCGGACCATTAGATGTGAGAATTTACTTGCGGGGATGGTGGGTTCGAGTCCCACCGGTTGCAGGAATTTTCTCATCTCAAGGCTCGTTGAGAAAATCCCTCGCTGCACCAGGGATGCCCATGCTAATGGCCCAGAAGTCAGCGCGAAAAAAAAGAAAGGAAAAATGATTGTATTATATTTATAGTTATTGATCTCCATAATACATAGAGAAGTAGTCATTATGTTTTCTCATAATGTGGTTTCTTACGGTAAAACATTATCTGAAACGTATTATATATCTGAATTGGTTTTTCCTAAACTGCAGCTCCTATTTCAGAAATGAGAACCTCTTTATTTACAAATTAATTCTTTATTTTTAGGTATGCGACTTACTAGAAAGGGTGGTAACATCATCAAAAGCTGAAGTTGATGAGCCTGAGGCCCTTGGTGAAATGGTGTCCACTCAAGAGACAGCTGTTGCTTCTTTGGATGCTCAGCGTTCTAATATTTTAGCAATGCTTCAACGAGGTCGTAATCTTTCTAAAGAGACATCTGCTCCACAATTTATCACACAAGAAGTTACTCGACTTGAAAGTACTTGGGAACGTGCGTATTCGACGACATTAGATAAATTAAACATATTGAAAGGTATGTATAACAGTCTATGTGTATTTATAAAAAATACTTTATAAGAAACATATCACAATAACGTTTTGTTATAGCCTCACAAAAAACTTGGGAACAATATACCAGCTCTAAAAATGATATAATGTCACTGCTGGAACGAGCTGAAATAGAGCTTTCAAAAGCAACAAAAGGAGTGGGTAGTTCAAATGTAGCTGCTGATCTCCAAGAAAAACAAGAACTCTGCATTGCTCTACGAATTGCTACAGAAGAGATATTGAAAAGACTCCGATTTTGTACAAAGGAACTTCTTACAATTATTCCACAAAGTGAACATGTACTTACTGCGGAGGTAAATACTGAATATTAAAAATTAATTTCAATAATTTAAGATGTTCATAAAATAATATTATCATCAAAAGCAAAATTATCAACTTACAATATTCATTCCAGGTAAAGGAGCTTGAAGGAAAACTTGTTGGAACTCTTGGAGTTGTGGAGAATAAGGTTTTAGATCTGGAAAAAGAAGTGGCAGCTTGGGAAGAATTTGAATCAGGACTTCGAAAAGTCAAAACCTGGGCAGTTGAGTCTGGGCCCCAATCAGTTGCAGCTCTTTCAAAAGGGTTAACTCCCCAAGAACGAATTGTTAAGTCTACAGAGATTCTGCAGCAGGCAGATATTTCTCGGCAGAATTTAGAGGATTTAAAGAAAAAAGCACAAATCTTGATTAAAGGTAAGTACTCATACTCTCCAAAATTATTGTACAAATGGTTCACATATTATTCTTCAAGTCATAGTAAAATTATTTTCAGACTGTTTAAAAAATTTACAGAAATGACTTACAATATATTTGACAATGTAAACAGTCAATTATACAGAAATAGTGTAATTATCATAAGAAATCCTTTTAATATACCATATTCGAGTTGAGATAAAGGTTATTACCATTTTTTATAATCCTGATTACAATGGGGGAGAGCCTCTACTAGATAGATCAATATGTCATGTTGTTCAATGAATTAATAAAGGATTTTTTTTTTAAAAAAATGACCCTCCTGTGGTACAGAACTCCCCATTCTCACTTTGTCAAGTTATCTTTTTTTAATTATTATTTAAAACTAGATTAAAATTTGTTTATATAATTGATAGTTGAACTTGATACATTCTCATTAAAGCAAAAAGAATGTTTGAATAAAATAGATAATTACGTTTTTGTTTTGTTTTGTAATGAAAAAGGTGAAGCCCGCCAACTGGAAGGAGCTCAAGCAGTTGCAGTAGAGCTCAGAGATGTTGAAGATACAGTTGCGGCAGTGGAAAAAGCACTAGCACTTGAAAAGCAAGATGTTGAAAGAGGAGCAGTTGCATGGAATAAATTTGAAATCACGACTAAAGATATAAAGCCTTGGCTTGAAAAAGCTGAAATTGAATCTTCAATGGGATTGCCTAAGCCTGTTGTTTTAGATGATGCAAAAGCTCAATTACAGCAAGCCAAAGTAAGACAAATTTCATTTTAAATTATTTACTTTGTTCTAATTACTTGTATTTTTTTTATTAACATAATTCTAGAATCACTGGTAATACAATTTTTATTAAGGTTGGTTCTTTCTTTGTTAGTGTTTCTTGTAGTGTTGGGTAACTTGAATTTTTTTCGCTGTGGTTGTACTTAGGGCAACCTATTAAGATATGTTAATATGTTAACAGCATTTTGTGTGTGGTAAATGTGGCACATTGGATGGTGGAGGCCTTTTAGAAAATATTTGTGGGACAGTGCTGATAAGTTCTATTGTTAGGCTTGTTAATAAATGTTCTTATTTTCTGGAGTTATGTGTGCTGTCCAGATATTTATGTTCTTTTTAAGTCTATATGTGTGAGTATGACCAATTCCAAACTACATGCATTTTTATATCTTCTATTCTGTCAATGTTAAATGTACATACATTTCTCTCTATTTGGATGAAAGCTGCTCTATGATGAGCTTTAGTGATTCTGCAATGTGATGGTACACATATAAACGTTAATTCGTTCAAACCGCAGCACTGAAAGCAGTTCTTAAATAGAGAAATCCATTTGTGTTTTTTTTTTATGATTTTCATAGTTTCTAAAATTGCTTAGAGTTTACCAGAGAAGAAAGAATATCATTTAGTTTGAATTTTCTTACGAATCATGAAGATCCAAATATTTTACTTGGTCCAATTTTTCAAGTTTTGCTTGATACATTTTTCATAGTACATCTCACACTTAAAAATTTATTATAAAAATGGACTCTGAAATTATAAACAAGTAAGTATTTACGATTGTATTTCAGACAAAGTTTGATAAGTTACATTCTTCAACATAATGTCTCATTTGTGTATTGCAGCCTAAGCACATAGAAAAATGCAGTAATTGTATTAACTCTTCAAAATTATCAAATTTCAAAAGAATTTTACAAGGTCTGTCTGGAAAGTAATAGGACTGAGTCGGTTAAAAAAAATGATTGAGCCAACCGTTACAATTTCTTAAAAACGTTCAAAATCTCCTGCGTTGATACAGTGCTGCCAGCGCGTTTTCCAAGCATTGAAGGCGTCACAGTAGGCATTCTCCGGAATAGCCTTTGGAGCCGCGGTACAAGCTGCTAGGATCCCCTCTGTCGTCTTAAAATGCTTTCATTTCATCGGTCTTTTAAGGGGAGGAAAGAAAAAGAAGTCTGGGAGGCCACAGCTGGTCACAAGAAAGGAGGTATGAGTCGGGGCGTTGTCGTGGTGCAACTTCCAGTTGGCTGTGATGTCTTTTCGGGCCCGATTGACCCTTTGTTTGAGTCTCTTGAGCACTTCCACGTGGAACTTGGAGGTGACGGTTTGTCCAGGAGTCACATTGTCTGTGTTTGTTGAAGTTGAAGGTCTTCCAGCACGGTCTTCATCGGTGACCTCTTCCTGGCCCTCCGAAAAGGCCTTGTGCCACCGAAACACACCACTTCTTGCTAAAGTATTATCTGGAGAAGCCTGCTTGATCATATCAAACGTCTCTGTCACAGATTTACCGAGTTCCACACATAATTTAATCGCCGACCCCTGCTCTAACGAACGCTGCATTTTCGACTTGTACCACTCACAAAAACTCGTTGCACGAAAAAGCTTGTCTTGACTCTCCAGATGCTCGGAGACCCTCGACCAACCCCTCGTTCATTAGATAGGGACCCATACTATCGAATCCAGTTGGCGCAAACAAGTTCCGAAGTACAGTCGCGGCGGGAAAAAATCAGTCCTATTACTTTCCGGACAGACCCTGTATTTTAAAAGATAATGTTTACAGAGTGCTTTATCTTTTTGTTTCAGGCATTCCTGAAGGAGAGTGCTGAAAAGAAAAATCTTATTGATGAAATGTCACAGCTTTCACATAGTCTTCCACCTGAGAGTTTAGCTGGTAACACAGTTGATATTCTTGTCTCTCGGTGGGCTGCACTGGATTCAGCTGCTAGAGCTAAAACTAGCAAACTTGAAAAACTAGTGGCTGCCTGGTCCGAGATGGAAGGTACTGCTGGACAAATTTGCAATTGGTTGCAAGGGCCTATTTTCCAAGGGATTGTTCAACATCCTGAGCCTAAGGCAGATGAAAATGTGCCAATTGAAGCGCAATTAGCTTTGCTCAAGGTATTTACATGCAATTTATTCTGTCATACATAGAAAATCATTTAGAAGAAATCTTTCTATGAATATTAAATAACACCTTGAGGCAATGTCATAGACTTATTTACTACATGAAAATGAGTGAAAGGTTTTTGAACCCTCAAAAATATATAAGTAATATTTTTTAATTATTATTCCTTGAGTTATTATTCCGGGCACCACAATGTAGTGCATATATCCAAAATATATTTATCAAATAATTTAATGTTTAAGGCCTAATTACATTGATTAATTATTTAAATAAATAATAGCAATAGAGTACTTTATTGGCCGTATTTGCTAAGACGTGAGCACTCTGTGCCTAAAGTTGTGTGTTCAATTCTCACTAGTGACTGTGGATTTTCTTTGCTAAAAAAGAAAGGCATCAGCCCAAAAAATTACGTCCACGTTTGTTTGGTGGATGTCGCCAGAAATAGTAATGATAATTTTTTTCTAAATTCCTTCAGATTTCATAAGATTATTCAGCTGTTCTTCCGTCTAGCTGGATATCTGTTTTAACTGATTACCAGCAAGAAAGAACCTGAAGATGAAATGAAATTTGCTAGGATTCTGGAGAAAATGTATCAGACACTCTACTACCACTGCCAACAGAAACCAAATAAATATGTTCATTGAACAAACCCAGCAAAGCGTTGTAAAAAAAAAAAAAAAAAAATGAAATTATAACAATTTAGATTTGCTATAATGATTAAATGATTAATATTATATGATTCTCACTGTTGTACCTGGTGATGGAGGCTGTTATAATATGTTAAAGTGATTTAGTGTAAGTCAATGACGATTGGCTCCACCTTCGGGAAGATTTAACGATTACACTCTAAAAGTGTATTCAAACACTTATTTTAACCTTTCTTTTATGCTTTAGGAGTTGAAGGAAGAACTATCGAAAGGGCAGACTAACATTGTAGCATTGGGTCAAGCTGCTGATGTAATTGCTTCAGGATTAACTGTTGAAGGAGCTACGGCTGTAAAGGGCAAAGTAGCAGAGCTTAAAGCTCTTGCTATTGCTGTCTCAGATGCAATAAATCAAAGAGCAAATCTGCTTTCTGAAATGAGTATAGCAAGGTAAATATTCACTTTATTTTAAAAATGAATTGCAATTTTTTTTTTGAAGTGAATTTTTTTAAATGGGCAAAAAATACAATTTTCCGAGTGAAGTCCCTTTGCCGAGTGAACATGATGCTGATTTGAAGATAATATTTTGAGCAAGCTTCGATTGGTCCCTTTTTAATTGTTAAGTTATTTTGGTATTTCTTCAATAAATTTTAAAATTAAACCCCATTTTTTTATCTTTTTAAAATTAACATCCTGTATAAAACGTTTGATATAAAGAATTGAAAAATATTGATTTATTTGTTATTTATAAATTCAAGAAAATAACTTTCATTTTGATTGCACATGGTAGTATTATCCCTTAATGGTGTACAAACAATTGGGCTATTAACACTGTTGAATTACGATTATTATGGGGTGTGTAAGGGTAAAGGGAGCCAAATTTTTTTTTTTTTTTTTGGGGGGATGTTATATTTGGTTTGTTTACTGTCTCCACCCATAACTACTAGGTACAATTTGTGTAATATGTACAAAGAAACAGTAATGCTTTACCATTTTTTAAGAGGTCGGAAGAAGGTCTTATGTATTTCAGTTTTTCAGTATTTGAAAAAATGACTTCTAGCTGTTTTACCAAACCACCCTGGATTAATTATCAATAAATTGACCTTTCTTGTAACATTTCCTAAAAAGCGTGGAATAGAACATTCCATGTAAAAGCTGTGAGAATGTTTGATGTTTTTGTTGCTAAATATTATTACAGCCAAAGAGCAGGGAGAACTTAAGCAATAAATACTAACCCACAATTTCTTAGCAACTGTCCCAAGAAAAATTGTTTCTTACCTCCTTCTCATTCATAATAAGATGTGTTTTCCCAGAGGACCAATTTGTTTGTTACATAAGGCGTGAAAGATTATACTATTTAGCTTTTATTAGAAGTATAAGGTTACATGGCTATGATTGTTAAGGCATTAACACTGTAGCAGTTTGATTCCCACTTGGGGTGGAGGGTTTCCTTTAAGAAAAAACAAAATCATCATTTCTATCCACCCTAGAAAAAATTTTGTAACCTATAGAAAACTCATCTAAATTATGTATAAAGGGATGTTTTAATTAAAATTAATTGGAAATAATGTTACAATAGACTCAACAATGGTAGATTGAAGACAGGTTTTATTATTTTATTAAAAAAAAAAAGAATTGTGCTTATTTTAATTTCACACATGAGTTAATGTAAATTAAACACACTGCATATTTCATAGAATTTACATTATACTTACTTGGAGAAATACTAATAAATAAAAGGCTACCTACTATTCTTTTTAATGACTAATACTATTTCTAATTACAGAGAAGATTTAAATAATGATATCAAATCATTAGAAGTATGGATTGGTGAAAGTAAAAATCTTTTAAAAGCAGAAATTTCTCCAGCAACTGCTACTCCAGTTTTAGAATCATACCACACTTTCCTTCAAGAACACGCTGAGAAGCAACCTTTAATTGCGAGCATAGAGGAGAGAGCTTTGAAAGCTGAACATATAACCCCTATTTACAATAAGCTTTCTGCTGAATATATGGTAAATAAGTCTAATGCATTAATGTATATTTATAATATAGTAAATAATAAATAAATAATAAACATAAACGTTGTCCCACACCAGTTCCAAGCTTGGGTGATGGTTAAAAAAAATGTATGTCACCCTATAAAGCCCTGAAAAAACGGTAATTTGTAATTAGATCAGGAGAATAGGTTGGAAAGGGAAATGTTTCCTACCCTAACTCTATCAATTTGTCTCTGGTCACTTTTCGAAGGACGCTATTGAGGTTGTACTCATGAAAGAATTTTTGAAAACCCCCCTTTAGGTTTATTATATAGGATTGACATACTTCAAGTTAAATATATATATATATATATATATATATATATATATATATATATATATTATGATCACTAAAGTAGATGTATCTCTGTTGAAAATATAGGATTTATCTTCTGAAGTGAAAACACGTTGTGAGATACTGGAAAAATGGCGAGAACTCATTGAGTGGGCACGCTCAGGAGCAGAAGTTCTTGATCATATTTCTTACCGATTGGAGACAAACAGTCCCTTAGATGAAATTGATGCTAAGCTGACTAATACAGAAGAAGAGCTTGCAAACTGGTTGCAAGCTGCAGATGTTGTTGACCACCTAATTTCTGAATCAGGTGTAACGACCATATCTCCATTACCCTCAACAGTATTAAGAGACCTAACCCAACGTGCCCAACTTTTAAGGCAAGTATTCACTGATGTATACTTTTTTTTAAAATTTGATATTATGTAATAATGCCAATTCTATAGTATAAAGGTACTTTTACGTATTAGCTTCAATGCAGGTTAAAGAACCGGCTCTCAGAGAGCTGGATCAAGGTGTCAATTCAGTTTTTCCAATATAGTGACGAGATTATCAACGATTTGGGTTGACTTGAGTTTCGATATAACCTTCAGCGAGCAGAAACGCATAGCACTTATGTAAATAGCATACTTGTTATGCGTTTCCATTTAAGGTTAAATCAAAACTCTAGCCAATCCAACTCGTTGATATATAGATCAAGAATGGTTTTTCGGTGGATAATGGACCGATATGCAATTTAACATTGCTTCAAAACAGTCTCTTTAATCCTTGCTATTGTGTTGTCGACACATGAACTCCACTAAATACGCTAGGAAATCGTGTAACACCAAACAAAGAAACGTGAATGTACAAATGAATTGCGTTCTAAATAGAAAGGGAACTAGACAGTTACTATGAACACAATGACCAATAGAATTACTCATAGGAATAGACCAATAGAAATGCGTTATCCATGATCCAGATCTCTGAACAAGACCCACATCTTTAATCTGCGTTGAAGCTAAAACGTAAGTGCCGCATAAAGTCTTAGGTTCTTAGATTACTAAAATAAATTGAATTCTAAATGCAAGAGACAAAAGAAACAATCTCTGTTATTAAGTGAAATCATTTCAATAGAATTTCTCATTTCATATATTGTAAATTAATTATATACTTTCATAATTAATTTAATATTAAAAAACATCCTGGTTTATTTAGGAGGACTTTTTTTTTAAATGCCAAGAAACAAAAGTTCTTTTACTGTTTCTCTTAAAACTTTCTACGTTTTTTGTTTGCTTCAGTCTAAGTATCTTCCACATACAGTAGAACCTCTCATAACCGACGATGACGGGACCGGGCTATGGTCGGAATGGCCAAAAGGTCGTATATCGGGAGGAGCAAAAAGAATGCCTTTCAAAGTTATAAAAACAGCTATAATGTACAGTACATACTGTAATACAAATTTATTGTAATTTTAAAACTGTTGCTAAATACAATTCAAACATTTAATCTTTTGAAAAGATGAACAAAATTTAAGCATACTTTATGGATTTTTTGTTTAAATTTTGTTGACTTTGCGGAAGTGTTCTTCCACTTTTTCCTCCACAATACATCCATTGGGGTTGCATTTGGATGTTGCTCGATGTATTTCAGCGCCCCGTCGATGGCGTCCTAGCAGCAGAATGACTCACTACGGGTGGTTTCGTCTTGATCCGAGTCGATTCCTTCGTCCATGGCTTTGTTCTGCGTAACAGCAATGATTTGGTCAAGATGGCCTCATTGGTAACTTCTGAAACATCAGCTTTAACAAGCCACTTTTCTACAACTTTCATCTGGAGATCATGATGAAACACTTAGATTTTTTAATGTTCTTTCAAGTCTGAACAGGCTCGCCAACGGAGCCGTGTGAATCACAGTCGGTCGGGCACTAGGTCGGATATTGGGAGGAGTCCGTTATGGGAAGGTCGGATATGAGAGGTTCTACTGTACTTTAAAAGAATTTTGGTTTTCAGTCTTGCATATCTTGTTTCAAGTGATCAATTGATAGCTATAAGTTCTCTTACAGTGATATGAATTTATAAAATGGTAATTTCTAAGTTCAATTAACTCATATTCTGGTGAAAAATTAATTTAAAAATGTTAACATTTTCTTGCCTATGTAATTGCTAACTTCTTTTTCCTGCAGGACACAACTTCTGTCAAAAAAAGAAGTTGCTAATCGGCTTGGGGAGCTTTGGAGTAACTTCCAACAAGTTCAAGAAAATTTGTCCCAAGGGATTTTGGCTTCACAAGGACAAATACAAGAGCTCATAGCGAGTCCATTGAATTGTGGAAAACTAGAATCCTCTATTAACTTTTTAGAGGGAGTACTTGAGAAACATAAAGCAATGGATGTACAAAAACAAAATTTAACCAAACTAGGACAAACACTTCTTAACGAAGATAAGAAAAATGTTGCAACCATTCAGAACATACTAGCATCTATTGATCTTAACTGGGAGAAAGTCAGTAATGGTGTCAATGAACATAAAATCATTTTTAATGAATTACTTCAAGCTTACAAAGAATTTTCAAACAATAGAGACCAATGTTCAGCTTCAATTCATGAAGCTATTTCAATAATTCAAGCCATACCTACTCCCAATGAAGCAACATCAACATCAGTTGCTTATGAAAAAGCTAAACAAGCCGTTGAAATCCTGAATGAAGGAAAGGTATTTTTGAATACTATGGAAAACAAAGCTCAATTAATTTCAAATCGTTCCAAAAATTTACCTAATTTTAATATCCAGGACATTCTCGATGAGCTAAAGAAATTGAAAACAAACTGGCAAACGTCTTTTGAAACTTGCACACAGAAAGGTCAAAGCATAGAATCACAAATGGTTATTTGGAGGCAAATTGATGAGATTAAAGATAAATTACTTCTTTGGCTTAACAATACAAATGAAGCTCTTAGAGAATGTATCGAAAAACCTGCTGAACCTGAAACAATCCTTGATAAAATGAGGCTTTATGAAAATGAATGTCCCTTGTACAAAACACTAAGCCATAGCATTTCTGAAAAAGGAAAACAATTAGCTCAAATTTATGAAGTTGAGTCTGTCCCTAACATCAAATCCTTAGAAAACTTACTAAATGAAGAATTCGCTATTACTGAGGAACTCTCGAACCAGATTAAACAGAAAATAGGAACATTTACAGAACAAGAAAACAAAATTAGAGAAAAGGTTAAGCAAACTAATAACAGCATCGGTTGCATAAGAGAAAGAATTGTTAAGTGTGATAACTTAACTGGCGAAATACCAATAATTTTAGAGAGACTGAAGCTGTGTAGGTCTCTTAAAAACAAATTAAATGATTATGACGTTTGTGCTATAGAAAGTGAATTCAATGATCTATTGAAAGAATATCCAAGTTTTTCTCATTCATCTGTCGGCAAGGAAGTAAGTGTCCTCCAAAAAAGGTATAATGACATATCATCACAAGCTAAGAAAGTAGAACTTAATCTTATGAACTTTTTAGTCAAGTATTATTCTGAAAAATTATCATCTTTGAAAAGATCTGTTGCAAATTACAAGGAAAAAATAGCTTGGTGCTACCCCGAGACAGAAAATGACAAAAATGGTTTGGAAGCAAAACTAGCTTCTCTGCTAGACATGGAAGCAGGCATTCAAGAGTGTAATAATAGCAAAAAAGATTTAGACACATCTTTAGAAATGCTAATTGCTGTAGGATGCGGGGTTGAAGGTGAAGGTTTCCAAGTGGAACAGAAACAAATATTTAGCAATTTAGAAGAAGCAAACTCTGAATATTTAAAATGTCACAACTTATTGAAAGAACTCCTAGCTTTATGGGGAAGTTATGATAATAAATATGAAAAATTGAATAATTGGCTTAAAGATATTGAGGGAAAAGTAAAATCACAGGGTATTACACATACTGATTTGAAAACGATCCCAGCAAAACTGGGGGAGTTAGAGCCTTTAAAGAAACAGTTAGCTAAAATAGAACCTCAACTAGGAGAAATTGAAAATATTGGTAATGATATAGGAAAAAGATGTGATAATACACGTATTAATCATAACATTCAAGCATTGAAATCCAAATATCAAATATTATTGAAATCTGTGTTGGTTTATAGTGAAAAATTAACTTCTGTTAAAAATAACTATGATATTTACTGCAACAATCTAAAAGCTGCACAAGATTGGATAAAAAATGCTGAAGAGAAATTAAATGGCTTTAAAACACGCTTGGAGTCACGAGTGACTGCTCAGATTTATAAAGAACTTTTAGAAGATATAAAGAAATTTAATAATGATCGTGATGCTGGCCATACATTGTTGAACAATGCAATCCAATCAGGAGAAGCTTTATTTGTAGAAATTTCTCCTGAAAACCGAGAAGATATAAGAAATGAATTAAGAAACCTCCGAGATTCTTCTGAGCACTTAATTGACCGTGCAAATGCCATTTCAAAGACCATAGAAGGAGCTTTACTAAAAAGAAATTCCTTTGATGATTGCTTCTCTCAGGTTGTCCAATGGATTTCAGAAACAGAAAGAAAAGTCAATGAATTATGTAAATTACAACCTACTCTTCAAGATAAAAAAGTTGCTCTCCACCATTATCGCAACATCCAACAAGATATTATTACTCACCAGACGATATTTAAACAACTTGAAGAAAAAGCTGTAGCATTCCCTGATGAAGAATCTGGAGGAAAATTAGATGAATTAGTTGGAAAGTATAATGAATTATCAAAGAAAGCAAATGATTTAGTTGAAACATCAGAAAAGCATGTTACCGATCATGAAAATTTCCTTTCAGCTTTAGAAAAATCTCGAGATTTCCTTAGAATATTGATTAGCGAAGAGGCTATATCAGATAAAGATGGAAATGAAGGTAAGCTTTTAATAATTGAAAATCTTCTCACACATAAGGAGGAAGGAGAAGCACTTGTCAAAGTTTGTGATGACCTTTTGGAGATTGTCCTTAAAGAAACAGATTCATCAGGACATAACTCCATTACATCTGAATTAGATGAACATAAGGAAGCTTGGAGGCTGTTTCTAAGCCGGTGTACAAACAATGTCACAAAGCTAAAACAGCTTTGTAACAAATGGGACAAGTTAACAAGCGACTTGGAGGAATTAACAAAATGGCTAAAATTAAAGGAAGTTCAAGTAAAAGACCAAAGTCTGAAGAGTACTCGAGAGACAAAACAAGCTCATTTAGATAAACTTAAGTTACTCGATGAAAAAATTAAGCAGAAATCTGAAGAATTCTCGGCTCTTGTTTCATCATCAGTTGAAGCTGAAGGAGATCTTGTGGATAAAGTCTCCAAATTGTCTTTGAGATATCAGGCTTTGAAAAATCAATTGAAGGTATACATTATCAATATATAAAAATACTTTTTTATGTTTAATTTTTATTGTTGTGATCTTTATTTTTAATGATTAAATCGTACATAATAAAATTAAAAGGTTATGGCGGTGCTTCAGTTGTTAGAGAATCGGTTTCTGGCACAATGGGCCCTTAGCCTCATGTAAAAAAAAAAAAAAAAATTACGCTTATGACTAGAGCCCGGAAGATAGGCATTTATTTTTGGTTAAAATAGGCAGGCAACAAGGCATTTGAAATACTGAAAATAGGCAGTATTGTAATTAAAATAGGCATTTATTAGGAGTGAAGGCAAAGAGGAATCTCACTCATTATTAATGAAAATATGTATTTTAAATACTCATTCATTTCTTTATTATCAATTTATTACAGAATTAGTGTACTTACTCTTACTTTCCCTTCTTACAAGCAACAACAAGATGCTTTTTCAAAGTATCAACTCTCATACACCTTCTAAGAAAAAATGTTTTTCATTATGGAAAAACTTCCTCTGCATTATCTTATCATTTCTAAATCCTGAATACCAGGTAATTACACCATTGTCACAGAAAAAGGGGTGTGAGGAAGACCTACTTCTCTCATCCTCTCTCTTTCCTCCTGTTCATTATGCCTGTGCATTCCCTCTACCAAGGAAGGCTCTGTTATTTACAGAGGGTCAATCCAGGGGTTGGGAAAATAAGCTTTCGAATAGATATTTTTGGAGACCCGGTAGCCGTGAGGGTTAAGACGTGAGCTCTTAACACTCCGTGCCAAAGGTCGTGGGTTCGATTCCCACTTGAGGTGGTGGCTCTTCTTTCGAAAAAAGAAAAGGCATCACCCCTATCCTGGCTAGAAAAGGGTGGTAACCTATAGATAACCCGTCCTAAAATTCGTAGTTAATAATAAATGGACGTTAAAATTTAAATAAATAGATATTTGTGAAGGCAAAATGTAATTTAATTTGTGAAACCTTTTTTGTTTTCGACAAACTGAAATTTGAAATTTGTTATGTGCTTTTTAAAATGTTAAAATCGCAGAAAAAAATTGCATAACGATCAAAAAAGGCAAAAAAAGGCTTTAAATCTTAAAATAGCCAAAATAGGCAAAGTAAAAATTGTCTCTACACTTCCTAAATGCACGGAAACATATTTATTTCTATCTGATTCTTCAATATATCCATTCAGATAAAAAAGGCATTTTGCCTAACTTCCGGGCTCTACTTATGACACTTTAGTAATTAATTATAAAATATTATTTTTTGTTTATATTTTATTTATTTATTTTATTTTTATTTTAATGCCCATTATTATTAACGAAGAATTTTAGGATGGGTTATCTATAGGTTTTCTAGCAAGGATAGGGCTGATGCCTTTTCTTTTTTCTAAAGAAAAGCCTCATCCCATAGTGGGAATCAAACCCACGACCCTTGGCTCAGAGTGTTAAGTGCTCACGCCTTAACACTCATGGCCACTTTTGTTTATATTAAGAGAGACTTCTTTTTTATAAGTAGCTGTTTTTAAAAATATGTATAGCTATTAACAAATCTATAATTTGCTAACCAAAATTTAAATTAACACAACAAAATACATAGTTATTATTCTAAAAGCTAAGTTAAATTTAATAATAAAAAATTGATTAATTAAAAAATAAATTCAAAAGTGAGCAAATAAACTTTTAATGAAGAAGAGGGATGGTTGGGATTCGGCTAGGTGAAAAAAAAGTCAGACCTTCAGGAAGAAATCTGTATTGGGCGTTTTGGCTGCACTTTGGCAGCCTTCTTCGGCACTAGAAAATGCCTAGAGGGGATGTACATTCAACCATGGTCACCTAAATGTCTTCTTGGTGTTCCTCCCTCCCCTCTAGGCATTTTCTAGTGCTGAAGAAGGCTGCCAAAGTGCAGACGAAACGTCCAATATAGATTTCTGCCTGAAGATCTGACTTTTTTTTCACCTAGCCGAATCCCAACCATCCCTTGTCTTTGTATCACTGCAATGGCTAACTATCTCCATCTCCATTATAAACTTTTATTCATTAATTTTATTTTGAGCTTCACAATTTTAGCGATGAGCTCATGATGAAGGAAGTGTTCTCAGATAAACTTTTAATGCTTTGAATGTTTTTAAAATGTAATCACTGTATACTTCTTCAAATAACTATCATATACCTACTTCTTCGTGTTACCATTAGATTTTTTTTTTTTTTTATAAAAAAAATGGAAAATGCATATACTTCACAAGCGATATTGTTTTCCCTTCTCATGTCTGTTTTTCTCCAAAACAGGAGGAAATTCTGATTATTTCCTACAAAATCATTTGCTACTAGAGCTAATCTTGAAAATCATTGAACTCAAATAACTTACTTCATGCAAATAATTCTAAAGATTTGAACAAAATGAAGGTTTCTATACAACTGACTGAATAAGACTTCAATTGACAATTGTATAGCCCAAAAGAATCAATCAAATTTTTCAAGCTTGAAAATAGCTCCTCATAAAATTTCATAAGGTCTAGATTTAACCAAAAGCATTCTAGATTCTTTCAGCGATTTCTTCGTTCTCTCAAAAAATAAATTTACAAAAGTGATAAAAATCAAATCAAACTTATTACAAAGGCTGCTGTCAATTTAATCAATTAGAAACAAACTTTAATAAATATTATTTTGCTATCCAAAGCCTACTAAATTCATCTAGGGAAGACTCAAGGATTTTTTTTTTTTTTTTTTTTGTATATATTTTCATAGGATTTTAAATGATCTACAATATTTGACATAAAATACCAATAATAGGAAGAATTATATTATAGAATTAAATGTGAAATAATTGTGTAGGTGTAGGCTTGATCTCTACTTTGTGGTATGATTCAGTAAATATTAATGATGATGGTAAATGACATTTTTATGTATGTGTTCATGTTGACAAAAGTGAAGGATGATATTTCCTTCTTTGAGAACAATCTACAATTAATAATAGATATTAACAAACAGGAGTCTTCATTATTTATCAGGTGTTAGAATAAGAAAAATTATAATTTTTTTTTATTTAAAGGAAATGCTCTTGAGATATGAGCAGTATGTGAAAGAACATAGTAGTTTTGATAGCAATTACAACGAGTTCTTACAATGGCTTAACACAGCTCAGGAAGAGTTAAAAAAGCACAATCAAATTGTTGGTGATCTGAATGCACTTCAGGTATGCAATCAATCTAAAGATATATTTTTTTCATAATTTTCAATGGAGTATGGAATACTAAATAATAATATTATATTTATTATAGGAAAAGCAGAAAAAAGTCAGAGATATATCCGATTTGAAGTCCAGGGAAAGCGGGCGTTATGAAAGCCTTCTGGATCAAGGGGAAAAGCTATACACCCATACTTCACCAGATGGAAGAGAAATTATAAGACAACAACTTAGGTAATTTGTAATATGTATATATATATTTTTTTTTATTGTTGTAACTCTTCACAGCTTTGGTGATATATGGTACATATGGTAGCATTTTACTTAGATAGATGATTTTACATATCATCCAATTTACAAGGCATAACAAACTAACAAAAAATAATAATTTATTAATATTTATTATTTCAGAGATTTGCGAGGTTTGTGGGAAACACTTTCTGAAAATCTATTGGAATCTTCGCAAATATTGGAGCAATGTCTGGTGCAATTTGCTGAATTTACATTAAGTCAAGAACAATTAACTAAATGGTTAAAAGATGTAGAGAAAGCAATGCAGGCACATACAGAACTAAAGGGAACACTCCAAGAAAAAAGAGCCCAGCTGCAGGTACTGAAATATTCCTATTTGCAGTTTCTCTTCCTTGAGTATGTATTTAACTTATATAGAAGCCTATATGATTGTTAATGTTTCAAATTTAGCAATTTGTTTCTATAACTGTGCGTTTGATACAAAAAAAAATAAAAAAAACAACAAAAAAAAACAGGTTACATTTTCTGTCAACTTGCAGGAGTTCTAGTCTGGCTTGAAAAGAATGATAAACTGTCCCAAGATTATAAGTTCGTAACAAGGGGCTTGACATTTTATAAATAATAATAATTCATTTTTTATTATTTACAGAATCACAAAATAATGCATCAAGAAATTTTGGGAAATCAGCATTTGGTTTCTTCAGTTTGCCAGAAAGCCAAACACCTTGTTGACCAAACCCAAGATACAACCTTGAATGTCTTCTTAAATTCTATTCAACAATTATTTGATGACATTGTTTCAAAATCCCAGGTTAGTCACCTTAATAAACAAATTTAAGAAGATAGTCTAAAAATTAGCATTTGTATTTCCTTAGTATTGCCCTTAACCCTAGTACTTTAATCAAGCAGCTTCCCATCATCAATGGTGATTCTTTTAGGTAAATGAAAAACGTCCAGTTCCTTCATTATAGTTTATTTCCTATGCTGAGCGCTTTCGGTAGCTCCTGCTACCATCCTCAGAGCTGTGACAAAATGAATACAATAAAACATTTTTTGTTGCATAACAGCAATCATTTTCACACATCATCATCATTTTCATCACAATAATTTTGATTCGTCAACACAAACAGACAAAATTTAAAAACAATACAATACAAACAAAAAACAATAGTCATAAGTGATTAAAATGAAATAGCTAAAGTTGAGGAGAGTGACTCACCTAGAATGAGTTCAGCTTCACTCCTGAGGGCTGACTGAAGGGAAGCCAGGAGAGAGCCTGCAGAGAGACGTGACTCAACATATCAGTTTGGTACGTGTCTGTCCTTTTATTTAAATTGCACAGGCTCAGGATCTTGTCGATACATATACTTTCTAGAACGTTCATCTGTGCAGACTTCTTCCGGCAATGTAAAATATACAGTGAATAGTCAGCCTTGTTGTGTCCCGCTGCGAGACAATGTTGTTGAAATTCGGAATCCGACCTGGTTTTATGTTCTCTAGCTCTTATTTTTAGTTTCCTACCAGTTTGCCCTACGTAAGACCCAGAACAAAGCGCTCAGCATGGAAAATAAACATTTGTGAAGGAACTGGATGTTTTTCATTTACCTAAAGATCCTTCTCTGCCAGCAACCTCAAAGTACTTTGGGTGATTCTTTTAGTTAAAAAGTTTTTTTCTACATTTTCAGGATCTATTAGGAACATTAGAAACTAATGTGGAAACTCATAATGACTTTTGTGTAAAATGTCAAGAGTTAAGAGACTGGATTGACTCAGAAAAGGAAAAACTTAATCAATGTGAGGACTGTACTGGTGAGAAAGCTGATCTTTCTAAAAGATTGCAAACCATGAAGGTAAGGATTGGATATGAAATTTATCTTAAAAAAATTGATGTTATAAGTATTGAAACTGGGTGAAAATGGAAATGATTTTATGAGAAAATAACATAATAATAATATTTTCTACATTTATTGTAGAAAATAAATTAAATATAATGTTATAAACCTGGAAAAAAGTTTCATTCCATAATAGCAGGTTAATTTTATTGGTTTTGATACTCAGAAAATTATATGATTCACTTTTATGCTAAAATGTATATTCTAGCTAATAAATATATCTCAATGAAATATTTGTGTCAATACATTTTTAATTGTTAATTTATATTTAGGGTCCCTTTTGCAATATGTGAAAAATATTTGAGATATACTTTATGCAACAAGTTAATATTGGTATTGTTTTGTATTAATTTTATTTTACCTGGCTTTAAATAAATTGTTCTTTACAAAGTAAGAACATATATTTTCTTTGCGGAAAGAGTATAACTATGAAATGAAAGGCTTGCATACCGAGTTGAAGGACAGCCTTTTTTATGATCCTCTGGAAAAATTATAAAGTTCTGATGAATATAAGCTTTACAAAAAATCTGATAGACAAATTAAAATGACTACACTTTTCTTTCAAGAGGTCTTCCCCATGGTCTAGTGGCTAGTATGCTGGAATCTAATGTGGGAGATTTGGGTTCGAGTCCCGCCTGTGGCAGATTGACTTTTTTCACCAATGGGCTCACTAAAAAAAAACTATTCCTTCAATCTGCAGTAATCAAGAAATAGTTTTTTTTTTGCAATATTAATATTGGACCTTGGAAGAGAAAGGGTGAATCTAAAAAATAGACTTTTTTATTTATTTTATTTTCTGAATCAGAAAGATGTAGGTAACATGAGGCTTCGCTTTGATTCTCTGGTTTGCCTTTAGTTCTCGCACAGTTTCAATTTATAGTTAACAGCACCATTATCTATGAAAATTCAATGTCCAATTTCAAGGGTGAATCATAGGGTCTTTAAAACCCCTCCTAGCATTTTGTTATCCATAAATCACTTGTAAAAATTATAATTTAAACATTGAATTACAATTGCATACTTTTTCAATCAGATTTATGAATCAGCATTCCATTGAGTAAACATTCGCCTTTACTATCCTGAAGCACTTCTAGAACTTTGACTTTGATTTCCCAACATCCGGAATATGTGATTCGCCCTTTCTCTTCCAAGGTCCTGATATCTTCTTCTAATTGGTGGGGGGGGGGATATATACAAATATGATATGAGTTGATACGAATATGATATGAGTTTATGTTTTAAATTCCTCTTATCGAAAACATATTATTTATGGTTTTTTTAAGGCTTTTGTAAAGAGAAAAATAATAATAATTATATAATTATTATAATTTAGGCTTTAAAAGAGGAGCTTCTTGAAGGAAATGAAAAACAAGACAAACTGAAGTCACTGGCAAGTGTAATTAGGAAAGCTACTACAAAGAAAGGTCAATCCCTAATTGACAAAGAAAGGAACAAATTGGAAACTCAACAGGAGAATTTAATCAAATCAGCGAGTATGTAAATTGATCCATTTTCAAAAAAACTTTACTTATACATTAATCACATATGAGAAAATTAGATACTCTGAAGAATGTGTACACATGAATTTTTAATCATTCGGTTTGTTCAGGAGTCATGTAAAATTTGGCGAACTTAATCTTCGAGGAGGCGCACTGTAGTACTGAGTACTCCAGGCCCAGTTTTTTAACAAAATTTAGAAAACTGTTATCTAAGAATTTTACTTCTCAAAAATCTGATCTCAATTTATTATTTGTAACCTCAACGGTTTTAAAAGGCTTAGGAATGTTTGAACAGTAACCTTTAAACTGTTATTAGTATTTAATCATCATTGGCATGGTAGTTCCCTTATTTTATAAAAAAAATGACTAATCAAAATAGTGTTGCCCTTCAAGAAAAAATAAACAAATTATATCCAAATTAACTAATATTCACTTGAGTATTTTTCAACCATTTGATTATATTCGTCCTTCATTATAATATGCTAGTAGGTTCTGTAATTCTGTACCTTCAAAGTAGTTCTTGGTCATGATAAAAAATAAATTTTCTAAAAACAAAACTTTGTAATCTTTCATGAATTGCATTATTACTGAATTAAAGCTAAAAATGTTATTTGTTTCTTACCGTAGATGGCGTAGAAAAGAAACTTGAGCAAACTATAAAACAATGGATAAAATTTGAAGAAGAACTTGACAAAAATACTAAATGGTTCCGTGCAACAGAGTCTGCATTCCGAAATCAACAGCCCAAAGCTACCTTAGAAGAGAAACAGGAACAGCTCGAATTATACAAAAAGATGAGGGAAGAAATTACTCAACGTGAAGGTAGCATTGATTCGTTTGTTGATGATTCTAACTCTCTTCTTGCTATAAGTGGTGTTGACAGAATCAAACCTTTAATTTCTCAAATAAGTAATAGGTAAGCAATTCAAATAATGTTTATAACTCTTACTTATTCCAATTTTCATAATTCTATGGAGAGTAATAAGCAATTAAGTTGAATTATTAAATTTAATTTTAAACAGTTTCAATTGAATTTTTAATAAATGTTTCTTGATGATCCAGGTGAATGCATTCAATTACAATCTCCTTAGTAATAACTAATTACATTTACAAGGATACAATTAAATCAGAAACTCATTATTAAAAATCTCCCTCCGACCATAGATTACTTTCTGTTTAGTCGATCCTGATTTGCTGCACCAGGCCATAGCATCTGCCAGCTAAAATTATCCTCCTGCTTGTATCCTTGATATAATATGGTAGATACTCTGATAGATCCGAGGTGGGTGAATTCCTGCACGTTATAAAAACTGTTGGGGCCTAGGAATTCAATTCGATTCATAGAAGCAAAGCTGCTTTCTTGATTGTTTAAAAGGAGTTCCTCCTCTGTTTTGTATCTTGTAATAATGCCAATATCATCTGCAATGCCCTAGAGTTGGATGCTTCGATTGACAATAGCTGCTTTTGTCTGTTTCTCTGAATATCTTAATGCTTTTTAAAGGCCACAGATGGTATATGTGTTTGTGACACAACATATCATTTGCATTTTTAATGTCTACAAAAAGATTTAATGTTGCCAAGTTGTATTCTATTTATCTCGCTATGGACATTTTTGGGGGAAAGATCTGTTCCATTATTGATTTCTCCACTCTAAAGGCACTTACTTACTTTACTTTATCCTACGCCCGCACGAGGCAATTCAGCTATCAATCGCCTTGCAGACCAGTACAGGGAGGAAAGCAGCAAATTTGTGTTGTCAAAATTTGGGACGCTTAGAGCACTGCAGGATGTAAGATGTGCAGGCGAGCCTGTAGGTAGCCGTGTCTAGTAGTTGTTCTAAAGAGGTAGACAGCTGATTCTCTGGGCAGATCTCGAGGCACAAGCCTGTTTGTAATTATAAGAATTACCTTGCTCCCCTCTAAAGCCACTTTGATATTTTTCTCTCCAATATCAGATCCCTCTAAATCAAGAGGTATTCTCTAGCTTTGTCCTCTTGAAAATTTAAGAAACTGATGATGCTGTATTTTGCCCGAGATGGTAATAGAATTAATTTTTTTTTTCTATAAGATGTCATTTTAACTATTTAATATGACAAAAGTCTTTAACTATTAATTATCACTTTTTTTTTAGATATCAACTGTTACATGTTTTGAGTAAGGAGGTAATTAATCGTTGGCAAAGTTTAGTTGATGACCATCGCAATTACAATGTGAAGTTAAAGGAAACAGAAAAGTGGTTAGATGGTGTCGAAGAAAGGCTGAAAGTAATTGAAGAAACTGAAGGGCTACCAGCAAAGTCTGGCCTTGTGAAAGGACTTGCAACTGAAGTTGAACAGGGGCAAGGCAGAGTATCAAACTTGGTCACATCTGGCGACAGACTTCATCCAGACACAGCTGCGAATGGAAGAGAAATTATAAGGCAAGAAACGAGGCAGCTGAGAACAAGGTAGGTTATTTTCAAATTTTACACTATAAATCTTAATAAAAAAAAAATACATTATTAACTATGTAGGTGAGTCCCCTAGCACCACTTAACATCAAGAATAATTTTATTCATTTTAGTTAAGTGATCATTAATTTCTTTATTTTTAGCTCATTAGACAAGTGATTCTTAGACTTTCCCAAACATTTATAATTAATTCCCAATAATTAAAAACTTTGATGTATTTATCGGATGGTTCCTCCATGATTCAATGTAGAAACTTGAGAAATAACAGCTTTTACACGCTAGACATGGAATTTGAAATCCTTATTATCAGAAGGCTCAGAAGAGTGTCGTTTCCTTCCTTTGTACTGTTTTGCTGTCTCAGTTTAATTTAATTTTTTTTTTTTTTAATAAAATGTGAAGCATTTTTTTATTACTTCTTATATATAATAGAGGTTATCATTAGAATGAGTGGAAGTCGAAGAGGAATGAGTAATTTCTGCTTAGAGTTCAGATTCATGTGTGTTTTAGTGCCTAAAATCTCGCTTTCCTTCAGATTTCATTGGCGTTGGTGTATACATTTTTTCCAAAAAAAAAAAAAAAATATTAACTTTGTCTGTTTCAAGTTTTCCAAGTGTCACTTGGGATAGTAACTTAATGGAAACGGGTAATGGGAACATAATGAAAAACATGATGCAGTTCCTACGAATCGGATTTTTTAATACATGGGAGGCCATATGTGAGTTGCGGTTAAATAAGAGTCCTTCCTCTCTTATATAATCCTGTTTATCTATCTGAAAAATGTATTTGTTGGAAAAATTTCTTGTCGCCTAAAATTAAATTCTATTTGTCATTGAAGGCTTGAGACCCTCGAAGAAGGAATTAAAGCTCAGCAAAAACTTGTTGATGCTCAGTCTCTTCAGTGGAACACCTACCAGGAAAGCTTAACTCAAATATTAGCTTGGTTGGACCAAGTTGAAAAGAACCTCAAGCATGATTCTCTCTCTTCATTATCATCACCAAATGATATAAGATCAAAGTTACTAAGACAAAAGGTAAGTGTTACTGTGTCTGTGTTAATACATACATTTGAAATATTTGTTCATTACCCTCTATTTGGTTGACCAATTATGAAATGTTGTAAAAGGTTTATTTGTAATAATTGAAAACTGTGTTAGTATTTTAAAAAAATATGCAATTATTTATTGAAAAATTAGTTCCAATGATGAAGAAGATTCATATGGAAGAGTTGTCCCTTTAGGCATTAGTATTGAGTTTGTTTTGTTTTTTTTTACTTTTATTTTTTTTATTTTATTTTTTGTAATTTTTGTGCATCTGCTGCCACTTTTTAGCATTAGCACACTTTATTGTTCTTATGAACACGTTAGTTATTCTTATCGGCCTATAATTATTAATCAATATTATACAAATTTAAATGTAAAATTTGAAGGATATGTAGTTGTTTCTACCCTGTAACAATAACATCTCTTTGAAAACAACATTGTTATTTATTTATTACTTTAAATGCTAAATATGAACCACATTAATTATAGGCAAGCCTCCAAGAAGTTCTCTCACACAAGAGAATTATAGAAAATGTATTAGAAAAAGCTGCAGCAGTCGGAGACAAGACACCTGAGCTTCAATCTCTAAGTCCAAGATACGAAAACCTTGTTGATCTTCTTCTTGGTTCCATCACTCAACTAGAAGAATATTTGGATGCTGTGCAAGCTTTCAGTGACCTTCAGAAACAACACCTGGATTTCCAGAACCATATAAAAGAGAGACTTACAACCTATACTGGTAATAATGATTTAATTAATCAAATAACTTTGGTTAACACATTGACTGACATATTATTTATATGTTAACTGAGTTGGTGGTCTCAGTACAATAATTTGCATACTAGGTAATAATTCAGAAATCTACATAGTCCAGAATCGAGCAAAATTAATAGAAGTTGACATCCTAGGTAAAATAGCTCCAACTATGTGGTAACTTGTAGTTGGTAGTCAATGTGTTAAACTAATTAGTATTTAATTTATTTTGATTTTTATTGATTTTGATATATTGATATTCACAGTTATGCTTTATATGTTTATGGTGATGAAAATCACAACATATTATCATAATTTACTGAGTGCACTATTATCTCTGAAGACATTTTCTTTAGTTTATTTTTCCCCTTTTTGCTTTTATTTCCCATTCTTTTATAATGGTTTGATATATAGTAGACCCTCCTTTATCCGGCATTCTCTTATCCGTCGCTCTCTATAATCCTGCGGAGAGGAATGAGTGATGGATCTCGGAACTTGCCGGAGCTGGTTTGCGGGTTCCAAGAAACCCTTCCCTTCCTGGCTAGCCAAACATTTATTTGTTTCATGGTATTTCATTGAATGCATGTCAAAGAAGGCATACCTATATGTTTCGTTTTAGAGGCAGGAACTTGTGTTTCTTCTGAGACAATAAATGTTTATACTAAGGCACCTGTGGGCGGAAACGGCTTTTAGCGCGGTTCCTCCCTCCCTTCATAGGGATCAACCGCTTATAAGGTTGATCTCATGAAACAATCCGGAAGTGCCGACTAGAAAATTTTGCGTTTCAGAACCCCTAGAGACCGAAAATGACGGTGGCTCAAATTTGTATATATATATATATATATATATATATATATATATATATATATATATATATATATATATATATATATATATACATATATGTATATATTGTAATGATAATTTTTACAATAAGAAATAAAGAAATTATAATTAGTTTTATTATGTTAATTTAACTTAATCTGATGGATCAAGGTTCCGAGTGAATGAACGGTATTACATCTATCTCCAGACAATTCTGAGATACAAACAATATTAAATCACATACAAACAATAATAAAAGAATCGACACTACAAAAAAAACAATTCTTACCTCTAAATCAATCTGCTTCCAACAAAACCTCAATTCACTTGGTATTCCTTGGAGGAGAGGTCCGCCTTCAACCAACGCTGAGAATAGAATGCGAGAGACGCTCCGTTCGAGCGGGAAAGTTTGGCTTCTTTCTTTCTAACTTCCGCAGTTTGTTGGATTATATATAAAGATAACAATTATGTTTTTTGCAATACAAATAATTAATTTATTGTTATCTGGATGTAAATTTAATATGGATATATTGTATACCAGTATTGTCCAAAAACATTATTAATTTTGATCGTATATAATACGATGTTATTTGTACATATGGTTTGTGATTTGCGCGGGCTTTTCAAAATATCGATGGTTATTTGAATTTAACAATATTTTTGAGAATGTAATATATCATTACATTTGCACTCCTGTCTAAAAAAAAATAATAAAAAAAAATGATTTTAGTCCGGTATAAAAAATAAATTTAAAATTGAATTTTTTAATTTGAAGTTTCGGGATACAGAAATATTAATTAGATTGGTAAGCCTGTTTTTTATTCAAATTTTCAATAACTTATTTCGTTACATAATTTTTATTCATTATCATTTCTTAATTTAAATTATCATTTTTCATTTTTAAACATTATCATTATCAAAACTATCTTATCCTAAACTAATATGATTATTAAATTTATGATAAATTTTTAAATATTATTATTATCAATTAAATCTTATATTAATATAAATCTTATTTTCTTAAAAAAAAAATGCTAAACTAATAATTTTTATAAAAACTCACTAATCTAAAACTAAGTTTAACAATTGCCTTGAATTTATGCCTGGTCCTTAATACTTTATTTTGCAGTTGTCCAATTTCTTTCTATAAAAGTGTTTTATTCTTTTCCTTGGAGGCCGATTTAGCTTTGAATTTTTTTCTATTCCAAGTTGTCTTTTATATTTATAAAGAATTTTTATTTTATTTCCAAATTTGACATTCAAAATCTTTAAATTATTATTATTATTAATAGTTCTATTTAGTTTCTTCATTGGTATATTTCCACTTCTTTTATTATAACTCTTTTCATTTATTTTGAATTTATAGTTATCAGATAATTTTTCAATTTTCTTTTGTTTCATCATTTTGTTTATACATTTTGTACTTATTTTATTTTTGAAATTATCATTTATTAGCTTATTATTAATTATTTCATTTGTACCCTCATTATCATTATTTAATTCAGTTAATATTTTTTCTTGAATTGTATTATCTTCATTTATTAAACAATTATAGTCATTTTTATCTTCAATCAATATTTTATCTTCTAATATTTGGTCATTACTACTATCATTAATATTTAAACTGTATTTTATAGTTTCATTTAAATGGTCATTATTTATTAATGTATCGTCATTTCCGGTATTTTTAATTAAATTTTCATTAATCTCAATAATTTCTTTACAACTTCTATTATTTTTATTAAAAAGGTTATTATTCGATTTTTCCAATTCTATCGTCTCTTTATTTTGACTTTCACCCATATTATTTAAATACGCACATAAATCGTCCAATTTTTTATTTTGTTCTATTTTATTTGCATCTATTTTATTTTCCAATATTTTATTATTTTTATCAATTTTATTTTCCAATATTTTATTATTTTTATCAATTTTATTTTCCAATATTTTATTATTTTTATTTAGCTCAACCATATTTTGATTTAGTTCTTTATTTTGTTCCAATAATAGCCTCATCAAATGTTCTAGGCCTTGAGGATGCATCTCATTATCCCTTTCGGAAATACGGTCATTGGATATAATTTCCGTTCCTAAGGAACCCGCCGTCGATTCTCTGAATGCTATTGCATCATCCTCCTGCAATTCGTTTTCACGTGTTTCGACTATAATATTTATTTCTCCTGGCGTAAAAAATACGTATTCCGGTGATTCTACATTATTTTCTTCACCGTTATTTTGAAATTGTTCAATATTTACGTCAGACATTTTAATTTAAAAAAAAAATTACTTTTAAGTTTTATTTTCAATATTTATTAACCGCTTTTAATTTTAATTCACTCGGCCGTCTACGTTGGGCGCCATTAAATGTAATGATAATTTTTACAATAAGAAATAAAGAAATTATAATTAGTTTTATTATGTTAATTTAACTTAATCTCATGGATCAAGGTTCCGAGTGAATGAACGGTATTACATCTATCTCCAGACAATTCTGAGATACAAACAATATTAAATCACATACAAACAATAATAAAAGAATCGACACTACAAAAAAAACAATTCTTACCTCTAAATCAATCTGCTTCCAACAAAACCTCAATTCACTTGGTATTCCTTGGAGGAGAGGTCCGCCTTCAACCAACGCTGAGAATAGAATGCGAGAGACGCTCCGTTCGAGCGGGAAAGTTTGGCTTCTTTCTTTCTAACTTCCGCAGTTTGTTGGATTATATATAAAGATAACAATTATGTTTTTTGCAATACAAATAATTAATTTATTGTTATCTGGATGTAAATTTAATATGGATATATTGTATACCAGTATTGTCCAAAAACATTATTAATTTTGATCGTATATAATACGATGTTATTTGTACATATGGTTTGTGATTTGCGCGGGCTTTTCAAAATATCGATGGTTATTTGAATTTAACAATATTTTTGAGAATGTAATATATCATTACAATATTTTTATATATATATATATATATATATATATATATATATATATATATATATATGTATATATATATATATATATATATATATATATATATATATATATTGTTAAGATCAAATTTTTATAAAATGATTGCGCCACGTTGGGTCGCCAATAAATGTTAAGATTTTATTGTTTTAAAAAGAAATAAAAAGATTTTAATTAGTTTTATTATATTAATTTAACTTAATCTCAGGGATAGAAGTTCCGAGTGAATGAAGAATATAATATTGATTCTTAGACAATTCCGAAATACAAAACAATATTAAAATACATACAAATAATAATAAAAGAATCAACTACAAAAAAAACAATTTTTACCTCTAAATCAATCTGCTTCCAACAAAGCCTCAATACACTGCGCTTCAGTAATTAATGGACTCAAGCTCCACACGCGACCAACGCTGAGAATAGAGAGACGCACCGTTTGAGCGGGCTGCTGGGACTCAACTGACTTCTTCTCTCTATCGCTGCTGAGAATCAACTGACGCTTTGCTAGAGGGAAACTTTGCATCCTTGTTTCTTAACTTCCGCATTATGTTCGTTCATATATAAAGATAATAATTATGTTTTTCGTAACTTCAAATAATTAATTTATTACCATCTGAATGTACATTTAATATGGATATATTGTACATCAGTATTGTCCAAAAATATTATTAATTTTGATCGTATATAATACGATGTTATTTGTATATATGGTTTGTGATTTGCGCGGGCTTTTCAAAATATCGATGGTTATTTGAATTTTAAAAATATTTTTGTGAATGTAATATATCATTACAATATATATATATATGTATATATATATATATATGTATATATATATGTATATATATATATATGTATATATATATGTATATATATATATATATGTATATTTGTCTGTTCGCTCATTTCTGGCTTCCCTAATGGTCCGATTTTGATGAAATTTGGTACAAAAATCTGTCGTCCAATTTGAAAGGTCAAGTTTGTTAATCAGCAAAAACCGCCTACTGGAAGATGGCGTTTGGGGCAAAATTCGCGCAGAAAAAATCGTAACACTTACGTTTTTGAGTTCATATGCTTGTAAGTACTCGTTTTATAGGCTTCTTGGCAAAGTAAAACGAATGAAACCATTTTCAAGGCGATATCTTTAACCGTTTTCGAGAAAATTGGAAAAATAGTTTTTGAATACCGTTTTTGGTTTGGGTACTTAGAATCATGGGATTCAGTTGAAACGTTTTCTGCATGTTCTACTTTCATTAAAACTCCTCACTGCACCCTGGATGTCGGTGCTAATGGCCTAGGCGTTGAAGCACCGTAAAAAATAAAAAAATAAATAAAAAATAAAAAAAATTAATAAATAAAAAATAAAACACTATGTACCACTTTAAATATGCAATATTAAAAATGGTACATATTATTATATCCTCAAATAATAAGGTTTTTCAAATACATAAGTGCCGGCTTCTTACTGAATTCTCTAAAATGTCATTTTCTCTAATCCGACTGTACCCCGTTCCCGACGATGCCGGATTAGAGAGAGTCTAGTGTACTTAAAATTAATTTGTCTATTTCAGATTACAGTGGAAACAGAGCTATGCTTCAATCAAGACTGTCAAAAATTCAAGAAATTAAAGACAGTTTGATAGAAGGCACCATTCAGTTAAAAGCATTAGAAGATCATATAAATCAAAACAAGAATAAAATACCACAAAGAGCGAAGGAGGCAATGGACAGAGATGTGACTAATCTTAAGTAAGTGATAGAATTTCAACGTAATGGCATGTCAGTGGTTTATATATGGCAGATAAATGAACCTATTTACATTCCAATAATGAGTACCAAAACCTCATTTTCTAATCAGCATGATGTTCAACAGGTTTTCTTTCGATAAGCTTTCTCTATCCATGAGTGACATTATTCAGGAGCTAGAAAGTAAAATGAACCAATGGGCTGAATATCATTCGTCACTTGAAAGACTTCAAGTGTGGATGGAAGATGGAGAACTTTCTCTAAAGAATTATACATCTGTATCAACCCTACCTGAAAAACATTCTAACCTAGCCAAATACCAGGTATATATTTCTTGAAAATAGATTATTCTTCAAAAAGTACTAACTTTTTCTTCCACAATAGTTTTCTCTTTTTTTATAATCAAGACTGATCTGATAGGGAACAAGTATACCGCAATCTCAATGGCCAACGATCTCAACGAGGAATTTTTTAATATCGTTGAATGTAAAACAGTATATTAAGACATAACAATTCTCTCAAAAAGCGAGAAGATTTATTTATTTTATATATTAAAATGCTGCAATGTCATAGAATTTTAATTGTCTGATAACATCATTTGTTTCTGCTTGTCTTAACTGAATATTTAACTTTTTCATGACTGGCTTCCTTTGCTTCATGGCTTCAGTTTTTTTTTATAAATACACAGTTCATAAAATAAATAAACAAAAACATGCAATAAACAATTCTTACATATCTGATATATATTTATATATATATATATATATATATATATATATATATATATATAAACTCTATAAAAATCTAGTTTATTAACTCAATCATTGATATTTAGTTGAATGATAAACAGATTCTTATATACACTTATAAGACTGAACCGAAGCTCTTTGTTTCGTATTGTTATTGAGATATTCTGTGAAAAACAAAAACTGAATTTAGTTTTTGGAGGTGAAGTAGTTATGATTAATTAAAATTTCACCTGAACATATAAAAATAACAAACTGAATTACAGGTGAATTTATATTAAGAAAAACAGACTATCTATTCTTATTTAAAAAAAAAATCTCGAGTGGCAATAGAAGCTCAGGATAGGTGCAGGATAAAACCAAAAAAAGAACTGTGAAACCAGGATACTATGAGAATTTTAAATTTGCCAAAATATCTGAAAGTAATCACATTATACAAAAAAGTGTTCATTAAAATATAACCGATTCTTTAAAATAATTATTCAATATGTTATAGTAGGTTAATTATTCTTGAACTTCTTATATTTTATTCCTAATTTATTCTGGAATTACTCTTTTGTAGAGTTTCATTAGGAAGTTTTTTTAATTTCTATCTTAAGGAACAGAGAAAAAAAAGTTACCCCGAATAAATTTCTTAATGAAGGTTATTTGAATAAATCTTCAGAAAGTTTAATATATAAGTAAGCCATTAAAAACTAAGTAATACTTTCTTAGGAACTGCTAAAAGTGATCGACTCCCATTCCAAAGAAATTGCTGATGTCGTGTCCCTCGCTGATCATTTAGAACAAGTAAGGACCATGAAATCTACAAAATTTTGGATTTCAAAATTTTTATTCATTTTTTATGTGCTTTTATTTATTCTTTCTTATAAACATTTTACCATATATTGTTCATAACATCATTACAAAAATTATCAGCTCACTTGTAGATATTTTTAGATATGGAGTGGTAGCATGGTGTAGTTTTATTTATGTGTGTCTGTGTAAATATTAAAAATTGTTTCCTATTTTTGTTTACTGCATGTGACTATAATAGTTCATAGCCATTTAAATTCGAAATTTTGATTTTCAGTAATTGTTGATTAGAAAATGTGTTACTGTTTTGTCTAATTATGCATTTAATTATTTCCCCTTATTTATGTAACTCACTTTATTTGTTCTCCCACTTTAACATCTGTATTAATATTTCATTTTTTGTTTGATATTAAAACATAAAACTTTAAAAAAAAAAAAAAAAAAAAAAAAAAAAAAAAAAAAAAAAAAAAAAAAAACAACTAAGGTTTTTTATAAGTAATTGTTTTAAAAGAAATTTTTTACCACTGATGTAATTTCATGACATCTAACAAATAACAACATAACATTATTAAATTAACTGGATGTTGAAGGCTCGATTTCAGATTAGAAATCAATCATCAAATAATTTCTAAATTTGTAATAAACTCAAGGAGGCAATGAAATCCTATCATGTAGCCCATTGAAGTCTCACATGAATCCAATATGCTTTGAAAGCTTGACAAATTCTCAACTGGAGAATGTGTTTCTTGTTGATTTGTTTCCATCCAAGCAGACAGAATCTAACGGGTCGAGAATATGCTAGGGTATCTTCTTCTAATACACAGCATTTACAGAGTTGTGTGTACACCATTCTCATGGCATGGAGATGTTTATTTAACTCACAGTGCTCTGCAATGAGACCCCATGTCAGCAATCTAACTTGTGACGGCATTTTTCTTAGTTTCTCACAGAATAAGAGTATGGTTTCTCTACAGAGGTAGATCTGGCAGTGTCTTCACTGTTAAAGAAGACCCAAACTGATCATCCTGCCCCTTTTTGTCTCCGTATAATGATCTCTTGACAGGTAGGCGGTCCTATAGGAGAGATATAAGCCCCAAGCATACTAAGCTTGTCGGTTTTCTCATACCCCCATGAGCACAGAGCTGTTGTCTGTCTGTAGACTTAAGAGCTAATTGCAATTCTTCACTAGTTTAGCCTTAGTGAAAGGATTCTAAAGAGGATATCAAGGCGGAACTCAGCGGATATCCATTCGATGCCTTGAAAATATAGGGTTGTCCCTGAAAGTGATTTCAAAAGTATCTAGAATAAGTTTTTGTTGCTCAAGAGGTCATCGGAGTTTACAGAAGTGTGTTTTTTTTCTGGCATGAATGTAAATTATCTCCTTCTGACTAGCGAGTATACAATGTTTTTAGCTTCTTGAAGTATTGGGGGCTCTTTTTTTTAGTACGATGCGTACTATTTTAAGGTACTATATCATAAGCAAAGAAATAGCAAACAATTTCATTCCTTTCATTGTTAGCAATGTCATTAATGGCAACAAGAAACAAGATAATGCTAAGAATGGTTCTCTGAAGAAATCTGTTCTCTTGTGCGCATAAGACTCTTCACTAATATATGAAGCACTATCCATTGTTATCCATCCTAATAGAACCATTTAAATATTTTCCAACTTGCGATCAGCCCTTCTGACCATTAGAAACACATATACCAATCACCCGCTCGTTGTAAATATACTTCAGTGCTTGGAATCATTATTAAAATATAATTTATCCGTTACATTTGTATGGATCCCTGGGCAGAGTGGAATTCATGAAAATGAAGAAGTAGACAGCTTCAAAAAAGGAATTAATGATAATATAATTTATAAACTTATTCCTGTATTAGATATGGGCACATAAAAGTCAGTAATGTGGAATACATGGCAAAATGTTTAGTACTTGCAGAATATTAACAAATTAAGAGAAGTTAGACTGCAGAAAATGTCCTTCATGAATAACAGAAAAGAAAAGGTGGTGCTGTCTCATAGGGCGAACACGATTGAGTCACAGACACTTAATGTGCAGAGAGGAACAGGCCATATGTGAGAGTTGTGGAGCCATCAAACCATTATGCACATTCTAACTGAATGCCAAAAATTTTAAAAGGAAAAATATGAAGTCCAGCTGCCTTTACATATGGACAAAATACTAGGCAACAACGCAAAAAAAATAAGAAGGCTGTCACGCAGGAGCTGCATAACTAAGCACTTTCCTCAAAATTTGGGTAGTGTAGATTGCTTTCTAGAACAATTTGCTTAAAATATCCTACATAAATAAAATAAAAACATGAATAGATCTCTTTTAATTGTGTAATGAGTAACTGATCAATTATTAATTTGCTTCCAGAGTTATGTTTACACATGGTACCTACTATACTACGTAATAAATACAAAAAACCTCATATTATCGTATTTTGATCTAACGCAGGAACAGGATACAGTCCCTCTAGTGGTAGAAAGCGCTCCTTGCGGTGGCTTGTGAACCTACATCTGGCGGGCTTTTCTATTGAAATATATTACAAAGTAAACCCCCACTTTCCGATTGACCGATTCAGCTCATTTTTACAACACTTCTTTCTCATGAGTTACCCATGACGTATCCCGCGTTTCGTTACAATACAGCAGAAATTACGACCGGTATGAGTATATTAGGAATTTGGGTCCTGAGTAAACCCCCCCCCCTTCTAATGGACCGATTTAGTTTATTTTTACAACACATATTTACCTGTAGATTACCACTATGAATACCGTGTTTCGTCGAAATATACCAAAAATCACGGCTGGTAGTGGCGAATTGGTATTGTGGGTCCGGAGTAAACCCCCCCCCCCCCCCCTCCTAATGAACCGATTTAGTTCATTTTTATATCTCACTTTTCTCTCTATATTACCACTATGAATACCAAGTTTCGTTGAAATATAACAATTATTACTGCTGACATGGTCAAATTAGTTTTTTTGGGTTCGGGGTAAACCCCCCCCCTTCCGGTGGACCGACTTTGGTGGTTAACGAACTCGTTCAATCGTTTGCTATTTGAATGCTATATACCAAGTTTCGTGACGAAAAAACAAAAACTCTGGCCGCCATCGTGTTAACAGACATATATATATATTGTTATAATATAAAATAAAAAAAAATTATAATAGCCACACGTTGATGTGCCAAAATGTTATGATATTAATAAAAAGTTTTAATTTTTAATAAGTTTATTTACGTTACGCCTCTACGTTGGGAGCCAATATAATAAAAATTTTATAATATTTAATTTTAAAAACTCTTTATCTCAGGGGTCGGGTTCGAGTCCAGTAAAGTAAAACAAAGATAATTTTAAATAATAAAAAACTCATAAACTCATGGATAAGCTACATCCAGGCATACGGATAAACAAGCATTACCTGATATAAAGCCAGCTTGGTATTAACTGCATAGAACAGGATCTTCTTTACAACTGTATCTTCATTAACAGATTGAGCCTAGGCTTCATGAAAACTGATGACCATATGAGACTAGCTGTGCACTGAACTAGAGCTGCATTAGGAATGGCTGTAGTTTCTTTTAAACTGCACTACATGTGACTGTATCTTCTTTTTAACTGAACTGCACTTATGAGAAAGTGTCTTCTTGTAAACTGAACTGCTTTTAACAGACTGACATGTATGTGACTGTTTCTTCCATTACAACTCAACAGACTGCCATATGAGACTGGAGCCACCTTTTCATTGGATACCAGGAGCGTCCTACCGGTATCCAATGCTACCTGTATAGACTGCTAGACAAATATAACAAATAATATTTGTTCATCCCAAAGAATTTAACATATCAATGAGTTTTTTGGATTTTCAGAATTTTCTGTGTTAATTTTAAAACTTTTAAATATGTAATGTAAAATATCATTACAATATATATATATATATAAATTTTAACGGGGGTCATTTTCGGTGTCTACTAGGTAGGATCGATAAAGATTTGAAGAAATTTTTCAAAAATTCCGTCATGAGTCCAACCTCAATAGCTACTTTTCTTCGGAGGAAAGTGCTAAAATAAAGTAATAAAATGATTGAAATCCAGCATATTAATATCCAAAATATAAATATTTCATTTCTATGACATATTCTGTTATTAGATAATATTGAAAATAAATAACTAAATAAACTTGATGATCATCAAGATATTGTATTATAAACTTAAGTAAACATCATTAATAATATAAATTGTTCTAAAATTATTAATTTACAACTGAGAGAAAAACAAATATTTGCTCCTTCTGAAAGTTTTTCTGACTACCTTTCTGACCTTTGGCATTCGATGCATTGATGACCCAAGTGACATGTCTTAAAGAAAAAAGGCAATCACTTGTTGGACATTAAAAGTTTTTAATTCAAGGAATCTCTAGAGAAATAAAGGATGTCTACCCCTGAACCCCTAAATGTGATGTCACCTCAGAAATCCATGCCAAATAAAATGTCTCCTTCTTCTAGGAAAAGAAACTGCAATTACATGCAATAAAACTGCTTAGTGAATACCATATTCCATTAAATGAAGTTTTATCTTAGGCAGAGTATCACTATCTTAAGACTGCTTGATTTTTGGATTGTAGTTTATTCTCTTCTTTTTTTTTCTAACACACAAATTATTAAGTGTTTCTATTGTGTTAATTTCATTTCCCATTAATTAATTACAATGGACAAAGACAAAATGTATATTTGATAATTGATTGTATTGTATTTATAACGTTTTTAGTCACTTCTGTTGAGCATGAAGCCACAAGAAGAGGATTTAGATAAATTGAACAATACTTCTCTGGAGCTTGTTGAACAGTCTGGAGACTCAAAAATTGCTGTTAATATTCAGCAAATTACATCAAGATTCCAAGCTATTCAATCAACATGCAAAGTAAGCTACTCAGATATTTATATTAGATGACTTCTTAGCCAGTTTAGTTTGAAATAATGTTATATCCATTACATTATAATAATTAATTAAAGTGAGGCTGCCCAAATTAATGGGGTTGCTATGCGACACAGCTATTCAATCAGTCCCGAGATAAGTGTTTAGATGAAGATCTCCTGGTTTCATGCAAATTCTGGGATACGTCAAGTCAGAAAATAATTTAGACTTTTTTGGTTAAATAAATTTCAAAGAAACACAAACTATTCTGAATAATTCATAATTAAACAGGCTAGAACACATTAAGCACTTTTGTTTAAGCAACCCATATCTAGCAGCCCTATGTTGTTTGCTCTATTCTTTTATTTTCACTTAGTATCCAGATATTTTTGTTACTTATTTTATACTGGTCAGTATTATTATTTTGATTTTAATTATTGCTATTTTGGTAAATATTTAGTTTTTGGTTTTTATAATTATTCGAATGTAATTAGTATTTGTATATTGTATGTTCCATCCACTTCCTTTTTTTCTTCCATCAGTTCCACACCCAACAACTTCTTCCTGAGTTTATTTTTCCATAAATCCATGTCATGACTAATGTCCTGATATCCTGTCACGTTAACGCCCAATCCCTTCTTGCACACTATGATGAATTCCTCCTGTATTTTAACGAAAATTTTCATCATATTATAGCTGTTACGGAAACCTGGCTCAAACCTTTTATCCCTTCCTCTCGAGTTTCCCTTCCCAACTATACCCTCTTACGTCATGACAGAGAAGACAGAACAGGAGGAGGTGTGGGCCTCTTTGTTCATGATAGTTTAAAGTCTAGAATCCTTTTTCTTTCACCTCCGTCTGATCTTCCTCACCTGGAGTATATTTTTGCCGAGATATCAACGTCTTCTTCACCTCTCCTCTTTTCCGTTGTATATCGTCCTCCCCGTGTGCGATATGACCAATCTTTTGAAACCTTCCTTTATCAGTTAGTCCCCTGTTATTCCCATGTAATTCTTGCTGGTGACTTCAATACCAATCTTCTTGTCGAATCCCCTGACGTTACCTACCTTTCTGAACTATTCTTTTCACTTAATCTTTTTGTGGTTCCCTATTCACCTACCCATCACTCCCAGTCCTCTGATACTTGGCTTGATCTCTTTATCCTCGACTCCCAGGATAAACTCCTCACCTCATCTCAACACCCTGTGCCCTTCCTTTCTTCTCACGATCTTATTCAAATAATTTTTGATTTACCTATCCATACTATCACAAACAAATTCTTTATGTTTCGTAACCTTAATTCTCTGTCCTTTGAACAATTAGAACCTGATTTAGAAAACTTTCCTTACGATTCCATTTATTTCTCTGACTCCATAGATGACATGGTTAACTCCTTAACTCATCACCTCCACTCCCTTTTAGATTCCCATGCTCCTCTTCAAACCCGCCGGTTCAACCGTCCTCCTGCTCCCTGGCTTACACCCGAGCTCAAATCATTAATAAAAAGAAGAGAAGCAGCGAGAAGAAAATTTAGACGGACCCGTCTTCCTCAAGATTACTCCTCCTACAAATACTTGCGTAACCTCACCCAATCCTCCATCCGTCGAGCTAAGTCCCTCTACGTCCACCAATCCCTATCCAATGCTCCTGACTCTAAAAAAAAATGGTCAATCCTTCGTAAACTTTCCCTTTGCAAAACTAACCGTCCTTGCTCTATCTCATTATCCCCTGATGTTCTTAATGCTCACTTTGTATCTTCTCCCTCAGTCCTATCCAGTCCTCCTATACCTTCCACACTACCTTTTAATTCCAACAACTTCTACTTCTCCTATATTACCCCAGAAGATCTTCTAACCGCGGTCCTTCAATCCCGAACCAATGACTACGGTCCAGACTCTGTTCCCGTTAAACTGCTTAAGGCCTGCTTACCCGCAATCCTTCTTCACATATACAACTATTCCCTTCAAAACTCGACTTTTCCTTCTCAATGGAAAACAGCGTTGGTTCGCCCTCTTAACAAAATATCAAACCCCTGCTCTCCGAAGGATTTCCGTCCTATCTCCCTTCTATCCAATCTTTCCAAACCTTTAGAGCACCTGGTCCAATCTCAAGTATCCAACCACCTTGAACAAAATAATCTCCTTAACCCTCTCCAGTCTGGCTTCCGTCCGTCATACTCCACTCAATCAGCGCTCATAAAAATCACCCATGACATTCAAACTGCCATAGATAACCAACAGCTCACTATTCTAGTTCTCCTAGATTTTTCAAAGGCATTTGATACCGTACACCATCAAATCCTCCTCACCAAACTCCAATCTCTTTCCTTTTCCAACAGTGCCATTAGCTGGTTCCAATCCTTTCTATCCAATCGATCCCAATACGTGGTCATCCCCGTCAGCAATCCTTCTAGCCCTCTTCCTCTTTCCCGTGGTGTACCGCAGGGCTCCTCGTTATCCCCAACTCTATTTTCTGTTTACATCAATGATCTTCCTCTTTCCATAGTTCATTCCAAGTTTCATCTTTACGCTGACGATACCCAAATCTACCTATCCTTTAAGCCCTCTTTGCTACGAGATGCTGTAGACAAGCTGCAAGTAGATCTTAACAACATCAATGCTTGGGCTGCAGCTAATAAGCTTTCCCTGAATCCAGACAAATCCAAAGCCATTGTTATAGGCTCCCAATCCCTCATAAGTTCTACTTCCCCTTTTCCAGCCCTTTACCTTAACAGCATCCCTATAAAATATTGTAAATCAGTTAAAAATCTTGGGATCATATTTGATCAGAACCTTTCCTGGAAAAATCATATTTCCCAAATTTCCCGTCGGTCCATATTTATCCTGAGACAGCTCAACCTCTCCCGCCATCTCCTGCCAACAAAGACCCGTCAACTCCTCGTAACTTCCCTATTATTCCCCCAGTTTGACTATGGTTGTTTGGTGTACGGTGGACTTTCTGGCGATCTCGAGGCAAAACTCAAACGCCTCATGAACTGTTTCATTCGTTTTATCCTCGGGATCCCCAGAGACTCCCACATATCACATTTCTACCAGGAGCTAAATTGGCTATTCCCTCTTTATCGTCGTCAGTACTTCCTCGGCTCAGTCCTTTACCAAGTAATTCAATCCCGTAGACCTTCTTATATTTTTCAACTTCTTAATTTTAAATCCTCGGTTCACTCCCGTAACACCCGATCTCGTCCTTCCGATCTTTATATTCCTTCCCACCGAACAGCAATATTCGAGAAATCATTCGTCACCCGTGCCACCTCGCTATGGAATTCCTTACCTCTGTCTGTCCGCCATTCTACCAACCTTGAAACCTTTAAATCCCGACTCTTCCACCACCTTCTATCCCTCCAAGTTTTACCCAACCCCTAGTCTATATTGAAGCTGTACACTATATACTGATACTGATAGCATTTATAAGTTTTTAAGTTTATACGTAAAATTCAAAATTATTTTGTAATTTCAAAATTATTCCTATGGGACTTCTGTCCCGGAATAAGAATAAAACTTTTCATTCATTCATTCATTCATTATTCTATTTTTTTTTTCTGTATTAAACAGCACTTCTTTTAAAAAAGGTTTAGTTGAATAAAACATTCTATTCTATTATAAATATTTCCTTAAATATTAATTATGTTTAATATTAAACTTAAAGTGTGTAATTTAATTTATTTCTAGGAAATAGTTAAGAAATGTGAACAAGCAGTTAGCGACCAAGAATTATTCAACATCAAGTACAAAGAAGGACACGACTGGTTGGGTGTCCAGAAAGCAGAATTTGATGAAATTAAGCGAGAAATCAGCTGCAGCTCACAGAATCAATTGGAACCTTTGAGTGCAAGGTTGTATGCACTTTCTACAGCTAAATCTCATGGTACAACATTAGTCAATGCAACTGCTGATGCTGCTGACAAATTATATTCAACAACTGCTGTTAGTGGCAGAGATGAGGTAAATGTTTTATTTGCTTTAATAATTAAATTATAGTAATATTGCCATGCTTAAATACAATTTTTTATTTTCCGCTCCCAAAAATATCTAAACAGTTTTTGAATAGAGAGCTCCAGTTGATGATTAAGATTTGCTAAATATGGAATACTTTACTTATTCTTTTTCTTAATCTTTAATTTTAACTTGAAAATATTGTTTGCAATTAAAATTAGATGTAAACAAAGACAAAGGTTTATTCCTTTGATGAATTTCAGGCTCGTGTTCAACTGGAAGAGCTACAGTCATCGTTTGATTCCCTTTATGATTCCATCATTGTCTTGGAAAGGCAATTAAGAGCTAGAATTTCCAGGTATGTAGTGTATTCAATATAATTTACTTAAGTAATTTTACTATGCTTTTTTTTTGTTTTGTTTTTTAACTAAAACATTTTTATAGATGCAAGTTTCTTGATAAGCAATATAAATAATGAATTCATTGGTCATTGAGAAGAATTGATAGTGCTCAATTTTATTCTTAACATTCCAAACTGTCAATTAATATAATAAAATATTACTGATATGACTTCTCAAAGAAACTTAGTGAAAGAAAAGCAGGAAAAATATACTTTCTCAAAGATGATAAAAAAAAAAAACTCTTCATTTGATCTATAATCGTAACATATTGTATTATACTTTTCAATAGGCAATTCATCGAAGAAGTTGTCATGATAGATAAACATGTTGGTTAGTTTTAAATTTTTGGTCATAATAGTGCTTTTTATCTTATTATTTTTCTTTTATCTTAAAAGATATTCTAATGATATAATAATTAATTTTAAAGTAAATTAATCATGTTTTCAGAGATCAGTTATACACTGAGTGGTTTAAGGAACATTATTACATTTTAAAAGAAATAATCAGAAGTAGTTATATATTTCTTTTATTACAGAATAATTTTATTTTATTTTTAGTTGGAGTGGATTTGCAGAAAGCTATGCAAGACTGCAAAAGTGGTTGAAAGAGACTGAGGCATTACTATCAGATGAACCTGAGCTGAAAGCCACTCTTGATGAAAAGAGGGGACAATTGCAGGCTTACAGGTATAGAGGACACTCTCGTGAATAGATCAGTTATTTAGGCCCACTTGTATAGAGGTCTGCTGGTTACGATTTAAATGAATTATTTTGTATTTCAGGGCTATCCTTCAAGATGCCAATTCACACCAACAGGACCTTATGACTTTGAAAAATAATATCGATTCATTGCCTGAAAAAAGTACAGATGTGGAGAAAAAGCTTGAAGAAATTACAAAACAGCATGCAGCAATCCTAACAAAATCACAAGTAAATTCATTGATTAGTCTAATTTAAATTAAAAAATAACTATGCTAAGAAATCTACAACAAAATATGCAGTAATATTATAACATTGATCTTAACATCACTTCACTGCTCCTTATAAGAACTACAATTGACATCATTAATACATATTAGGCTAGCTGAAACATATTCAAATAATTCATTAGGCATTAAAATGTATGTCACCATGTCCCCCATATCTGTGTGATGGGAATACTGGCAGAATCCCTGCTCGTCATCCAGTTGTGGGCAATGGAGCCATGAATGTTTGGAAATGTCATTATTAATGCTCCTGAATAATGTTTTAGTAGCTTTCTTCAATATTTTGCTTAGCACAATAGACAAATTGCAGCTTGTAGAATAAATTTGTAGATGTTTCATTACTAATATTTATTGTAATAAAATATAATAAAAAAGCTACTTTATTTATATATATTTTTTTTAGCGTTTTGTGGAAATTTATGAAGGCATTGTCAACACTCACCAAGAATATTGCAAAGCTGTCATGGAAATGCAAGAATGGACAGAAGCAACAAATAATACAGTTCTCTTATGGGGCGATCTTGACCTAGAAAGAGTTTCTTTACACTCTAATTTAGATCGATTAAAGGTGGATTCTTTTACTAGTTTTGTGATGCTACTTCCTTTCTTGCTAATAATTTCCTTTATTTTTTATAATAATTTTATTTAAACCATTATTTTCTTAGAATTTGAATATGAGTCTTCAAGAAGAGGAACCACGTCTTGAAGGAATCAGGGCCTTAGCTGAAAAAGTCCTTCCTGGAACAAACCAAGCTGGACAAGGGAACATAAGAGCACAAGTTGATTCGTCTCAACAAGAATGGCATTCACTTCTTTCAGCTATTCAGTTAGTTTTAATTATTTTTATTTATATGAACTCACAATACAATATGCAGTTGTATATCATTGTTTCTTATCAGTTTAATTTAATTAGTAAATGTACTATTTCATTTTTCTTTTAGGTCAACAATTGACCAATTAGAATCTAAGTTACAACAGTGGGCCGAATACGAGACCTTAAAAGACCAGTGCTTAGCTTGGTTGAGGGAAACTGACACAAAACTTCATGCAATAGATTTGAAGGACACAGCTGATGAGAAAAAAGAACAGCTAGAAAAATTAAAAGTACATTTCATTTTATTTCCATAGTAAAATGTTATATAATGTAAATTTTCATAATTAACAAATATCTTTTCATCTGATATTAATATCTATTTTAAGAGAACGAGTTTCTAATAAAAATGCATCAATAGGATAGACCTAGTATTAAGTACTAAGTTTATGTTGTTTCTTATGCAGTCTCAACTATTAGTGAATTTCTGTATTATTATATTAAGAAAGTCTACTGACATATACAGATTTTAAGCTACCCATTCCCCAGCATTTTTTTTTTTTTTTTTTTTTTTTTTTTTTTTTAGCGTATTTGTAATTTAGATTAAGGAACTATGATTGAAGGAAAATTTAATTTCTTACTTTAGAAATTAACAATAAACACAAATTATTTATGTTCACTGAAAGTGATTTGATCTGAAATATGTCATTTCTTAATAAATTTGCTATTAACTACTGTAAATATTTAGAAAATATATTTATGAAGTTATATGAAAGTTGCCTGGCAGCCTAGTTGTAAGTCATCCACGTGGAGCATGAATGACTGGCTCCACTTCTCTTCTCTAAAACCTCTAATGTTTATAAAATCCACAGAAAACTTTCAAAAATTTGTATCTAAAAAAAATTTCAGAATTTGCAAGGAGAAATCAGAGCAAAAGAGCTAGAAATTGATTCTGTAACTGATAAAGCTCAACAATTACATAAACCGAGTACTAGGAGTTCTCATATAACTGAATTACAGCACAAATACCAGCAATTATCAGCCAAAGTTAAGGTAAGTGAAGATGTTACTACACTAATTTTAGCATTAATATATTATCACAAAGATTGTGATCTTTGGTTATTAATGGTGTTGACATCTTTTTCACCGACATTTTGCTAGTCATTCTGCTAACTTCCTCAGACTTAACCCTGAGAAAGCTAGCTGCATGACTAGCAAATCGTTGGTGAAGAAGATGGCTACACGATCAATACCCAATGTTTGTGATAATCTGGACCATGGAGTTAATTTATTCGTTCCTATTTTTTGACATGTAATTCTATATTTGAATTGTTTTAAAAAATTGTATTCTTGCCAATCAACAAATCCACATTGAGAATGATATTTCGGTACTTTTCTATTATTGCCCTACCAGTAGAAAAAACCTAAGTTTTTTAAAAATTATAATTTAAATTTTAACGTCCATTATTATTAACTACGAATTTTAGGACGGGTTATCTATAGGTTACCACCCTTGTCTACCCCCGATAGGGGTTTTTCTAAAGAAAAGCAACAACCCCATAGTGGGAATGGAACCTACGACCCTTGGCACGGAGGGTTAAGTGCTCACGCATTAACACTCACAGCCACCTGGCCTCCAAAAATTATAATTTAGATATGTGTTATAAAATATACATGACTACATGTAAAATAAATGTAATTGTGCATTGCTTCAAACAATGATTAAGATTTGTAGAATCCACAAAACTTTAGAAATTCGTACTTACCAGAACGTATATGGCACCAAAAAATTGGAGTCATGTATCCATTTACTTCAATTATAAAATATATATATTATTTTCATAAAAATTGTCTTCTTGTTAATAAATAGATTAGATAAGATCTTTATTTAGGGGCTTCAACACTGGTCATTCAGCCCAGCCTCCGCCTTGGAGATTAGATCTTTGTTAACAAACAACTTTTTGCACCATATGTTTTTAATTATAATTTTTTAAAAGAACTTAGTTTTTCCTTTAGATATTTTCTGTATAAGCAAATCACAAGGAAGAATTCTTGAAAACACTGTTTTATTATTGTTTTCTTTCAGGATCTAACAAACAGATGGCAATGCTATGTGTCAAGGCACATTGAATTTGATAGTGGAATAGTTGAAGCTCGCCAATGGCTTGATGGTATTAGGACTAGACTACAATACTGTTCTGATTTGAGTGCTTCTTCTCAAGAAGATCTTGAATCTAAGCTTGAGATCATTCAGGTAAATTTCATTTATCAGCAACATTATTTAATTATATAATATTTAGAGAGAGAACATTACTGTTGCTCGACAACTGAATATTTTAATCCCATTAGTTTTAATTTCCAGAATTTACTTTCATATATTTTGTGTGTGTATTATATTATGTGTGTGTGTGTGTGTGTGTGTGTGTAAACTGACTTTTCTTTATCTAATTTTTTGCCTTATCTGTTCTTTTTTTGGAATAAGTATACTTCATTTTCAAGTTCTGAGTAATGCTTTAACATGTATATTCTTTCATCGGAAACAACCACCTTACAGCAGGGATGATCCTGTTGAAGTATGATCCTTTAATTCTCAAAACCTTTATTTTTATAAAACAGATTTTTTTTTTGATTTTTTTTTTACTTTAGGGCATTGCAAAACACCTGCCAATCTGTAATTATTATATTGAAATAAATTTGATTCCAAGAAATAGGGTGGCACATATATGTCCCTCTGATAGAACCTACTAATTTCTGAGGCCCTTCACAACAGGCAGAGGATAGTAGGACATATATGTCTCTCTGTGCGTTAAAGGGTTAAATCATAGCTCTACTTCTGAATTTAAATCTTAGTTTTATGTGATAAATCACCACCGTAGCGGCCTCACAAATGTATTAATAAATACATTGTTGTTTATATTTTGATATTTTCATTGAACCTTGGCAAATGCGAATGTATTGTTTAATAATTTTCTGATAAATAAAGATTATTAATTTATTAACATTTTTAATCAATTTAATAGGACTTACTCCTCTATAAAGATGAAGGCTTTGTTAGAGTCCAGAGCTGTGTCGAACTAGGACAAAGCGTATTAGCAAACACTGCTACTTCAGGCCATGAAGCTATTAATGATGCACTTGAGTCACTCCAACAAGAGTGGAGTGCTCTTGCTACAAAAATGGTTGATACTAAGGTACGAATGTTCTGTCAAGCAGTAGTTTCTCGTCAGTGTTTTTACTGTATTCTATTCCAAGAATAATAAAATTAATTTTGTATTACATTAGGCACTCCTGGACGACTGCATTCACAAATGGGCTGGATTCTTAGAACAAATACAGCAATTAAATAAAATTGTTGATCAGTTAACTACATCTTATGGCAGCGTTTCTGACTATCAGACAACATTTTCTGAAAAGAGAACTCAACTTGATAAAATTAAGGTACATTATTAGCATATTTTTTTTTTTAATACATTCGTGGTTATTTAATTGTACTAACTGTAGTTTTATATCTCAATCACGATCAATTTCTCTAGATGCTTGAAGAGAAAGTTAGATGTGAAAAAATTGAAGTGGATGGATTAAAAGCAAAATCTGCCGAAATGTTGGCAAGTGGACAACAAAATCATGCAGCCACTCAAGCACAAGAAATCCTCAAGAAGTTTGATGACATAGCTGAGAAAATTAAGGTAAGGATATTCTGACTATTCTGTATAATTTTATTGATATACAACTATTTGATGGGCGGATTTGAATTAAATATTTTAATCTATTAAAAACTGCTTACATAAAATAATAATAGCAATCATTTTTTACAAATAACTCCCACTTTTTAGCATCTTATGAATGAAAGAGAAGGTGAGTACCACGAACACAGAAGGTTTAAAGATGCTATGGAAGAATTAGGAGCATGGCTCAGTCGAGCTAGAGAACGCCTTCCCTCCCTAAAGTCTCGCTCATTGTCTGATAAATTAGCATTGGAAGATGCAGTTGCTCCATTGCAATCTCTTTTAAATAAAAGAGCTCAAGGCGAGCTTCTTGTAGAAGCTGTTGTTACAAGTGGAGCAGTCGCTGCTGCAACGTCTTCTCCAGATGGTGCCAATCTTATCAATAATGATGTAAAGGCCATCACAGAAAGTTTTCAGACATTCTTCACAGGTAATAAAAAGATACATTATTATGAGTAAATGTACCACATAACTATCGTGAGGAAAATATGCTTAGACACAATCTAGAATTCCTCGCTAGAAATGTCTTTTTTTTTCAAAATCTGTCACAAAAATATCAATCATTCAACAGTATATATAATGAAAAAAAAAAAAAAAATAGGAAATACAAATAAAAAAAGAAAGACTTTAAAAATATTTATTTATCTGAAATAATTGATTTATATTTAACTTGGTTGATTTGGCATTACTTAGCATACTCATATTAACGCAATTTAATTAATTATAGTTAAATAATTAGCAATTTTGATTTATATATGGCAATGAAATTCTCTATATATCGTCCACCACTAATCGGTCCTATAGGAGGGAGGCTGGTTATCTGAAAACCACTCCAAACTGGAACATAAATGTGCTCCTTGGGAACATAATTTTGTTTTTCTTTTAAAGAAACTATTATAGCTACATAACTTTGAACTGGCTGAGAAAGATGAATTATAAAAACCAGATAAATTGGATTAGTGGAAGTAGATATTTACTTTAAAAATGTTTTTTGTAAAATCTTTGTAATTACGTCTTGTGTTTATTACAAATTAAAAAGAGTGAACCTTCTCATATCTATTCTAGTGTTTGTCTGAATATGTGCTCAGTATCTCTTGTGATACAGGCTCTTTTAAAGATCATTGGTTATGATTACTTCCTTTTTCAACTTCTTATTTTATGATGTTGTAGAAATTCAAAATCAAAAGGAGCATTTAGAAGCCATGGTCGTACAATGGAAAAACTATAAGGATGAATATGAAAAAATATCCGATTGGCTACAACAAATGGACATTTTGGTAAAAGCAGAAAAAACTGCTCTTTTAGGGACAGCAGAGGAAAAGAGAAAACAAGTAAATACTGTGAAGGTGAGATAGAGAGAATTTTTTCTAAGGAAATAAAAGTAGTTACCTTGTTCTTTGAAATAATATGATTACAATGAAGAATAAAATTAGGTATAGCAATTAAAAATGATAGAAGTAGTACTTTCACAAGTAAAACATTTTATAAAATATAATTTTCTATGATTTTTGTAGGATATTTTAGTCAAACTGGAAAAAGGACAAGATCAAATTCAAAAAATTAACCAAATTGCTGCTCCACTGCTGTCATCCCATTTAGATACATACGTCAATAATCAGCTTAGGCATCTTAACTCCAGATATGAGGTAAAATTAAACTCATCCGATTATTTACTTGAATGAATTATAATTTATGGACTTTGTTTAAAGATTTAGTTTAGAAATTAGTTATTAAACAATTGGATTGATTAATTGAATCACTTTCCAGGTACAAGTTAACCTTGCCAAAGATGTCCTAAGAAAGGTTGAAAATAATCTAGATCAGCATGAAGAATATGAAAGAAATTTAACAAAAGCCCGAGAGTGGTTGGACAATGCAAAAGAAATCATCAGGGAATCTAGTATATCTGCTGCAACAGCAAGTAAAGAAATACTTCAGGCAAGGCTTGAGAAAATTCAGGTAAATGCAAATATTTTAATACCATAAGGAACAATTAAAATTTGGATTAAAAAATGAAAACAGATAGAATTTTTAAAATATTTATTAATTCATATTAATATTGAGCCCGACTGAACCTCTTGATCTGTTGATATTAATTTAATTTGATTAGCTTTGGATATTGTAAACATAAATTTATTATTATTTAAAATTTGATTTGCAAAAGATTAATTATACTAAAAATATTATTGAGATACAGAAAAGGTTTGATATTAAAAACTTAATAAATAAATATTATAATCCCTTTAAAATATATTAAAATTCATTTTTAGTTCTTTAAAGTATTTTAAAACTGAAATCATTCTGTTAACTAATTATCTTGGAGTCAGTTAAATCCTATGGTAGGTTTAACAAGCTCCGTTTATTAGATTATTAATTGATCCAGTGCTAGAACTGTCTTAGAATATGGTAACTAATAAATAACATTTATAATAAGTATTTTTAATATACATAGCTTTGATGTAATTTCCAAAACCTCGTATAAAATTAACTTTTTTATTAATCTTATTATTTTAAGCCTTTGTTAACAAGATATATTATTTAAAGTTTGCTGTATTTTTTATCGATTTTTGGTAACAATTTTATATTAGCATCATGAGTCATTCTACAAGATGATCTCATTATTAACAATATACAAGGATTAATTTTTCTTTTTTAATTATGTGGAGTGTGGAAATTGACAACCCTTTCAAGATTCAATGGCCTAAAAGTAATAACAAAAATAATAGGATAACTCTGGATATAAGGAGGAGAGAAGATAACTATTGTTGCATCTTCCAAATTTAAAGTATAATTGTATTATATTGTGTTTACTAGGAACTAACTAATAGAAGGGAGGAAGGTCAAAATCTTATTCATGCAACGATTAATGCAGGCGAAAAAGTATTAAGAGCTACTCGTTCAGATGGTAAAGAAGTAATCTCTACTGCTTTGAAAGAACTTCAGGCAGACTGGGATCGACTTGTGAAGAAAATTTCAACAGCTAAAGTTCATTTAGAGACCAGCCTGCTTCAGTGGGCTGATTACAGCTCGAGCTACTCTCAACTACAACAATGGATCAGTGATAGAGAAGCAAAACTAATGGAAGTCTGTGAACAAAAGGTATTTATATTCTTAATATTTTGAACAATTGTAATAAAATTTTGATTTTTTCTTTTCCCTTACCAAATAAAATGTTTGGAAGAAAACAAAAAAGAAAAGGAAGAGAGAAGTACGCTTGTGTACTCCAACAATGGTTGTGTACACAACATGGTAGAAAAGATAGATCCTACACTTATACCGTGTTGAAAGCACATTTGAAGGCAGGTAGCTAATATATTAAGGAGCAGGGGATAAACCAGCCAAAACTATTGGCGAGGACTTCACTAGTTCTGGAAATCACTAGTTCCATGGCCCAGTTTTGATTCCTTTAGAAGTCCTTTTTTTAGCACTTTCTAAAGGAATGTAGCTATTGAGGTTGCACTCATGAAAGAACTTTTGAAACATTTTTCCAAATCTTCTTCAATCCTATCTACTAGATACTGAAAATTACCAAGTTAAAATTTATATATATAGTATGAGAGATATAACTTGTCACTTGGCTGTGGATGGGTAGGGGAAGGGGGCGGTGCCTCTAGCCAATGATGGCCTTGCTGAGTTGCCACTCCTCCCTCTCCCAGTCTCACACTATAGATATACATATATGGATATATATCTTTTAACACAGTAGCGGTCATAGTTTTTGTTTTTGCCCACAAAACTTGATATATATCATTCAATATCAAACGATTGATCGAGTTTGTTAACCTTTAAGATCCTTACAATGGGTACAAAGTGTCCTTTATTCAAGTGACCATATGGCACTTAAATAAAGTAAAAATATCTGCTGGGTTGAAATCTGCCCTGAAATGGGCCGACTTTTTTTTTTGTTAAGAAATAAAATCCCTTCTTTAACAAGGATAGTAGTAAAGGATGTCACACAACAGATAGAACTATTCACCATGAGCATAGACTCATAACCACTGCATTGGTAGGCCGACATTGACCATAGAAATTATTTATTAATTTTTCATATGACACTAAAAGAAATATTTTTCTTACAGTTATCAAAAGCCAAACGAGGTCAAGCATCAGGCCTCGCATCTTTAAGTATAGTTGAAAGGAAAGCTACACTCAGACAAACTAATTCCATTGTTCAAGATATTGTTTCATTTGAGCCAATGATTCAATCTGTCACATCAAAAGCTGAAGACCTTCAACAAGCTGCACCTGAGATCACTGTAAAGTACGAAACGCTTTCCAAGACGGCCAAGGAATTGCTCGAGAAGCAGAAAGAAACTGTTGAAGGACACCAGGCTTTCATTGATGCTGGCAATGAATTTGGTACATGGCTGAGAGGAGTCAAAGAAATGCTTGGAAAATGTGCAGATCCGACAGGAGATAAAGATTCTCTTGCTAACAAACTTGCTCAATTAAAGGTAATTTTTATTTATTATTTTAAATAAATTTGCTTTCTTATTTAGGGTTGTACTCACACTAGTAAATACACACTAATATACACTAAGAAATACATCATTCTTATCCTTGCTTGAAAGGAATAGTAACCTATGGTTATAAAATACAAATTTGTATTTTCAAACAAAAATATTCACTTTTTACCATTTTGCAAATTTGTAGGTTCTTCAAAATGGAGTGCCTGAGGGACAGGCCAAATTAGAAAAAGCCCTTCAGCTTGGTGAGGTTGCTTGTGCTCTTGCTGATGAAGATGAAAAAGAAGCAATAGAAGAAGAAGTTGTTTTACTACAAGATGAATTTGATAATTTTGTAGAATCTCTGGGCACTACTAAAAATCTCCTTGAGGTATTTCCTATTTAAAATGTAAAAATTATTTATTCATTTTATTAAGTCTTTGACAATTCTTTTGGATGATGCGGTAAAACATCAATAAATCATTAACTGATATGCCATTACTAAAAAAACTACTGAGTTTTGAATATCAACTTATTAATATCACATCAAGGTCTGGTGTGGAACAATATTTTTTTAAATTTATTTATTTATTTAAGCCAAACAATTTAATTCATGATAAAGCTACCTTCAAGATCCAAAGTGCCTTTCGTTCATTCCTGGTTTTTAATTTGGAAAATATATCATGCAATTTTTTTGAGTGTGCCAACATCAGTTGTCTCCCAAAGTAATCTGTTTTACCTTTTTAGCGCGGTTCCTCCCTCCCTTCATAGGGAGGAACCCCGCTTATAAGGTTCCAAAAGTGCGGACTAGAAAATTTTATGTTTCAGAACCCCTAGAGAATGAAAATAATGGTGGTTCAAATTTGTATATATATATATATATATATATATATATATATATATATATATATATACATATATATATATATATATATATATATATATATATATATATATATATATATATATATATGTATACATATATATATATATATATATGTATATATATATATATATATATATATATATATATATATATATATATATATATATATGTCTGTTTGCGCTTTCCTGGCCTCAATAAGGTCCGATTTTGATAAAATTTGGTACAAAAATCTTTTGTCTAATTTGAAAGGTTAAGGTCATTGACCAGCAGAATCCGACCACCGGAACATGGTTTTTGGAGCGAAATTCTTGTAAGTACTCATTTTATAGGCTTCTTGGGCTAGTAGAACCACAAATGGAACCATTTTTAAGGCGATTGCCTTAACCGTTTCCAAGAAAATTGGAAACAAGTTGTTAAATCAAGTTTTTGGGTTGGTTACTTAGAATTATGGGATTCGGTTAAAATATTTTCTGCATATTTGAAATTCATACATACAAAGATGTTTAAATTTTGATTATGTTTGGAGTTAATGAAGAATAAGAATAAAATATGTTATTAAGAGACATGAAAAGTTTTGGGAACTACACATATTTTCCTTAAGTACCAGTTGTGAATTCGTGGTAAGTGGATAGAAACTATTCGAAAGCCTACAAAATTCTATACAGAAAAGGTTCTAAAGACATTTTTGTTTAGGCGATGTCCATCGGAGAAATAAGTGCTTAAAACTTCAAACACGTTGTTTTGTTCTTTTGAACGAGTTTTTGTCGTAGTTTAAATCACTTTTTAATTTTTGTCTATTTCCCTTTGTTTTTTATTTCTTTTATTTTTGTAATTGTTTCTATTAGGAAGGGGGCGAGGTTAGCTCAGTGGTAGAGCAGTGGACTAATAAGTTGGAGGACCTGAGTTCAAATCCCGAGCAAGCACTAAAGATTTTTTCTTCTAGTGTCTTCGTTCATGGGTTGAATTCGGCCTCCCTGACCATCCCTAGGCCAACCCAGCCTTTAATTAATTTAATAATGGGTACCTTGGGTGCTCATGACTCTAACTGTCGAAGCAGCCAAGGGGAAAATCAGGCGGCCAGAGCATAGTGCTGACCACACTTATCCCCCTAGTGTGCCGTATGGTCATGAATCAGATACCTCTATAGTATCTGCCTCTCAGGGCCCTCGTGGCCTGTTACGGGACTGATTTTCTTTTTTTCTATTAGGAAAATGTATTTGTCTGTAAAACAGGATATGTAAAATGAGAATCAATTTACTGTTGTTAGAAATAGATGGGTTAGAAAAATAAGGGCACCCTTGCATAAATTCCTAGCAAAATAAAAATTTGCATGAACGTTAGGGACACCATTATAATGGATTTTTTTTTTTTTTTTTTTTAACTCGTTTCCTCCTTCTCTCCATAGATAGGAAACCTGATTCTGACGTCGACCAAATGACGTAATCCGAAAGTGCCGACTAAAAGATTTCTCGTTTTAGAACTCGTTGGTAACGAAAGTAGAGGTGGTTCAAATTGAAATATATTTTTGAGTTATTAAATGAATTTTTGTATGAAAAGTCCAGTAGTTAAAATTATAACTATTAATAGAAATTGGAAAATATGTATTAAATAGAACTCATAACCTTTTACAGAGAACTCTATTATAACATTTTTTAAAGAAAAGGATAGCAGATTATTTATTTATTTTATTTTAAGGGTTTCACATCTATGGCGATAGGCTCTCGGATAGCAGATTACCCCAGGAGTAAGATATAGCAGATTTCCATTTGCTGGAAAGGTAGTTGTTGTTTGATTTATGACACGCCCGCCCTTCTTTACCTGCTCTTCCAAAGTGCAGCCTAAACGTCCAATATAGAGTTTGGCTTGAAGATCTGACTTTTTTTTCCTCCTAGCCGAGTCCCAACCATCCTTTGACTTCGCTAACTATCTTCATCTCATTTAGTATTTCTGTTCGCTCTCTAGCTGGCTAAAAAATGGGCAGATTTCAATTAAATTAGGTATTATTCCTTTACTAATGGCACTCGGGAACCCCGCTAAGATGATACAGTTCCTGGGAGTTGGACTTTTTTTTATACTTTTAGATGAGTTATTATTTTGCCCCTTACTCTTTCATAAAAACTATTTTGTTTTTTATTATCCTTTGTGATTTATGTTAACTTCTGAAAACCAATATAATTCAATTCGCATAAAATGTTTTTAAATTACATTAATTTATGAACATATTCATATCTTCTGTACTTATTGGACTATTTCTAAGTATTATGGGCATGCATAGGTCAATACTGGTCTAATACATGCTTTATAGAGTAGAATTTTGTTTTTAGTGCTTAGTTTAGATTTTCTGTTAAAATAAGGGTAGATTTGGCAGAGTGTTTTGTTTGCTTTGTTACATATTTCATTGACGTGATCTGTGAAGGTTAATCCTTTGTCTAGTGTTATTCCTAGATATTTTATATTTTTTGACCACGGTATAACAATATTTTCGACTTCAAGTGGCTGTGTATTTTGAGGTCTTCTTTTAGTAAATATTATGGCTTGTGTTTTTTGAGCGTTTACCTTGAGTTTCCATTTTTTGAAATAGCGGTTCAGCCTTTCTAGGCTCAATGATAGTCTATTTTTGATGGTATCTAGACGGTATGATGATGTATATATAGCTGTATCGTCTGCAAACAGGGATAAATTGGTGTTTTTTATTTTGGGTATGTCATTAATATATATATTGTAATGGGTGGCACTAAAAACTTCAAGTAATGCAAAATAAATGCATTAGAATTGCCCTAAACCTCCCCATCTACACCAGAATTAAAATACTGCACAAAATTACTAACTTACCTTTGCTTAAAACTTATATCCGCAGGCTGACCTCAAAATTTTTTAGAGCTTGTAGACTTAAAACCAATCCACTAATTAAAAAAATAGGTAATTATGACAAATCAAGCACCCGTAGATACATACACAAGAGGACTAAACACATCTTACTAAAATAAAGACACTAGTCACCATCCTACCAATAAAGACAAACACAGACTGGATTAAGACATAAAGATGTAAACAATAAGCCCTACTTATTGTTATCATTAGAAAGTCTATAAGATAGCGAGAAGAATCCAGGCTATTTTTTCTCTCGCATTACAATTACTGTTCATTAAATGTATAATATGTAAGTTCATTTATAATAAATAATTTTGAAGTTATGTGGTCTAGAGGAACACTATATTGTAACTGAATTACAATTGTAATATTTATATTTATTGAATAAAGAAATTAAAAAAGTATTATGGGAAAATTTAGTTTGCCTTCTGGAGTTGAGCAACCCAACAAGCACCAATGCTTCATGAAACATTGAGTATATAGTAAGTAAATTAGATGAAACAATAAAAAAAAAAAAAAAAAAAAAAAAAAAAAAAAAAAAAAAAAAAAAAAAAAAAAAAAAAAAAATGGCCTGTAATAAAAAGAATTTTAACAAACAACCTTTCGCAGTTTTATATTATTTTTCTTTCTTATATTAATATTTTAGAGTGGTATCATCAAATGGACTGAATATGAAGATCAATATAAAGAAGCAACTGAATGGTTAAGTCAAACCGAAGAAACCGTTCAGTCCTTCAATAAATTACAAAGTACACTCGAGCAAAAAAGAACAATGCTTGAACTCTTTCAAGGCCATCTTCAAACATTATTTGGGTGGCAACAACAGTTGGATAGTCTCAACTTAAAAGCTCAAGTAAGTTTATTTAAATGCCAATATGTTTAAGAATATAATATTTGTCAAATTTCAATTCTTCAGTCCAATTTAATATTTTACTTAAATGATCAGATGCCCCTGGGATTTAACTTAATTATCTTAGGTTTTCACAATGATATGTCCTCAAACATAAAGTTTTTAAGGTCTAATAAATAAAATGTACCAATTTTGTACAAATTAAAAAACAAAATTATAATTTAGCCTCAAAATAATCATTTCTATAGCCACGTAAACTCCATTATTTTTTCCCATTAATAAATTACTGGCTACTAAACATCAAATTTAGGAAATACTTTTATCTATTCATAAAACCATTTTTTAAATGAGAAACACTCTTTGTAATTACATTTCCTTTCTTTCTTTTTTTTTTCCAACTTAGATAAATTGAAATTTACCCTCATTTTTTCTTCCTTTCAGGTATTATTAGAAACATGCTCTGATACACGTGTTTCCAATGCTCTAATGCAGCTTACTACAAAGTATAACGCACTATTATCTCTGGCAAAGGAAGTGATGAGAAGATTAGAATTACATTATCAAGAACATCAGCAGCATAATTCCTTATACCAAGAGTGCCAACAGTGGATTGAGAAAACGAAAGAAAAGGTATTTATGAAATTAATTTCAATTAATTGTAATGTGGATCTTATACGAATATTCATTTGTTAATTTCAAATTTTAGGTTGCTACTTGTAGTGAAATGCCTAACTCAATAGCAGAAATAAATTCTCGCTTAGGAGTAGTAAAAGGCCTACAACAGGCTCTTGAGCAAGGACAAAATAGACTTAGATATGCTCTTGAATTAAAAGAGAAAGTTATTCTGAATACCGAGCAAAATGGAGTAGCTAAAATTCAAGAAGATTCTGATTCTCTAAAACAAGAATTTGAAAAATTGACCATTGATGTACAGGTAAAATCAACTGATGTTATTATAGTTTATTTAATTACACCTGTTATTTGAGGCTTAATGGTTGTGTGAGTTCAACTAAAAATTGTTTAATAGATAATTTCCCATTTAAACTAATACAATATATTTGAGATTTTGTCAGATGTGGTATTCGAAGAAGTTCTTTCCTTTCGTGGGGTGCCCATGTTCTTCGACAGCTCCTTTTTTCAAAAGAATAAAAATAAAATTTAGCACTGTATGTACATATGTCTGGGGAGCCATGGATCGATTCACATTGGGAGTGATTACTTTTCTTTTGACCAAAGAAAAAGGTTCCTGGCTTGGAATAGTTGGGACTAGAAAATGAATGGTCCCAGAAAAAAAATCCTAAACATTTTTTCTTCTTCTTAAATTCTTAAAAAAAGTGTCTTCGAATGTGATTGAGGTAAATGTGCCTGCCGTGTGTCCACTAATAAGCAAACGACACCATTTATAATAACTTACACAAAATAATAATTAAAATGTAAATGCAAATTGAAATAGTATTTAAATTAGTAGTTAGTTAAAACACTGTCAGAACATGGAAGTATTAATCAAGTGAAGTTAGACAAGAGGCGTAAGTCAATTTTCCTAACTTTTCAGGAGAGCAATAAAACTGTAATGATCTGTAACTTGGAAAAATGCAGTTCGCCAAAGATGCGATGCATAAAACCAATAATAATAATAGTAACTTGCAACTTATGAGGATTTCCGACTTAAGACATATTTTCGGTAACATTTAAACGAAAAACCTTGTCTGAATGGCCTAAAATAGATGAGAGAGATATGCGGTTACACGTAAGTAATAATTACCATCATGTCCGGGAAATAATAAGGATTCTAAAGATACCAATAACTCAATTTCACTAAAAATCGACTTACGCGGTTGTGAAATTTCGGTGACGATATTTTCTTGACAGCTTTATCTCCGCATGTGTAATCAACTACTAACAATTTATGTCTGCCTATGAATAATTTAATTAATAATATTTTAGAACCTCAGGCAGCTCCTGTCAGCTAGGGCAGCTGAGTTAGAGGAAGTTAACAAACTTATTAATGCCCTGAAAGAATGGACAGCAGAAATGAAATTAAAGGCAGTTAGAAGTGATTCATCAGACATCTGTGATACAAAGGCGGAACTAGAAAAATTCAAAGGACTACTTCGGCAAACAAACTCTCAGACTGACCTTGTAAGTAATAATCATTATTATTATTATTATTATTCCCTAATATAATTTTATTTGAAAATAAAATTACCTGTTTTTTTAAGAAAGTTGTTATTGAATTTCTCTAAAAATATTTATTATTGTTGATTCCTGATTGCTATTCCTAAAAGGTTGTTTGATAGTTGTTGAAAAAAAAATCTTTAAACAAGGAGCTCCTGAAAATAAGTATAAATAACGGCTGAAAAGTTATATGTCAAGAGCCTTCTTTAATTCACCACCTTGGATTGGCATTCTTGGCACATTTAATCACTCAATTTTAAAGCAAACTTCATCCTCAATAGAGTAATAGCAATATTGGGAATCACAAAAGTTAAAAAATAAAAACAAATGTGATTTTAGCTATAAGCTTATTAACTTGACAGCTGCACATCCATATTTTAATCCCCCTAAATGATGTTACTAAATATAATACTACATCTATTATGATAAACAAAATTAAATTAACAGAAGAATTTTTCAATTTAGTATGTTCGAATGTATGTATCACTCATTTTTAAATTGATTCTCTACTGTTTAGAACTATTTTAAATTCAATTTGAATGGAATTGTGTATTTTTGTGTTCTTAATAACAGTAATTATTTTTGCAGGTACAGAAAATCAAGCAGAAACTAAATAATGATGAAACCATTCCCAAAAAAGATTTTGAAAAAAGTTTAAAAGATTATACTAATCTTCAAGATTTAGTAAGTAAATCAATAACTCTGTAACTAAAGAATTGTTTCCAAACCTGTATTAATACCTTTGAACAGGTTTTCTTATGCATGTATATATATATATATATATATATATATATATATATATATATATATATATATATATATATATACATAACTAAATATAAATCTTTCTTGATATTTAGATTGCAAAAATCGTCAAAGAACTTGAAGGAGAAGTGAAAGACTATGATGCTTACCTCTCGAGTCAAACAGAGGCAGTAGATTGGGTTCGAAAAACTCGTATAGCCGTACAAAGCTGCAGCGATTGCCATGGAGAAAGAGAAACAACAAAAGACAAATCAAGTAAACTACAAGATATTGCTCTATCCTTCACTGAAGGTAAATATCAATTCCTTCTTCTTTACTGCAACATCATAATTTGCACAAATTAGTTCCTTAAGACATTTTTTTTATAAATTAGAAAACCATAATCTGATATTAAATAAGAAAGTATATTCTATACTTCTAAAAGTATTTTTCAACATTACAATAATTCAGGAATTCTAATTACAAGAATGGTTTTATTATTTTGAAACTAGCAATACTTTTTTTTTTCTTCTCACATAAAACTTTGTTCAATACGCTAGGTGAATCGCTCGTTGAAACAGCTATTGAAAAAGCGAAATCCATCATGGATCGCCTAGGCCCGGATGGAAAAGACACCATAAAAAGTGATTTGTCTCAACTGAAAACGAGCCTAGAATCATTAAGGTGTTTGCTCAGGGATACACAAAGTAACATTGGCAAATGTTCGTGTGCCTGGGAAGATTACATTGGTGTACGAGATGCTGTACAAAAATGGATAGGGGATGCTAGAACGAGAATAGACTCGGAAGTGAAGGAAGTTGGAGACGGCTTGGGAAAATCAACTGAAGATCTTGAGAGAGTAAGAAAGCTCATGGAAGAAGTGAATGGTAAAAAAGCAGCTGTTGAAGAACTAGGCGACAGATGCGAGTCCCTGATGGAAATGTCAGCTTGTAACTGGGTCAGAGATGAAACTGTAAAACTCCAAGCAGCTTACACTTCGCTTTTCTTGGAAATTCAAGAGTAAGATTTGATTCACAAATACTTTTATTTACTCTTAAAGTTCTATTTTCCTTTGAAATTTTAGCTTAATTGTTGTTTAATTTATTAATCTACTATATATTTGTCAAATACCACTCACTCACTGACCTATCATCGCCCAGCCCAAACCACTTGACAGAAACATTTGAAATTTTGCATCAACAATTCCTTTTAGAATGTAAACACTCACTAAGAAAGGTTTTTTTATATTCAAATTTTAAAGTATTTTTAAGGGGGTTTGAATTTCTAGTTTGTTTTAAAAAGAGCAGCTTGAGCAGCATGCATTGCTAGGACGATAACAGATCTGCTGTTACAGTATTGTATCTATTTCATAATGTTATTTTTATTTGTGGTTCAGTTCAACTATGATGGTTTGAATTAATAGAAATAAACTGTGATTTTGTCCCTCATTGAGTTTATGCTATACCTGGTGATGGTCCACCCGAGGTAATAATATTCCAAACCGTTGCACAGCCTCTTCACCCATCAGCATCCCCAGTCAGAACACATCTTGGTAATTCTTGCAAATATAATGGGTCCAAATAACATCTTGGAAACATAAATTTTTAAATTTTAACATCCATCTATTATTGACAACAAATTTTAACCTGTACTGGTAACCTATAGACAACGGGTTATCTCTAAGTTATCTGTTTCTTGACACTGGTCCAGAGTGCTCCAGTGTCAAGAAACATTATACTTTGATTACTTATCAATTGATGAATAACTTATTGTATGAAGGGAACCGTGCTATAATAAACTGCACAAAATTATGAAGTAGTGTTAATTTTGATGATACATTATTTGACGCAATAAAACAACTACTTATTTGGCGTGACAAAGCACGGGTAGTCAGCTAGTCCAGTCATAAAATTACTAGAACATTCACCATTATTTAATAAAACTGACTCATATGAATTATTTTAGCATGCTTTTATTGTTCCATTTTTAGACTTGTAAACCGAGTTGAAAAGAATTTATCTGATCAGACTGAGTTCTTAAAAGCTAAGGCAGATTTGGAGGAATGGCTTCAGAGATCTCATGGAACGGTTAAAGATTGTGCTGGTGTTGGAAGTCAAGAATGGACTAAGGACAAAATAACCACAATTAGTCTTGTATCAAACAGAATTACAGAAGGTATGTTTCATGTTAATCCAATTAAAATTATAGACTTATAGGACATAATTATTATTAAAATTTGCACAAAGTTTTTATTAAAACTTTTTTTAATAACATTCAGGTCAACACTTAATGAGCGTATTGGAAGATGTTTTCAAAAGAGCTTTAGATAGGTCTCCTCCTGAACATCAAGAATCTCTCAGAGAATCAGTTGCCGAGTTGCATAATTCATGGGACCAACTGACTATGGACTTAAAATCTGTAAGTGCTCAACTAAAAGCAGCTCTAGGAAGATGGGAAGACTTTGAAGAAAGTGTGGCTCGTGCTAAAATGGTTTTGGATGGCATTGCTGGCACTTTGGCTGAGAAATATGACACAAAAGCCGAACTTGGAGAAATGAAAACAATTCTTGAGAGGTGATTATCAGCTTTATCTACTTTTTTTAATGAACACTAAGTAAATGAATCATGGATTTGTTTTTATCATAAATGGCAGAGCATGAACAGGGTATGTAATACTGCAGAGGAATTTTATGCGGCATTGAAAAAACATTTGTTCTGACATAGGTTTATACTTACAGGGTATTTGGGTGAAAATATTATGGATTGGGACTTTGAGGAGCTTTTAGTAAATAAAATCTTCAATTTAGAGCCTGTTTTGTTAAAAACCAGTATATGAACCCCTTTTCACTCTCTGCAACTGTAGATGAATCAATTGATGAAATTTTTTTAGGTTACTGAAAGATTCTTAGTAATAGTGATTAAATTTTCAATTTCTGATTTGAAGATATTTTATCTATCATTAATACATTTTTTACATAATTTTTAGCCGACTTTTTCTAATAAATATATCTAATCCTTTTAAAATAAGAAGTTATCTTATGCCGCATACAAATAGGCCATTTATGATTGACACACTTAAATTTCATAACGAGAATGGATAGATAACTAGAAAATACATATTGTTAGAATTTCTTCTGAGAAAAAATAGTGCCTTATCCGACAACACTACTCTACGATGGGAGTCAATTTTTTTAGCATAAATATGCTTTAGCGATGACCAAACTGAAAGAAAGCGTTACAAAAAACTGTCCGCTGGTGTTTGTGCATGCACGGTAGCCATGTACGAAAAAGAATACTGCATGTTATAAAGTACATTACATAGGTTTGTTGGGTGGACCTAAAGTATATTTATGTTCCTGAATTTGAGCAGAAGGCTCTAAAAGATTTTTCTAAAAAACTTTCCAATGGTTTCCCTCTTCATAGTGTAAGACAATAAATTCACATTCCAGTAGTAAATTTAAATTCCATAATTTTTATTTCAGGCTTAAGCATATTCATTCAGAATTGGCAGATAATAAACGAGAAATAGATCGTTTAGAAAGTGAAGCAGTTCTTCTTGATTCATGGGCTGGTTCAGACAAGTCTACGTTAAAGGTTCAAACACTAAAAGACCAGTGGAAGGAAGTTGAAGATTCAGCATTGTCTGCTCAAAGAATATTAGAAGAAGAAATGAAGCAGCATACTGATTATCATCAATGCTTGCAAGATACTGAAAAATGGCTCTTGCAGGTTTCATTCCAACTTATGGCTCATAATTCATTATATATAACAAATAAAGAACAAACAATGGAGCAAATTCAATTACATGACACTCTTCTCTCTGAAATAATAGGGTAAGTACATTTTTGTAAGAATCTTTTAGAGCAATAGACAGAATTAAAGAGATAAATATATTTAGGCAGCCTGTTGAGATATGTTTTAGGAGCATACTAGTGGTGTTTGTGTAAAGGGGTATGAGCCACTTATTTGTTGTGCTTCTGAAAAACTGAAATTATTATAATCATCTTCCCAGGTGCAAATCTTCCTCTATGAATTGTTCCCATTTAAACATAATGTTTTGATGAGAGTATGTTTCATTGACATATATATTTTTACTCAAAGATAATGTTCACAGTCAAAATATGATCTTATCCTGTATGAAATTAAATAGTAACTTGTAGCCTTTTACTCAAAAAGCAAAAATATAGTGAAAAATATGAGTATAAAAAGTGAGCTTGCAATGTTCTCATCTCCTATGAAAGGTGAAAATTATAAATAATAATGTACTCAACTCTACAAACTGGAGAGCTTATGCAGGCAAGTTGTTTGTATATGTATGTATGGCTTCTGTCAATTTTGTACTTTTGTCTGATAAACACATGTTTTATATTTATAAATAGATACATATATTTTTTCCAGCAATTTTACTACTTTTAAAAATTGGAAAACGTAAAAAAATAAATAAATAAATTGCCTTATCAAGTGGTTTAAAAAAATGCAGTAATAAAGTCCATTCGATACATTCTCCTTCCATTTTTTGCAATCATATCTCTGATTGTTAAAAAAAAAATGTTATATCTTAATTTCAAAAGTGTTGGTTCGATTGCCGTATATAATGAGCCATGATTTTATGCTTAGGCTGATTTGGTTACTTTTCTATCAGGATCACTTTGCAGTTCCATTCTGTCAAGAAAAGGATAGTAAACAGTTGATAAAATTCTGAAATAATTTGAGTTTTCGAAAATCTTACTGCAAGTAATTATAAATAAATTTGGAATTTATGGAACTTGTGTTCTGACTTTTATACTGTTAAATTGTTTTCACATTTCTCTCATAAATTATGCTAAGAATCAGATTGAAAACCAAAAAAAAATTATTTTCATTGCAGCTATCAAGGCAACTTAGGTGAATTAAGAACAAAAGGATACTGTCAGATTGAGCGCTATTTAAAAACCACTCCATCTATAAAACCTACAATTGAGCAGCAGCTTTCAAATGTACAGGAGAGTTATAATTCACTTCTTCATACCGCAAAACAAATCAAGACAAGGCTAGATGAATCTTTAGAAAAATTCATTGAATATGAAAAAACCCTTGAAAGCATTATGGTTAATTTAGACAAAGTTGAAGAAGAAATAGGATCTGAAGCCTTGCCTGCTGATGACCTTGTGACAGCTAAAAAACAACATGATCTCTATAAGGTAATTAAAAAAAATATTATATTCGAAAAATTATTGAAGAACTGATCTGAGCCAGTATGGTCTCTTATTATTTTTCAAAATAGACTAAAAGTCTATTCACTCACATCATTATGTCACCGTTCCGAATCAGAACCATCACCAGCCAGTCTCAGGCAAAATATCGCTGAGAAGAAATTATCTTTTGACGGTTCAGTTTCTAAACTGGGGCTGACAGTTCCAAACCTTTGTCTTTAGCTTTATTGTTTTTCTACTGCTAAAACTCATTTTATTGTGACGTAAATTGCAAATTTTAAATAAAGCATACAAGTAACAAAAAGTAGAGTTGAGGGAAGTGCAGGTATTCTTCAAGTTAACTAAAGTCATCACTAAAGGTCTTAAACATAGTTCGCTTACCTTATAATAAATTAACCCACAAATTATAAAATTGTCTACAGAAACCCCTTAAAATAACTAAGTTTCTTGAAAGAATTTAGAAAATAGCATGATTAAGTTTAATAAAAAATGAAATCATAACAATTGTAATTTCATTACCTAAATATTAAAGTAAGATTTGCCCCAAAAACGCTTTGAAATTTTGTTTTAAATGAAATAGATAAATACATAAATAATCTTGTGGTTGATACTGTCGTCACTTGCATTGATTGGAGTACTGTTAGCTAGTGTTTTTAACTTAATCATGTCATTCTCGAGGCACTGTTGACGTATTCATGGAGTGAGTGAATCCTATGAATTCCAGTGATGACATCTCCGACAATAGGTTAAATAACTTTGTTGGCCCTATTTTATGTATAAGAGGATGAGATAGATTTGAAATTTTTCAAAACCTAAATAATAAAATGACCACAAATATTTGCTAGAAGTATTTCATACATTTATTCTTATATCATTTACAGGGAATTCAAAACAAGCTGGAAGGAGAGAAATCTCGCCTAAGTGCTGCCGTGGCAGCATGTGAAGCAGCTGCAGCTTGCATCTCCAGGCCATCAAGCCCACAAGATCCAACTACAGCTCCAATACCAGATCGAGAAATAGCTGTAAGGGTTAGGCTAGAAGATCTCATTGACACAGTAAGATTCGAAATAGATACCCTTGTATGATGTGTCTTATTGCTTTATTTGTTTTAATAGTTTATGCTTATGTAAAAGTTGTACAATGTGTTTTTGCTTTTGTTAATAATATATATTTTCATTGCATTTTCTGCTGTGCATCTTAGTGTGATTACTGCATTTTTTTCTTTGCATGTTCCTATTAGTGTGAGGGATCCAAAAATGAACCCAAACTTATTAGATTGAATAAAATTATACAATGCCTCACAGATAATGGTACTTCATACAAAGTGGATCAACTCAGTGCTTTAGTAAGTATATCTTATTTGTCCTCCATTTCACTCTCATAATCTATTTAATGTGTGTGTATTACATAACAAAAGTTGTTGTTTTAACTTACCAAGATTCATCATTAAAAAATATTTTGGTCTTGATTTTTCAGTGTGATAAAAAACTAAATTTCTGCTTTTAATAGTTTGCTTATTTTCATTCATGGCATGAACAATTTGTAGAAATTAAATATGTCTAAGTTACTCAATAAGTGACACCTGTGTTTCATTCATTTTTCTTTTATACTGGACAGAGTTTAAATAGAGAGTAATTCTTCCTTTAGTAAATATTATTTACATATTTATCTCATCATGTTTCACCATTTTTTCTCACCCCTTCAGAAGCTAATTTAAGTAATTGCCGGGTGCATCAGAGAAGCGCTCTTCTAATGTCTTTCCCTGTGTGAGGGCACTGTAGACAAAACAAATAAGATAAAATATGGTCGAAAGCTGAATAAATAAAAACACATAAAAGCATAGGCACGTGTACTCACTATAAAGCTTAGAACTCAATTGAAACATTTTTATTAGAATTTGAGATAGAAAATTCTTTTAAAATTAAAAATAACGATTTAGTTGATATTTCTGATTTATGACTGAATACGAACTGATATAACAAAACCTTAAAAGTTCCAGGTTGAGTAATATACTAATGCCCTGTATTTCAGTTTACACAACTTACAAGGGGAATGCACGACGTGCCCCTCACCGATTCACATGAAATTTTTTGTATGTGTAGTACTTAATTAGGAAAAGGTTTGGTTAAAGCGAAGAAATGCAATTGTCAAGCGTTCGCCTGAAAAAAAATGTTGAAAATTTACCTGGAGCTCTTAAAACGTTCCAAAGAATCTATTAATAAGCCCCCCGGAAGGTCTGTTGCGGGACGTGTGCTCTCATAACCAAAAGATCGCTGGTTCGAATCTCGTCTTATATTAATATTTTGTTTTATTCCTTTTTTGTGTAATTTTTATTTTTGTTCTTACGAATATTTTATAACATTAATAAATATTAAAGTTTTTTCAATGATCAAAATTTAATTTTTAACTTTTTGTTTCATATATTAAAAGAAAATTTGAGTGGTATAAATCTTTCATATGTCCAAGAGTTGATAGTTGTGAATCTTGATAAAGACAAATGATGAATGCAAACCTTACAAAAAATTATTATTATCTACAGTTAATACATGGAGGATTAAAGGCATGTAAACAAAAAAATCCTTTGAGTTCATCATAAGTTGAAAGAATGAAAATAAAACCTTATTTTCAAAGACAATATTAAGAGGTCCTATTAAAGCGAGAGAACAAGCTTATAAAGCATTCATCTAAAAACAGTACAAGGAATATTTATAACTTTTACTTAGTAATCTTGCGGAATGTATTCTACTTGTTTCGCTTCCTTTTTATCCGGTCCATAATCATCAGAATCTTCACAATCAGCCAGAAAAAATCCATTCTAAAAAAAAATCGAATTCCTGGAAAAATATATTTTTGTCAGCTTCATGTATGCGTGTAGCTATTAATTCTTCATCAGTAATTAAGTTTTTTTCCCGCAATTATATGCACAGAGTTGTGAAACATTTCTTTATTTGTCTTTATCAAGACTCACACCTATCAACCATGGACATATGAAACATTATTGCATTCGAATTTTCTTTTAATATATGGAACAAAATGTTAAAATTTAAATTCTAAGCATTAAAAAAACTTTAATAATTATTTATTAATGTTATAAAATATTCTTAAGAACAAAAATAACAATTATGCAAAAAAGAAAAAAAAAATAATACAATACAAGGTACGATCTAGCAATCTTTGTGTTATGAAAATACAATGCTACCAACCGAGCTACCAGGGAGCTCACTTACAGCTTCTTCGGAACGTGTTAAGAACTCCAGGTAAATTTTCAACATTTCTTTTTTTTTTCAGGGGAATGCTTGAGAAGTGTGTTTTCTCACTTTAACAGAACCTTTTCCTAGTTAAGTACTACACATACAAAAATGTTCGTTTGAATCGGTGAGGGGCGCATCATGCACTCTCCTTGTTAGCCAAATCACTGTCATTACTATCTCAATTACTCGAATATTCTGTAATGGCTACTCTGGATCACTAGTGAATCATTACAATACCTCTTAATGTTTATTAAAAGTAATCTTGCTTTGATTATGTTATAAACCGTTCTGCCAACGGAAATTCTGCCAACTTTTCCAGGAGAATATTAAGTAAAATGCCAAATATCATCAAGAACCAAACTTAAAGAACTTTGGACATTAAATGACTTGAGTTAGGTGTCCTTTACATAATTAATGTAAATGTTAATTGTAAATTACTTTCCCTACAGGTGGAAGGAAGATTAGGAGTCTTGTCACAGTCCGTTTCTGAGCTCGAGGATAAAGAAAGGAAACTGAATGAAATTGAAGACTGGGCTGGAACTCAAGGCAAGGCAATAACTGAATGGCGTAAGAAGCCTTCAAAACTAAGGGCTGATGCAGCAAAATCAGAGATAGCTTCCATGTTGGGATTGAAGGATGCTATAGGTGAAAAACGAGCCCTCCTACTCACTGGATTTCCTCAAGGAGAGCATTCCACTGTGGTTGCCAATAAACTTGACAGCTTGGAAACTCTTGTAAGTTTAATATTAAATTTATGTTTTATGATATTTCAAAGTTAGACCAATCAAATGTTGATAGCCATGGGAGTTCCTTTATCCATATTTTTTATTAAATCAACACAGTTTTCAAAAAAAAAAAAAAATAAAAAATAAATAAAAAGATCTATTAACATAATTATCTAGGCGCACGGCGCACACACGGCAAATTGAGCCATTTAGCGCGACAAAAGTATTTTGTGTTTTTATTTTAATGTTTTTACTTTTTATGTTTTTTGTTTTTAAATGGTTTGTTTAATAAGCCTGAATACATTATTTTTTACATTGTCTTCAACTATTAAGAGTGTTTAGAAACGGTTAGTAATAAAAAAAACGCAGAATTATGGAAAACTTATAGAAAATTCATGATCTTCGGCAACTGGATTTCTTTTTATAACCATTTTGCATGTTTTTTTAAGAATCATTCTTCCATATAATTACAATCTTTCCATTTGGCCGTTATCTTAGTTACAAAGACTTTCATTATATATTTTATTTGTTCTTCGTATATATTTGTGAGTTAAATATTTTATATTTATTCACAATATAAGTACACAATTTTTGATTGCATGTGAGAGCTGAAACTTTGAATAAACTTTCATTTTTCATCACAAAAAACAGTTCTTTTCTTGTTATATATAAAACGGGTTCTTCAGCAGCTATCTGACTACATAAACAAAATTTAAATTTACATCAAAAGGGGGAGCTAAAAGTGTCAAGACAGTAAAGTAGAAGCTTAAGGCTTTTTGAAAAAAAATATTTGGAACTGGAACTTTGTGGAACTTTTTTTGAAACCTTACTCAAACTTAAGTAATCAACAAAATATGTAAAATTTAGTAATCATTTCATTAATTTTTTTTTCTTTGATATGCCTTTGTGTTATGACAAATACATTATATATTTATAAAGAACATACCACTCGGTAATAAATCCATTGTGAAAAGAATTTATGAAATTTGCACACAATTTTTAAAACACACCTAACTAAGACCGTAGTTGGAACAAGACTAGACAGTGGAAGTGGAAGAGACTAGCAATGGTTGCCTTCCTTATTGTCTCAGACAGTTCTGGATTAAACTAGATAAAAAAAACTCGTTCGGTTTTCAATGAATAGAAGACTCTAGCACGTGTTGACACGTAAAATGACTTTTTACGATGACATCACATTTTCGAATTTTGTCGCCCTAAAGTAGGTGTTTTGCCCAGTGTGCGGCGGTGCGCCAGGCCAAGTTCCGGCCTAAGCATACTGTGTGTATATTACAGGAGGTCTTAGAGCCGATTTTTACCCTCTCATAACTTTCAACCAGGCAAAGATAAAGTTATGAAATTTTACACAGGTATTATGCTAATAGATGTGAGTAAAACTGGAAATTTTCATAATTCTACATCGGATAGTTTCTGAGATATAAGTGATCGAAAATTGGGATTTATAGGACTCACTCACTCACTGACTCATCAAAATTATTAGGCACTTCCCATGATGCTAGTGACTTGAAATTTTGCATGATGTTAGATATGAAGACGTTATTAAAGGAAAAAATCGAAAAATCGCGAAAAGTTGTGTTTGACTCCGCTTCCGGGGCGGGGGCGTGCCAGTTTTGTACTTCCTTGGGAAACCCATCATTCCGTCCGAAACCCATGATTTGGGGTATCAAATGAATCGTCTCGGTATGAAGAACCTATATTTGATGTTTTAAGAAACAATTAGATGCATAAAGGCTCGGTACAAATCATATACCAGCTGTCTGTCTGTATGTTAGTTCCTTATACAAATCCGTACCGTTTGACCGATTTTGACCAAACTTTGGACACAGATGGGTCTTGATACGGGGAGAATCATAGGCTAGGTTAAATTGTCTATCAGCTGTCTGTCTGTCTGTTTGTTCCTTATACAAATACACACCGCTTGACCGATTTTGACAAAATTTGACACACATGTCGGTCTTGATCCAGGGAGTGTCATGGGCTAGTTTAAAATTGTCTATCAGCTGTTTGCCTAACTGTTTATTCCTTATACAAATCCACACGATTTGACCGATTTTGACCAAACATGGTACATAGGAGGGTCTTTATCCGGGTAGTGTCATTGGCTCGGTCAAAATCGTCTATCAGCTGTCTGTCTGTATATTTGTTCCTTACACAAATTCACACCGTTTGACCGATTTTGACCAAACTTGGCACACAGTTAGGCCTTGGTCCGGGGAATGCACTAGGCTAGGTAAAAAAGGTCTTTCAGCTGTCTGTCTATATGTTTGTTCCTTATACAAATTCACACCAATTGGCATATTTTGGCCAAACTTGGCAACAACTGTTGTGACTTCTTTCTTAAATGTATTAAATAAAGTCATAGGGGTTAACTGCATAATATACTTGAAAGCCGATACTGTTTTTCAAAGTCGAGCCATCTAAATTACAAAGTTTAGGATCACAAACACAAAAGGTATCGTCTTTATTCTTATATTTTTCTTGAAGGCCTTCTACACTTTCCCTATTGTGATCTTTATCCTCGGGATAAGGTTCCTGTGTTTTACAGTGTAATAGTTTAGTTAAGAGAGCAATCAATTTGTCCTCTAGAGTAATGTCATCTGGAAGAGCTTCTAACTTTTCTAGTCTAGTGATTAGATGTATTTAGGTTGATTATTTGTATCAAATATCAAGCAGTAAGGAGAACTTTATGCAGAATCCAAAGACCCTGGTTTTATATGCAGTACAAAAGCCAGTAGGTATGCGGCAACTATATTTTATTTAATACTTAGAAAAAAGTAATGAGATCCCCAAAAAACATAAATGTGAAATAGAGGCAAAGTTCCTCCCCCCACAAAGAAACACTCCCTTCCCCAAAAATATCCCCTCCTAAAACCCCCCAAAAACGCCTTACCATCCTACACTCCAAAAAAGTAGTATGAGTTGTTGTATTAAGTGCACCATATTTTCAACCAAAAATATTTGCCAATACAAGAAAGAAATGTCCAAGTTCATTACTTGGAAGACCTCATAGTTACTTCCTAAGAACAGTAAAGACACTTCAACTGACCTTTAAAAACAACAATAAAAATACTTATATCCAGTTACTAAAATATCACTTTCCTCAACCAGGTATATTCTTAAACTTGGCAATGTTTAGTTTTCTCACTAAAGATAATTTCGGCACAAATAAAACATTGCCAAGTTTAAGAATATACCTGGTTGAGGAAAGTGATATTTTAGTAACTGGATATAAGTACTTTTATCGTTGTTTTTAAAGGTCAGTTGAAGTGTCTTTATGGTAATTTTATCAACATAAAAACTCGGCAAAAGAGATATTATTCGAAAATTGTTTTTCCAGTAGAGAATTGTTGATTAAACAAATATATCCTTGAACATTTTTTTAATTAAACATTAATATTAGAGTCTTTTATATTTAATGTTATGTTAACTCCACATGTTGTTATATTTTAGCTTACAGATACAATAGCAAAAAAACAAGGAGATGAAGATGTAGTTGAGTCATACCGCAGTGAATGTTTGGAAGCTCAGAACTTCCTTGATGGAATTGTAAGAAATTTGGAAGATGCAGACAAAGGTAGAGGTCTACCTCTAGAGGGAAGGATAAAAGCAATAAAAGCTGTACAAGATAAACATAGTGAAACAAAGGATTCATCAGTCCCAAAAATAAAGGCGATGATGGACAAAGTAATTGACATTGTTAGTAATTTGGATGCCCAACAAGTTGAAGAACAGGTAAAAATTTCATCATTTCATATGGGTAGTATTGTTATCTGACTAAATTGATGTATTTATAAGTTTCACTCTTCATATGAAAAAAAAAATATATCATCCAGAAAATTCTATTTTCAGGCTAAGGCTATAGAAAGACGGTTCAATGAAACTGGTAAACGAATACAGCGTAAACTAGAAATATTGTTATCAACACAAAATGAACTCTCTGGAATTGAAGATGAAGTCAATGATGCAAAAGAATGGGTTTCTGATAAAGCGCAATATTTACAAAATCTTCCACCTATTGGCTATGAAACCAAGGTGGCAGAGGACAGAGTACACTCCCTAAAGGTATTATTTTAAATTCATTTCAATATAGAGGAAAAACTTAAAAAATTATAATAGTTCAATTGTATATTTATAAAAATTTAGCATGTACAACAAACTCAAAGAATGTAAACCAAATGTTTTAGATTGTGACCCACACAAGTCACAATATACTTGTTCGCTTAACGTTATTATACATTTATTATTTTCTCATGCAACTGTATTGTTTGTAGGCTTTATTAAAAGAAGCAGAAGGGAAGCAAGTTTTAGGACAATCCGCTGATAAAAGACTTCAAAAAATTTCATCAGACTTAGAACCTTTTGAAGTGGAAGCCGTCTCAAAAAATATTCAGAGCCTTCTTTCAGATGTGGCTGGTAAGTTACATTGTTCAATATTTAAATTACTTTGTATCACGTTCGTAGAGCACCAATAGGCATGATATATGTTAGGTCTTGGTCTGGAAATACATCAATGGTAGTATTTTTTTTTTCACAACCTCAGCCTCTTGTCTTAATAAACACTCCAAGTCTCAGTCGCATTCAAACTTCAGAGCAATTTGGATCTTCTGAATTTCTTCTCCGGAGTCCGTTTCACCCCATCAGGTCAGGTTCAAGAGCATTTGAAGGTCAAATTTTGTATGAAGTCGTTAAAGAAGAAATAACTAGAGCTTCCATGGTTTTGAGGGTCGCTGAATTCGAATCCGGGGTCTGTTTCACCATATGGACGCAAAATCAAGGTACTTTCTTGCCTTGATGTTTTTTTCCAAAGCATGTAAGGAAGCAGCCTTACATACAGCTTCCTTAGATGTTGCCTAGTGGTCTGTCAGTAGTTGCCCAAAGCAAAATATTGTTGGGGTCTCAGCAGCTACTCCTTGTATTTCTGCTCCTAATCTCTCCACTAACCACTTCTTAAGGGTTCATGAGGGCTCATCGCCATAGATGCAAAACCCTTAAAATAAAATAACCCCTTCTGAGTCTAAGTCTCATCCTTCGGCCTATTCTAGTCAAAGCCTGTATCTACTTTGTAGGGAATTTCCACCCATCGTCATTATTAAAATTCTTTCTTCATCCACTTTTTTTTTTTGTTTGGATTTAAGGTGTGTAAACCTTTGAGGTGATTAACACCAGATATTCCATTTTATTTCCTCACTAATTAAACTATGAGCTGGATTATTTTCTTTTTCCCTGTGTTTTATCTTGGTAAAATAAAATTTGTCCACTGTATTGCTGTCCTTTTTATATGCCCTTGTTTGTAGTGAGTGTACATAATTTTTTCCATGTTTGCCTGAATAAATGTTTCCCCCAATCACAGGGGCGTTCAATGAAGGACTTTGCTGTTCTTGTCTTTGCTGTACTGGATTGTCGGTGCATCTGAACTTCAATTATGTATAATATTACAATAACTGACAAAATCATGATTTATAACTAAAGTATAATTTTGTAGGCCTCATTCAGGAAATAAAATGTGCAATTGAAAAAGCTAATGAAGCTGCCAATGAAAGGAAACTTCTTGAAAACAAAATGATAGCTGTTCATGAAAAACTTCGAACTGTAAATGCTGCTCGTCCTCAGTTTTCAGGAACATACGAACCATTGCTTGCTTCTGTTGCAGAAAAACACATCTTGGAAAATAATGTATTACAATTTCCCTTTGTTAAGTTGTTATCTCCCAGTCATTTTATTTTTTGGTATATTAATATTTGTATTCATTTCAGGCCTACTCTAATAAACTAAAGAAATTTGGTGAAGAAGAGGTGCCTGCTCTTCAAAAGCAAGTCGCTATAATTCTTAAAAGTTGTAATGAAGCTGATGGAGATAATTTGAAAAAGATTGTCAAGGGTATTTATACAAACATTATATTTGATTTATGAATTTAAATAGAAAAGTTCGTACAGCTCTCAGCTCAAGTGCTGGAATACCGTCATCTGGATTGGGCTCGGACAGGTCGTACGAGTTCGGAAAATAGTGCATGGCGCAGGAAATCACCAGTGCAGTGATTCCCTGTGCCATGCACTATTATTCGAACTTGCATGGCCTGTCCGAACTCACCCCAGATGACGGTACCTAAGTTAAAGATTTTACCTACTGGTTTCATTGTTTGTGGTTTACATTTGGGATTCTAGCCCATCCTTACACCCACCAAGCTGGAATTATTTTATAATGAGTTATTTTCTATCTGTTGCAGCTCTAACAGATGAACACTCCGGACTTGTCAAAGACTGTTCAGAAAAAGGAGAAAACTTAAAGAAACTTCTGGATTCTAGAACATCATTTGAAAATGCTATAGAGAAAATTCAACAGTGGTTAAATGAAGCTGAAGTTGCTTTATCTGGTGATTTGAAGCCATCCAGCCTGCAAGCAATTCAAGATCAACTGAACAAAGTAATAATCAGATAGTTTCATAAATATTTAAAACTGATATTTTATTAAGCTATTTATTATTATTTTATTAAGTTTTTAAGTTCATTTAATGTCTTTATTCATTCTTTGGGGGTCTGATGGCGGTGGGTGTTAAGACAATAACACTCCGGGCCAAAGGTTGTGGGTTTGTTCCAACCAGAGGTGGGGGCTTGTCTAAAATATCTGTTTTATTAATAAAAAGACATTAAGATAAAAATAAATAAATCATTTGTAATAATACGAATAAATTATGAATTCATATTACTACTCTTCTGTAGAAAATCTGTGGTGAATTTCAAGGCGAATACTGAATAGAGGTGTAGGTGTTAGAAGACTGAGACAAAAGAATGCATTGTTCTTCAAATTAAAAGAAAACATTGATGAGCATTTTTTTTCCATTTAAATCAGCTGCATGTATAATTCTTCCTGGAGGCACCTACCAAACTATGCGGCAAAACTTATCCAAATGGAGTATTTTAAATTTGAGTTTACAACCTTATTTAGTTTCTTCCAAGCAATGCTTTTTTATGATACTTAATTTCTAAAAATATTAAACTAGTTTTATGCTTAATTTACTAATTGAAATTAGCTTTCATTATTTTGTCTTAATCACTCAAAGTAATGTAACTATAATCTATAACCACAATGAACATCTTTTAGTACTCAAAATGCACATCTTTTAGTACTTGGGTTCTGTAGAACTTGAGTATGAAACCCGGATTCAACCTTAAGGTTTATCTTCTAGTGTCGTCATTTAATCGTTGGTTCAAAGTCGGAGTCCCAAACCGTCCCTCAGCAGATACCCATTAAAGGCTCATCCAGCCTTTAATGGGTACCCGCAAAGGGGAAAATCAGGCAGCCTGGAGCAAATATTGACCACTCTTTCTCTCTAGTGAAACTATGGCCAAGAATCAGATACCATTGGTCGAGTCACAGGACTGATTTTTTTTTTTTTTCTTTTTAGTACTCAAAACTGAATAAAGAGTGCAATGAAGTTAAAAAAGACATAGAGGATTTGCAAGAAAAAGGGCGTGAAATGAAATTGAGCCAAGCTGATAGTCTTACTTTAAATGACAATCTTGGAGGTTTAGAACAAAGAAGAGCTAAAATTGAAGCTGAAATTGCGAAGAAAATAGCAGAACTTGGAGCAACACTTGAAAACATGAAAGAGGTTTCTTTTCCTATTTTAGTAGCTTATTTCTTCAATTTCTGTTTTAGCTTATTTAACTTCATTTATTTATTATTTATTTTAGCTTCATTTGAAAATTGATAAGACATCAGCTCTTATAGGAAAAGTGAAGGAAGAAATGAAAAATCTAAGTAAACCATTAGGCAGTAAAGTAGAAGATGTCCAATCAGCTATTGATGCATATCAGGTAAAGTGTACTTTAAATTTGACTAAATTTACTTTTTAAACAATTTATGGCTCGTATTTATTCTATTGTCTTTTATAAACAGAGGTTACTCGATGAGCTTAAAGATTGGAAAGGAAATTTGGGAGATGAAAATACTGAAGGCTTGGAAGGTGTTCACAGCAATCTTCAAGATCTTATAAAATTACTTGAAGATGAGATTGCAAAGCTGAGAGAACTACTAAGATTACGTCAACAATATCTTGCTCTAATTACTGATATCGCCACATTTATTACTACTTACACCCCAATAGTGCAGGATATTGAAGCATCAAATCAACCAACTCAAGATAAACTAAAAAAATTAGACGATGTACGTTTTTTAGTATATTTAGATATTTTCACTATTTAGTTTTGTCGTTACTATAGTTGCTATAAATTCTGAAGAAAATGTTTGAATTTTGGAAAATAATATTTTACTTTTTTTTAAAGGTTATTGTAACTTCTAACTGATAGCAGCTATCATATAACAATACTTAATCATCTTAAAACCATTAATATCTACTCCAGAATTTAATTTGCAAGCAATTAACATATTTTAGTATATTTACCGATTTTTTTATTTTATATCTTTTTGGAGGTTCGGTGGCTGTAAGTGCTAAGGTGTGTGTACTCCATGCCTAAGGTCATGGGTTCGATTCCCACTAGAACTGATGGCTATTCTTCCGAAAAAAGAAATGGCATCAGTCTTATCCTGGCTAGAAACCTGTAGAAAACCAATCCCAAAAATCGTCCTGTATAAGTGGATATTAAAATTTTAAAAAATATTTCTTTTGTAACATCCTCCGACTTATACTTATTCCAGTTACATTTATTGTTATTGTTTTTATGTTTGATTTTATAAGTTCTTATTTTTCCTATTCAGGTTTTTTTTTATTATTTTTTTAACAGTTAACGTTTTTATCCCATGTTATTATAGCCAAAGTTGTGTTGCACAAATAAAATAAAGTTTATTGATGTCCTAATTGCATGTTCCACAATCACAAATAAATAATTTATGTTAATGCAATTAACAAATTATATATTGTTTTATGAACAGGTTATCTTGAAGATTCAAGCATGTGATGCCAATCTTGCTTCTGCAACAGACAAAGGTGAAAGAATAGCTCTCGAGGGAACTGCTTCTGATGCTAATGCTATAACATCGCAGTTACAATCCTTGAAACAACAATTAGGAACATTAAGAAAAGCTGTTGAAGCAGCTAGGGAAAGGACACTAAGTCAAGAAAGAGCCCACTCTAAAGCTATACAAGAACTGGACAACCTCCTTGATTTGCTTCATTCTCATGAATTGGAAGTTAAACAAAGGCCTTTACTAGAAATTCCAATTGAAAATGTTGACAAAGAAATGGAAAAGCATAAGGTAGTGTAAAATTCTCATTTATTATTTTAACAGAAACTATGAAGATAGTGAGTAGTTGGGAGCTTCTAAGACATACATTTAATGTTATTTTGATGTTCCTGATAGATAGATAGATAGATATACTCAGAGCCCCTATCTGAGGGGAAAGCAACTCGACCTAAAAGATCTATTGAGCCCCTGACACTCTGCTGGGTCACTTATAGCAGCCCTGCGTCTCTGACAAACCCTCTGATCTTCTGAGGTGTGAGCTCAGAGTCTCTTCCTGGGTCAGTTATTCTAACAGATCCTAGGTACATAAAGCGCCTGCGTGAGAGTACCGCGCAATCACATATTATGTGTGTGGGTGTTTCCTCCTCTATCCCACATAACCTACATAGAGAGGTTGTAGCCAGGCCCATATTGTATAGATGTTTATTCATCTTAGCATGACCTGATGTGTAAAGAGCCACAGTCTCCTTCATAGCTTTCCTATGTAGGGACAGAAGCATCTTTGTTCGTTTCCTGTAAATTTGGTTTAGGAAACACTTTGACTGTCTTTGCGTTTGGACTCTTTGCCAAACGCCTAGATGTTGTAGCCTCGCCCAGTCATTAATTATACCTTTTGCTAGGGTTAGCGATATTCCACAAGCTGGTTCTGGCCCACAAAAGGACTCCTTGGCCCCCTGTCTTGCCAGCTTATCAGCTTCCTCATTTCCTAGTACATCTGATTGTCCTGGCACCCAGTGCAATTTAACCCGGTTACTGACAGCCAAACGATCTAACATCTTCCTGCATTCATCCGCAATCTTGGATTTAATGCAGGTGCTCTCGATGGCTAATATTGCTGCCTGGCTGTCAGAGTGTATATTGACTCTTGCACGAGAAATTCCGCTTCTCAGCAGCATCTCTGTGCAGGTCCTTATGCCAATGACTTCTGCCTGGAAGACCGTAGGATGTTCCTGATAAAAAATCTCTGGTTGCTAACCTTTCATCAAGCTCATACCTTATCTTTTGCTAAAAAGGCCGACTCGTGACGTTAAAGGAATAGAAGCATTTATTGATACGTTTTGATCTTTTGTGAAAAATATAAAATGAAATCTCAAAGAGAAGAGGACTTTAAGCCATAACAGAAAACTAACAGAATCCTAAGCAGAAATTACTCCATCCTCTTTCTCAACGTTCGCTCTTGGAAACACTATAACCAATACGTTTCTCATTTCTTAATGAAAAGAAACCAACACAGTTTTCTTCGACTGAAATGGTTCTATTTAAATTTAAACCTAAACCTCTTTTGAAAAAATGCATTGTGCTTTTGAATGGCCTCATTCTTCTTAGCACAATATCTCAGCCATTTTTGAGATATTTAACAAAATGTTAAAAAATCCAAAACTGTGGGTCTGTTAATATGATATTTTTCTTAATACCCTCTGTGCTCTGAAGATAACCTTAATGTATATACCTTAGTTTGGATGAATATCAAACATGTGCATGCAAAAATGTAAAGCTCAATTCATCATTTCGGAGTACTGCAAAACAACATTCTTGTTTTGTTCAAATTTCCTCATAAGGCTTGAAAGATATCATGTAGAAAGCGGTTTTATTCAATTTTTTGTGCCTAAATACATATTCAAAGTGTATTTGGAAGACAAATAGGCAAAACTGTAAGTTGGTAAAAAACAATCTAAAATCTATCGGTAAAGATTTAGAACAAAGAACTAGTCATTGACTTGAGCCCTACATAATTATTGGTGTGTTTAATTACAGGAACTGGCCTTTGAAGTTGAAAAGTACTTAAAAGGAATTGGAGAAGTAAAAAAAATTTTTAAGTCGGCTGAAGGTTTGCCAGGGACTCTTCAAGAGAGATTAAGTGAAGCGTCTTCTCTATTACACACTTTGCCAATTCAGTTGAAAGAAAGGGAACAGTATTTAATTGATAATAAAAAGTAAGTACATAGCTAATGTGCAGATATATTTTTGTATAAGAATTACCAAACAACTTCTAATTTTTTTTTTTTTTTTATATTCGTTTATTGGTTCTAAGTTACAAACCCATAACCATTATGAACAACTTCTAATAAATGTAATATATTTTTAGTTACCGAATAACATACGAAGGTTTAAGGCAAAAGTTTTTTGAATGGGTTGAAAATGCAGAGAAGAAACTTGAAATTGGAAAGGATGGTGTTGATATTGCAGAAATTCAAAATTTATTAGACGACCATAATGTGAGTAGGATCTTTTTTTTTTTTTTTTTTTAGTAAATAAAATGTCTTTTAATGCGATTTCATTTAATTCCCATGATTGGAAATTATATACCTTAAATGAGATAACTAATTAAACGCTATAAATCTGAATTATTTGTATTTTAGCATTACAAGGAGATATTTTATTCATCAAATTTATACTTATTTTGTTATCAAATGATAAAATTTTAAAAATAAACACTAAAAAAATGTTGACTTATATATTAATAATACAAAGATAATGTAGATGGTAATTATATTTTCTTATAATATTTTGCAGAGTTATTTCTCTGATGAAAAGGCACTTCATGACTTAGTATCAGTTGAAATACATAAGGCTGGAAACACACTTTTACCCTCTCTTGGTCCCGATGATTCAGAATTGTTATCACGTAAGCAAGGCGAACTTGGACAGGCCTTAAGGAATACCCTAAATTCTGCCAAATCAAGAAGTGTACATCTTGGGGAGGCATTAGAACTTTCTCGACTTTACAAAACTGCATTAAATAATGCTTCAATAGCCATAGAAAGAGCTACTTTCAGTGATGAACCAGTTTCTTCTTTGGGAGGCCTGCATTTTAACTTAGACAAAATAGATCATGCCATCAGGGATATTAAGGTAATTTCAATTTTATATGTGTAATTCTTTCTTTATTTATTTTCATAAGCCTCTCCTAAAAAAGATATAATAATTATAGAACATAAAAGGAATAAAGTAGTGAAAACAGTACTAGATCAATCAATTAGAGCTATTATTTGTAAGTAGAAGGTGAGGGTGGGATCAATGGATTCTTGAAGAAACTGGTAGGATTTGCTCCACAAAATTGCTAAAAACATTAACTTATATTAATGACGTTTCAAACCTGTTGTGTTTAGGTCTATTGTAATTTTTAAAATTTCATCTTAAGGTCCATAAAAATTGAAATTTTGAGAGATAACATTAAATCCGGGTTAGAATCTTCATGATTTGTTGAGTTCACTCTCAAAATTACCATATTTATGAACCTTAAATATTTATAGACCTAAACACAACTTAATATTAGATACCTGATGATGAACCGGTTCAAAACGTTGCTAATATAATAATATAAGTTAATGTTTTAAACAATTTTAGGGAGCAACTCCTGCCAGTTTCTTCTAGAGCTATTATATTGAAAACTCATGTCTAAAAAATGGTTCTTTTCACTTTTCTCAACTAATTTATTAATGCTATTGCTTTGAAATGTATGCCTTTTGATTTACATTGTAAAATATCTTTGAAATTTTGAACATTTTAATTTTTTTTTTTTTTTCAATTTTCAATCAAATGGATCCAAGTAAGCAATGGTTGTCAAATCAGTGGACATTAGAATGGATTACAATTTCCTAATTAGCTGATATTCATACTTTTCTTAAGCTTAAATATAGTTATTTTCAAAATTTCACTGAATATTTATATATCTTTTCCCCCCTTCTTTTAAGGCAAGTCAACCCCTTGGGTCATTAATACCTCGAATGTAGATCTGGTCGATGACCCTGCCACAGGCACATGTATCCAGAAAACGCTTTAACACTAGATTAACATTAGATATCTTTAACACTACCTTTTGGTCTGAGCGTTCAGAAATACATAGTGAGCAGAAATTTGCCCACTCGTTAAACCTTTTTTTTTTTTTTCTTACTTTCTGACCCATAGTAACCTTATGGTAGAGCTTTTTTTTTTTCTAATTGTGTCCCATATCCTACGATATACTAAATGCATGTGTTTAGATAATAAAATAAAATATGCATTTCTAAAAATTGATATAAATAAGAGAATTATAAAAATATAATGTGAATAGTGTTTTGATATAAAAATATAACTTGAATAATATTCAACTCATTAAACCTTATGCTACACCTTATAATAAAAATTACAATTTTTTAATGTTTAGTGTGACAATAAGAAATTTAAAATTTTCCAAAAGCATCCTTTCAATGGATTTAAACTCCCATTTTTATTTTATTATTTTTTTGTTTCCAGCATAATCAAATGGATATTGATTTATTGAATGAAAGAATGAGAGAATTAATTCCGTTCCTGAATTCTGATAGCCAAGCTTTAGTTTCGAGTGAAGTAGCTTCGCTGAATGATGATTGGGCTACACTAATATCCAATCTAGAATCTAGAAGAGATACTCTATCAAAGTTGGCATCGCTGTGGGAGGTAATTGTTTTAAAGAAGCAGTTTTCAAATTTGTGAATTATGTCATTCATGTAATTTATGATTATTAATCCTTTTATAAATATGATTATTCATTTGTTTCAGGAATTTGAAACTAAACTCCAAAACTTTGAATCAAATCTTCTACCTGTAGATGACAAAAATAAGCATATTGATACTGCCATTCGAAATAAAGCTTACCTTTTAGAAACAAAAGGAATTTTGGAGGTTTGTAGAAATTAAATATTGAAGAAATATATTATAGGAAGTTGGTAACAGCTTAATTTAGTCCTCCAATATATTTTAAAATTAGTCCCCCAATATATTTTTATTTTCAAGTTACATAGGGTGCGGTATGTCACACTTTGAAATTTTAAAGTTGTAAAAATGAACCATACATCCCAAACGGTTTAAGAGAGGGAAAAATGGCCTGGATTTTATTTATTTATTCATCGACACAAAGAAACCTACAATTGTGAAGAAAGTAAAGGTTTTTTCTCCTCCTTAGATCTGTGTTATGAGATATCTTAAATTAAACAGAGAAAAACAAATGATTAATACATTGCAACTTAAAATTTGATCATTTTGATAGTGAAATGAATTAACTGTTTACAATTTTAAAGTTCAATTCATTTTAATAAATTCTGAAAATTTAGAATTTATTTGGCAACCAGTAAAACTCAAAAGTAAAAATAATTAATTTCTTAGAGGAGAGAAAACCTTCCCTAACCAAAATATTGCCTGTGTTAAATTAAGTAAACACTAATAAATTCATCATTAATCATTATTTTGTTATGAAATTCCTCAATTTTCTAAGGTAATTTACACAATTCAGATTAATTTAATAAATAATTTGTACACTATATTTACTGGTAAGACAAATATTTCTTCTTTTTCTTCAATTTAAGAAGTTAACAGTCCTTACCCTTAAAGTTGAGATTAAGGAATTAATATGAACTCCTGATATCAATTTTATTTGATATAACCCGGTAATTCGAAAAGTTTGGAACTTCCAATAAACATTATAATTATTCAGTAAAAGTAATAGTTTTATTTTTTTAATTAACAGAATTTATTTGTTTTAACATTATCTTTTCTTTTAGAATATGAGTGATTCATTGAATGGAATGAGCTCTGATTTTGATGAAGTAAATAGACTTTCTGTCCCTATATTTACTTTCTTAGAAGCAATCTCTCCTTCTTCAGCTGAAATTCTAAAGACAAAAATATCAAATGTTCACAATCATCATGCCAGGTAAATGTTTCCCATTATATCTCTGTATATAAAGACGGAGGAAATAAATATGATTTCATTGTGACATAATGCCCTAGAAAAATATATTTAGTTCATCTAAAAATGTAACACTGGCTAGGACCCGATTGAGCTAGACTACACTCTTCTTAGTTGTTACATTTAAACTTTTATCATGTGGCAGACAATCTATCATTTTTTTTCATGAAGAATGATGTTGAAGTTAAGCATTCATATTATTAAGATCCATTTCTGATTAGAGCTGAAGAAAAGGCTACTTACATAAAAATAATTAAAGTTTATTTTTTCAATTTTATGATCCAACTCGCAGAAACTGCATCATTCTAGTAAGTTTTCCTTCTTATCCCTTGTGTCATGTGGAAAGCTCAGAATAGAAACAGTTAATGTTTTGTCTTGATCTTGCGCACAAAGAAATGCAAAATGAAATCTCAAAGGGAATCAAGATCTTAGACATCATAATAGGAAACTGACAGTATCTTAACTGGAAATTATACCTTTTAGTGCTATTACATACTGGCACTGTCCACTGGTCACCTGGGATATAGTCCCTCCGCAACCATGACACAGGCAACTAGAGCCAGGTTTTGAGAGCAATGGCAGGCCCATTTATGTCCACACTGCGAATCCTAGTAGACTTTTAATACAACAATAACATTATACAATGACTCAAGACCTTCCCTTTCTCCAACTAGAAGGAAGAAGGTATAATAATAAAAATAAGGTTTCAAACTCTGCTCTTAATTTTTGTAACTATTTTTCTCTATTATTATGATTTTATTCTATTTTTTTTTCTCATTTGATAAGCATATATATGTAATAATATCCATATATTTTATTTTATTTAAATTTTAACGTCCATTAAAATTATTTTCGTTATACATTATTTTTGATGAAAAATCGTCTTAAATTGTTCTACTTTTAGGTTGCAGATATGTTTTTCATATTATCAAGTATTAAAATCGGCTTATTTAGGTCGATTCGTAGTAGTGATGGGCGATTCTCGAATGTGAATAAAATACGAATTTCGTAGGTAATTGTAAGTAATCGTGAAATCGATCCACACCGTAGCTAGATCTTCTGAGCCTAGAAGATCGATTTGAACTCGCCTTTCTTTTTTGTGGATCGATATTTTCATTTCGATTCATATTCGAGAATCGCCTTACGATTGTACCACGTTGATATTCCTGAGTTACTAAATAAGTTTCGATCCATGCGTCGCCGTTGGTGGTTCGTCCGCTCGCACTGAGTATTCGAGGTTAGTTAACAAAGAAGAGCGTATGCCTCAGTCTGAGGCAAACATGGCGAGGCATGCTCGATGTGTGTATCCGCGCACTGTCGATATTAGGCCTAGTATCGACAGTGCGCGGCTTCTCGCATCGAGCATGCCTCGCCACATCTGCCTCAAATTGAGGTATATGCTCTTCTTGGTTAACTAACCTCGAATACTCGACGTGAGTGGACGAACCACCAACGGCGACGCATGGATCGAAACAATGAAACGTGCAAATCGATGCCGCTGCTTATATTGTGATATTAACATTTATTTAGAAAAACAAAAGACAACGTAACCAACGTTGGTGGGTCAACAAAAAATATATTAAGAGAGTTCAGAATATGGAAAGAGATTGCTTCAAGACGTGAAATACGAACAAGACGACCCGACTGTTCTTTCTCGACTCTTTATCAGAAACATTTACTGATATAAATATTTCACGCCACATATCTTCTCTTTTGTTTTTGTTCTAATATATCAGGATTTTTAGAATCACCCAAATGTGCTGTTCTTCATACAATTCAACAATTTGGTGGACGTTTTCTTTTTTAATGATGCGAAAACTTTCGTCAATTCAATACGCAACGAACAGCTCAGACTGAGGAGCCTCTGAGCACGTCCGTTTTACCGACAATCACATGGATCGGGTCGAACAGTGCGACGCGAGCAGCTCATAGCGAGCAACCCAGGTATCCGAAGCATACGTCCAGAGGCAGTCGAAGCAGCCTCGGACTGTCGATACTAGGCTTTAGGCCCAGGACGATTCAAGTGCGCAAGGTCCTATTTAAACTATAGAAAGTCACAATCGACAGTCCTTATGAATATTTACCAAAATTGTTTCTCTAGGTTTTAAGTCTGCTTGTGTAATAGTTGATTCATTTTATTTTTAAAGAAATCTATTCTATGATATTGCGCATTCTCTGTTTTGATTTCTTTATTTGCATCAGTAAACCCCAAATTTTTTTAAAAAAAGAACTTGCAAAAAAAAAATTGGGACAAAAAACTTAAGCAAATATTTCCAGCGTAGCTCCCTAAATGTCTAATAAGAAAAGGCAGACTTCGCACGACAAAAGCCTACTATTTATTTTAATTTTACATGTAAACATTTTTGTTTTGTTTGCACATTAGTCCAAGTGACCAAAAGTTGGCTAACACTCAAAGCATTCTTTTCGTAGTCTACCTCGCTGCCAAGTGTGTTGAATCTTTCTTGCCATTCAAGAATTTACCTACTCAAGCAAGCATTTTAAATATTTTTGTGCAAGCAAATAATTTTAAGCGCGTTATCTACCTCCCAAAAATGAATGTTTACGACGCAAACTCCATACGCTGCATAGGGCGGCGCTCTAACGAGTCGAAGTGGACAAAACTCGTTCATGACAGGATTTTAAAGAAAGCTTTAAGCTGATAATTAAATATATATATATATATTAAGAGTGTTCGAAGAAAAATCAATTTTTTTTTAGAGTGAACAAATAATAATTAATATCACAAAAAAAATTTTTTTATTAAGATGGGACGCCCATATAAGCCATTTGGTATCCAAATTGAGGTCTTCCACGTCGGTATTCAGGCACCCAACTTCACCAAATCGTCCCTACCATGTCAAACTATGGAATATGCAAAAATCACGTTTTTCAGATTCGAGACTTTGCTCTTGAATTGTGGACGATACGGCTAGTGTAAAGCGCCGCAACTCTTAACCCCTTTAGAATAGCTACGATTGCCTTAAATAAAGTATTAAATAAGACCCTTTTTCAATATATTACTTCGTCAATGGATAGAAAAAGGTTGTTCTCTAGTTTGCTCTTATTTGCATATTCGCTAGTTTGACATGGTAGAGACGATATGTACCATGCATACATATGTATGTAAGTTCTTCTGAACTTTGGCATAGTAGCATATGGTGGTGCTGCAGCAACCTGCTTAGGTTGCTTACACAATGGTCAGAAAATTAACAGTAGCCATCTCTATGCTGAAATCACTCACTCACTCTCCTACTAAAAAAACTGAGTGAAACAGCGATAAATACCATCACTGTCTAAATTGTAATCTCTGATTTTTGTGGGAAATTAGTAAGCTTTCGAATGTTTAACTTTGACTTAACATTTTCCAACCTTATTCAATCTGTCATAAAGTTACCCAAACCAAAGTTCTAAGTCTCCACTTTTCTCAAAAACGGTTATAGATATCGCTCTTCCACCTCAAAATAACTATTTAAATTTACATGGAAGCCTGTTAACGGAAAACCGAAGCGCTGTTTTTTTCGCACACATTTTGCCGAAAAACAGTGTCCTGGTGGACAAATTTTGCTTTTTAAAGAAGAACGTTATGTATATATGCATATTCTACCGTTTTTAAATCACCTATGGCGTCCGAAACGTGGGCATTTCTAGTCGGGACTCTTGCATTAGGTTGACGTCGTAAACGGGTTTCCTGCCTTAGGAGGAAGGAAAAACATGTTATTTTGAAACTATTTGTTGAAAGTACTCAACCACTCGATGGGGTTTTAAAATTGTCTTATTCAATTAGTTTTATAGAATGACGACATTTTTCTCATACATCATTTTTTACGGTGTAGTTATTACGATTATATGGTAGATAAACACAGTTCAAACCAAGTTACATGTTGGGTAATTGATATTCCCTTTTGCCTTCATTGGAGATAAGCAATTGCAGGAAACACGGAACCTGTGGTTTACAGAATCTCCCCTTGCTATACTTCATCTCTGCCCGGGGATCAATTTACGAACGGCATAGTATCCTTGACTAAAGCGCGGGAGATTACGCACATATAAATTAAATTCTGAGGCGGAAACTAATATTTAGAAAAAAAAACATTTTAAGTAGATTTTACAGAATGGTTACCTCCACAAAGTCCTTTAAAATGAATAAATCTTTTATTGTAATGTTTTTACGTAAACATTGATTTCTTATGGATTTTTATTTGGTGAAATTGTAGAAGCACATTATTGGATACAAAGAGAATTTCATATGGAATTAAAAACATAGAATTAGAGCTGTTTTTTGTCAAATGCCTCACTGGCTGGCTCATGTCCAAGCGCGCCCTCGGACCACTTCTAAATCTACACCCAGCTCTGATATGGAACATTTCCAATTACAGTATGGTATTCATAACTTTTCAAAGATATAATTGATAAAAGTTGCGAAAAACGTCTGGATCATTTATTATTGAAATTATTGGTTGAGTATTATATTTCAGTGAAGTATGTCGGAAGCAGTGAGCATCTAGATTCTAGATCCTCAAATGTTGCCAATTTTGATGAAATTTGTTACGTAACGTTTCTGTCAATAACAAAAGATCAAGTTTATGATGAGGATAAAACGTAAGATGAAGATGAGAGCTTGTCTCGTAGCGTCTAATAACATGTAATCTCTGTAGATTGTCTCATTTTTGCCCTCATGTTTATCCTATTTTACCCTCCACCAAGCAGGGGCGCCACATGTCAGAGCCGGGCCCGGGACCAGATCACGGGCCCTCACTTCCCACAGCCGGGCCCCCATTTCTCAGAGCAAGAATGAAAATTCTAGTACTTTGCTATAGGACTTTGTGCATTTTAAAATTATTTTCATCTTGAGTTTTGAGCAAAATGAGAATAAAAGCCGACAATCGGTGTATCAAAGGTCACTTTCGGTACTTGTAGTTTTATTACGACTCCTAATGAAATATACTATTCTGGGACTGCACTTGTTTTGTCGTTCATGTACATTAAAAAAATATAGATCCCATTCCAAAAAATATAGACTACGCTCGTCTATATTTCAAAACCCCATTCTTTTTACAAGCTCATAACCTATACATTTTTTTCCAATTAGCGAGGATCGGCCCGGGCCCGGGACAACTGTACCCGGTTGCCCCCCCCCCCCCCCCAAGTGGCGGCCCTGCCACCAAGCATCTCGCGACATTACTTAGTATGAGGTTCGTTGACAAGCAGAATCAGCAACTCCGGAACACTTTTGGGGATTGAGTAGGACAATAGTAGCATCAAACCCCTGTCGAGCTGTTAACTGATTAATTCATTGCATGATAAATACTCGTAAAATTTTCATAAAAATACTCATTCTAGGTTTGGTGAAAATAATAAAGCAGAGGGGAAGTTTTAAATATAATAAATTAATTCAGAGTCTTAGATTTGTGTGAGTGGGGCAAACGATCCCCAATAGGTTACGTTCAGATAAGAGGTTAGAGCGGGTATGGACCAACCTTTGACATGTTGTGTGTCAAACTTTAGTGTGGAAAAACGCTCGCGTGCAACTTCATAGGGCTCAAAAAAAAAAATAAATATCGGTTTTTAAAGTAGTGTTCATAATTTTTAGCGACAGATATCAGACATGAAATAATAATTGTAATACAATTTATAAAATAACAAAATGAAATTAATAAAATATGTAAAGCATTATAATTAAATTGTGATATTTGGAATTATTACAAACTACGAAAGTTAAATATTGGCAAGAAATGAATGATGCACTCGGCTTGCTCGCTCACTTGATTCCGCAAGAGCAAGGACAACCCTATCTCGCTCGATCTTCCTCAATTGGAGTAAGTGTAAGTAAGTAGTGTCATATTTTTTTTAATTGGGGTTTTCAAAATGTCTCGCGGGCCCGATCAAATCTTAAAGAGAGCCGGTTGTTGCCCACATATGGGCTAGAGTATTAAAGAAAATATTTCATTAACAATCACGAGCAGTTTTGGACTTCTCGTATATTTTCTTAAATATTTGTAAACCTCTTGAGAAATTGGGGTAAGTGGATGACGACTTTTCGAAACATAGTTAAATTTTATTTAAAACGGATGGAAATATAAACTTCGATACAAAGATCTCAGAAGGATAAAATCGAGTTGAAAGCTTCGAAACTGTTACTTTCTTTTCATTTATACAAACAGAGAGAGAGAGAGAGACTGATATTTGTTTTCATAAAACCAGTCAGTTAGTACTGAGGCCATCCTCTATTTCTGTCCGACCCTGACGGGGAGGATGAGTCGTCAGCCCTTGACCTGTGCCTCTTAAGTCGGGAAATAACTTAACTTTCTCAAATCCGTGGAAAGAACATCACAATTTTGTACACTTCTATTTATTCATTAGAACGCTAAAAGGAGCAAGTGCATCGTATGGAGTGCAATGCTCAGCATCTTAAAATTTCAGATGAAATTGTCGTAAGGTTGGTATAACTGACTCGACTTCATGAAGTGAAGAATTTCACTATACGTTTCAAAACGGTGGTCATAATAATCAACATTTCTTTCAAGGTTAGTGTTGTTTTTTCTATAGTGAACAGAATAAGTATAAAATATACAAAGAACCGAATAAAGGTCTATTCACACACATCAATCACGTCATGCTGATCAGGCTGCAGCCCCCGAAATTTTGATTTAATCAGTAAAAATGTGTCATAAACCCCTTAAAAATAAGTTAAATAAGACCAATTAGTTCAAAATAAACAAAAAACATGTCTGGCGTGAAATATTAAATAGAGTAGTTAGTGTACTACTTTCTCGAAAGAAATGAGAATAAAGTAAAACATGTACTACTTATGCTTATGAATAAATTGACACACAACTAAATATGTATATGTATATATATATATATATATATATATATATATATATATATATATATGCGCGGGCGGGAGGCCCGGTGGCCGAGAGTGCTAAGGCTTGAGAAATCCGTGCCACTGGGCTGGGGTTGTGGCTTTTCTTAGGAAACAATAAAAGCCATCAGCCCTATCCTGGCTAGAAAAGGGTGGTAACCTAAAGATAACCCATTCTAAAACCCTGTGTCAATTATAAATGGACGTTAACATTTATATATATGTATATAGTATATACATATATATATATATATATACATATATATATATATATATATATATATATATATATATATATATATATATACTATATAATATATACCCACTTACTAATTGGGAACTCTATTTATTGAACAATGCGATCTACTCATGTTATGTTATGCTAATCATCCCTTAATGAATGTTGGAAGAGTGGTACATAATTGTCTATTATGTTTGATGTGTTCCGGAAATGCTATGTTAAGGGTGGCTGGGTGAATGGGGTGTCAGGCACGGTAGTGGGGAGCCGGCATTCGGCTTTTCAGTTCAGTTCTAGTCAGTAGCGGAGGCGTTAGGAATTGCTCGTTCATTGTATTCATTTCATTACGAAACTTTGACAGACAATAAATTTGTGGTAACTATTTAATTTAAGAATTTACGGTTTTGTTTATTCTGAATTTTGGCATTATTTCAAATTGCCCAGTGTTGCCATATGAATGTCTTTGCATCTGAAATTCGTAATCTGGAATTCTATTTCCGTTTTTTTACCATAGTATCTGTTATAATTATTTATAACGTTCGATGAAAAAAGGACGTTTTAAAAAAAGGTGTTGTCTTAATTATGGTGGCGTTTATTTTATTAGAATATTCTGATGACATTACCTGTCAATCCGACCCGCGTATTTTTACAATGTGTTTACTCTCATTTCATAATTAAAATATTTGTAGATTCCTGGTGAATTGGTTTTGTATACTTAGTTCACTAATAGATTCAGCGCAGATCAAGGGGTAGGGAGCCTAGATTTAAATATAGCGCTTATCCAATCCAGGAATGATGTGTTTGGAAAGTGTAGGACATTTTTATATTTCCTATGTATTGTTAAAAGCAAGTTTTAGTTAATTTAATTGGACAATTGCCTTTTTTACTGGTAAAAATACATATCTAACCTTATTGTTCAATTAACTTGTCAAGAAGGGATAGGTAGAATTTTGCTGCTTGTGATGAAACTTTAATTTGTTATTTTTCTGTTTTGTTATGGCAATATGTAAACCTAAGAACTTCTAATTGTAAACCTAAGAATTTCTCATTTTGAAAAGTTTATTATTTACTTTTATTTATAAATCTAGAGGATATTTATTGTTTGAACTCTTATAGCCAGTATTTAAAGTCTGGGATTGACTCGTCTATGTAATTTTAAGTACTTTATGCTCTTATGTTGACTCTGCTAGGAGTAGATATAACAGTAGGCTTTCATTATTATTATTATTATATTAATTGAGTTTCACACCTTTTTTATATTCTTTGAAAATAGCCCAGTTTGTGACTTTACAATTTACACAAAGGTATATGCTACACCAATTAGATTCAAAAATATATTATATTGATTAGAAAAAAATAGTTTGTTTTTATTTAAGTTTAAATTTATACAGGTAGACTTCAGTAAGGCTGCAATAAATGATTCACCATTCCTTAGTCATGTATCCAGTCAGGTTTCACTGATTGTACAAATTCTTGCAAATCACTTTTGATAAGTTTCAGAGAATCATATGATCTGCTTCAGTTTTTCTTGGTTTAATTTAAATCTAGACAGATGAACATATATTTTCTTGACTACTAATGTCGGATCCTCTATGTAGGTGTGATTTTTTTTTTTTCATTTATTCTATTTTGTATACTCCATATTTTACGAAGTTAATACATTAACATTTGCCATTTAACTTTCTTAAACAATTTTTTATAAGATTTTTCTTCCTTATTTAAAAATTATGTTATAGATTTCAGCAAGTGTTTGTCCCCTCCTCCATATTTGCCTAATATGCTGGACACGTTATTGGAATTCTAGCATCACTATTCACAGGTCATTCCATGTCAAATCAACACACTTTTCGGACTTGATGTCTCAGATTTTCATGATTTTTGGTATACAGTAACATATCATAGACTTTTGAATAAATACCAAATTTCAGCTATGTAGCACAATTATTTTTTATGTTATTAATTTTTAAAGATTTAAATTTTTATGAAAAAGTGTCATATTTTGGTACCTTTAGATGCCTATAGGCTCGAAACCAGTGATGATATAAACCTGGGAGTGGTTTCATTTTAAAGCTATTGAATGGGGCTTTAATATGATATGCCACAAAGTAGTGGTTGCATTAAAAAAAAATTGGAAATTTTAAATTTAAATCTTAAAATTTAAATTTCTCAAAAAGTGGCAATTTTAAAAATTTCAAAAAATTACCAAAAATGGTTTGTAATGTCTAAATACATATGGCAAAATTTTATCATGGGATCTCAATGGGATCAGGAGATACAGGGTTTCATAAATACACGTTTTGTCAAAAATACCAGTATTATTAGCGTTTCAGAAAATTTTGAATAGTTCATTGAATGAAACAAGCATTGGATATTAGTTGTACATTTTTCTAATGGAGAAAGGTCACATAGGCACATACCATTAAAAGTCCAATATTATTAGTAAAGTTAAAAAATTAGTTCATCGAGACTTTAATTGTTAGAAGAGACCCACACATTTGAAAAGTGAACTTTTCTCCGAAAGCTGTGACTATGAGAACTATTTTCCCATATAATTCCGTTACCACGTCCAATACTGCCATTCTCCATTGTTATATTCTGACACATGATCAAGACATCCATCGATCAATTAGTCATTATTAGGCAATCTGTCGAAAACATGCCCCAAAAATCTATGTTAGGTGTATTTTAAATAAATTATGTTACAATATAAAGCACGTTAAAATTTAAATAAATAAATGTTGTGTTTCTGTTTCATAACATTGTTTTTTTTTCAGTTTGTCTGATTCAATAAAAGAGAAACTCGCTAAGGTCCTTGGCGAACTAAACAATTTTGAAAAAATTGAAAGAGAAATTGAAGAAAAGAGTAGAGAGACAGAAGCTTTGCTTCAAAATATCAAGAATCTTTATGTGTTTGGGCCTGACCAAGAAGAATCTCAATCAGCTTGCACAGTTAGTATTCATAGTTAATTATTGATTATTTGATATTTATTTTGATTATATTATAATTATTATTATTCTATATGACAAAATACTTTAATTTTGAAAATGTCACAATTAATCTCACTGGCCATGAAAGCTGAATTTCATGTTAATATAAATTTTAACGTAATTTATACATAGTTTTGCCATCTTAGGCAAATCATATCTTGACAAATCATCCATCATTTACCATCCAACATCTACCGTTTTAATTTTTGTTGCCAGGGTCGTTTCTATTTGTTGGATATAAAACATTGAGTTTGATGCCCTAGTGAGAATCAAACCTAGTGGGGCATACTACATACTCAACATTGAGCCTCGAATTATAACTTGAATATTTTGGGTTGTACTTAAATCTGTCTCATTATAGATTGTGGATCAACCATAAAAAATAAATCTAAAAACATTAAACCACTTAAAGATTTTTTTAGGGTTTCCCATTTAAATGAAGGCGTGAATCCAGTGACAATAGAAACAACTTGAAGACACAAACTCACTCTCTCTCTCTCTCACACACACACACACACACACACACACACACACACACACACACACACACACACACACACACATATATATATATATATATATATATATATATATATATATATATATATATGTATGTATGTATACTTATTTGGAGCTTAGAACATTTCTTTATGTTTTTTTTACATGTTATATGTTGAATTTTCTTGCATTGCACAATTTGTACTTTCTAATGTTGTTCATTTATAAATTTACTATTTATTTTTAGGACTTAGGTCAGAAAGTTAATAATCACTCTACTAGTGGAAAAGAATTCATTTTTAATTCCAAAGATTATTTCATAAAATCTCAGCAGTCAGTACCTAGTGATTTACAACAAGAGGTAATGACTCTAAAAATGATCATATCATTTATGTTCTATTAAGGCTCAGGCAGTTGGATTAGTTTTGTTATTATTTTACCATTTTCTTTACAGTTAACCAATCTTGAATTAAATATGGAACAATTAGTCCAAGCAATGGATGAAAAGAATAGAGAACAAAAGAGAGCAAAGACTGTGCGAACAGATTATAAAAATGATCTGGATAACATCACTAATTGGGTCCAAAAAGCTGAAGTTAAAGTTAGAGATAAGACCAGTCAACCACAGGTCATCAAACAGTCATTACAGGTAAAAATTATAAAATCATATTTGATCATTAAATGTATTTTCTCTTTTGGAGCGTAACTACTATATGATCTGATGTATCAGGTAATGTCCCCTAGCACTCCAACATAAATTTACGACTTTTGTTTTATACAAACTTAATTTTATCTGAATAATATACGTTAATATTCAATAACATAACATTTATACACAACTTGAGTTTTTGTATTTATTATTAAGATTATAATGAGGAGTACCTCGTACCGCCGAGGCGAACAGCTGGAGACTTGTTCGATTATGTAGTATTGAGTGGTATGACAGTACCTCTGTAGAAGATAAAGAGTGGCTATTCTTTTCTAATAGTCATTGGATTCATCTTCAGACTTTAGTGGATAGTTATATTCTTTATAAGCTAGTAACTAAAACATAAATGAATATTATGGCATTCAAAAAGAAAATTGTCAAATATTTTCTTCTACAAAGTGGAGATGACTTTCCAAAGTACATAAATTGTTGTTTGCTTTAACTTGAATGCTCATTTTCTTGTAATACAAAAAAAAAAAAAAAAAAAATCTTTAAAAACACTGCATTAGAACATATTTTTAGATATATTGAATGCTTTATTGAGGATATAAATTAATAAAGCTCATATTTGTTTTTTCTTATATATTTCTTCTTTCAGGAAATTCAGTCCGAATTACCTGCTATGCAAGAAAAATTGGAAAGACTCATAATGAATGCTGAAGTATTGTGTGACAACATTCAGGATCCAGAAGAAGTGTCTCTTATTAAAGGGAATGTTAATACACTGAGCGAGCAACTCAACATAATTAAGTCGTGGATTGACGAAAAGAAGCAACAGGTATCTGATAACTTCAATACCACTCCTCATAATTTCAATCAATTATTAGCTGATCAAAGCAAAAATGTTTTACATTTCTTAAAATATTTTAAAAAAATCATACCAGAAAGCAAATAGAATCATGTAAGCTGGGAATAGATTTGTTGAATTTGTTATTAATGTATTGAATTACTTATTAAAACGTAGAACACAAATCATAAATGCTTAGGAAGTAAAACAATTAAACATTAAAAAATAAAATGTTACGTCTTTCCTTGAATGAAATTTGTCACTGGCAGATCAACATTCATATTGATTGTAATTGGAAAATTGTTTTTCATGTGATTTGATTTCTTTAAGGTGGAGGAAATCTTATTTCATTCATCAAATCAGAACATAGTTTGGAAATCATTATTTATAATGAGAGCTAACCTTTTTGGGTGCCACAACAATTTCCTGGTCTGTCGGTTTTAAGGTTATTTAGAATCAATTTTGTTTTTAGATTGGTGACTGCTTAGATTCTTGGGAAAGATTCATTGCACTGTACAACACTGTAATGAATTGGTCAAGAGAAAGACAAGAATTTCTTAAGCAGCCTCTTACTTTGGACAGCCTTACTGATGCAAAAACAAAGCTTCATGACTACAATGTAAGGATAATTGCGTCTACAGCCATCCAATTTAAACTATTCTGCTTATAAAAAATATTTACGGAGTTAAATTTTTTTTTTAAGGTTAATGTCAAGAGTTGTAAAAATATGGGGAAAACATTGAGCGAAATGTCAAAAGAACTGGAGCATATTGCTGAAAATGGAAGCATAGGGGATTTATCTGAAAAAATGGAAGAAGCGGAAGCTGCAAAAGTTGAAGTCGAAGCACAGCTCTTGGAACGAGTATGTTCTTTTTTATATGTAATGATATAATTGCTAGCTTATTTTATCTAGTTATTCATTTATAAAAATGTTTGAATTTCCTAATTAAAATTATTTAAATTTTCAAATGTTTGTCATTAAGAACTAGAAAACATTCTTACCCGACAGGTATATTATTTCTGTTTTTCTTCTAGGAGCCATATCAACTGATTATTTATTTCAAACTGTCTCCTTCAGTGTTCTCCGTTGTCTAATTTCTGTGTAAAACATAGAAACAAAAATACATAAATCGATCTATTAAAGATTTTACAATGCTAGGCTGAGTAATATGAAGGCTAAGTTTCGTTATTCAATTCAGTTAATACAATGGATACCCTTATTTTACTATATCTTTTGTAAATAAACATTTACCCGAATCCACTATACATTTATTAGTTTATCTCGTTTGCAACTCAACATCTACTTGAAATATTGAAAAAAGCAACAAATAAACAGCTTCTGTTTAAGAATTTGACACAAACAATTCTTATCCATTCAATATTTTGAGAGTTCTTATTGAACCTACTTATATCCTCTTACATTATATTGGAGTAAATAGATATAACTTAATAAATACTTGAGGTATTAGGGGGGGAGGGTGGAGTCTTATTCTAAATCTTATGTTTTCCTTTTAATAAATTTTTCTGTAATGAAAGAAATATTTGAGAGAGAAAATGTAGATGCCCTTAAAGATTCATCAATGCTACGATTACTTATTAGCAATAATTTTAATTATTTCTTCTACTATTAATTTTTCTATTCACAATTTTTTATTGTAGAATGCTTTACTTCACGAAACAAGTGAAGAATGGGAGCAATGTGAAAAGAAGTTACGCGAAGTGAGGGCATGGCTCGATAAAACTAAAGGAGCTCTTGATTCTGGTGCAGTTAAGAAGAAGCCACTCAGGGACCAACTTGCAGTTAAAGAAAAGACAATGGCTGATGTATCAGTGCAGAAAACAAAAATATCTGTTTCTGTTGAGAAACTCCAGGTATAATTTTTTTTATTTTGACATCAGTAAGCAGCAAATATTATTTCAGTGCTTTTTATGTGAAAATTAATTTACTGAAATAGTGTTTGCAGTAGTATATGGCAAAGCTAATAACATGCTGGCCTTTTGATCTCGAAGTTTAAGTATTTATTTATTTAAATTTTAACATTCATTATAATTAACAGTTACAACATTAGGACAGGTTATCTATAGATCACTACCCTTTCCTTCAGGATAGGGTTGATGCCTTTTCTTTTTTCTAAAGAAAAGCCACCACCCTAGTGGGAATCGAACCTATGACCCTTGGCACGGAGTGTCTAATGCTCACGCCTTAACACTCACGGCCACTGGGCCTCCTTCAATATTAGTTCCAAATAAATTTTGCAATAAATGGAAAAAGTAAGAGAGATAGTTATTTCAGAGAATGAAATGGATAAAAATGAAAATTAGATTAACTTAACCCTTTGTTGCATCGTGATGCCTGCAGGCATCAAATTATATTTAATTTCTCGTAAGCAGCAACGCGTGTCAAAGCGACTGGAAGATTTTAAACGTTCCACTTTTTCTTGATAAAAGAAAAAAAATCATGTGTCAAAGGGTAAAAATAGATTACGTACTTCCAAGCCACAAAGATTGATAATCTTTGCAAGCAATCATTGTACACGAGCCAAGATCTAAGGTACAGCAATGAAATATGTTATTGCTATTAATTCAACCAATGCAAACATGAAAACTTGAAACTTTTTTTTTTTAATAAATCTTTACTATCTTTTTCACAAATGGTGTTTATCCACATTAAAAACTATAAGAATTTAACATACAAATAAATTAAATAAGACAAGTTATTATTCTGCTAACAATAGAGTTATATAAGGTTTATTTTTTAGACGGATGAAAACATTACATTTTTTAAAATATTTTGGATTTTTGCTAATTTACTAAAGTTATTTCACTAAATAAAGTTCAAGTTACTTAGACTTTTCATTTTACCAATTACCCATTAAACAATGAATTGATTTTTTCTAGGTTCATTTTAAGTGTGGATTATCTGGTGGTGATTCTGTTGTTGAAGCAGCCGAAAAACTTAAGCGGGAGCTCGACTCATTGCATGGTATTGTAAAACAGCAAAGCACTGAGCTTGAAGCTGCTATAGAACAAGTTGAACAATACCAACAGGTTAGTGTTTTTGGAACATTAAATTCTTTGCTGAAATCATTCTTAACTTGATTTTAATGTTAATTAAATAAATTTACAATAAATTAGAGTAGTGTTTACTACAAATATTTTTTATTTAGAATTTTTTTTTTTAAATTATAGTAAGTAAATAGAGTACTTTTTTCTATTAATGTAAATGCTGTTAAGTATTACTATTACCGTAAATGTAGCTACTAATTACAACTAATCACAAAGCACTAAATAATTTGTGTATCATTAATTACTATTATTTTTATTTGGTAGCCTGCACTACAGGTAATTTTGCACAATTGCTTTGTAATTTGTAGGAAATACTGCATCTTAAACAAGAGGTTGTGACTTCTGAACAAAAACTCAGGACTATTTCCTCCCCTGCATATCTTCCTCATGACAGAGAAACTGCTGCTCAAGAGCAAAATGTAAGCTACTTTTGTAATAAATGCCAAATTCTTATTTGGTTTACCGTTATTTCAAACATTTCTCTTTAGTTTGTAAAATGTTATTCCTTATAACTGAGGCATTTCATAAAAAAAAAAAAAATCTTGCAGAGCCCATTAGGTTAATGTCTTCAATTTGTTTGTTTGATGAGGAGTCAGGCAAAATGATTAATTTTGCCAATAATAATGAGACATGCCATAAAGGTTAGATATTTAAACTAAAACTTTGTTGTAGTTTTTTTTTAATGTCAACTGGACTTGTTTCAAAATAATGAGCATTACAATTAGTATATACGATTGGACTATGTGGGAAAATAATTTAAAAATTGTCTTCTTATATTAAAAGAAAAAAAATATTAAGAATAAGAATGATCAATTTTCAAAATACATAATTTTCCAATAAGCTTGCTAAAATGGTAATACACTCATCACCGATATCTATATTTACCATCACCGATTTTGTATATATATTGATGTACCTAATATGATATGATTGGTAGAAAGTAATTGAGGTCTCACCTTCTGATTTTTAATGAAAGTCCTCTCCTATGAATAATAAATTAAAATTTAAATAACCTTATAGCCATCTGGAGTAAATGTTTCTTTAGATATAGCATCAGCAACCTTCTCAATTCTGTTGTGCTTGAAAATAGTTTATATTATTACCTAATTCCATCTCCATTGTGAAAAATTGTCTCTTTAAGCTGAGGGAATTTTGTTTTCCTTTAGGAGGTATAAGGTTCTAGGAGATTGCACATCTTAAAATTCATTGTATGTTGGTTGATAAGATCCTGACTGAGACAGTAAATATTGATTAATGCTACTGGAATATATCTTTTAAAAGTATTAGATATAAATCATTTTAATTTCTTGAGTTCATGGGTACTATACTTCATTTAATCATTCTTTACTGAAATTTCTCTAAAATTCTCTGTATCCTTATCACTAGGAGCTTAAAAACGTTTTTAGCCTTCGGCTAAGTATTGATAAGTATTAAACACAATATCCTTTGTCTGACCTCTAAAAGCTTTTTTTATTCTTAAACAAGACATGATCAGTTTTTATAGAGTTTTGCTTTTGATGTTGTTTCTTCCATCGGGAATATTTCCTTCAATATTTTGTGCATGCAAGTTTGAATTTTTCCATCTATCTGAACCGGCTAAAACGTTTAGAGCACCACAGAAATGGTAATATTCCTAAAATAATTGATAAAAAATAATAAAATGAAAATTTATAATATTATGTCAGTATGATAACAATATTTTTTTAATTAGAATATATTGATAATAATTCCTGGGTATGTTTTTCTCATAAAGCAACCCAGGAAGTGTTATTCTTCTTCTATCCTGTTCAATGAACTTCTTCTGCTTGAAATATTATAGAAATACTCTACAGTATGATTCTTGTGATCCAGTTTTTTTTTTTTTTTTTTTACTTACTGAAATATTAAACCTACTATAAGAGCCAATTAAATTTAAACTAATTGACTTTTAGTTCCTGAATTCTTTGATAAATAGTTGAGGAAACTATTTTTATGAATTGTATCCAAAAAAACCTTATTCTGCCCTTTCAGGTAATTTCATCAATTTAGCCTCCCCCCCCCCCTTATTCTTCATTCGTCTATCTTAACCCTTTGAGTGCCTTGAACATATTAAGTCATTAGTGTAGGTTGGTCGAGTAAAAATTATCTGAAGAAAACAACACAACTAATAAACAAGTGAGATCCTTTTGGCCCCCTGTTACTCTTCATTTGGTACACATGTCAATACTTATTATAAGTTCTTAACATATATAGTACGTATTTCACCTCCTCCCCCCCTTATTTCTAATGCCGTTTGTTCGATAAAATCAATGCATATTAACATACTCGTAATTTTATTTATATCTAAAATTGTCCAAGTTTAAGAAATCCCGTTTAAAGTAAATACCATTCCTAATTTAAATATATTAATCACAGAAAAGAAAATTATTCCTATTTCTTTACTGAATAGTCGTAACTATTATTTACGAAATAATAATAATTAAAATACTAGTCATTCAGAACAAAAATTTTTTTTGACTAATTTTTTTATTGATTTTTTTAACCGAATGATTTTTACGCTACTCTGGCCCTACAACTTAGCATGTTAAGATGTTCAGAGAAGCCAAAGAGTTAAGCTGGCAAGGAATGAGCCCACTCCAGTCATATCTAGAAGAGTGTCGTTCATTAGCTAGCTTGAGAACAGCTGCATTCATACCAATGATGTTAGTTTCAACTGTTTTATATTCCTTTTATTACTCATCCTTCTAGGCTATTTTCATACCGTTTAGTTATGTTCTCAGTTATCTTTTCAATGACATTTATTGGTTGGGGGGGGGGGAAATAGAATTCTTAAGAGATTCCTTATTTTCTAACATTTTTTTTTTGTTTGTTTTATTCAGAAATTCAAATTCAAATGGTCTTAACAAATATTTTCAACTAAATTTTTTAGGAAAGCCGTTCTTTTTCGTAATTAGAGGTAAACATTCTTCATTTTTAGGCAGTTTCTCACCTTTTTTTATAAATACTTGCACAGTTTAAGTAGTATTTTATTTTTATTTTTTCTTAATAAAGAATTTTATTTATAATATTATGAGTATTTATTATAATAATTGCAGTAATTGTCTCAGATAAAAAATTAATCATCTTATTTGAATGAAATTTATTAATAAAAGTTAACTTATATTTGAATTATTGCTAAGAATTGTATTTCACTGTACTCCTATGGGCTATAAGGTTCTTTAGAATATTTTTGGTTTATTATATTATTTTATAAATCATTTTCTTTATCTTTAAGATTTTTGTGGATGATAAGTCATGAGTGTTTGAGAACCGTGCATTTATTTGGAATGAAACTTTGAACAGAAACAATAAACCCAGAACAGCGTTAATAGCCTAATTGTTGATACACTGTTAAACAAACAAAAAAACAATAAATAAAATAATAAAAATAAAATAAAATAAATCCAAAAATTTTCTTACAGTGTTTCAACGATTTTTTTTTTTTTTTTATGTAAGACAATTTAAAAATGACTGGAAGTAAAAAAGCTTGTCAGTTCCTCGACTTGTTAATTTTTGCATGTTTCTTCCCCTTCTACAAGTAAGAAAGCCACCTGTTAGAATAACCCCATAGCATATATGATTTCTGACTTATTTGAAATAAGAAGTGTATCTTTCATCCCACTGCAACTCCATGTATGTTTTTCATTTGAAAAACTATAAATGCAATTCTACTCCATTTCTCCTTAAGATAATTCAAAATTCTCAAAAAAATTTGACAAATTGTGACCAGAAACTATTTATTAATTTCCTTTCAAATAGAAGGGTGATACAAATTTTGATAGCCAAGGATAATTTCACCTAAAATCCTATTATTTAGACACAAAAAAAAAATTGAATAATGGTAACATGCATTCCATTTTCTTGTCATTCTAATTTAGTTATTATTCTCTGGAATAGGATTATTGTAGAAATATGTTATGATGATGTAGTTCCTTTCATTAAAAACTTTATTCAAGAATATAAGCACAATTACAATAATAAGAAATAAAATTTATGAAAGTACTTTTAAACAATTCGGAAAATATTTAAAAAAAAAATGATTTTTGACTGGAATTAGATTAATAAAACAAACTTACTAAGTGTGTATGCTCGGGTTCTTTTGAGTGTGAGCGTTTTTAGAAGCATGTGTTTAATAGACCAGAATGTGTAGTAGCAGCACAGATTCTCGAAAATAGTAATATTCTAACTGTTTTGAAATTGTATGTGTCTATTTCTAAATATATTAATTCTGATGTTTACTATTTCTCCAAATATTATGTTCAATTCCAATTTTTAACTGATTGTTGGTCACAACATAGATAGCTCTTGAAGCTGTAGGAAACATTTTGATGATTTAGTGTTATGAACAGAGAATGCCTGGTGTTTCAATTCATCAATGTGTTTCCATTAGACCTGATCTGATTTTGTTAGAAACAAGTATTAAATAAGCATTGCAATGGTTTGTTTTATTTTTACATGTCGACTACCAAAGCACACAATTATATCTAATTGCTTGAGAGATGTTAAGAAATATTGATACTATAAATTGGGAACAGAAACACTTCAATGAAGCTATTAAGGGCAATAAAAAAGAAAGAAATTTAATTACTGAGGGAGCAATATCTTAAACGAAATATCAACTAAGATACCCAAAATACTGAACCAATATAAGCCCTAGAGACATTTTGCGAAAAATTAAGATGTGTTTCTTAAAATTTATGAGAATGTGAAGTAACCTCAGTGTATCTGTATTAGAGCATTTACATTTTTAACTGTACATTGCTCATTTTAGTCCAATTCCTTAGTTCTGATCAACACATTTTCTTATCAATCTTTGGGAATTGATGATTACCCCAATTGTTATTCAAGCATCTGCAGGTCACAACTACCCTTCTTTCTTCTTGCCTGATTTTGCTTTAGAGGTATAGGGGTATTTGATTAATGGTTTGGTGCATGATTTATATCTGCTTTGCTAATGGTAATATTTGGAAAGAAATAAGTTATAAAAATGTATATAGCATATTCTATATTTTTGAAAGAAGTAAATATTGAGCTAGTTAATTCCTTATTGAGAGTACCCTTGCTGATGAGTAAAAATGTATTCTTTTATTATCTTTACTCTTTATTGTATTGAGATTTTAAATATAAATTATTGTTTAGGAGTTCTCAATTTGAAATATTAGTTTTAATATTTTATTTACCTACGAGGTGTTTTCAAAAAGTATAGGGTGGCATTTATATTTTTTGGAATTATTTATCTCTTTCATAGTAATTTGCATTATATATTATACACTTATGCTAGCACTTCTTCCAATCCTCGAATAATTGCTGGAACTCGATCTTTGGAATAGCAATTAGCTCTCTTAGCAATGCTCTTTTAATTTCATTTGCTTGAAAGAGTGACAATTCTTAGTTTTTTTTGTTTTTTTTTTATTATTTCTGAAAACAAAAAAGAAATACTCACTCGTGGCCATACCTGGTGAATTCACTGGTTGGGTGGGCATCAAGAGAGTGCTGTTTTTCACCAGAAATTCACAAACAAGCAATGAAGTGCTAACAAACAAATCTATACAAGACCACACAACACCATTCAAATTGAACCCTCACTTGATATTCAACCTCTCTTGCCAAAGTTTTTCTGTCTTGTTGATTCCAGCATGCCTCCACTGGGAGGATTGATCCTTAGCCAAAACATACATCTGAAAAGATTTTGAGGCTTGAGATAATTCATAAGCCAAGAGCATCAGCAACATCTCTGATGATTTCATAATAATTTCTTGGACCTTTTTCCACATTTTCATCAGAATCCTCACTATCTTGAACTTCTTCATGACATTCTTCTATTGGCCCAGATGTCAGTGCGCCATGAATAAAAAACAGGGCACTTGTATAACTTTGTTTTGCTCATAGGAGACTCAGTAAAAGCAATATTCCACATTTCAAAAACTCTGTTACATTTTATTCCATTTTTACAACCAAATTTAGCACAAATTCTCTGGACTATTTTTAAAACAAATCAATAATTGCCACCCATAAGCAAATACATGTAGCCTTCTTGTCAACTGAAAACAGAATTAACATCCAACATGAATACAATTGTACAGATACGTTTCAGATATATTTGCCTACACAAAAAAGAAAATTCAAAGGAATCGGACTTATTAAACCAAAAACGTTCTGATATTTTTTGAACACACCTCTTTTTTATTTTATTTTGATCTTTGAATAATTCAAGGTTTCTTAAGGACTAGTTTACCTACAAAAATAAATTTGATTTTCAGACATTTCAATTTATACAGAATGTCCCAAATAAGACGGCTCAAACTAATTTTGCGGCCAAACGGTTGATCTGAGAAAAAGATGTCAGAGGCAAAAGTTGTAGTGCTTGACCTAAGCTTTCCAAAAATATCAATTATTTAACAAATTCACCGCGCATGTGCGCTCGGCGCTAGCTGAAATGTTGATGTTTGCAGATGAGCCCTATTATTATGCACATCATTTTAAAGGGAATTAAAAAAGAAACTCTTTGCTGCAAACTGCACTTCGATATCTTTAAAATCAAATATGTTTCGTGCAATTCAAATTTTATTGTTTCAAATTAAAACAATTTTTTGGAAGCACTTACAGTGGTCGATTATGAATGTGTGATTCATGACTTTGAGGTATTTTTTCCTCAACTTTCTGAAAAAAATATGGCCGATCCTCTAAAAGAAATATTTTTCCTAATAACTTTAATAAAATTGAAAATAAGGCATATTTTTTAAGTATTTATTCTTTTGGGAATAACTAAGCTAAATCTGATCATTCATGTTATCTCCCTCACATCCATATCCCTATTTGAAAGGTATTGATGCAAGGATGGGGTGGTACTTACTGCGCTGAAGTGTACGGTGAACATTTCTTCTTGAAATCCGTGTTTCTCTGGCAATCTCCCGAACACTGATGTGGGGATTTCTCCTAACAAGGTCCAAGATGGTGAATATTTTTCCTAATAACTTTCATAAAATTGAAAATAAGGCATATTTTTAAGTATTTATTTTTTAGGGATTAACTAAGCTAAATCTGATCATTCATGTTATCTATCTAGTCCTTTGGATCCGATATTCCTTATTGGATTATGGTTCATTATTTTGTTTTTGTTCATTATTAATGTAATATTCGCTTTCAACCATGAAATTCACAAGTTGTGAGATTTTGGATATGATTATTTTTTTCGGGAGTATAGATGTAAAGCTCGGATGGCTGCTGGACTTAACGCGCCGTATTACCCAAACCGAGTTCATCCATCTTACAAAACGATTTTGCGTCTGGTGTCAAACACCCGACAAGGACATTTCTCTTTCACCAGAAGACATCGTTGAAGAGACCAGGAGACCATCTTGGACCTTGTTAGGAGAAATTCCCACATCAGTGTTAGGGAGATTGCCAGAGAAACACGGATTTCAAGAAGAAATGTTCACTGTACACTTCAGCGCAGTAAGTACCACCCCTTCCTTGCATCAATACCTTTCAAATAGGGATATGGATGTGAGGGAGATAACATGAATGATCAGATTTAGCTTAGATGTCCCCTAAAGAATAAATACTTAAAAAATATGCCTTATTTTCAATTTTATTAAAGTTATTAGGAAAAATATTTCTTTTAGAGGATCGGCCATATTTTTTTCAGAAAGAAGAGGAAAAAATACCTCAAATTCATGTATCACACATTCATAACCGACCTCTGTAAGTGCTACCAAAAAATCGTTTTAATTTAAAACAATGAAATTTGAATCGCACGAAACATATTTGATTTTAAAGATATCGAAGTGCGGTTTGCAGCCAAGAGTTTCTTTTTTAATTCCCTTTAAAAAGATATGCATAATAATAGGGGTCATCTGCAAACCTCAACATTTCAGCTAGTGCCGAGCGCACATGCGCGGAAAAGATTTTAAATAATTGACATATTTGGAAAGCTTAGATCAAGCCCTACAACTTTTACCTCTGGCATTTTTTTCTCAGACCAACCGTTTGGCCGCAAAATTAGTTTGAGCCGTCTTATTTGGGACACCCTGTATATTTTGTGGCAGGTGGTCGAAAAACAGGATAGCATTTATCAGCTAAGGCAAATCCATTAGTCTTTTTTAATGAGCTAATTTGATATTTCAAGCTCAGCTCCTTGAAAAAGCTCTACTAAAACCCTTCAGTCATTGAAGGATAATAAATGTTCTATTCGTCAGCTAGCTCACCAAAAGTTATTAATGATTTGTTCCAAATCCTTCCTTAAGTTTATTAGAATCATGGCAATATATATGTATCACGTTACAGCCATATTGAGGGTAGTATATGTAATGAATAGATATTGAAGCTGTTCAATAACTTGTTGTACTTTTGCTTGAACTTGCAAAAGCACAAAAAGCACTTTCACCTGCACTTGTGTGTTTATTTATATGTCAATAAATAACTTGTTTTAAATTTGCAAATTAATGTTATTAATGCTTTTTGCTCAAATGATATTTATATTCAAAACACAAAAGAAAGTTAAATAGAATAATTGAAATTATTATGACATCAAAATCTTGAATCCATGACTTTATTTAAAAACTTCTAAGTAAAGTTTTTCAAGCATGAAAAATTTCAATGTCGTCACCATTTTGTATGATTTTGTTCGTGTCATTGTAAGTAAGCAAACAGTATATACTATTGTTTTACCTTAATTTTAGATTTTTCGTATAGATACTAATCTTTAGATAGAAGCTTACATTTTATTTTATTAGTGAAATAGAAATGAATGTTTTGTTTGGAGAAAATTTTAGATGACCTAAACTGTGCAAAGGTAGACTTTCATTGCTGCTCAATTGTTTTAGTAAAATGATTTCACCACGGAATCTCCATGTAGAGGCTTATATATTAGCTGCAAATAAATAAAGCTATCCATGACTACTGAATTTCTTATGCCTATTCATTCATACGTGTTTCTTGGGCCACATTTACTTTACTTAATCAGAGAAATGCCTGCTTGCTCAAGTTTAAAGTTAAAATTTTTCTTTTCTAAGTGTTAAATGTAAATTCTCCCTAAATAAAATAATTTCCCATTCTTAACTTAAAAGTGATGAATCCCTTTTTTATAACGATTTTTTTTTTCATTTAAATTGTACTTATACTGTAATTGTTTCCTATTGAGTAATTCTTTGTTGTTTTTAAATATATTTAGCAAGATTATAGACTTACAAATTAAAAACTGATATCAATCAGGTAAAACATTTTCTGCTTAACTTATGTTTGCATGTTTTGTTTTTTTCTGAATGCCTTTTTTTTTTCTTTTTTTTTTTAGAATTTAATAGAGTTCTTTCCTGGTAAAAGCCAGTTTCAGATTGAGGATCTACAAGACATAAAAATTTGATATAATATAATTGGATAGTCTGCCTCAAACTGCATACTTCAAAGCATTAGTCTGCTTTTATCTGCACTGGTTGCTTGAAAAAAAATCATTTATAACAGTCCTTTTCAGCTCTTCATGATTAATTTCCTTGTTTTTGATTTTCAGATATTTTCATTTAAATTTTAACGTCCATTATTATTAACTAAGAATTTTAGGACGGGTTATCTATTACCACCCTTTTCTAGCCAGGATAGGGCTTTTCTTTTTTTTTAAGAAAATCCACCACACCATAGTGGGAATCAAACCCACAACCCTTGGCTCGGAGTGTTAAGTGCTCACGGCCACCGAGCCGCCTAATTTAACTTTAAAACTTGTTATATGGCACAAAAAAAGATACCTAACTTCATTTATTAGCGCATTCTATTTATGCATTTAAAGAACTCAGCAAAAGAAATTTAATTTATAAATTAAGTGAAATAACATAAGAAATTCATTCAATATAATGTCCTATCTGGAGGTACTTTAATATTTTGTCCAAACTGTTATATCTCATTTCCTTTCCTATTTGGAAGAGAAACCCTTATAATGCTTACCCCTTATATGGACAGACTCTCCTTATTCTAAAAGGAATTTATTTATTTAAATATTTTCTGGCTATGGACTGGCCTTCCTAAGATAGTATAAGTGAGAAAATTTAGTACAACAATTTTGATAATCAATGGTATGGTTACTTGAGGCTTGTACATAATTTCCGTCCGCTTCAAACTCTTTTACTTTTTGCTGAATAAACCTTTTATCCTTGTTACTTCAATCCTTCAAAATGTAGAGCACCCGTCAACCAGAGATGGGCAAAATTTTATTTATAAATAAAAATACGAATTTATTCGTGCTTCATATATTTGTGAATACGAATATAAATAAATTCGTATTCATAAGTGTGAATAGGAATTTATTTTTATTCGCATATATTAAATATAAAAATACAAATAAAATTTTCTTCTCAAATTTTCCTGTGAATACAAATAAATTCACAGAAAAAATTGTAAATAATCACAAAAAATGTGAATAGTTGCAAAAAATCAAGTGATTACAAAAAAAAATCACATTGAAATATACGAATACAAATTTATTCACATTATAATTTGTGAATACAAATTTATTCACATTATAATTTGTGTATACAAATTTATTCACATTATAATTTGTGAATACAAATTTATTCACAATAAAATTCGCAAATAAATTATGATTTCATTCGTATTAATATGTTAAGATGATATTACGAAAGTTATTGAAGGTGATTTTTTTTTTTTTTTAAAGGTGTTTAACGTCTAGGTTATTAGCGCCTAGATTTTTTTAGAGAGTTTTTCATCTGTATCTCCATAAAAACAAAAAAAAAAAAAAAACTGAATCTAGGCCTGACAACCTAGACGTTAAGCGCCTTAAAAAAAAAAAAAAAAAAAAAAAAAAAAAAAAAAAAAAAAAAAAAAAAAAAAAAAAAAAAAAAAAAACCTTCGTAATATCATCTTAATACGAATAAATTCATAATTTATTTACGAATTTTATTGTGGATAAATTTTATTCACAAATTATAATGTGAATAAATTTGTATTCGTATTTGTATTTTAACGTGATTTTTTTTGTAACCAATTGATTTTTTGTAAATATTCTCATTTTTTGTGATTATTTACAATTTTTTCTGTGAATTTATTTGTATTCACAGAAAAATTTGCGAATAAAATTTTATTTGTATTTATATATTTAATATATGTGAATAAAAAAAAAATTGTATTCACACTTATGAATACGAATTTATTTATATTCGTATTCACAAATATATGTAGTACGAATAAATTCGTATTTATCTATTCAAACTATTCGTCCATTTATTATTAACTACGAATTTTAGGACGGGTTATCTGTAGGTTACCACCCTTTTCTAGCCAGGATAAGGGTGATGCCTTTTCTTTTTTCGAAAGAAAAGCCACCACCCCTAGTGGGAATCGAACCCACGACCTTTAGCACGGAGTGTTAAGTGCTCACGCCTTAACCCTCACGGCCATCGGGTCTCCTAAATTCGTATTTTTATTTATAAATAAAATTTTGCCCATCTCTGCCGTCAACCATTCAAGCAACTAATTTTAATTAGAGCTGTAGTAGGATTCATTTTTATTTAACTTGGGGCTGAACATATTAGAAAAATATAATAAATTGCCTTCTAGCAGATTGTCTTCTAACTACAATATTTTTATTTGGCAATTATGTGAACAAACTATGTGCTTACTTCTGATTTTATTTGTGGAATTCGAATATTGGTGTATATATCCCTGTCTGAAGCACATGATATGAGGACAGATTATTTGTTGATTATTGCCTTTATCTAGCCAGTGTAAGTGTGAAGCCCTTCCTTTCTTCAGATAATTTTTTTGGTTTATTGAAAATAATGAAATAATCTTTAAACATTACAAAACACCACTTTAAAATGTTAATATAATTGTGTGCTTTTATGTTGAATATTTCATATATATATATATATATATATATATATATATATATATATATATATATATATATATATATGTATGTATATATGTGTGTGTGTGTGTATATACACACATACATACGTCAATTCTAACTGTTCTTACTTTTCTTCATTTTAAAACATTTTCTGTGACTATATCACACCATTTGTAATCTCATAAGCACATACGTTAATAGTTTCTTTGTGATATCAAGTTTTCATAAAGATTTACAATAAATGATGATTACAACCCCGAATATGTTTAAAAAAATCAATTTTTTAATGTTTAAAATCCATATACTGTATATTTATGGATCCTTTATGTTGATGTCCTTGCACTTGAGCATGAAAACAATTTTTCTAACGAAATTTGTTGAGTGATTAGCCTTCTTTTTATTTATTTTATAAATTTAAGTTATTAACTTCACATTTTTCATATTAATTTTAGTTTGCTGTAAATCACTCAGCCTGTTTCTTAGACTGCTTCATCATAGTTCATAATTTGGGATTTTAGAGCAAATTAGAAAATATGTTGGTGACCTAACTTCCAGTGGAAATTCTTCTTTCTTTCTTATTTCTTATATTATACACAATAATTTAATGCATGGTATATTTTTAAAATTTTAATTTTTATTTAGGCTTGTATTTTAAATATCCCTGGTGTTGGGCTTTAATTTCTAAGCTTTTTTTCCCTTTTTTTTTGTCTCTACAACGTAAACAGGCATGCAAGGAGCGAGTGCGGGCTCTGCAGAGCAAGATATCTGCCCTGAGTGAACGGCTGAAGCATCTTTTGCAACGGGGGACCCCTGACTTAGATCCTTTAGTAGATATTTAGTCCTTTTGTCTCTAATTTCCAATCAGGTTTATTCCATCCACTTCCTGGCATTAATACACCAGGCATTCTCGCTTCAGAGCATAAATGTTGTGTCAATATTATTTTAATTTTTTATACTTTCTTTATTTATTCCTTTTATAAAATGAGCTTAGAGGAAATTATTTTTTTATATTTGATGGTTAGGCCCTGAAGAAGTCCTTCATTACCAACCGTGATGAGAATATGTCAAAACGTACAGAGCTTGGATTGATGAAAGAACCTAATTCATTAGCTTGTGAAGAGTCTATCACATATGCTGACATAGCTGCTGGAAGAGCATCGAGTCCATGCCGCCTTAATCCTCTTTCAATGGCATTCATTGATACTACACATTCAAATTCAGATGAAAACAACGATTATTCCAATAAAATTAAGGAAGATGCCGAAGTATTTAAATCAGAAGAAAATAAATCAGAAATTAACGTAGACTCTTCAATAACGAGTAAAATAATTCCGCCTGATAGTTCTAGTGTAAGGAGGATGAGCCGTTTTGAGAAGTTTCAAGTTCACAGCAATAATTCACCGCCTGCCATAGTTGTAGTTGATAATGATGATTCACCAGACTTCATTAATAAAGAACAAAACCCTGTCTGTCTTCCAAGAAAATCTCCAATTGAAGTGATTCCACAGAGTATCCTACACGATACTATAAGTAAGTTGGAAATCACAAATGAAAGAAGTAGGTCTAAAAGTCCAATTTGGATCCCTGGAGCAAGTGCATCTTATTCTGATGTACTTAAAGGAAATTCCTGTTGTAACTCTAGATCGGCATCCATCGAAGATCTTTCCGCTATTGGCAGAACTTCTTCTAAGGCCGAAACCGAGACGAAAGACGAAATCGAAACGAAAATTGATATTCAAGTAAAAAGTGATGGTATTAGAGGAAAAAAGGCTTATAAAAATAATATTAAACTTCAGTTAGTTACTTCCAAAAGTCCTGAAATAAAGGACAGCCTTACTGACGAAATAAAACTTGAATCGAATAAAACCTCAGATTTTCAACATTATTCTGATATTATTGAAGAAACTTATTCTTTTCTTGAGGAAGCATTGCACGATAAACAAAAAGAAAGTGATATAAGTATAAATGAAGACACTTTTAAACCCCATGAAGAAATAACTGATGTAGGTATTTCTTCCTCATCTGTGGTGCTGAACGAATTAAAAGATAAATTAGTAGAAAGTAATAGGAAAAGAAGAAAAAAAGGAAAGAAAAATCAAACAGGTACAGATTTTACATCTGCAGATAGTATAAATCAAAATTCAAAAGCAATTAGTAATTCTGTAAATATGACACCAGAAATGCAAACTAAAGATTGCTCAAAATCAGGTCTTGTAGGCACTGTAAATGAAGAAGCTGCTGTTACATTACAAACTGTAGACTATTCCAGTCCTGTTAAAGAAAGTTGTACTGTGGACAAGAGTGATAAAGATAAATTACCTAAAAAGAGAAAAAATAAACAAAACAAGGAAGTTAAAGAGGCTGAAATTATAAATGCTGAAGATGATTCTTCTAATATGCCTGCTAAGCTATCTATTGACAAAGAAAGAGTTTCTGTTTTACAGAACTCTGCTGATTATGATGCTGCTTCAGAAATGAAAATTGTGTCTGAAGATAATTATAAAGAAGAAGAATTAGAAAAAGTTGTAGATCCCAGTTCTTTACAAATAGGGATTTCTCAGCAAGATAACAAGAATAAGAAGTCCCGGAAAAAGAAGGGAACTAATAAAACAGGAATTCAACCCCCTGAAGATTTACTTTCTCAGCATAGGGAAATAAGTATTGTCAAAACAATCATTAATAATCAGAAGAAAGAAGATATATTGGCACCCTCACCCGGGGAATATCATATTCAAGGCATCCATGATGATAAACACCCACAAAATAAAAATAACATCAAAACTATTAATATCGTAGAAAGCCATAAACCTAACGTCTGCGAAGAAGTGCCTCAAGCAAGGGATGTTTTTGGGGAGATTGAATCTCACTTGGAAACAAATGATACTGCCATTGGAAACTATAGGCTACCTAAAAATGAAGAAGCAACAAGTAGCTTGATGAGTACCGAGTTAAATACTAAATCGAAGAAGAAACGGAAGAAACAAAAATCAGTGGTAAAATTGAATATTGAAGAACAAATTCTATCAGAATCTGGTTCTGTACATGATATTACAGGTGTTAATGAAATCATATGTAGCAAAACTTTAGTATCTCCTTCTGATGATTTAATTAAAACTGAGGTTCTAGATTCATCTAATAACCAACATGTTTCTGAGGATCCTGAATTGAGAAGTGTTCTCAAAGACTCAACTAAATCAAAATTAAAAACAAAAACTAAGAAAAGTCCCAAAGAAAGCATAAAATGTCTTTTTGTTAGTACTGATATCTCTGAGCCGGAGGTAATGGAAAATAAAATATTTGGTAAACAAACTGATTTAATGGATAATAATATTGTTAGCAGGGCAACTGTCGAAGAGCCTCTCCTAGTTGCAGCAAAGGAAGGAGAAACAATCAAGTTACAGGGAAAAAGTATTGATTTGGGTAGTGTAATTGAGAACGCACAAGAAAAAGGCTCCCCAGAGAAATCTTCAATTTCAGAGAATGTAAGTGTTCAAATAGACACAATTGAACCTGTTCAAATGAATTATGACATCCTGACAACTGCTGTAGGTATCAATACGTCTAACATTAGCAAAGAATTAGAAGATATTGTGGGAAAAGAAAATAAACTAAGTGACCTTGGTTCCAATTTGAAAAAAATAACTCTACCAGACACGGATGAATATACAAAAACTAATAATTCAAAGGATGATGGTCAAGACAGTTATATATTTATGGATACGTTTGAAGATCAAGGTGTGTTGACAGAAAAATCATTTGAAAATGATGTTAAAGACAACAAAATAAGCAACACAATGTTGTCTCATAAAATATCTGAAAGTGTTAAAGATGAATTATCACCAGACTTTAGTATGGTTTTAGAAAGTAACTTGACCAACCGAGCTCAAACTGATGGTGATGCATTGCAAGATCTTCAAACGAAATCAACCAAGAGTTTTGAGTTTGCTGAAACCGACAAAGATAATAATGAACCTCAAGAACTAGTTGATAAGTCTGATTGCCAAGATAATCTCATATTGAAGGATGCAAAGAGTGTAAATTACAATGAACAGGATACATTATTGAAAAGCGATAAAGTTATTAGTTCAAGATTTATTGAAAAAGAAGGTAGTTTTGAATCAGCTGGCTTGGGCTATGTTCACAGCCAAGATGGCAGAGAAAGCAATAATCTGATTTTGAAACCACAAGACCTGTTAAGCAAATCTGAATGTTCTATTGCCAATGTTGATAAGTCAGAAAAGGGTTTTGGGAACATTGGTGAAAACATTTCTTCTGAAGGAAGTGAATACCAAAAAATTACAAGGAATGATCACAAAATTAAGTGTGATAATGTCGAGAAAAGTAGTTCCAATGATTTGAAACATACTAGAAATGAAATGCAGGCAGAATTATTTGCTGACAAGTTTTCTGAATATGAATCTAATGTTCTTCCTCTAAAAAAATCAGGCAATTTGGATGAACAAAATAAAACACCTGAAAACTTTACTCCAAAAGAAACAAAGGACATTGATGTCTATGGAAATGATCCAGGACCAATTGATAACTCTGTTAACTTACAGAGCACAGTTGAAATCATTGCCAGCAGTAAGGTATCTCCTAATGCCCTAAATAATAAACTAAAAGTCATTCAAAATACAGAAAGCGAACATTTTATTGATAATAGTAACACTTGGAAAGTGGTTATGAGTGAATGTAGTCCAACATCACTTACTGAACCTAGTCATCTTTTTTCAAATGACCAATTGGCCAAAGATGATGGAATTACTATCGACAGAGGTGAGAGGCCTTATGAGGGATCAGAATCTTTATCTTACACTATAGTAGAACATAACATTAGCATCCAGAACCCAAACAAACACAACAAAGATGCTAGTAATTTTGATGTGGAATTTTGTCCCACTACTGATAGTAATACTTGCGAAAGAGCTAATGAACTTCCTAACCTAGAACCTCTTGCTCCAACTGAAGAATCTATCACAAAAACTATTGATTTGGCAGATAAAACAATAAGTATAGGTGATGTTGCTCTATTGCAAAATGAGCTTACCAGTTTACCAGTAAAAGATGAGGTTTCTGAAAAAACCTCTTCGCCTGTTTCCACTGATAGGAAAGAGTTCACAAAAAGTAAGAAACAAAAGGCAAAATATAACAAAAATGTCTCCTCTAAGAATGATTTAAATGATAATTCTCAAGAACATGAAGTTAATTTTCAGCAATTTCAAACTGATGAGTTATTTTCAAGTGATCTCGTGGGTAAGCAGTACTGCCAAACAACATTTCAAACTGTGGAGGCTATAAAGCCGAACGAACCGTTTGGTGTTCTTTCTACTAAACCTGAAGCACATGTTAGAGATGAAGAAAGTCTCAAAAATAAAAAACGAAGAAATGAGAAGGGTAATAATCAAAACATAAAAATTAATGATTCGGACAAGATTTATTTTCTTAGTGAAAGCTCCTCGCCTGAACATGACTTCAAACCAGATTCAAATGATGATGCTGCTAAATTACATACAGTTGAAAAACTATCTATGAATACTTTCAAAGGAGAACATTCAGACAAAACAATTGGCACTAAATATTTTATTAGCAAAGACAAACCATCAGAAGAACATGTGGAGAAAGAAGATGAAAATGCTTATGTTACAACAAGTAATACAATACCCGAAGTAATTAGTATTTCCAGCAATATTCTAAAAGAGCACATTGATTCAGGAAAACATGTTGAAAATTCTGGAGAAACTCCTTATAGAGGTATTGATAAATCTCAAGAAGGCCTGCCTTCTGTTCCAGAAACATTAAGAACGAAATCAAATGAGAAAAGAAATAAAAAGAAAAAGAAGGCTGGGAGTTTGGACAATTATAGTACTACAGTTGAAATTGGATTCCCGTTAAACATAACTGAAAGAATACTGTCAGAAACAACACAACCAGTTGAGAGCAAACCTAGCTCAGTTGAAACCACTACAATTACTCAGCTAATTCAAGGTGGTGTTACCAAGAAGCCAAGTCCTCCGACTCTTTCAGAAATCCAAAGTATTCTTGATGTCCAGGATGAACCTAATGTTTATCCAAGTCAAAGGAAGAGTAGATTGGAAAATTTTCAGAATTTAGTTATATTTCCTCCGGAAGAATCTTTAAATGAATATGGATCAACTGATATTAAAGACAATTTAGCTAGAACTAAAAAGGAAGTTAGTGAACAAAATCTTTTGAGGGCAACAGATCATATTTTGCAAATGTCAAAACAAAGAAGTAGATCAAGTAGTCCTTTTTGGATGCCAGGAGCAAGAACATCTTACTCTGATATTGTGAAAGGAAATTCCTGTTTCAATTCTAGAAATCAATCAACTGAAGACCTTACCTCTTTAGAATCCAAGCTTGAAGAAAAGAGGTACGATATTGCTAATGTCTCTGTTGGAGCCCAGTCTTCATTATTAACACCTGAGAAATCTTCTGATGCTGATCCTGATGATAAATTGAGAAAACAAATAAAAGATAACAGTGAAAGGAATTGTGACTCTGTTATTGAATCTTCAAAACATTCTGACATTGAAAATAATTTCAATGTGAAAACTAATCCCTTAGAAACAAATGAATTTCCTCCAAGTAAACTAACCACTATAAAAAATGTTTTAGAAATTGCTACTCAGAGAAGTAGATCAAAGAGTCCTTTTTGGATTCCTGGAAAGGGCACATCTTATTCAGATATTGTGAAAGGAAATTCTTGTTGTAATTCAAAAACAACTTCAATGGAGGATCTCTCTACCATATATAAAATGACTCATGAATCTGAAGTTCAAATTGAGAATACAAACAAACAAAACACATTACCTAATATCCTTGATGATGATTCTTCAAAAGGTAATACACCACAGGAAAAAAGTAAATTGAAGTATCAAAAACCACAACAAAAACAGGACATTGATATTGTTTTGGGCATTACTAATGAACCTGAAGAGCTTAAAAATAGCATAAAGTACGTGCCTCAATTTTCAAAGAATGAAAGAGCTAAATCAGTTGAACAAAGTAAAATGAGGAATGAACACAAAAAGAACTCTTCTGACATTAAATCTGTTAGTGATGAGTTCGAACGAAATCAAGTAGCATCCGAACAAACTCCACCAGTGAAAAATAAAAGAAAGAAGAAGACTGCAAATATAAGTGATCCTGTCAAAAGTTCCGAAAATAAGGAAGTTCGGCAGAGAAATGAACAAAAACCTGAGAAGGACAATAGAAGATATTTTACTTTTAATGACTATGATGAAGATGACGTAAAACCAATTCAAGATACTCAACTTCCAGTTACTGATAACCTCAACATAGATACTCTTCGTGAAACTATCAACACACTCAGACTTCGTCAGAACAATCCTGAAATTACAAATTATTCTGAAGAAGTAGCCGCTTTAGAAGAAACTAATACTGATTACTTTGATGTAACCCTTTCAGAAGTGAAATATACTATACAAAATCAAGAAAAACCTTTTACAGAATGTGAAATTTTCTTGAAAGTAAAAACACCTCATGATAATTCTAAACCAACTACTCCCTCTGAAATTATTTCTGCGAAAACATCTGATGTGAGTAATGAGGCAAATGTTTCCATGGAGACTATTACTGTTCTTGATGATCCCTCCCTATCTGTTGAGTCTACTACTACTGCACCACTCCGTGAAAATGGTGTTTCAAAAAAAGGCAGTAGAAAATCTAAAAATAAAAAGTTAAGATATCAATCCATTATTGAAAAGTCTGAAGAAACAAAAATTGAAGATGCAAATAACAGAACTGTTGTTAATAAACAATCAGAAAAAGATCTAAGTAATATTACAAATCTCCCCAGCAATGAAAGATTACTTGATATTGAGACTTCCAAGAATGTTTCTCAAGATGGAGTTGGACAAAATGAGAGTGTTAGTGCTGAATCGTCTAAAAAAAGAGGGAAGCGCAAGAAAAATAACAAGCTTTTTGATTCCACCAATATGAATTTAGCTGAAAGTAGGAGAGATGATCCTGTTAACGTACATTTAGAAGAAGACCTAAAGAACAATGAGACTGTTACAATTGATATAAATCTTGATACAAGCCAAGTTTCTCAAGACGAAGTTAGACAAATAGAGAGTACTGGTGCTGAATCGCCTAAAAAAAGAGGGAAGCGAAAGAAAAATAACAAGCATTTTGATTCTGCCAATATGAGTTTAGCTCGAAGTCAAAAATATGATCCTTTTAACGTAGATTCAAAAGAAAACACAAAGGACAATGAGACTTCCACACCTAATATAAACCCTTCAGTTGATGACAATATTATAATTACATCTGACGGAACGAGCACAGAGTTAAATGTTAATTCAAGAGAAGTTTCTCAGGATGGTGTTACACAAGATGAGAGCATCGGTGCTGAATCATCTAAAAGAAGAGGGAAGCGTAAGAAAAATAACAAGCATCTTGATTCTGCCAATTCGCGTTTAGCTGGAAGACAGAGAAATGATCCTGTTAGCGTCGATTTAGCAGAAGACCTAAAGGATAATAAGAAAATTACACCTGATATAAAACCTTCAGTTGATGACAATATTATACATACATCTGACGGAACGAGCATAGAGTTAAACGTTAATGCAAGCGACGTTTCTCAGGACAAAGTTGGACAAAACAAAAGTGTTGGTTCTGAATCGTCTAAAAAAAGAGGGAAGCATAAGAAAAATAACAAGCATCTTGATTCTGCCAATATGAGTTTAGCTGGAAGTCAAACAGATGATCCTTTTAACATAGATTCAGAAGAAAACATAAAGGACAATGAGACTGTTACAGCTGTTATAAACTCTTCAATTGATGACAATTTTATACATACATCTGACAGAACGAGCATAGAGTTAAACGTTAATGCAAGCGACGTTTCTCAGGACACAGTTGGACAAAACGAAAGTGTTGGTTCAGAATCGTCTAAAAAAAGAGGGAAGCATAAGAAAAATAACAAGAAATTTGATTCTGCCAATATAAGTTTAGCTGGAAGTCATAGAGATGATCCTGTTAACATAGATTCCGAAGAAAACATAAAGGGCAATGAAACTGTTACACCTGTTATAAACTCTTCAGTTGATGACAATTTTATACATACATCTGACGGAACAAGCACTGAGCTTAATGTTAATTCAAGCGAAGTTTCTCAAGAAACAGTTACACAAGATGAGAGCATCGGTGCTGAATCGTCAAAAAAAAGAGGGAAGCGTAAGAAAAATAACAAGAAATTTGATTCTGCCAATATAAGTTTAGATGGAAGTCATAGAGATGATCCTGTTAACATAGATTCAGAAGAAAACATAAAGGACAATGAAACTGTTACACCTGTTATAAACTCTTCAGTTGATGACAATTTTAGACATACATCTGACGGAACAAGAACAGAGTTAAATGTTAATTCAAGCGAAGTTTCTCAAGAAACAGTTACACAAGATGAGAGCATCGGTGCTGAATCATCTAAAAAAAGAGGGAAGCATAAGAAAAATAACAGGCATCTTGATTCTGCCAACATGAGTTTAGCTGAAAGTCGGAGAGATGATCCTGTTAACGTAGATTCAGAAGAAAACATAAAGGACAATGAAACTGTTACAGCTGTTATAAACTCTTCAGTTGATGACAATATTATACATACATCTGACGGAACAAGCACTGAGTTAAATGTTAATTCAAGCGAAGTTTCTCAAGAAACAGTTACAGAAGATGAGAGCATCAGTGCTGAATCATCTAAAAAAAGAGGGAAGCATAAGAAAAATAACAGGCATCTTGATTCTGCCAACATGAGTTTAGCTGAAAGTCGGAGAGATGATCCTGTTAACGTAGATTCAGAAGAAAACATAAAGGACAATGAAACTGTTACAGCTGTTATAAACTCTTCAGTTGATGACAATATTATACATACATCTGACGGAACAAGCCCTGAGCTTAATGTTAATTCAAGTGAAGTTTCTCAGGACACAGTTATACAAGATGAGAGCATCGGTGCTGAATCGTCTAAAAAAAGAGGGAAGCGTAAGAAAAATAACAGGCATCTTGATTCTGCCAACATGAGTTTAGCTGAAAGTCGGAGAGATGATCCTGTTAACGTAGATTCAGAAGAAAACATAAAGGACAATGAGACTATTACACCTGATATAAACCCTTCTGTTGATGATATTATTAATACAGTTACATCTGATGGAGCAAGCGCAGAGTTCTATGTTGATCCAAGCCAGATTTTAGAGAAAAAATCTAAGAACCAGCGGAAGAAATTAAAAAATGAAGTTAATAGACATCAAACCTTAAGTAAAGAAGGTCATTTTGAGTCATTCATTGATGATCATACTTTCTTTGAAGATCCGTTAGTTGTTGAAAATCATAATTTGCATAATGAAAACTTGGTTGGCTCAGTGGAAGTAAATAGTGACATTCAACTAAAAGGCACTGGACTTTTATTAAATGTTGAAAAAGATTTCCAAACTGCATCAACCGTTGAAAAAACTAGGAAGAAAAAGAAAACTAAACCTTTTAAAGGCAATGATACAAACGAAGACAATGTTCCTGAAAAAGAAAGTCTTCTAGATTTTGACATACAATCAAAAAGTGATGCTGTTGTTCCAGAAGAAATGGTTCAAAATAATGAAAACGTTTTAGATGAAAGTATAAGCATTTCAAAAGAGGCGGAACCTAAATTGAGAAAAAGTAAAATAAATGAGAAACAAGATCAGAATATTCTCTCCAGTAAGACTGAAGAACATAAGAACAAATACTCTCATAATAATAGTAATGAAACTCCTGCTTCTAAAAAAGTTGAATCTCAAATATTACAGAGTGAGATTCTTCCTGCCCTAGTAGATAAATTCTCTGCTCCAGATGATGGGATTAATAAAAGGAAGGATGATGATCTTGGTGTCAAAGAAGAGATGCCTAAGAGCGCAGTGAAGAAGAATAAAAAGAAGAATAAAGCAAAAATTAATGAAAGCAAAGATGATCAACATTCTAGTTCTGAAAGTTTTGGATTTGTGAAGCTAGTAGAACGCAAACCTAGTACTGAGGAAACTAAAGAAAGCAGTGCAGCTACAAATGAAATACCTCTCATTGAAGATCAAGTGTTACCTTCAATAGATTATTATCCAGCAGTTCAGTCCAAAGACACTCTATTTGATCCTAAGGAAAGTGAGAAGGTAATAACACTATCAAACCTTGGTTCTTTGATGGATTTTCTTGAAGACAAGCCATTAGAAGAGCCTGTGAAAAATGAAAACGAAAATCCCTATATTATAACACCTGATGTAATTAGCAATTTCAACAACATTCTAAAAGATCTTGATGATTCTGGACAACCTGTTGAAAATTCTGGAGACACTCCTTATGAAGATCTTGAAGTTAAACATAACCTTCTAAGAAAAGGACAATGCGAAAAAGAAGATGAACAATTGGAAGACAATGCATCTGATAATAAAATAATTGCTACACCTAGTATAAATTCACCTGAAATAACAATGTTTGCTCAAGAAGATAAAAAACGTGGAACATATATGATTAAATCAGACACAGTTATTGAATTTATTCCTCAACTCGAGGACGATAAAGAAACAAATATTGCTAATAAGAATGAAAGATTAAATCTGTGTCCTCAAAACTCAGATTTTAGTGAAAACAATTGTTCAGAAGAACATTTAACTAATCTACAAGAGTTAGAATTTGATAAGAAACATTATGATCCATCTGAAAAAAGAATTTCTTTAGAAGAAAAAACTCATATTGAAATATCTCAGATATGTACCGTAGAAAATTCTCACGTTACTGAACCAGATACCATCGAGTTGGGATCAGAATCCATCGATAACTTGGAATGTTTATTTGATAAAGAAAGTATATTTCCAAAAGACAGTTTTGATTCAGATCGGGTTACTTTATTGGAACAAACAAACGAGAGTACTTCTGGAGAAACTACTAAAGTTCCTTTGGATGAAGTGGAAATCTCTCATAAGAAGAAAAAGAAAAAATCAAAATTAACTTCAATTAATGACAAACCTTCAGTTGATGTAAAGTCTGAAAAAGAGGTTGAAGAAATTTCAGAAGCTCCTGCTACTAAATATAATAAGAGAGTTATATTTGCTGATCAACCATCCGTAGTGGAGATATTTCAACCAGAAAATGATGAAATTGTTTTAGATGTGACTAACTTTAGTCAAAGAGATTTATTTGACAAGTCATACATTCCAGACACAGTTTTGTATGAAGCAGAATCTCATGACAAGTCGCTAACTTGCCCTCAGCATGGACTTCCTTCTAGTTCTGAAGAGTGGTCTAATTTAGGATTTGAACAATCGAGTAAACAGGACCCTTCTTCCCACAGATTCTCATCACTTGAAATTGATTATGTAGTCATCAATAATGCGGGAATTTGTTCAAATGAAGATCCAACTCAACCTTTTGTATTCGATAAAAAAGGTGAAGACTCAGCACCTGTGTGTTTTAAACAAGAGGTTTGTGATCATGAAAAATCAATTAATATCGTCCAGTTATCTTCGGACGCACTGCCTCTCGATATAGAATACTCATTATTTCCTGTTACATCTAGTAATAATTTTAACAAAGAGAATGTTTATAAGCCTTTTTCAGTGCCCGGTTTCTTGCCTGAAGAAACTGGAATCCAAGAGCAAATTATTGATGAATTTATATCCTATGGCAACATCACACAGGGGTCGTCTCACCCCTCTGATTTTGTTGATGGGCGTCAAAGTCAATTGTATTTTCCACTTGAAACTACTAAAAAATCATTTGATTGTATTTTAGAAGGGGATAACCCCTCTTTCAAAAGCTCAGACCCCTCAAATCAGTCATTATTAAAAGAAAGCTATGCTGAAGTTCTTAAAATATCTAGGGAACCATCCCCTGTCACTACCAGTTTACCTTTTGAGGAGACTCATTTAAAAAGAATCAATTTAGAGGACAAAGAACAAGACCTAAAAATGCCTGCATCAAAATCTAATTTAAAAGGATACAAATTTGATGAAAATCATCCTATGAATCCTTCTTTGCACAAAGAAATAGGAACCTCAAAAGAGCATTCTTCATTTGAAGTTTTTAATCCAAAACCTGTAGAAAAGCTCTGTACGTTTGACAAATTAGAACAATGTCCTTCCGAACCTTTCCCTGAGCACTGGGGCAGTTTGGGAACAAAAGCAGCCGATTCCTTAGTTCACCTGACCTCATCTCAGCAAGACCAACTCAATCTTCGCAAGGTTCGATTTTAAAAAGATGTGTTTTGTTTTGTAGTGCTTCCTTTTGGAGAGCAGTACTAACTCTTGTAAGCTTTTTGCTGTTTCCTCTTTTTGTTTTATTTACTTTGTTTGGATCTTGAATAACATATTTTTTTATTCCATTTTGTTTGTGTTATTTATGGTGTATGTTTAAATTAACTTAATACATTTTTCTTTCATTGTGAAGATTAGGATAACCAATAAAAAATTGTTTCATGGTAATTGGACTTTTATTGCTATATTAACTATTTTATTTTGATTCATTCATTATTAATTTATTCTTTTTTTTTTTTCATGCCTTTAAAAATTATTTATTTCCCCCTGGTTTTCTCTTTTCCCTTTCAGTTTAACTATTTGAATAATATAGTATTAATTTTCTTGAGCATCTTGCATGACAAATAAATAGTTGAATTAATTTGATCTCCCACATACAAGCTTTTGTATATTTAAAAAAGTGGTAGTTATATTTTGAAATTATATATATTTTTAAAAAAATCAGCAAACAATTTTTTTTTTTCTGCAAGCCATTTTTCAACTTTCATTCTGTTTCCTACAATTAAAATTAACTTTTTTGTTAATAAATCAAGAATGTAAGTCCCCATCACAAGTTTAAAAGGCCAAAACATATTTAATTGTAATATTTATCTTATATTATTTTTTTTTTAACCCCTAGGAATTAGAGACTCAAATTGAAGAACGAGAGATAGAAGTCCATCCATCTGAAATCCTTGAGGTACTTTTAATTATTTATTTAATGAGTAATTCATCTTGCAATTAAAAAAATAATACTCTAGGTTTGTAAATAAAAAAAAACGGTATAATGGGGGTGCCATACCCCCTTTCTTCATAATATTTTTGTTTAAATTTAAATTCTACAGCTAAATGATTTAGTCATTTTTAATACTATAACCTAAAGTCTACAAGCTAAAGTTACTGCTGCAAAAAATGTTATTGAATAAATTAGATTCGATAAAATGATTTTTATTTTCCTGTGTATTTTTCTATTGTTTATTTTATTTTTTTTATTATTTTTCTGTGTGTTTAAATAAAAGTAGTGGTTCTACGCTGCTACAAAATAACAGAAGAATAATGAAAAGCTTACTGCTCATTCAAACCATAGAAAAAAGTTCTAAAATACAAACAAAATATTATGTATCACCTATTGATACTAACATAAAAAAGATTGCGTTTTTGAAGGTTTATTTAATATTATGTGCATACATTTTAAAAAAATTGATTTTTTTAATGTGAAATAAACTTTTTTTTAAAGTAATGTGAACAATATTAATGTATTGCCCAGCACTAGCTTATATCTCACTGACTCTCGCTAAGTAAAACTACTCATAGGTTATAAATACATTTTCCCCCTTAGTAAATATAGCCAATATTCATTCTGAGTCTGACCATTCTAGTGGTGCAGGTTATGCTTTCTATCTTATTTATTTTGATTCATTACTCTTACAAGATGCCAACTTTATATATAAATGACTGAAAACATCTAATTTTCAAGTTGTTCTCTTTCATTGAGGGGAAGACATCAGGATCGTTCTTCCTACATATTTATTAGTTTCAATTGAATTTAAAATTCTCTCCTTTCAGTGCTTACAGGTAAATAATTTCTAAACATTTTCTATTTTTTTTTTTTTTTTTTTTTTTTTTTTTTTGCAAATTCTCTGATGTCTTTATAGACATAAATGTTGTAACATGAGAATTGAACCACTGTTCAGAAAATCTAGCAAACAGTGATTATTCATCCTTTGTTTCTTTTGATTAAAGTTAATATATTCTAATGCATAAATTTAATGTTCTAGGAGGAACTGTTGGATACTGTAAAATCTATTGTGGATGAAGACAAAAAGGTAAGAGAATAAATTAGCATGGGAGTTAAAAGGTATTAGGTCAAGTCTTTCATTTGTATAAAGTCAAATTTCACTTCAGAATATAAACTGAGCAGTAGAATATAATGTAATATATTTTACTGCAATATTGTTTATGGAAAATTATTTTACTGGCATTGTTAGAATTTGTTTATTTTTTTTTCTATACTTTTGTAAATTAAACTATATCACTGCATAAAGCCAAAAAAAATGTTTATGAAGCTAAAAATCATTAGTCATCAATTAATGAGCATAAAGCCCCTAAAGTGATAAAAAACAAAGAACAAAATAGAAATATAAAATAATTTAATTTAACTTTTTTTCAATAAAATCTGTTGGATGTTATTCTTTTAATCATGTTTTTTTGTTCATTTCATTTGATAAGAAAATTCTTTATTTTTGTGTCCTCAGAAGTATGTTTTAAATTATAAGTTATATAAATAAAACTAAACAATATTTCTCTGTCATCAGGAGGAAACAATTCTTACTTCACCTGAAGTTACTTCAAATAAAGACACATCTTCCACTGAGGTAAAAATAAAATAATTACACATTTCTTTAAAATGTAAATTAGCTATTTTAAATTTATATGAAAAGGAAACTTCAACTTATGCTTGCAAAACATCCGCCCAATTCTGGCTAGAATAGAGTGGTAACCTGTAGAAAACCAGTCCTGAAACTCTGTTATACATATATACATGGACCTTAAAAATGAAATATATAAATTATAATAATCTAATAATATAAATTAAAGGTACTTACGTATTAGCGTCAAAGCAGGTTAAAGAGTCGGGTCTCAGATAACTGGATCTACACCGGGTCAGAGATCTGGATCAAGGAGTCAAATCAGTTTTCGCCAATATGGCGACGGGATTATCAACGATTTAGGTTAACTAGAGTTATGATATAACCTTTAGCTAGCGAAAACGCGTAGCACTTATATTAATAGCATAATTGCTTTGCGTTTCCGCTCGCTCAAGGTTATATCTAAACTCTAGTCAATCCAACTCGTTGATAATGTAGGTCAAGGATGGTTTTTCGCTGGATAATGGACTGATAAATAATTTAGCATCGCTTCGAAACAGTAGCTTTCATCCTAGCTATTCTGATGTCGCTATCTCGCACAGAAACTGAAATCGCGTAACAAAAACAACAATTGCGTGGGTAAATAAAGCACAAATGAATTGCGTTGAAAAGACAAAATTGTCTACAAGATGGTTACTATGAACACAATAGATGATATCTCTGATAGTGATTGACCAATAGAAATGCGTTATCCATGATCCAGATCTCTGAACGAGACCCGCCTCTTTAACCTGCTTTGACGCTAATACGTAAGTACCAAATTAAAAACTAAAACCCCCCAAAAATAGATAAATTACATAAAAAAAGAAGAAAAAAAAATTGGTTTAACATCGCGTATAAAAGAGTCCAATACAGCAGGTTATGATGGTTCACTTGCTAGAACCAATTTTTTTCCAGACACATAGGAAGAAGACTCTCGCTAGCGTGTCTTAACTATTTTCGATCACCCCTAAAATGGATTGTCATTGCCATACCCCCTTTCTTTAGAAGAAACCGGACAATAGGTAGGTGGCCTGTGTGACTTTATGCCGGTCACCTTCCTATTGTCCCCTTCCTTGTTTGGACTGGGGCTCAAATAAAGTTAATATCTTTATCCTAGAGAAGTTCTACTCTCGAATTAGACTCGCTCTAATTACTCAGTGTCACTTTATAACAAAACATGCATTTTTATTTTTTTTTGTAATCTGTTACCGATAAAAATTATTTATTTAAAAAAAAAGATTTTTTTCTACTCGAGAAGAAAAGCTTTATTCTTGATAAACAGAGATTGCTGCCCAAATAAACTGAGTTGTTATATACACAACCAGCTAATCATTCTTTCAAAAATTAATTTCACTAATGGGAATATTTTTTTATTTATTTCCATATATGTAGAAGAATTTCCATATACTCTCAGCTTTAAACATGAATCATGGGCGTATATAAGGAGGAGTTGCAGCCTCCCCCCCCCCCCCCTCCCGAAATCGGTAAAAATGTATCATAAAAAACATTAAAAATAAATTTAATAAGATCACTTAGTTCAGAAAAAATAGTTTTTATTGGGTGTAATAGCCTTTTAATTAGATAATTATTCGAAGTTCTAGATTGTTAGTATTCCATATCCCCAAATTTTCTCAGCCCCCCCCCCGAAATTCTCCCAGCCCCTCCTGAAACTATTTTCTATATACGCCCATGACATGAATTAGGAGAAACCTTTTTTGAGAGGGGAAAATTTTGATTCTATGAAATTTGCCACATAATCTTTAAACTCCAATGATCTCTGAAAGAATGATAAGTAGCTGTTCAGCTCCCATATATGTAACTGCTGAGAGTCCCCAGGGAATAAAAAAGGATTTATTCTGCAAGGACAGCTGCCTTGTTCGTATTGAGTTCTAGTTATTCAAGAAATTCATAAGTGGGTTTAGGAAACGTTCCACTTGTGCCAAAACACAGGCCTTCCACGATATAATTCTGACTTCCATAAGCTTCTTAAAATTTTACTTTCTATTTCCTTATACATTTCGTCTAAAGGGTTTTTTTTTTCTTTGTCAATTACCTCTGCCTGCATTGGATCATATACTTTTTTGAAATACCTAATGGTTCCCCTTTGAATGCCATTAACTACAAACAACATAATAAATTGTATAGTAGACCTAGAATAATTAAAACATTCAACAACTAATAAGAACATAGTCAAAGCAAGAGTAGCTACTCAACTTTACTTCAATTGACTTTGTAATAGCTGAATAATAATGTCATATATTTAGTAAATTTAGCACAAAACAATTATAGCAATATTTTATGCAAAATAAATACAAGCATATGAACATTTCTATTTGTTTATTGATATTAGGGTTTTTTTTTTAGCCAAGGGCACAGAAACATATAAGCAGATACTTAAGACGTGAAGTTAACTAAAGGGATTTGTAGATATGGAAATCTGTATATCATTTTTGAGATTCTAGTTATTCAAAAATGATTAATAATAATAAACACAACCACCAATGAAAATAAGCCGTGTGCCTTATTAAACTAAGTATGTATTCGTTTTGCTAGACGTTTCGGTTCTTCAGAAGAATAAAATGTCTAATATTAAGAAAATATTGAGTGCATTAACCTAATAGGAAGAATTATAACGTAAAATAATAGTATTTATTCAATATTTTTACCTCCATCAAAATATGTTAGCTGTTTGTTTTCAATATTTGAAAAGGTCTAACCTCCAGACGAAAAGTTTTGAAATGGCGTGAAAGTACACTAAACGCCCTTGGATAACCTACACAAATTCGAGCTACGTAACGAATCTCCATTAGAAATGGTTATCACTATTTTAAGAGTACCGGACTTCTTATAAGACATGTTTTTAGCAATTGTCACTTTTCATAATAGATAATATTAGTAGGTAATATTATGGTAGATACTGAATAAATAATTTAATATATGGGCACATATCACTTTCAGACTTATTAATTTCTATCTTTTGAGAAAATGAGGGAATTCTCAACGCGTATGGAAAATTCAAAAATTTATTTTGAGCGTTGAATTTCCAAAATAAAGGCATAATAAAGCTCCCTGCATAATGTGTATTAACTAAATTATTGTTGTTTTACGGGGGAAATAAAATATTGATATTTGTTGTTGAGATTCAAGTGGACCCTAAATGAGCAAATCAGAGAAAATACATTATTTTGCAAAAGCTCTTTGGAGATTAAAATTCTTATCTAAGTATAAACAAAGTTGCATATTACTATTTTTTATTTTAATTTAGTTTTTAACCTATCTCATATAAAGTCATACAAATAGGTACATTATTTTATTTTTTAATGGTAGGATTTTATTTTCTGATGGTAGGATCAATTATATTTATGGCGCTTTTGTTTTCTCATGTATTATGTCAGCATATCTCGAAGAACCATCTTCATCCAAGCCATAGACTCCCTCATGTTATTGGAAGCCTTTTTCTTGAAGAAGAGGAATAATCCTGTGTTTGAGGTTATGTTGTCTTCTAGTGGTGACATGGATCATACTGTTCGGACACTTTCCAAACACTAGGAAGCCCTCTCAATTTGACATAATTCATATTTTATTTTAAGGCATTTGTCCATTCAGAACTAGACATACTTTCCTTTTCATAAATAAATTTGTTGGATTTGGGATATCACTCCTACACCTTGCCATGTGGGGTGAGCCCATTCTTTGGAGGATTTCCCATGTTGCATATGCCTTAACTTTTTAATAATTTATAGAGTACATTTTTCATTTTACCTTAAAAATTAAAATTTTTAAGGTTTATTTGTTTCTTATATTATTTATAAGAAACAAATAAAGAATACTTTTTTTTCTTTTTGTTTTAGTTGAACATACCTGTAATTAAACCAGAAATAATTATAGAGAAAGAAAAATCTGAACCTGAGGTTGAGACAGTGAAAGAAACAAAAGAAACCCCAGAGGTAATGTATTCATTCTAATTAAAAACAACTTATATAAATTGTCCTTTAATTATAAAACATTATTAAGGATTAATTAACTCTTAAAAGAAACACTTTGACTGCGTATTTTAAATCAAACCACATAATAAATTTAGCAATTTTAAAGAAAATGAGTAGGAAGCAAAATCCTGAAGACAACAACGTAACACAATAAAATGGCAAAAAACACTATTCAAATTTTCACTCAAATTTTGGCATTTAACCATTGAACTCTTTTTTTATATGGAATATATCCATGTTTCTATATTTGGTAAAGGTTCACTTTAAATATTTGCTTTGATTAGGGTAATTGACCCAATAGTTGACATTATAAAGAGAGATTATTTTACTTAAAATAATTCTTCGCTTAGTTTTTGAAAATAATAAATTTTGAATATATCAAATTATTCGTCAGCTCATTCTTTATGAAATTCACATAAACCAATTTTAGATACATTAAGTATTTCAAGTAAAATAAATCATTAAATGCTGCCTTACTCTGGTCCTAATGTTGACACACCTGCAGTAGTTCGGTGCCTAAGTTTGACTTTTCTGATCCTAAGGATGACAGTGAGGGAAAATGAAAATAATACAACTTCATTCTTTAAACAAACAATCAAATTGGATTGAAATCGTGCTGTTTTTCCTTCAACTAGAACTATACAATAATCACCTACTCTTATAATGTTGACTTCGTTTATAACTTGCCTATTACAGCCATTTTCATCTTTCATCCCTTTGTCATTTTTGAACAATCGCTCTTGTTCTTTAACTTTTTGTGTAAACTTTTATCTGCATTCTTCCCATATTCTTTATTTGTGGTTTATCTACTTGACTTGCCTCGATTGTTGACATTGATGATGGTTTTCTTACACCTGTTGATTCTACAAAGCTCATGTTAGTGACGTCCTTTCTTCTTCAGGGTGATTGGAGAAGTCACCATCTTCCTCAGTCATGGAGTTTCTCACCTTATTTTTCAGACGAGAAGTATTTAAAAGTTATTTCTTGTAAGGGATTTTTCTTCTTTTTTGTTCAATCTAGCCTTGGCTCTTTCTTTCTTGGCGATTTCAGCTGTGTTTTTTTTTAATGCTGGACTTGCCATATGGTTGACGCTCCATTCATGAACTGTAAGCTTCCAACCTTCTTTAAATGTTTGGAAACCTGATACATTTATAGGTTGGTTGATGTGAGAAGCATTTGGAAGTACCGCCTGTTATAACCATTGTACCACAAATAGCATGGGCGTATATAAGGGGGGCTGCAGCCCCCCCCCCCAAAATTTTTGATTTGAACGGTAAAAATATCATAAAACCCTTAAAAATAAATTAAATAAGATCATTTAGTTCATAAAACATATTCTATTTTGGCTGTAATAGCGCTTACATTGGCTAAAACTTCCAAGATCTAAATTGTTAGTATTCCATACACCGGAAATGGTCTCAGCCCCCCCCCCCCCGAAATTTTCCCAGCCCCCTCCGAAATTATTTTCTATATACGCCCATGACAAATAGATTAAGAATTTGTGTGACATTTCAAATTGCAGAAAAAAATTATAAAACGTTGTCTGTGAACATTAGGAACAGAATGTCAAAATTAGGAAAACATGTTGCCAACTTAAGGTTCCAGTCTTAAGAAATTAATAAAATCAGGATACACGAATTTCTAATGAAAATGTCTACTAAATGTTTTAGTATGCATCACTGACAACCGTTTTCCTAAAGTTGACATTACTGTCAAGAAAAGGAGCCCTGGTTGTTTATTGTGTTCCCAATGTTGACACTACCATAATTTCAAGATTTTTTTGTTTTACTTAAGTCAAACCTTTTGCAGTCCATTATTTAAGTATCATAGAGTTCATAGAGATCAGAAAAAACAATTTAATGGACGCATTACAAAAAAAAATTCTTAAGAAATATTCTTAATCTCTTATCAAATTCACTAAGTGAAGAGAGCAGTAGTAGTTGACTCGAGGATTTTTCATACTAAAATGGCGATAGATGTTATTAATGGAGATGCATAGTTGATCGGGTCACTCAACATTATTCTTCAACAACTGTTCTTTCATTTGGATGCAAACGTATTGAATTCTCTTGAATCTAATTGTTATTTTTCAAATTTAAATTTGAAGTGTCAACTTAAGGAGTAGTGTCAACGATCGGGTCATTTACCCTAGTGGCTGGCTATAGTATTAAAGTATGAAAATAATTATTTTATTTTATTATGATGGCTTCTTCATTATATTTAATTTTAAAAACAGTAAATATGCTTCATACTAATATAATTTATTCAAGATGGTTAGAACTACTAACTCTTTCCCTTTTGTTTCCTACATGTTGCTTATTTTTTGTTACCTTGTTATCTATCAGATTTTTCACTCTCATTAATAAATTTAAGAAAAACTTAAAAGAAAATTTAATATTAAATTTGTTTTCTCATTCCAAATCAGTATGATTCTCATTTTATTGGCTTGTTTGAATCTATTGCAACTTCCACGTAATTTATTTAGTCCAAAAGGTTGCTATGATGCATATATGAACACACTGACTTGGCATTGTTTTTTTTTTTTTTTTTTTGTTTTTTTTTTTTTTTGTTTTTTTTAAGCTGTTAATGTTTCTTATTTTTGTTTTAGTTGGACATACCTGTAATTAAATCAGAAATAATTATGGAAAAAGAAAAACCTAAACTTCAACCTGAAGTTAAGAAAGTACAAGAAAGCCCAGAGGTAATAAAGATCGCAGTCATTCTTATAAAAATGTTTGTACTGGATTGAACCAGTAAAAATTGTAATCAGTTTCCTGAAGAGGCCTAACTATTGTAAACCTGTACAAAAATTCTGAAGAATACCTTGGAATATTTATATTCTAAAACAGTTGTATCCTTTTGAACTTTTTCCTCATCCTTCCAAATGTAGATTGTTGTTTTTCTCATTAATTAAACATACATAAATGGATTTAGAAATGCCTCTGTCTCATTTTTCATTGTTCAGTACTTTGATCACTTGATTCAGCCAAATCTTCAGTCACTATGCCTATCTTAAAATAATTGGCTTCAGATAATGAGAATTAGTGTCTTTTGGCCATCTTGTTCTAAAATCAAATAATTCCTTTCCAAAATCATCTTCAGATCCTAATAGGTAATATGTCAGTATATTAAATGAACTTGTTTTGGCATTTATTAATTACATTTCTTTGAAACACATTGACGAAAGAAACTTTTGCCAACCTAAGTTTATAAAATGTTGACTGTTCCTGGATAAATCATTATTTTTTACTAATTTTTAGTTGTCATCTTGGAAATAGTTTACATATATAATAAACTAGCTGTTACCCGGTGTGCAATGCTACACCTAATTTATATTAAATATCTGTAGCCGGGCGTGCCATGCTACACATGCTTCATATTAAATAGTTGTAACCCAGCTTCCATGGTACGCCTACTTTATATTATATATTAAAAAAAATTAATTATTATATGATATTTGTCCAAATCATGAGAATATAAGATTATAAATTGAGTGCTCGGCTGAAAAAATTATTTTCCATTTTTTTAGAGAAAGTGGGGTGGAAAATAAATTAATCCTTATTTTTTAAAAAGTACCCTTATTATAAAAAGTACCCTTATTTTAAAATGGTATTACAGTTAAATGATTCCAAATAATTTAATTGCAATACCGTTTTAAAGAAAATCCAAACCAAACTCCCTGTGTTTAATTTTTTTAAAGAAAAAAAAAAATATATGGTCCATAAATAAATATTCATAAAAAAATAGCAATAAAAATGAGGCATTTAATTAAGGTTATGATTAGTTATAAGTTGTAATAACCTACAACTGAAACTATATTCTTTATTTTCATTGATTTTTTTTTTAAATATAATATTTATTTATTTAAAGGGCTTTGCATCTAAAGCTAAAACCTCAATGTTGCACAAATATGTGCATGTTATATTGTTTACCTGTTCATTTAATAATCAGTAACTGAGTTTTTTTTATGAATGAAAAAGTAGGTAAATGGGGCAGGGTTTATGTTATTTATGCCAAAAGGAAAGTTTTAAAAACATAGTTTGTTGTTTCAAATACACTTTCACATATTTTTGTTCAATTTTTTTTCCTTTCTATTAAAGCTTCTGTTTCAAATTTTATGGTTCATGAGCTCTTCTATGAGGATAGTCCTTCTATCATAGGAAATAGGGGCCTCTAAGAATAAAAACAAATTTAAGATATTTTTTTTTTTTTTTTGCAGTTATAGACAACAATGAATTAAAGGTATTTGGGAATTTCAATAACGACATTGACTTGGCGAGCAACAATATTTTTACCAGAATTGCAACCGTATTTAAACATTTAGTCCAAGAGCTGGTAACACACTTTTCAAGTGTTTTATGTGCCTTAAAATTTTGCTATAGTGGGTCTCTAGTGTAGATAAAAAGGTAAGTATGTGGTTGCTGGACATACCTTGAAACACCTGGTACTGCGCATGGTAATCAGTAACAAACTATGGGCCAAAAATACTGTTTTATTCAGAAGCCATAATTCTTTAATGTAAAATTAAGGCAATTCTATAATTAATAATATATAAGGCAGACACTTTTAAGGGGGATAACATATAAAAAAAAACCGAAGTGGGTTTTTTGTAATATTAAATGAAGTCTTTTATTCACACTGCTATTTAAACACCATAATTGAAAATAATTACAAAAGGACAGACACTTTTTGTGAGGATTAGTAATCAGCAAACATGAAAATAAATTCAGCCGATGATAGACTGCAATACACTGCGTGTAACCGTAAGAGTGAGTGAGAGCACCAATCATCAGGACAGGACAGTAGTGGTAGTTCTAGAAATAAAGCAACTTGCCTTAATTATACATTAAATATTGTTGGCTTCTGAATAAAATACCATTTTTATATATTTGACATATTTTTTTAACACCTTTCCCCTATGTGCAGTACCTGGTGTTCCAAGGTATGTGCAATACAGCAAAATTCCAAGGTGCATAAAACACTTCATGAAACGTGCGTTACCAGCTCTCTGACTAAATGGTGACAGTCAGAGGATATAACTATCTCAGACAAACGAAAGCATATCTCAGAATATAATGATTAAATTATTATGGATATTAAATTAATAAAAAATTGCATGGACAATTTAATTACTTATTTATTTATTAGAACACCACAATTCACATGACTTCCTCTTCTTATAAAAATAATATTTCAATACATTAATTTATCTGCAAAAAAAAAAAAAAAAATAGCATGCAAAAGAAATATTATAAGAAGAAGAACACTTTATTAAAAAAAAAAATTAAAGTGAGGCTGCCCAAATTAATAGGGTTGCTAAACCACACAGCTCTTATAATAATAAAATAATGTTTCAAAATGTGGTGAAAATTAATTAATTTATATACATTCATTTGTATGATTATAAACATTTATGTAATTTATTATGTACATCTATCTATATGCAAATAAAAAAATAAGTTAAATATAACAATTTGCATATGTATGTAAGAGGATTAATTTTAAGTTCATAAATTTAAGTCCCTTACAAAATGACATTTTTTACAAAGGAGTTTAAAAAAAAAAATCTTTATGTTTTAGAAGTTCTTTATGTATAAAACAAAAATTTCTATCTTTTTGGAAAGTCTTAGAAATATAAACTTCACTTAAAGCTACATATTCTGCAAATGTAGACTCTTCCGTAACATCTTTTTGTTTAATCGATTTACAGTATAATGCATTACTAAATAACCTAATAAGCAAACCAATGGTGGATTTTCGTTCAAAATGATCATTTAAGAATGTAGTCTCTACATCCATCTGTTCAACATTAAATCCTTTTGATATCTTCAACTTTTTTATTTTCAACAAAATCTCAAGCATTATTTTGTTTCAAACTATCTATTTCTCTATCTGTAGCTTTTACACAAAAATCACAATGGCTTGATCTTTATCAGATTCACCCTTTAGCCAATCCAATACAGCTTATGTTTTCTTGGATAACATAAACATGCCTAGCGACAATGATTTTATTATTCAAAAGTACTTTATATCCCACATCACTATAACCGATTAAAATGCACATATTCACCTTTTTATCCCATTTAGAAGTTATTTGTTCTGGTTTCCTAACAAAATCTTTACTACCATATAAATTAAAGTTAGAAACATCTGGATCCTTTCAAAAAAATATTTCATAGGGTATTTTATTCTCAATGATGTTAGCTAAAGAGAGATTTTTCAAAATAATTTGCTGCACTGACCATTTCTGGCCAACATTTTTTTCTACAATAGCTTCTGTCAGTAAGCAATGAGATATATTGTTCTAGTAAATCACACACAAACACCGTTTAATTCATGAACATATGTGGGGCAAGGATTAATTTTGATACACTTTTTTTTTTTGGTAGTCATAATTCTTACTATTTAAATATTCCTTACCAATGTCACATCTCATAATACCAATTCTCTTATTTCCTAAGTTTTTAACCTCATTTACTTATTGAACAAAGGAATGAAAAACTTCTGTTTTAGGTTTAATAGTTTAAATCCTAGCAATCCTACTATAATCATCTATAAATGAAACAAAATATATTTCACCTTTGAGACTCATAGTTAGAAAAGGTCAGCATACAACACCGTCAACAATTCCAAAATACTTTTAGCCTTGTTCCTACTTTTTTCAAAAGGGACACGATTCATTTTACAACACAAATTTTATAAATTTATATCAGGTCCAGATAAACTGATTCTTTACTCCCTTAAATGCACTTGAAGTTCTCCCAAAACTTGATTCCTTGATATTTCATTTCAGTTGTTTGAATTAAATAAAGTTAAGCGTTTTACCACATACTACAACCCTCTCCATCAAATACCAGTACAAACATATTCATTTATTAATTTAAGAGAAACAGCGAGTGAGAGATTACTTCATAACCGACATTCATATAACCTACATTGCAACCTTCCTTCTCTACTATAGAAATAATATAAAAGCGCCTCTTAATAAAAGTATTGAAAATATTAAAGTTTTGAATAGAAACATGAAAACTTACTTATATGATATTAGTCCAAATTATATTAGATAAACACAGAACATTTTTATGATATACTTACTTATACGATATTACTCCATATTCTGGTTAGAGCCCAGTGTTGCCCTAGGCAATCAAATCAAAATAGATTTGATATGAAGAAAATTGATCTGATATTAAGAAAATTGATCTTAAAATCAGATCTTGTCCAAACTCTGAGAATATAAACCTACCATTTAGATAAACAAACAATATAAACAAAATAAAAGTAATCAGTTATTTTGCAAAAGAAAAACTTTTCGCCCAAAAAAAGTTTTGTATTGCCTTTCTTCTTTGAAAAAGTTGCAACACTGGAAGAAAATGGCTATTTCGGAGAATTTACTCCTTCATAAATGACATTTTCGAAGGCGTAACTCCCGAACTGTGAATCCTAGAAGATTTTGAGCTAGACTACGAGATTTCCCGGATCAAGACGTATCTATGTGCGAAGTTTGGTCAATATCAGTCAAACGGTGTGGATTTGTATAAGGAACAAACAAACAGAAAAACAGAAAAACAGAAAAACAGACACGTGATTTTTATATATATAGATTGTAATGAAAATGTCTCTGAATGAAGATGAAACTAATATAAACCCACTCCCTTCCAAAATGAAAATACATTATACATATATATACATATATATATATATATATATATATATATATATATATATATATATATATATATATTGTTTATACTTTTATACTTTTTTTTTTTACGACCCATTGACAAATCTTGGCCATTAGCGCCGACATCCAGGGTGCTGTCAGGAATTTTCTCAGGAAGCCATGAGATGAGAAAATTCCTGCCGCCGGTGGGGATCGAACCCACCATCTCCCTGTTGCCTGGAGGATGAAACCGGCACTCATGCTGTTCAGCAATGTTACGTTTCACGGGGAGGTCGCTGTCTAAGACATGATACTGTGGTGGATGTACTAGGTGAAGCCTTAGCCGGGAGGGGGTACGAGGTTCACCTCGAGACAGTCCTGAGAGCTGATGGTCGTCGATGGAAGCCCGATATAATTGTGGCAAAAGAGGTTAAAGTGACTATTGTGGACGCTCAAATTGTTAATGGGAACACCGATTTAGATTTGATTCACCGGGAGAAGTGTCGGAAGTATGGGAGACTGGCTGTCCGTTTGGCGGTTGGGCGAATGTTTGGCGTGCCTGTCACTGACGTGGATGTAACGTCCTGTACATTGAGCTGGAGGGGTGAGTGGAGCAATGCTTCTGCCAAGAGATTGAGGCAGCTTGATGTCCCTATGGCGGTTCTGAGAAGCATTGCCTTGCGGGTATTGAAGGGCTCCTGCATCATCTTCAGTCGATGGAGGACACTCCTCGCCGGTGTGGGACGTTGAGGATTGTCTATGTTTATTAATTTATTTATTTTTTATTTTTTTTTTTTATGTGTCTGTGTATATGTATATATATGTATATGTATGTAGGTGTGTGTATGTGTTATACCTTTATTGGATGTGGATGGCGAGATATGCATCCATGTAGTTACTGGTACTATTTTTTTTAGAGGATGAAGTTAGAGAAGTTGACTGCCACTGGCTACAGTTTGGCATTTATTATTATTTTTTGGATTTTATATTTTGGAGTATTATTATATTATTTTATTTATTTATTTATTTTTTTTTTTTATTGTTATTTATTGTTAGTGTAGTCGTATTTTTATAAGTTATTTATTGTTAAAAAAAGTGGTCATATTTAACTAATTTAAGGTCTCACAGCAAATAGGCTTGGGTCTTCAAGCCTTAATAACGAGGGCGAAGGAGACGCCCAATTGTAAACTGGCTCGTATTTGAATATGTATTATAGATTAATTGTATGAAGGTGCTCTGTATCTCCTAATAAAGAAAAATAATATATATATATTGTTTATACTTTTATACTTTTTTTTTTTTACGGCACATCGACTAATCTTGGCCAATAGAGCCGACATCCAGGCTGCTGCCAGGAATTTTCTCAGGAAGCCATGAGATGAGAAAATTCCTGCCGCCGGTGGAGATCGAACCCACCAACTCCCGCTTATGAATCTAGCGCACTAGCCACTAGACCGCGGGAGACCCCACTTTCATGATACTGTTATAAAAATAATCAATCATATTTAAAGATTTAAATTTTATTAACATAGAAATTAATTATCTACAAATGGTAGTAGGACACTGGAGGAATATTGAATTACCTCTGATTAAAGTTACTTTTTTCCATTATTTATTTATATGTTTTTCTCCATTTCCTTATGCCACTTGTTTTATTTTTCAGGAGGAAGTTGTAATTAAAGACGTCGTGGGGAGTAAGAAAGAAGAAGTCTTGTCTGCAGATGATATCAAGAAGATGTCTGGATTATTCATAGAAGAAGAAAGCAAATCGAAGGTTGCACTAACAGAAGAAGGGAGAGCAGAATTTGAGGAACTGGTTGGAAAGGAAAGGGAAGCTGATAAAGATAATAGGAATAAGGCAGAAGAACTCAAATCAAAAGAAAATGATGTATGTGTAGATAAAAAATCTAAGGGCTCTACTGAATCTGTATCTTCTCAAGCAGATGCGAGGAAGAAAGTTCTTCCTGATACAAAATCTAAAGACTCCGCTGAAACTCAATCTTCTCAGGATGATGAAACTATCAGCAATGTGGAAGTCAATATTGGATTTGTTGGATTATCTCAAACAGAGTCTTTAGAGGACAGTAGTAATGCTGTTGAAATAGTTGCTGAAATAGCAGTATCTCCTGATGATAGTACTGTAATATCCGGAGATACAGATCTTGCTTCAACTATTGACAGTGACAAAATAAATGTCAAACATGAAGTCTCCACTTCTAAGGAAGACAATTATGCACAATCCTCTCTTCCAATACCAAAAACTATTTGCAAAAAGAAGAAACTGAAAAAGGAAATGAATGTTGATATCCGGACCCCTCAAAGTGTTAGTCCAGCTAATTCTGAAGATTCCTCAAATTTCTCAGTTCCAAAAAGTGATATACAGTCACAGTCAGTTATGATTCATTCAACAAACGATATACCTGTTTCAATGTCATTACCAAGCAGCCAAGAATCGAATACAATAGTCCAGTCAAAGACACGCTCAGTTATTCGAAAGAGAATCACTAAAATTATCAATGGCAAAGAAGTTGAAGTTACTGATTATCCCGATATTGTGGAAGAAAGCAAACAGATTTCAGTCGGTAATCTCTTGTTTAATGAGCAAACATTCCGTGGTCCTCCAGGTTCCCAAAATGTCATTATTACTGATGTTTCATCAGAGGAAAATGTTCCTAATAAAAACAAAGCTATTGAAGAACTTATCACTGAACACCAACCGCTAGGTCAGAGCCTTTCTGCTGGTGAAATGGTTGAAGCATTAGAACACCACTCAAATGTTAGTGAAGAAGGATCAGAAACTCGCTTCGATATGACAGTTGTCCAACCAATCATACACCAAGTAAGAAAAATCAGAAGAGTGATAAGGAAAGTAGTTATAATTGATGGTAAAGAGCATGTGAGTGAATCAGTTATTGAAGAACCTGAACAAGTTGTTTCTACTACTTTTGGGCATGAATCAGACATTCCCATAGCAAGTGAAATGTCTGGTGACTTCAAAAGTTTTACATATGGTGAAGTAAGAACAAGCCAGAAAGTGGTGGTGCAAAGTCGAAGAAAAATTACAAAAACTGTAAGAACAGTAAATGGCAAGGTCCTAGTTGAAGAGGTTGAAACAGAACCGGATGATTTGGAAGTTCTTTCGGTAGAAGAGCCATCGGTTAGTTTTGTTAAATATGAGCAAGCTAGAAATGAACCTGAGCCGAGTTTATATGACAAGCATGTAATCGTTGAGTATCCGGAAGAACCGGATAAACAATCAAAGGATAATGAAATAGTTATTTGTGAAATTAAAGAAGAACCTCAAATTGACGAACAAAATAAAGCAAATGAAGAAGAAACAGTACATGTCTGTGTCAAATCATCAAGTGTTATTACTGAAAACATTACGTTTGATAAAAAGGAAGAGCCTGAAATACTTGATGAATCAAAGGCCGAATATAAAGACACATTGGAATCATCAGATTCTGTTCCAGTTTTGGAGAAATCCACATCTATAGATTCAAATTTGATTTCAAAAACACCAAAGAAATCTTTATCAGTTGGCTCTGATTCCAGTGACAGTTATTACACTGATGTCCAAGTAAAAGTAACAGTTCCTGAAGAAGTTTCTCTTTCTGTAGACATCAAACACCAAAAAGATAAGAAAAAGGGTAATAAAAAATCCAAGAAAAAAACAGAATCAAAACCGGATTCCACTCCTTCTGACAGTGATATTAGTAAAACAAGTGAAAATGAAAAGACTGGACAAAGTAAGATATTGACGGCTCAGTTCTTGGAAGCGGAATCCTTTACTTTTGAACCAAAAGAGACAACAAAAGAAATCAAATTGCTTGAACTTGCTAAACCAATAGAGAAAGCGCAGCTCTCAGAAGTAGAGAAATTGGCTTCTTCGGACATTAAAGAGGGAGGAGGGAAAGATAAATCAGAGGCTGTTAAGCCTAAATCAACTAATAAACAACAAAAGAAAGCTAGTAAGCCTGAAACCACTTCAAGTGAAGACATTGCACCTCCAAGAGGTAAAAGTAAACAGAAAAAGGCAAAGGGCTCGGAGTCTGAAATTCCATGCCCTCCGACAAGTGAAGAATCAATAGACCTTCCTGAATCTTCTCAGATTATTGCCTCAGAGAATGAAGCCTTTGTTTCAACAGTTTCTCCAGAAACTACTGAAGAACAGGTGTCACCTGTTTTTGAAGTCCAAGGAAAAAGTGATAAAGAAATAAAAATATTACCACAAACAGACAAACCAGATTCCTCTCTTGAAAATAAAGACAAAGATAAAAAATCTGGGAAGTCCCTCATTACAATAGAAACAACTATTTCACCAAATGATAAGAACGAAAAGTCCGTGACATTGAAGATATCTAAGAAAAACAAAAATAAACAAAGTAAGCCGCAGCCAAATTCTTCTATTGATGATAAAGACACTGTCAATCCTCAATTCAAAAAGTATACTGAAAAAGAAGAGATGGAAAAAATCCAAGAAGAAAATAACCCTGATTCAAAGTCTTCTTCTTTGGAGAGTGTTGAGATTCAGGTTAATACAGATATCCCATCATCTCCTGAGAGGGACAAAGAAGAAAAACTGAAAAAGATGAAGGCCAAAAGATCCAAAAGAAAAACTAGAACTGGCACTGAACCTGAGGAGGATTTTCATGCTCAAATCAGTGTTAAAAAAGTAGAAGATAACTGCCCTTCTGATTCGGATTCTAACAATGTGCAAAGTGTACCGAAAGATTCTGGAACATGTACAAGAAGTGAACTCAACACAGAAATTAGTGAATCCCCTATGGCAAAGGAAACCTTCTCTGCCATTAGGGAAGTAGAAATAGTTGAAGGAAAGAGAACTTCACCTCTGAAATCAAGTGAAGATAAATTCTCTAAGGATACGGATATAAATGACAGCCAATCCTTTGCAAAAAAAGAAATAATACCTTTGGAGAAAAGTAAAGAAGAAATATCTGATAAAAAAGAGAATGCATCACTGAAGTTAAAGGAATGTGAATCACCTTTGATTAAAGAAAGTCTATTTGGGGAAATCAAAGATGCTGAACCTTCTAGAGAAAGAGAAAATATCTCCATAAAGTCACATGAAGATAAAACATTAAAGATTGATGAAAGTGGCCCTGTAGAGTTGAAAGGAAATAATAATGAGAAAGCAGGAATTGGATTATCTCAAAAACTGAATGCTCCTGAAGGAAAGGGAAGAAAATCATCCAAGAACAAAAAACCTCGCTCCTCTAAATTGAAGGCTAGTGATGAACTCACAAAGGAAAAAGATACCAAATCCGCAGATTCAATAGAATATGACTCCCCAAGGGCGAAGGACAACATTACCAATGACGGTGAAATCACAGTACCATTTGATGATAGTGCCAGGTTATTAAGCCAGCCACCAACAGACATTCTCAGCAAAACTGATATATTTTTAACTGAAGAAAGAGCAACTACACAAAATATTCCAAAAGTTCCATCTGGTGCCTTGGGTTCTTCAGAGAAAACACTTGATACATTAAAAAATCAGAAAGAAGGGGTTATTGAACCATTGGTTCATTTTGATTCCCAATCGAATGAATGCCTTACAAGGAAGTTCAAAGATCCAGATATGTCTACTGAGAAGTCTTTTAAAGATAAAGAAAGCACAGAGCATAAATTACATAAACCTACTAGCCTTAAGACTCAAACATCGCTTCAAAAACTTGAACCTACACCAAGAAAAGAAATTACTTCTCCTGAAGAAAAAGATACAGTTCATAGTGAAGAAATATGTAGTCCAGATGTTGAAGAGAAAGTTGCTTTAGTTGATGACAACATTGGAGAAAACAAAAATGTAGGCAATCAAGAAAAAAGTATACATAAACAAAAAATACCAACTCAAATTGAAGAATCATTGGATAATATTCCCAAGTGTGAAGAAAGTTCAGATTTAAATATTCCCCAAAATGTAATCCTTGGTACTCATGTAAAGGAAGTTTATGAAAGCTCTCCAGAAGAAAGTAAATTTAATATATCAGCAAACATAGTGCCACCAATTAGCAGTATTAAATATTCACAATATGGCTCAGATAACGTAGGATATGATACATCTGTTAAGGAAGACAAACCCAATGAAAAAAATTATCCACAAGAGGATGTCGAATCTCAATTTTTCATCAAAGAAAAGTACACAAGTGGCCCAGAAAAAGATAATCATACTCACAAATTCTTGAAGGAAGAAATTTCATCTAATGACCACTTATTAGAAACAACCCAGTTGAATCCTGAAGGAACCACACATAGGAAAGAGATTTCTAGATCTAAAAAACCAAAAAGTAAGAAACCTTTATCAAAGGATGATGAAAAAACCTCAATTGCACCGGATGAAATTCTATGCAAATTAAATATAGCACCTGAAGTACTTAGAAAAAGTTTAGAAAATTTACATGTTACTGATTCATCTTCAGAAATTGTAGAAGTAGGCCTGAGCTCAGAAGAGCCAGTAGAAGATTTGTTTGTCATAGATACAACTCTTGAAAAGTACATGAAAGATGATTCTCCTGTTGACTTGGGTCTTCCTTCAAGAGAAAAGGTATATCCAGACCAAAGCCAACATTCTAAAAATAAATTAGTTGACTCAAAATCTGGCAGAGATGATAATAAAATAGATTTTGTACAACCTAAGACTGATGAGGTTATTGTTCAAATAAAAACTTCCATAACAACTGAAGACAATGAACCAACTGTTAGCGTTGTTGAAGGCCCTTTGCCTCAAATGTCAACTTCTCTGATAAGTGATGATACTTCTGTACAAATTTCTGTCAAAGCTGAAGAAGGAAGTATGCCAACAGATCATAGTCATGTGACTAAGTTTAACATCAATGAAGCATTTCTTGAGGCCGAATTATCAGCAACTGGAGGAAGTTCAATAAGGTCAAGTACTGAAAAGACACCTTCGAGTACTGAAGACCCCAGAGCATTTAATAATACCTTTGAAGTTGCAGGAACAACCAATTCACAATCCTCTAGCCCTCGCAAAACAATACTGGATAAAGATAAAACATCGGAATCTCCTAAATCTTCCGGAGATTCTCACAAGCCTTTATCTGAACATATAAAGCCTAAAAAGGAAACTGAAAATTTAATTCAAACTATTAAAGAAAGGATTGTAAATATTAATACTCCTTCATTTGTTGGCCTCCTATCTGACTTAGACAATACCACAAAACGTAAGGATATTAATCATAATTTAGACCTTCTGAAAAATTCATCTGATCAAGAAAGAGAATCCATTGTTGTAACCACAACTATTCTGATATCAGAATACTTGGAAACCATTACTTATATAATTATTAATTCAAAGGTACCTTTTATTTAATTGGTATAGTATTCATAAATTTTAAAATTTAAGTTATCTTAATTATTTTTTGAATTTCACAGAAGTACAACAAAGAAAATGCAAATCATGAAGATGGATTGAGAGAAATTTCTCGTCTCATCGAAGAAGTTGAAATGTTAAAAGATGACATTAAAACCTTGAATTCCAGTGGTGCTAAAGATGATTTGATATCTGCCCTTGAAACTCAAAGTGAGAGAGTAAAATGTATTTTAGATAACACTAAGACTAGTGTTAACTCTAAAGCCAAGGAAAGGGAAGAAGCGTCAAGTAAATCAAGAAATATTCTGGAACTTATCAATAACCTAGAGGAAGAAATTGCTGTATTAGAAAAAGACCATACTCAATCAGCAGAGGTAATGATTCTTTCTTTATTGCAAACTTATTGACTTATTATCTTATTAATGTTATTCTGTGGTGCACTCCAGGGCCGCCACATGGGGGGACGACCGGGTACTGTTGTCCTGGGCCCGGGCGCCTTGGGGGCCTGGCCCGGGCCTCGCTAATTGGAAAAAATGTATAGGTTATGAGCTTGTAAAAATAATGGGGTTTAGAAATATAGACGGCGTAGCCTATACTTATTTGAATTTGATCTATATTTTTTTAATGAACACAAACTACAAAACAAATGCAGTCCCAGACTAGTGTATTTCATTAGGAGTCGTAATAAAACTACAAGTACCGAAAGTGACCTTTGATGCACCGATTGACGGCTTTTATTCTCATTTCTCTCAAAATTCAAGATAAAAATAATTTTAAAATGTCCAATGTCCTATAGCAAATTACTAGAATTTTTAGTCTGGCTCTGAGAAGTGGGGGCCCGTGGTCTGGTCCCGGGCCAGGCTCAGGGATGTGGCGGCCCTGGTGCAATCTGATGAAGAGTGGCTGCTGCTAAATTTGTGTATATTTCTACCTGAAAGAATGTGGGCGTTAGTTCTGAAAGAATGTGGGCGTTAGTTCTGAAAGAATGTAAAATCAGAATTCTGGTGAATATACATTTTAGAAAAATATATTTGTAACTGACTTAATTATAAAAAAAAAAAAAAAAAAAAAAAAAAAAAAAAAAAAAAAAAAAAAAAAAATGTATTCTTTATTCCTTGAAGAATTATTTTTACTGCTTCAAAATGGCTATAAAGAACTTCCACTTTCTCACAGGCGAACCCAATGTACAAACACAGAAATATAGTTGCCAGGCAATAGAAAGAGAAGGCTTCTAGTATCTGCCTGCTTTGCCTCTCCACGTTGGTTGCCTCTCTGGGCCCCCCACTCTCCCCTTCCTTCATCACATTACCGATTCTATCTACAGACTGACTTCAAAGTAATTACAGTATAGACAATTACAGCTGACATAATTTTGAAAACACCATTAAACTCTACTGGTGTTAATGACCACAAAGGTTGACATGCCTTAAATCCAACCCAAAAAAAAAAGAAAAGTATTGTAATGATATATTACATTGAGGTAAAAGTTGTTTTTTTTTTTGTAATTGTTAATTCTTTTATTGTCATTTGTATTATTTTTGATATTGGTGTTTGTATCTCAGGATTGTCTGGAAATAAATATTATATTGTTCATTCACTCGGAACTTTAATCCCTGAGATTAAGTCAAATTCATATAATAAAACTTACTCAAGTAATTAAAATTTTTTCATTATTTTTATAAAAAATAAATCATAACAGTATTTTTTATTAGAAACTGTGAAATGCTGAATGAATACCATGCTATGCTGAGCAAATTGGGCAGCCCACTTTATTGCTTAAATTTTTATTAATGAAGATTTTCTTCTTCTAACACACTTATTGATTTTGTTTTATACATTAAGGGATTGGTGTTAAAATTTACTAACTACTTCATTTGGTATTATGACGAGTCATGTATATATTATCTATTTATGAAAACTAATATTTTTTTTTTCCTGTTTAGAAGAAATTGAAGAAACTTGATGAACTAGATATATTGAATACTGATTATGATTCACAAGTATCATTGATGCTTAAAAAATATCCAAATGAGCCAGAATTGTTTAAAGCTTCTCAAAAATTGCTAGAAAATGAAGAACAATTAGCAGCATTAAGAACAACCCTTGTCCAGTCACTAGCGCTCGCACAGGAGTATAGAGATACCTTAGTAGAACTCGAAAATGTTTCAGAAGTAGCAAAAACGATTGTTTCTTCAAGAGTTATCGTACCCAGTCTACAAGAATTACAGGTACTATTTCCTTTGCTATTTTACATTAACAAGTTTATTATTAAACACATCGAAGTCACTTATAAGTTTATAATATTAGTTTGTAGAGCCTCTCGATGGCTCAGGACATAAAGCTACTGGGGATTCTAGGAAGTGTGGAGTCTGAATAAGCAGCAAATATAGAAAATTATTTTGGCTGGGAGCATCTGGGGATTTCGGGCGTAGGAACATTTTTAAATATTTTAGTGTAAAATGGTGAGTTTTGAGGCCCTCTGGGACACCTGGTATACCAGGGTAAATGTTGAAGACATTTTTGTTTTTTATAGGCTTTTTTTACACAAAATGTTCTCACCAAAAAAAAAAATTTCTGGAGGGGGGGGGGGTGCAGCCCCCCTTTATATGGTCTCAATATTCACCCAGGTATGGGTTTACTTATTCATCATCAGTTTTACATGCACTGAAGAAGGTGCCATCTAATTCCTGATGGATGCTTAGAAAGAGAGCCAACTTGCAGATGCTTATTCTTAGCCAAAAGTATTATTTCTACGTAAAGTCCCAAGTAAGGGCTTTGTATTAAAGGGCCGGCATATGAATATCTGATTTTTTATTATCACAATGACACATAATTAACATACTATTAAACTTTTAGAAACAAATAAAGAAAAAGTTGTATTGTTTTTTTCTCTTCTGGTCGTACATTTTTCTTAGTTAATAATAAATGGATGTTACAATTTAAATAAATCAAGTACATTTGTGTATATTATAAAAAAAAAAAAAAATCTGTACTCTAAATTAGAGTAGGCATTTCTAATTCCACAAAATGAATTTGATACATGTTCAATTAACAATTAACCTAAATAGTATTTGTTGAATGGTGGAGCAAGATTTTTAATGATTCATTTTTCCATTTGTTTTTGTTAGTTTCCAGATGGCCTACTTATATTTTTGTTAGCATTTGCATTTATGTGTAGGTTTTAAGACTGAGCCTATTGACATTTAATTATACAATTACTACTTGCTGTGTTACATAAATTCATTGCTCTTACTTTGGAAGCAAGACGTATATTTTTGATATAAACTTGTTCCTACATTTTCACTAACAATAAGTTAGAGATAATCAAGGTTTATTCAAAGTATTTGAATACAACTAAATTGTTTGATAAAAAATGTGTTTGTATTTGTGCCAATATTTTGGGCTTGAATTTCTATTAATTTATAAATATTGTAATCATATTTTTTTTTGGGGGGGGCACACCAACATACGAGGTAAGGTCCATAAGTTTCCGGCCTGTCCTGCTTCCCCTCCTTCAAACGTGCCGGGACCTGCACGCCTATGCAGGTCCATGCCTGCTCACTCCATACCCATCGCCCGCACTTCCTCAGTCTTGTCAGTCAGTGTCCAGCCTTGAAGGAAACTCCCCATTTTTACAATGTTCAAACTCGAGTACCGTGCGGTAATTAAATTCTTTTGTAAAGAGGGTCTTACTCCTGCGCAAATTAAAGAGCGCTTGGATTGTGTATACGGGCAGTCCTCCCTCTCGTATTCCACAGTGAAAAAATGGGCAAAATTATTTCAGTTAGGGAGAGAAAGTCTAGAAGATGACCCACGTCCCGGTTGCACATTGGAAGCTGTCACTTCTGAAACAATCCAACTTGTGGAATCTAAATTGCTGTCTGACCGGCGACTAAAAACCAAGGAAATAGCAGCGAGGTTAGGGCTTTCAAAACCAAGTGTTTTCAGGATCATCAAAGAACATTTGCATATGAACAAGGTTAGTGCAAGATGGGTTCCAAAACTTCTTTCAGCTGCTCAAAAACAGGAATGAGTTCACTGCTGCAATGAATTTTTACACGAGTATAATGCCGACCCAAGGAATTTTTGGGACTCAATTGTAACTGGGGATGAGACAATGGTTTTATATTATGACCCACTCAGCAAAAGAGAGTCTATGGAATGGAGAAGACCAGGAGAAGCGCCTCCTTTAAAGGCAAAAGTCACGCAGTCAACAAAAAAGGTAATGGCCACAATTTTTTGGGACTGTAAAGGAATACTACTGATAGATTTTAAAGAAAGGAATACCACAATGAATGGTGAGTATTATGCAGCCCTACTTCACCGGTTACGAGACGCCATTAAAGAGAAGAGGCGAGGGAAGTTAAGCAGAGGTGTCCGCCTCCTTCACGACAATGTCTCTGTCCACACAGCATTGATTTCCAAGGCCGCTGTGAAGGACTGTGGATTCCAAGAAATCTCTCATCCACCCTATAGCCCAGACTTGGCCCCTAGCGATTTCTAACTTTTCTCAAAGTTAAAATCTGACCTTCGTGGAAGCCGATTTAACACTGACAAAGAGCTCCAAGCAGCAGTGGAAGAACATTTTTTTAACAAAGAAGAAAATTATTTTTTTCATGGTATAGAAATGTTGCCAAAGCGTTGTATTAAGTGTGTTGAACTTAGAGGAGAATATATTGAAAAACAGTAAAACCAGTTTTTTTCTTTCACCTTCCCTTCTATCCCAGGCCGGAAACTTATGGACCTTACTACGTACATCAAGGCCATCTGCGCCGATATATCTTTGGTGCCGCAGGGAATTTTCTCAACGGGCCCTGAAATGAGGAAAATCCCTGCTGCGGGTGGACTTGAACCCGATCTCCCACATGAGAATCCAAGGTGCCAGCCACTAGACCACGGGGAACCTATTATTGTACTTATTTTTTTCTATGACGCTTTGACATCTAGGCCATTAGCACCGACATCCAGGGTGCAGCGAGGAATTTTCCCAAAGAGCCGTGGATGAGAAAATTCCTGTTGCCGGTGGGGATCGAACCCACCATCTCCTGTTTATGAATCTAAGGAGCTAGCCACTAGACCACGGGAGACCCCTATTGTACTTATTCTGTCCATTTTTGTTTTTATAGCTCTGATTAAAAAAAAAAAATGTTTTAATCAGCTATTAATGACCAAACCCCATCTAGCTATTCTCCATGGTCAACAATCTCTTTAGAGTTAATGATTTTCTTTTTATTTTAGAATGAAATGCAAAAAGAGCGGAAATTCTTTGTGTCTCTCTCTCACTGTCGATCAATACTAGAATCTTTAGAAAGTTCACTTGATCAAGAAACAAGAGATGCAACTGCAGAGCTTCACAATAGGCTCCATAAGACAGCAAGTGATGTTCTTGAATCTGCTGGAGAACGTGCTGTTGCTCTGGCCCTTGGAGCTTCGAGGTGGACACTCCTTGAACAGGGCCTAGCAGAAGAAAGGGGCTGGCTCCGGGTTGCTCAAGAAAGAATACCAAATTTATCTGGTGTATCATCGTATGATTATCATCAATATTTATCTCTATACCAAGTAAGATTAATTGGTTAATTGTGCTTGTGTTTTATAAAATTATATTTTCATTATTATTAACTATTGTTTTTATTTATTTAAGTCTTTAATCAATGATATCGAGCTGCATTCAGCTAGAGTCTGGAAGCTCCTTGAGAGTGCGCATACGTTACAAGGACTAATCTCGTGTAATGGACTTGAAGAATCTTGTGATATATTGAGGACTAATATGGGCCTACTTGAGGATAGAGTAGCTGATGGTGCTAAGAAGTTGTCAGAATTTAAAGAGAATTGGTCGTCCTACGAAACATCTATGCAAAGACTAACTAAGTGGCTTGATATTGTTATCCCAAACCATCCTCCACCTTTAGATATACAAACGTATTGGGTTAGTTCAATTTTTATTTACATTTTATTTTTAACTGTAAATTAGCCTCTATATACTTCTATAAGATTTCTAATATTTAACAAGCATTCTTAACATTTTGTCCCAAATCTGTCTTTTCTATCTATTTATTAAATATATTTTTTATGTTTTTGTTCAGGAATTAAGAGCTGAATATGAAGTTTTCAAAGGTGTCTTTGATGATACATATGAAAAATTCAATAGTTCACTTATCATACTGCCAATTTCTGATGAGGCAACCCAAAAAGAAGCATTAGAAGACCTTAAATATAAGTGGTCTTTGATTACCAGCCGTCTTGAGGAAGCCGAAGTAACCATTCCATCGGATGTTAGTCCAATTGAGCGATTAGATATTATTGAGGCAAGACTGAAACAGATGGAGGCAGCAGTGAACTGCTGTCAAGATATGTCGACAGATGCTGAACTTGACTTGTATATTGGGAAACTTCAGGTGTTTATCATTTTATAAACATAAAATACAATCAAATAATGAACTTATTCTCAGATTCAGATGATTATTCGAATATATTTTTAGGTTTTGAAAGAAGGTGCTATTAACATTGAGAATGAGCTCCTTAGATACAGCCTTGGTCCTGCACGTGAGCGGAGAAGGCTAGGATTGCTGCAAGGAAGGGCTAGAACTCTCAAGACTCAGACGAATAGTGAACAATCTGCTGCTACATCATTAAGGGAAAGATTAAAAGCACTGAGAGCAGGAATGACAAGAGCATATAGAGTTCAAAACAAAGCACTTAAAACATTGGATCAATGGGAACCATCGATTGATGCCAGTGAAGATGTGGTCAGACAAGCTCTTGTTCATGTCAAGGTTTGTCTTTGTATAAATACTAATTCTGATGCACTGTACATTTGTGTAGTTTAAAGGTTTTACTCCAGCACTACCAGTAACATAAAAAATATTCACTCATTTTCAACATAAAAAAATTATATTGTTTACAAATGTGAATAGACTTATTTTATCTATTTTTTTTAAGCCAAAAAGGTATTCAATTTACTGTTAGTAATAATTAAATATTATAATTCCAGTGCAATATATATATATATATATATATATATATATTTTCTTTTTCTTCTTTTACAGGAAGTAGTTAAAACATTGTGCGATGAGCGAGTGGAGCTCTCTTGGCTCCGCGAGACTCTGGGTCGATTGCCTATAAGCCTGAGAGCGAAATTGAGTCTTGACGGTATGGAGCGAGAAATGTCTACCTTGTCCGATTCCCATGCTCGATTAGGCAAAAGGGCTGAAGATCTTCTTTCAGAAATTCTTTCAAGGCTAAAGTTGTGGGATAACTATGGAATAAAGCTTGAATCAGTCCGGAGTACTGTTAGGGAAGCTGATTATATGATGGAACTTCTCAGAGTTGATGTTGGTCCTCTCGACCTTCCCAGAATTGTGAAAGCAAGCACCCGTCTACAGGTGAGGGGTCATATTTTTTTTTTATATGTTTAATCTTTTAACAATTGAGCTTGCTTATTACAGATTGCAGACATAAGTTAATTTTTTTTATTACTATACTGTCACTCACAACTTGTGTTACTCTATTATTAATAACATTTTAAAGTATTTAAAAGTATGGGCTTACTCAAGTGATTATTCATTGATAGAGTTTAGATTACACATGAGACGGTTTATGAAACTATTTCAGAACAGTTGGTAAAAACTTTGTTTAGTAGTTACATATAGCTGTGGAAATACTGTCAATATGAATGGAAAATATTGAATGTGAAAAGTGGTTTGGTACCTTATAGATGACTTACTATATATTTTATGAAACATAAGAAATATATGAGGGCCTCAGAAATCAAGAGGTCTAAGTGACATTTTAGAAAAAAAGAAATGAGTCAGATAGAGGAATGGGTTGTAAACACCGTAATCTTGTGGGTGAAGTGATTTTCTTGACAGTTGCTGCCACCTAGCTTGTGTTCTCTTCAGTATTGTCACTTTTGTAATATTAAGCCCATAAGGAAATTAAGGTGTCTATGTGCAGATTATCCAATTCTTTTGCCTATTAATCATAAACCGGATAATGTACCTATTATTTACCATCGATAATAAACAGCTAAGGACCTGAGGATTCGTCTAGTATGATCGGAACTGTAAAAATCTAGTTTTCGCTATTACCACATATGTTCAACTTTGAATCCATTTTCCTCAAAACATGTTACTTAGACCACTTGACTTCTGAGGTCCTCATATTAAATACTATCTCTAGATTAAGTCAGATTTTAAATTTTAGAGTACCTTTGTATTTTGATTCATCTCAATTTTGTAATATTGACATTATATATGTTATAATTAAAATAAAATGTAAATAATTTTGAGGTAAAAATAAATAAGAATTTTAACATAAGTTGCATTCATGGTAACACTTGAAGGAAGCAATATTGATTATCTATCCGTTGAACATCGATTATTTTCAACGTTGCCTACTAGGATGATATCGATTTGTGCGGTGCGGTGTTTTAGGGTTAAGGGAGTGGGAAGGGGGTCAACTGATAGCAGTATCAGTAGTGAGCTAGGCTGTCTTGCCGTATGATACTCAGCAGACTCCGCCCTCATCTCTCCTTCTTGCGGTAATGAAACGTTATTGTGTTTTTATACTCAATATCTTATTAAGATATAGCTATAAATAATTTTTCTAAGATTACAATTCTTAAAGTTTTTCATTCATTTTAATTTAGGAATAACAAAAATATTCGGATTAAACTTTGTTAAAATTCTTCTTTTTTTAAAAAAAAAAAAATACGCGATAAATTGTAGTAATTGAAGTATGCATTTTAGACAATTTTTATTCAAGCAGTCATCTTGTTAATTATAACATAATATGGTAATTAACAATTTTTCTATTGGATACTAAATAAATTATCTTTAAATAAGTTATTATTGCTTAGTTTTGAAAATAAAGCTATGAATGGAAATGAAAATTTCTTGATTATATATTAATTGCGTGTGGTATTTAGAAATATTTCATTCCTGTCTTGATTTTTTTTTTTTTTTTTTTTTTTTTTTTGCGTAAATTCTGTTTGTTATTCATTGTATCAGAATTATGATTGACGTGTGATACCTCCAGAAAACGTTTCTCTATTGCTTCCTTATTCTGGCTATATTCCAGCGTCGTTAAAAAAAAATATAGTGTTCTTTTTCCCAAAATCCTTCATGATCGTCGATTGGGAAATGTTATCTTTTGGGGATATCAACCTTCACATTTCTGGCCAGGATACGCGGTGTTCCTGGCGAAGGATCTCTAAAAGATTGTTAGAATCTAATCCCTCTCATGGGCGTATATAAGGGGGGCTCCATCCCCCCCCCCCCCAATTTTGATTTGATGGTAAAAATATGTCATAAAACCCTTAAAAATAAATTAAATAAGATCACTTAGTTCATAAAAAATATTTTATTTTAGGCGTAATAGCATTTTAGTTGCCTAAAACTATTCCAAGTTCTAAATTGTTAGTATTCCATACCCCAGAAATTGTCTCAGCCCCCCCCCCCCGAAATTGCCCTAAAAAAAACAACAGCACACAGACACGCGCGCGCGTATATATAAAGGGTGGCCCAGATAAGCGGAACACAAGAAAAATAACTTCTAAACGGTTTGAGATATCAACATTTTTCGAAGGGGCAAAGTTGTAGTTCTCGTCGAGGTCTATAAAATGGTGCCCTCGGAAATGAGAAAATAACACTTCTAAGGGCTCAAATAGGCCTTTGAAGGGAAGAGTTTCCTCTTTACCCATATTTTGCATTATATTTTTATAATTTACTAACAAAACAAGGAAGAACCGTGCAAACGGAGTTTCGATGCGTCAAGTAGCTCTCTGTAAAGATACGTTATCATTTGCATGTATTCCTCATCTGAAATTCCAAAAAAAGGCACTTGAATTAATTTAAATAGTATTTTTGTTAAGGAAGGGCTAATTTAAATTAGGAGAAGAATGTGCTCAGCATTCAAAATTGCATTTGAAAAAAAAAAAAAAAAAAAAAAAAATCATTCATTATTCTGTAATTTTGGCAACTCTTATGCCTAAAGCTCCAATTTTTATGTATTTTCTTTTTTAGTTTACACTAATTGGAATCGTTTTGTTGAGTGCTCAACACATTCTCCTCTGCTGAATTGCCCCTCCCTTAACAAAAATACTATTTAAATAAATTCAAGTGCCTTTTTTTGGAATTTCAGAAGAGGAATACATGCAAATTAAAACGTATCTTTACAGAGATCTACTTGATGCATCGAAACCCGTTTGCAAGGTTCTTCCTTGTTGCTAGTACATTTTAAAAATATAATGCAAAATATGGGTAAAGAGGAAACTCTTCCCTTCAAAGGCCTATTTGAGCCCTTAGAAGTGTTATTTTCTCTTTTCCAATGGCACGATTTTATAAATCTCGACGAGAACTACAACTTTGCCCCTTTGAAAAATTTTAATATCTCTAGCCGTTTAGTAGTTATGTCTCTTGTGGCCCGCTTATCTGGGCCAACCTGTATATATACGCGCGCGCGCGTCTGTCTGTTGTTTTAGCGCGGTTCCTCCCTCCCCCATAGGGAGGAACCCCGCTTATAAGGTTGATACAATGAAACAATCCGGAAGTGCCGACTAGAAAATTTTGCGTTTCAGAACCCCTAGAAACCGAAAATAACGGTGGTTCAAATTTGTATATATATATATATATATGTATATATTTATATATATATATATATATATATATATATATATATATATATATATATATATATATATATATTTGTCTGTTCGCTCTCTAAATAGAAGACGAATGGTCCGATTGTGATGAAATTTGGTACAAAAATCCGTCGTCTAATTTGAAAGGTCAAGTTCGTTAGCCAGCAGAATCCGCCCACTGGAAGATGGCGTTTGGGGCGAAATTCGCGCAAAAAAATCGTAACGCTTACGTTTTTGAGTTCATAAGCTTGTAAGTACTCGTTTTATAGGCTTCTTGGGCTAGGAAAACGAATGAAACCATTTTCAAGGCGATAGCTTTAACCGTTTTCGAGAAAATTGGAAAAATAGTTTTTGAATACCGTTTTTGGTTTGGGTACTTAGAATCATGGGATTCAGTTGAAACATTTTCTGCATGTTCTACTTTCATTAAAACTAATATGTTGAAATTTTTGTTACGTTTGGAGTTTAGGAAGGGTTAGAATAAAATATTTTATTAACAGACATAAAACGTTTTGGTAACTTTGTATACTTTCCTTAATATCTCGAAAATGGTTGAGAATCATTGGAAACGGAAGATGACCATTAGAAAGCTCACTTAATGCTCTTCAAAAATGGTTCTGATGAAAGTTTTGATTAGGCGATGTCAATCGGAGAAATAAGTGCTTAAAACTTTAAAGTATTTGATTCCGCTTATTCGAACTGTTCTTTTTGTCTTTGATTTTGGTACTTAGAATTATGGGATTCAGTTGAAACATTTTCTGCATGTTCGAATTGTATCAACACTAATATGTTGAAATTTTAGTTACGTTTGGAGTAAAGGAAGGGTTAGAATAAAATATTTTTTTTTAGGGCAGGGGAAAAATCTTTTATTCGAACAAGTGGACTATGCCATGACAGTGTGAGATTCCTACTCTCTAGAAAAACACCTCCCTATTCACCTCATCCACCGTGCGTACCAGCTGTCAAGCATTCGCAGAGGGAGTGTTGGCCTTATGCCTTCCTATACGTTATTGGACTTCATGTGTGTTTACCGGAGAGCGGCCACAATTTGTGTTTTATCCACACAAAACTTGGTATATAGAAAGCTGCCAAAGAGCATGCCGAAACATTCGAAATATATGTTAAAGATCTTTAAGGTAACAGTCGAAGTCTTCTGACTCAATAACTGACTGGACGTTCATTGTTGTTCTAATTTTTCATTTCTATTTCTCTCTCTCTATCTCAATATTTGATCATGTTAGATATATGTTTTAATATGGAGTAGATTCTAGCGAAGGAATTTAAGTCGTTTTATTTGCTCTGTTCTATTTTAGTGTCGGATATCAAGATGTGGTGGATGTTTGCCTGAAACTATTTAGGGTATAGGGTTAGCTTGTTGGCCATATGGCTGGTCTGCATTTAATCCTTTATTTAGATTAGCCCTGTTCCTCTACTCCTTTTAACTAATAATTTCATTTATTTATTCTATAAGGGTTTGGATGAAACTTAAGATTTTTTATTTTTTTTAATCGTGAACACGTGGTGTTCCGATTTGGTTTTTATTTAGTGTATATTTGATCAAAGACTGTAGTTCGAACAAAAATTATAAAAATGTTAAAGCCTTAAATCGATGTCACAGGGATTTAGGCAGCTCTTTAACAGAGAAAGTACTCTTATTTTTTGGGATGCCACGTCATAATAAGTGGGAAACGATCGATGTTTTGAGTTAGTGATTTCTTTACAGAGTCCATGAGACTTAATTAAATTATTTTGAATATTTTTTGAGAAATCGCTAATTAAAGAATTGAAGGAGGAGGAGAATAAGAAGTTTTTTTTACAAAAAGTGTAAGAATTACTTGGCAAAACATCCCAATTATACAGTTCATGATTTTTTTTCTACCAAATAACTCCTGGCACATTCATTGCTCTAATTATCAATAACATTTTGTTATTTGTTTTATTTAATTTGAGAACAGCTGTGCGCGTTTGTTTGAAAGTTAGTGGAAAAAAGTTGTCTTCGGTTTTCTTGATATAATTAGGATAACGGAGACTTATTTACCCAGATTTTTGTGCAAGAGTGCAATAAGTGACCTGTGGTAAGCCAGAACTCAATTAATTATATTTTAGTAACCCACCAAAGGTAAATATTTGACATAATGAATCCACAGTTGAAGCTAACCTCCAATGTTCAAGTCCCAATAACCAAGAATGTCTCTGTTCAATCTCATTGTAGTGATAATGTAACAATCCCTGGGGAATCATTATGCCCTAGCGAGAATGCTATTGTTCTAAAAACTGTAAAAGGATTAAAACAGGATGATTATATGCAAAGTTTGGTTGATATTGTTGAACCTAAATCTGTTAAATTTATCTCCTATATTTCAAAAGGTAGATTTTGTGTTCACTTAAGCAATAAAATTGAAGTTGATAGATTGATTGACGAACATCCTTTTGTATCTATTGGTGATCATGAAATACCAATAAAACGTCTTCTTGAGCCATCAAAAAGGGTTATTGTTTCTAATGTTTTCCCTGCAATACCTAACGAAGCTATCGAAAATGCCTTGAAGAGGTTAGGTGTTGGCATAGTAACGCCTGTCCAGTGTTTGAAAGCTAGTCTTCAAGATCCAAGCTTAGCTCATGTGCTTAGCCATAGGAGACAGCTGCTCATTAATCCTGAACATAGCAACATGTTACCTTCCTCTTTGGTTATAAGAGTGAAAGAATTTTCTTGGAAAATATATTTGACTACAGAACGCATCAGCTGTTTTATTTGCAAAGGCAATCATTTAGCTGCCGTGTGTCCAGTTCAACGTAAAGTTAATATTGAAATCAGTGAACCTGATCATATTAACGTCGATGGAAGAATAAAAATTGCACATAAAAGATGCACAAAATTCACTGAAATAACTAAAGAGACAAATACTATCAGAGCCCATTCAAAGAGTGATGAGCCTGAACCAACAGATCCTGAAGTGGATCTACTCAAGATAAACGAAGAAAATGCTCCTATCGTAGAAGAAGGAACCACCGTCCGTCGGAATTCGCTCGATGTTTCTCCTTCGGAAGGAAGCGATGAACTTACGGATATGAACTTGGACTTGAAATCGACAAAGTTATTGCAGAAAAGTGCTGCGAGATTACAACTGATTGAATCACTGGAAGCTTCAAAATCCCCTTCGACAGATAGTGATGTTCACTTAGATCCTCCTCCCCTAGAAGATATTAGCCCTGGAAGTGCAGCTGCTAACACGGAAGCAAAGAAAGCAGGGGCTCCGAAAGGAAATCCAAAAGATAAAAAGGTGAAGAAGGCAGAGGGATTAAGAAGGAAAGGAAGAACCACTCCGAAATCTGAAAGAACTCAGGCAAGAATCAAAAACAAAGAAGAACACAAAATACTTACAAAGTAGAAACAGTAGTTTTTAAGTTCTTGTTAAGGTACTACGCACAGCTGTTCGACTTGTTGTCAATAATTTGTTATTTTTGCTTTAATAGGGTGAAATTAATTTTCTTATTCTTCGTTAATTTCTTTAATGTTCATGATTTTATTTTTATGTAATTTTCAAAATTCTACACTTAAATTGCACATTGTAATAATGAAATTAAAGGAGAAAATCGCTTTGTTGCGAGGCTCCTAAAATAAAATAAATTATTTAATTTATTTTATGGAAATGGCATATTTTAAAATTGTTTCATTGAGATATTTTATTTATTGTTAAAATATTGACGTTCCTATTTCCACTATTCAGTGGGTTAATGGAAATAAAGATTTATTTATTTATTTTATTCGAGTAAAAACGTAATACTTAGAAACTTATTTTCTGTTACCCATTACATAATTGGGAGCAAACAAAAACGAAAATAAAAGAAGAGAAAGAGATAAATGCATAAGTTTTAAAAACCACTTATATATAACATATATTTTTGCGACAGGTTATGGCCTTTTCCTAGCCAGGGTAGGACCGATGCCTTTTAGCACTTTCCTCCGAAGGAAAGTAGCTATTGAGGTTGGACTCATGACGGAATTTTTGAAAAATGTCTTCAAATCTTTATCGATCCTACCTAGTAGACACCGAAAATGACCCCCGTTAAAATTTATATATATCTATATATATATATATATATATATATATATATATATATATGCATATATATATATATGTGTCTGTTAACACGATAGCGGCCAGAGTTTTTGTTTTTTCGTCACGAAACTTGGTATATAGCATTCAATTAGCAAACGATTGAACGAGTTCGTTAACCACCAAAATCGGTCCACCGGAAGGGGGGGTTTACCCCGAACCCAAAACACTAATTTGACCATTTCAGCCGTAACATTTGTTATATTTCAACGAAACTTGGTATTCTTACTGGTAATATAGAGAGAAAAGTGAGATATAAAAATAAACTAAATCGGTTCATACGGAGGGGGGGTTTACTCCGGACCACCAATACCAATTCGCCACTACCAGCCGTGATTTTAGGTGTATTTTGACGAAACTCGGTATTCATAGTGGTAATCTACAGGTAAATATGTGTTGTAATAATAAACTAAATCGGTGCATTAGGAGGGGGGGGGGTTTACTCCATACCCACAATACCAATTCGCCACTACCAACCGTGATTTTTGGTATATTTCGACGAAACTCGGTATTCGTAGTGGTAATCTACAGGTAAATATGTGTTGTAAAAATAAAATAAATCGGTTCATTAGGAGGGGGGGGGGGTTTACTCCGGACCCAAATTACTAATATACTCATACCGATCGTAATTTCTGCTGTATTGTAACGAAACGCGGTATACGTCGTGGGTAACTCATGAGAAAGAAGTGTTGTAAAAATGAGCTGAATCGGTCAATCGGAAAGCGGGGGTTTAATTTGTAATATATTTCAATAGAAAAGCCCGCCAGACGTAGGTTCACAAAGCCGCCGCAAGGAGCGCTAGAGGGACTGTATCCGGTTCCTGCGTTAGATCAAAATACGATAATATGAGGATTTTGTATTTAATACGTAGTGTAGTAGGTACCATGTGTAAACATAACTCTGGAAGCAAATTAATAATTTATCAGTTACTCATTACAAAATTAAAAGAGAACTATTCATGTTTTTATTTTATTTATGTAGGATATTTTAAGCAAATTGTTCTGGAAAGCAGTCTACGCTACCCAAATTCTGAGGAAAGTGCTTAGTTATGCAGCTCCTGCGTGACGGACTTTTCATTTTTCACACTAATGAAAAGACACTACCTCTAGAAGGAGTCGAACTCACGACTTGAGGCAAGGATGATTCATATAAAAGAATGAGTCAATTTTTTTTTCCTAAAGATTTTAGCCAAAACGACGTGAGGCACTTACAGAGTCGGCCTGCCTCGAGTCCTCAGAATTAGGAAGGTCATAAGATTACTTTTCCTTCTCATATTTCATCACGGACGTGTCTATTTGTTCTGTCTACAGGTATAGACTGCAGCGAGGTTGAGCACGTTCACTGCAATTGCAGTTGTACTCTCCTGATTAAGCAGTCCATTAACACAAAAAAAACAACGTATATTTTCACTGTAGGCTTATAGTGGTTGATGGAAGCGATCTAAAGAAATGTTCCAATCTAAAATATTCTTGTTTTATAATATAAAAAATATTCTAAGGAGCAAGTGCCTCTGATCAATGTAAATTTTATTCAAGTGAAATAAATGCAAGATTAATTTAGAATGGCATTTACAAGTAAAATGATGTCCGTTTGAATTTAGTAACCATCCGTGAAGGCTTATAACACTCTTGTGTTCTGTAAGAATTATTTTCCATCACATGTGGTATTAAATTGTAACCAATAGCAAATATACCCTGAACCATTTGATGTAGTCTTCTAAAGAATGTAGTCTCCTGTTCCTCCAGTCCATTGCGGATATTTATAACCCACTTCCTCCCTCCGATTCTTGACTTCCGCAAGTTCTTCAGGAACTAGTAAAATATTTCCTGGATGTGGATTATTTGCTTATCTACATTCGAACCAAAGATCTAGAAAATGCCGCTGAGTCTATCCAAAGGACGACAAATAGGCTACATAATTGGAGCGCCACATTATAATTAACTCAGACTATTAAGACGTGTTATCTGTAGGTCACAAACCCTTGTGGGAATCGAACCCACTACCCTTGGTACGGAGTGTTAAGTGCTGACGCATTAACACTCACGGTCACCGGGCCTCCGGGGTATTATTAAAACACGCACAAAAAAAACTTACTTCTCCTCATTATTTGTGCCTAGTAATCTTGGGAGAAACATTTATAACACGCTGTAAAAGAGATTAACTTGTCCAAAGCAAAGAAACCAACACAATTAGAATCGAAGATTACCTACGATTTTCTCTTTCTGAGATCGCCTTATCGAAATTTGGATAATATATTTTATGTCGAAAATTTATTAAGCTTTCAAATGGCCGCCTTCCACTTACCAATTTTTCCGCCACCCTATTCGATAAATTTAAGAAAATATTAGAAATTCCCAAAGTACTCATGTTCCTCGATAAAACATATTTTTTTCATACTTCCTAAACGTAACCCAAATTTATATTTCTAATATTCGATGAATGTCAAGCGTGTGAAAAAAATACTCAATCCATTATTTTGGAGTACTCAAAACCAATATTCTAGGTGTACCACTTTTCTCGAAAATGGTCAAATATATCAAATTGTAAGTGATTTTAATGGATTGTCCACGTCATATATCTACCGCACGCGATTTCCAAAAAAGGGGAAAAAACAATCGATGGGAGGAGTCTGCTGGTTAACGAAATTGTCATTTTGAAACAGGACCACTTTTCATCAAAATAGGACTATTTTTAAGGCGAACAACTATACGTCTGTATATACAAATTTGTACCGCGGCATATGTGTGCCTTATGAGCTTAGAGGAGTGTACATTTTACGCTGGAACCTTCCAAATAGCGTCATCGGGTCGACCTCATAAAGGTAGGGAGGGAGCATAGAAAAATGAACTATTTGTCTCATGCTACGACTGACAAGAAATACCTAAAGAAGGAGCAAATATAAAATGACAACATCATTATTGACCTTGGCCACATTTTCTATTCATAGAAGCACGTTCACATCCAAATATTAACTCTACTGACATACATCCAGTATGAAGCTTGCCATGTGTCATTCCTCATCGAATATAGTTTCAAAACATTGCTTTTGTGGGACTATCTTACAAGGAAACTAGCCCGGGAGTACCTCACCGATTTGTTTTATTTTTGTAATATTTAGAACTACATACAAAAACATTTGACACGTATTTTTTTTAAATGCTAAATTGTTTGATATCTCTATTAAACTCTACCACCAAAGAAGGTTTTTTTAAATATTTATCTCTATTCTATTCTATTAACTATTATATTGGTTAATTAACTATCAACGAATGAAGTGATAAACTAATCCTATGCTACATACTGCCAATAGGAAGTGATAATTGATTTTTTGTTTATAGCCTCTGTGAACAAGAAACCATTCGTTGACATAATATTAGGAATAAGATGATTCCTAAAGTTAGCTTAGGTGCCTTTAGTTTGCCCTATCCAAGAAATAACGAGACTGTGCCTTTGTTATTCCAGGGTTTAGCACTTCTTGGCTAAATACTTCTTCTATTAGCGCCCACTTATGTATATGTGAAGGTATGCATTTCACCACTTGGAACTTGCATAGCCTGTTCTTATACTGTGAATTCCTCTGCGTCGTCGTGACTATTTTTGCGTATAATTAACAGGCGTGAGCGCGCCAGATTGTGGAAACGGTAAGGGGTAACATATATAAAATGTCAAGTCCTGACTGACCCCCCCCCCCTTCTTAACACACAATCCATCTCACTAGATGAGGGCTTCCCTGCAACCCCCCTGGGGGTTCCTATTTCACCAGAGATCCCTGCCACAACAGCCGTAGTACCATTTTGAGGCTAACAACCGACTGCCATGAGCCCCTAAGCACCAGAATGGTTACTGGCCCGGAAGTGCCTAAAACACCCCCTACGGTTTCCTTCCAGAGGAGTATCAAAGAGAGGCTTACTTCATCTCCCAAAGAGGGCAGGTCCCGTGCCTGAAGCTACGGCCACCCTGTGTCAGGGCCTGTGAAAGTTTCTGCAAAATGTAAAATCTCTTATCTTTTCTTGCATTTAATTCGAGTTGAACACTTGACTCGTCATCCTTGAACACTCAAGCCGGAAAATATAAATATTTAATTTGAAGACATTAATTGGGAGTAAAATGTTTTTTAGCAACCCTCCCCAACTAAGAGTTATAGATGGAAATGTTTGGAACACAATTTTTGACTTCATAACTTTGTTTCGGCTAGTTAGGAGGTCAACGTATCACAAGTCCTCGCCCGTAGCCTTAGTGCCGGGGGGAGGGGGGGTTTAGAAAGTCACATTTTTTGGGTTTTCCCTTATATCTTGGAAACCGTGGGTCCTAGCGACATGACCATTCTATAACAAATGAAAGCTGATTCAATTTCCTACAAGTTCTATTCAATAAAGTTTTTCGAGATATCTTTAGTTTTCGAAATATCCGCTCTTGAAAGTCTGCCATTTTGGGAAAAAAAACACACATTTGTATATTCTCGACCGGATATCTCTTCAACAATGAACCCAAAAAATAAATGTCGGCTATAGGGTTGCAGAGCATTCCATTCGCTTCAATAATATATATTACTTTACTATTTTATGTATTTTTTTTCAAACGTTATATAAGCACTCACATGGTCTTAGCAAAACCATGGACAAGATCTTATCTAATTGAGTTTGAATAACTGGTCAATGGACCCAAAATTATATATTTTGTACTATATTATATATATAGTGAGTACTGGACGTATGTACTCACTATATTTACATAATGGAGCATATTTTGGACTGTACATTGACTTGAAATGGTGAGAAATTGAAAGGTTCATTGGTCAGTTGTCGCCAGATATCACGATAAACATTAAAACTGTTTTCACGATTGAAGGAAAATACATAAAATAGTAATTTATATACAGGGTGTCCCATTATATGTGTCCACCCCCTTTTTCTTCTAGAGTTGTTGGAATTTCGAAATGAAACTTGGTTGGTCTTAGTTATGTTGCATGAGGTTTCTTTTGAAGGTTTAGTTGACTTCGTAACAGTCTCCAGTTTTTCTCCAGCGCATCTAACTCTTGATGTTCTAATGGCGAATTCTGATAGAAAATTTAATTTTAAGACTAATTTATTCCGAGACATCTTTTGATCCGACGCACCGTTTGCGCGTAAAACGCAAAAAAACTGAAAAATATCGCCCTTTTGTAGACAAATTCCTATTTATCACTGAAACCAAGCCTTTTACGTAAAAACACCTCGATACAAACGTTGTAGCCTATTAATTTTCCTTTCAGGTGATACCAAGATCAAAAAATAAAATTTGCCTTTGTTTTCATTCATAATACCCCGTTAAATATTTAATCTACAACTTTGATCTTGTTATCATCTGAAAGGAAAATTAATAGGCTACAACGTTTGTATCGAGGTGTTTTTACGTAAAAGGCTTGGTTTCAGTGATAAATAGGAATTTGTCTACAAAAGGGCGATATTTTTCAGTTTTTTTGCGTTTTACGCGCAAACGGTGCGTTGGTTCAAAAGATGTCTCGGAATAAATTAGTCTTAAAATTAAATTTTCCATCAGAATTCGTCATAAAAAATACCTGCCGCCATTAGAAAATCAAGAGTTAGATGCGCTGGAGAAAAACTGGAGAATGTTACAAAGTCAACTAAACCTTCAAAAGAAACCTCATGCAACATAACTAAGACCTACCAAGTTATATTTCGAAATTCCAACAACAACAAGGAAAAGGGGGTGGACACATATACTGGGACACCCTGTATATTATTGAAGAGAATGTAAAGCTCTACAACCCTATAGTCGACATTTATTTTTTGGGTTCATCGTTGAAGAGTTATCCCGTCAAAAAGGGGGGAAAATATGCGGCGAAAGTGTTTTTCCCCAAAATGACCGACTTTGAAAAGCGGATATTTCGAAACCTAAAGATATCTCGAAAAACTTTTTAGAATAGAACTTGGAGGAAATTTAATCAGCTTTCATTTGTTATAGAATAGTCATGTCGCTAGGATTCAGGGTTTCCGAGATATAAGTGAAAATCCGAAAAATGTGATCTTCTAAACCCCCCTCCCCCCCGGCACAAAGGCTAGGGGCGAGGACTTTTGATATGTTCACCTTCTATCAGGCCCAAACAAAGTTACGAAATCAAAAATTGTGTTCCAAAAATTTCCACCTATAGCTGTTTTTAAGCATTCGTTGACTGGACTGGATGCCTAGTTAGTAATTTACTAAACAGAAATCCTCAGGCTAATGTCTTGGAGTATACAACTATAGATAAATACAGCTTTAAATGATGTATTTCAGCAAAAAGTATATCGTCTCCATACTGTTATTTCTCTAATAGCCGAGTATTATTCCATTTTAAGTATATGCTATACTTAATATACTCCTATTATATCAGTGCAATAGGAGTCCGTTACTCATTCATATCTTATCGTACTAGGGATATGAAAATTCCCTGTATCTCGGTAGATCTATTTATACTCCTAGCATTATCTCACAGTTTACTACTCCTTCCTTTATTGAATAGCGTCTCTTGTATCCAGGGAGTGAAGGAGAGCCTCGTGGAGCGTGAAGGAGGCCTGGAAGAGCTTCGCTGTGCAGAAAGTGCCCTAGAAGAGGTTGTACGACCGGAAGTGAGCGAGCGTCTCCGTGCTGAAGTCCGAGAAGAAGAGGCTGCTTGGGCTAGAGCTGAAGCAGGACTCGGCGAACTGGCTGGCAGGTATCAGAGGGCTGCCAAGCTATGGGCAAAGTATCGTGAAGCAGTTGCAGGGGCCCAACCGCCACCACTCACTGAAGCTCTCAGCCCGCAGGTAGGTCATCAAACATTTTATTTTTACAAGGACATTATCAGCCTTATGTGAATTATGCTTCAAAGACACTAATTTTTATTATTTAATTTGTGCAGTGATCTATAACCGAATATTGAATTTAATATCGAAAACGAAGGATTTGAAACAACATCTAAATTGATTTATTTTCTAGAGCAATATTCTTTCATAATCACGAACTCTCAACAGTGAGTGTCATCTGTCCCCCCACTACATTCATTGGAACACTAAAACTAACCGTCCAACCTTTATTAATAAAGTATGTGCATGAATGAATAAATAGTCATGTCCTATTGAACTTTTTTTCTTTTCTTTTTTTACTGCATACTCAGACAAAACACTCACTTACCACAGTAAATGAGCAAAAGTATTTCATACGACAGCAAATATAAATATCACCTCCTGAAACATAAATAACTTTAATTGCTGATAAAATTTAACACACCTAGAATATATATAGAAATAAATATTATTGAGTCAGAAACTAAAATTTCTGTACAGAATTAACTGAATTTTCTCGCAAGCATTACACTCACTTACTTGACTAACAGAAAGTCCTTTGGAAATTAATCAATGAAATTCATTAATTAACTTTTTTATTTACGAATGATAGTTTATTATTTTCCTCTACTTGTGCTACCAGAGTTTCTCTAAGACCAAATACATTCAATACTGTAAGGAATCGGCTTTCAATTACATCAATACAACCAAATGAAGTTAGTTAGTCACATAAATGGGAACTAAGAAATAGTTCACATTTATTGATGTTAATATTTCCTGACCCCAAATATCTCTTAATTTTATTCTTTGAAAAACCTAACAATTTTCTTCACTTTTAACTATTTTTTTATAATTGTCAAATTTACTTCAAGAAAATTGGGGATATTATAGCAACAATATGAATATTTAATTTAAGAAAAATTACATATTACATTTAAGAAATAAAAATAAGGACAAAATGCATATATCGATAAAAGCTGCATAAAACATTTATAATTATTAGCTAACAATTAATTAATTATTTCTTCGGTAAGAGGTTTTACGAAGGTAGAAATAGTCAGGAGTCTGTTGTTGTGTCACAAAATGTAATTTTCTAAAGATACCACTACCCTGACAACTTCTACCTTCGCTTCACCAACGATCTCCAATCAAGGTAAGAGGTTTTGTTTACTTTCACCTTAGCAGAAACGTGATTATTTCTTCTTTTTGAAGCCTGATTTTGTTTTGTCTTACAAAATTTGCCTCACCCCCTGAAAATACTGCGGAAACATGCCATAACGTATGTCGTGCAATTTCCTTGATGGAAAATAAAGGAAAGAATGTAATGAATCTTAATCTATCTTGAACCTGGTTCTCATTAATTTCCTGTCCTCTCGGCTAATATCTATTTGTAGAAATGATATCAGTCCTGATGTCACGTGTAGAATATTATTATTCTAATGAAATACTTCAACACACTAGTAGTTGCAACAACTTGTGTTTTCATTCGCATAACCATTTCTAGCCGAATCCTATTTCATGTCAAAACTTTTATTTAGGATTTTTTCCAAATTTTGTTTTTTTATCTGAAATGCAAATTTCTTTAATCTTTTCTTTTGACTGGAGGGATTAAAACAACTACAATTTCTTTTACTCGTTTAAGAGCATATATATTGTTTGTTTACGAAAAAATCCTAAAAACAGAAGAAATATTACGAAGTAAATAAAAGGTTCGGTCCATGGGCGTATATAAGGGGGGCTGCACCCCCCCCCCCCCTCCGAAATTTTGATTTGCTCGGTAAAAATTTCATAAAACCCTTCAAAATAAATGAAATAAGATCATTTAGTTCATAAAACATATTCTATTTTGGGTGTAATAGCGTTTAAGTTGGCTAAAACTCTTCCAAGATCTAAATTGATAGTATTCCATACACCGGAAATAGTCTCAGCCCCCCCCCCGAAATTATTTTCTATATACGCCTATGGTTCGGTCGTGTGGCATCGTAAATAGAACTAAATTTTTTATAAGAAATTGCGTTTTATTTTTACCGTCGTTTCGTCTTGAAATTCAAGCATTAATCAGGGCAGTAAAACATGGATGAAGAATGAAAGGAAAAACATTATACATAGACGAGGATGGTGGAGGTGTTATACGGTAAATGTGTGTTATAGCCAGTGCTTAAATTAAAGGTAGATGGATACAGATTTAAAACTTTAAATATGTATAACTTAAGAATAGGTGTAAAATGAATAAGTACAGGATGAAAAGTCTGCATAAATAAAACACATTTTCTTATAAAAATGTAGTTTTATGAAGATACCACACGACCGAACCCTGACTGTAACTACCTTCGCAATCCCAACGATCAACGATCTTTTCTCAATTAAAAAGTAAATACAATTTGAATAAATATCGCAACTACAAATGAAAACATGGAATTGATAAATAAACGAAGAATTATATATTTCATTACCTCCAGTCAAGAGGAAAACGATGGAGATATGTATTGCAGGTTGTTGTTTTGAAAATGTAATAATAGTGATTATATTATCTTATTTGCGATGCTTCATTTATCCTTATTAAGAACTTTATCTAGAGTCTATAAACCCAAAAGACACATTAGGCAATATCCTCCGTTGTTTTATGATTTTTTTTTCTAACGCTATGAGTAATTGTTTAATACTACTCTTCCTGAGATATGCATTTATGATTGATGAAGTAATCCAAGGATATTAAGAATGAGATAGCTGGCCTTGATTAATGCTTTTATATATATATATATATATATATATATATATATATATATATATATATATATATTAATTTGCCTAAAATAAATAGTTGTCATACGCTGTGGTGCAGACCATCCTCCCTGAGTTAAGTTGTTTATCTCGATATGGGTCGTACAGATAATTTGTTTGTCTGTTTGCAAGGGTTATGATACATTGTTGAGGTTTGGCGAAGACACAAACACTTTACCTGCATACAGTACAGACAAACAAAGTACCACCCTTATCTAAACGAAAAATTTACCTCTCCTTTGTATAAGTACTTTGACTCCACAAACTAGATTCAGTTCTACCTCAACAGTTTGCTTTGAAATTACGTGTTTATGTAGAAAGCCCTCGCTTGCAGCCTGTGAAGACAGTCTCCACGTGATGGTATGTCAACAGTATATTTACTTGCGGACCTAACCCTTTAGATTATCAAATAAATTAATTAAATATACGAAAACTAAATACATTTAAAGTTTTTTCAAAATTCATTGTCTCTGAAATCATCGGTTGTAGTATTTCTATTTTTGGTATGGTTCTTTTAGCGCGGTTCCTCCCTCCCCGATAGGGAGGAACCCCGCTTATAAGGTTGATACAATGAAACAATCCGGAAGTGCCGACTAGAAAATATCGCGTTTCAGAACCCCTAGAGACCGAAAATAACGGTGGTTAAAATTTGTATATATATATATATATATATATATATATATATATATATATATATATATATATTTATTTATTTATATATATATATATATATATATTTGTCTGTTCGCGGATTTCTGGCCTCCCTAATGGTCCGATTTTGATGAAATTTGGTACAAAAATCTGTCGTCCGATTTGAAAGGTCAAGTTCGTTAACCAGCAAAATCCGCCCACTGGAAGATGGCGTTTGGGGCGAAATTCGCGCAAAAAAAAATCGTAACGCTTACGTTTTTGAGTTCATACGCTTGTAAGTACTCGTTTTATAGGCTTCTTTGGCTAGGAAAACGAATGAAGCCATTTTCAAGGCGATAGCTTTAACCGTTTTTGAGAAAATTGGAAAAATAGTTTTTGAATACCGTTTTTGGTTTGGGTACTTAGAATCATGGGATTCAGTTGAAACATTTTCTGCATGTTTTACTATCATTAAAACTAATATGTTGAAATTTTTGTTACGTTTGGAGTTAAGGAAGGGTTAGAATAAAATAGTTTATTAATAGACATAAAAAGTTTTGGTAACTTTGTATATTTTCCTTAATATCTCGAAAAAGGTTAAGAATCTTGGTAAACGAAAGAATACCATTAGAAAGCTTACTAAATGCTCTAGAAAAAAGGTTCTGATGAAAGTTTTGATTAGGCGATGTCAATCGGAGAAATAAGTGCTTAAAACATTAAAGTAATTGATTTTGCTTATTCGAACTGTTCTTTTTGTCTGTTTTTATTCCTTGTTATTTTTTAATTGCTTATAGTTGGATAATGTATTTTACAATAAAAGAGATTAGGCAAAATAAGAAAAACAATTCATTGTTAGAAATATAGCTTGCCAAGAGAAAAATATTCGATGACGTCTTTTGAATATTTTCAATTGCCTTTATGCTATTGGTTTTTTTATTTTATTTTTTAATTGATTTTATCTGTAGAATTATTACTATAGTAAAAGAACACAGGAATATGTGAAAAGTTTTGATATTTTCCAATTCATTGAAACGTATGAAATGAAGTATCGGTAGAAGAGGTTTCTAGGGTCTTGCGGACCCGACCCCAGGTATAGCCATAAAACCCTTTGAACAAAGGCCGAGGAAAATATTATCTGTTTCTATTCTATGCTTTTCAAATGAGAATAGGGATATGAACAGGAACCGGGGTCTCCCGTGGTCTAATGGCTAGCGCCTTGGATTCATAAGTGGGTTCGATTCCCAACCTCCGGCAGGAATTTTATCATCCCACGGCTCGGCGCTAATGACCTAGATGTAGATGCGCCGTAAAAAGAAAAAAAAAATGAACTGGAACCGCGCTAAGATGACGCAGTTCCTGCGAGTCGGACTTTTTTTCTGTCGTATCATCAATGAGGCTACTAATTGACTTTTGATTCCTGTTCCGAAGCAACCCTACTCATGATGTTACAATTCCATTAAAATTTTTGCACTAGTGTTTGGGAGGGCTTCCCTGATTTTTATTTCATCAGATTTGGAAATTTACCGTTACATTTATTTGATTTAATTAATTTCTCTAGCGAAGGGACTTAGGGTGTTATCCCAAAAGGAAAAATATTGAAACGTTCATTAAAATAGTAGGGTACATTTCTATTCTCCCATTGCGCAAAAATAGAATTCTGTCTTCCTTTCCTATTATATTTTTAAACTATTGATTTGATATTAATAATTTGTTATTAAAATTTGTAAATATTTTGCTTAAATTTTATTTATTTTTCAATGGACTTTTGACTCTTTTGAAAAATGTCGACATTTTAACTAAACATTCCGAGTTATGACAAAACATTTTAGCATAGCCCATGAAAAATTAAAAAAAAACAAAAAAAACAGCATTTTTTTTTTTTTTTTTTTTTTTTTTTTTTAAGGAAAACGTAGTAATGGCTACTATATATGAAAAGAAATCTAAGTTATATAAAATATATCGTGGGAAGCATTGAATGTTGATCAGTGACAGATTGTATACATCCTTTTTTTTCTGTAGTTTGACAGAATTAAGGGAAAATTACTCCGTTTTTATAATTGGTGTCATTTTATGCTTTATTTTCTGAATGTGCGGAATACGAAAATAATTTAATATTTGTTTACCTAATTCCAATAGTGCGATTACCGTACAGTACACGCTTGTTTAATAAAATTGTCTGCTTTGGTTTACTTTCTTATCTATTTGAACCGATTTATGTGAGATCCGGCAGAGTTATGTTGGATGTAACAAGAATAAATCGATACAAAAGCTGGTTTAATAATGACTGCATGACCCCCGACACCCCCCTGTTTGGCTGTCTGCCTGATTCTAATATACCGACCGGATGGGTGGAGCCCTTGCCCGCAGGACTCTTCTGTCCTGTGATAAGACCTCAGAACTTTCCTTGTTGCTACAAAATACGCTCCTCGTTGTATGGGCTTTAGTATAAAAATCGTCAGAGCTTGTGATCTCTTTTATTGGATTTTACTAAAGATATGAGTCTTCTCGTGGTAGCTAACCGTGCGGATTCTGTTACTCGCAGGGGGAGGAGGCAGTCAACCCTAGCCCGATTTCTAACAATCTTTGGTAGAAATCTGTTTCCGGTCTTGTTGGAAAATGTAATGAAATTAACGCAGTCGAGATTTTATATACGTGTGTATATGTATATATTATATTTTATATCTGGTTGTTCTTTAAAAGAATACAGCAGCGTCTCTTTTAAAACCACAATATTTTCCTTCTTGTCCTACAGGTTTAATGCCATATTTCGTGGCTCCTGTTCAGAGGCTTTTCTTGAGAAGAAGCCCACTCGTCGCCATTAGGTTATCAAGACTACTGTCCTAGCGGCCTGAGTAAATTTTTTTTTGTTACAGGCCCAATGCATTAGCCTGCACTACAATTTTTTTTTATTCAAGTGAGCTTAGAATATTAGCTTGAAGTTCCTAACAAGAGATCTAAATAAGCCAGAATTTATATTGTATTCGCTGATAAATTAAATCCTCAATAACCCTCTTTCCAAAAGCTCTTCTCTGTCCTGGGCCTTTTTCCTCCAGTCAGCAACTCCAATTTTTTTAAGGTCTTCTTCCAGGTCCTTTTGCCAGATTGTCCTAGGACGTCCTCTCTTCCTCTTTCCTGGGAACGGTTCTCTTGTGACCTTCACTATTCTATCGTTGGGTAACCTTTCGACGTGGCCAAGCCAACTAGTTCTTCTTGACTTACCTCACGAACCTTACGATATCCTCATAGTTATTTAGCTCATCCAGTTTTCGGTTACTCCTTATTCGCCAGACACCTTGCTCGCAGATGGGGCCAAAAATGCGTCGCATCACTTCTCGCTCAAAGACTCCATTTCCATACTAAAAATGTCTCCTACAGGGGTCTCGGTCTACTAAATGATATTCCTGTTACAATTTATTGCTACTTTAACATAATTAACTAAAGTTTGGGGTGGTGGAGGTAATTCAACCATGATAAATGATACTGTCTCAAGGCAACCCTTGCCTCAGGCCAGCCAGCTCTAATTAGTAGGGTACTGAAGATGGGATATTGATTCCTAAAGCTACTTTCTTATATTATTTGTCTTCCTCTTGAAACATTTCTATAGCATCGAGGAGCCTCGCTAAATTGGCTACTTCATCTGCTGGAGATGTCTCTCTTCAATCCCCTGGAGATTTTACTCATAGGAGATTCTGAGCCGTCCTCGCGGTCTTTTTCCAAAGATCTTTTAGACGTTCTAGAACATTCTTCGGTCCTCTTTCATACTCCTTGCGACACATGTGCCCTAACCACCTAAGCTGCCGGGGTTCGAGCGTGAGATCCTTAGTTCTGAAAGCGGCTTTGTCATTTGAATTTGACATTTTTGGTGGAAAAGGCCTTTCATTTGACCTACATCATAAATATAATTTATATAATTTGAAATTGCTAAATACTATTTACTATATTAATGCAAAGAAATATCGTACCAACACTATTTACAATATTAATACACCGCACTATACATCATATTACAGCATCAAAATCATTGATGTATTATAGTTAATATTCATTCTTCCCGGGGAGTTGTGACTGAATCTGGCAAGTTTTAAAATTACTAATTTGAAGTAATTGTTTAACAGTTTTAAACCATTTAGAAGAAATTCAAATGGAATGACAAAAACTCGCATTAGATTGTCACCTTCAATAAGTGTATATAGAATAGTTTAAATTTTGGGGCAAAATTGTGTTTTACTAAAAAAAAGTTCAGGAATTAGACATCCCATTAACGTCTGAGTTACTAAAAAATATATATGTTTCTTTTTTTTCTTTTTTATTGGGTTTTAGGCGTGTCAACCTTTGAGGCCATTAACGCCAGAAAATATAAGTTTGTTACTCATGCTTCGTAATCATGGGATAGTGATATAATATTTCTTCTAGGAGTGGGAAATCGGATGATCGAACTTGTTTTCATTATCTCTCTCTCCTTAATTTATAATTATTCTTAAGCTTGCTTTGGGAATTTCATTCAAATTTTTGAATTCTCTTTACTAAGGAATTTACCATAAGCTTTTTTATTTTTTCTGTGCAACACTATTGGCATCCCTGTTAAAGTAATGTGAGTTGAGAAGAAAGTCTACAACTTTATTTACTGTTCACGGCGGGGAACTTATGCATCATTAAAACAAACAACTTGGCTCTCGTTAAAACAATAATATACATAATCTGCGTCAGCTTAGTTTTTTGTTCAGTAATAAAAATTGAACATAATCCAAAGGAGAACCAGAATTATATTGTTTTTGAATTGCCTAATTGTAATAGATATAGTAATAATAATTATAATGTCAATCCACTATACATTCTAATAAGTGAAGAGAAGTTCATATAAGAAAAGTCCGTCACGCAGGAGCTGCATAACTATGCACTTTCCTCAGAATTTTTCTAGTGTAGACAACATTACAGAATAATTTGCCGTAAATAGCCTATGTAAATAAAATAAAAACGTGAATAGTTCTGCTCATTTACATTTCTTATGAGAACTGTTCAATTATTAATTTTGTAAATAATTTGCTTCCAGCGTTATGTTAATAAATGATATTGTACTACTTAATAAACTCACAAAAACTTCATATTCCGTCTTTTGATCTGACGCAGGAATAGGATACAGTCCCCCTAGTGGGACATAGCGCTCCTCGCGGCGGCTTTGTGAACCTACGTCTGGCGGTTCACATTTCTAATGAAACAGAGTTTAAAGTAAACCCACCTTTCCGATTTACTTCATTTTTACAACACTTCTTTCTCATGAGATACCCACGACGTATACCGCGTTACAATACAGCAGAAATTACGACCGGTACGAGTATATTAGTACTTTAGGTCCGGAGTAAACCCCCCCCCCTCCAAATAGCCCGATTTAGTTTCTTTTTACAACCCACTTTTCTTTGTTGATTACCACCACGAATACAGAGTTTCGTTGAAATGTAACGACAATTACGGCTGGTAGTGGCAAATTAGTAATGTGGGTCCGGAGTAAACCCCCCCCCCTCCTAATGAACCGATTTAGTTTATTTTTACAACGTATTTTTGTCTTTAGATCAACGTAACGAATACCGAGTTTCGTTGAAATATAACGAAAACTACGGCTGGCATGGTCAAATTAGTGTTTTGGGTCCGGGGTAAACCCCCCTCCCGATGGACCGATTTTGGTGGTTAACGAACTCGTTCAATGGTTTGCTAATTGAACCCTATATACCAAGTTTCGTGAAGAAAAAACAAAAACTCTGGCCGCTATCGTGTTAACAGACATATATATATATATATATATATATATATATATATATATATATATATATATATATATATATAAATTTTAACGGGGGTCATTTTCTGTGTCTACTCGGTAGGATCGATAAAGATTTGAAGAACTTTTTCAAAAATTCCGTCATGAGTGCAACCTCAATAACTACTTTCCTTCGGAGGAAAATGCTAAAACACACCCATATTCGAGGCGTTTACCCAGAACGCCAAAGCCTCTCATGAATTTATATTAATATTTTTAATCTGTAGTTATTATTAGTTAATATTGGTATATTTTGAACTTTAAAAACATTTAAGAATTCCTTCTTTCAATATGTTGTCTTGTGACAAAAGAACATGTTCTCACTTATCTCTAGAACGGATTTTCTCGTTAGTTCTGGTGGTTAACGAACTTGACCTTTCAAATCAACGAAAGTATTTTTGTGCCAAATTTCATTTCATAAAATGTATATATGCATATCTGTTCTGTCTCTAGCTGGCTCAAAAATTGACCGATTTTAATGAAATTTGACACAAAAATACTTCGGTTGATTTGAAATGTCAAGTTCGTTAACAAGTTGAATCCGTCCAACCGGAACACGGCTTTTGGGGCGAAATTTGTGCAAATTATCGTAACGCTTACGTGTTTGTGTTGTTTGGCTTCCAGTTACACGTTTTATAAGTAATTGGACGTGAGGAATCTAATGAAGCTATTTCCAAGACTATATCTATAACCGTTGTCGAGGATTTTTCTTGAGATTTTCTTCTATATTTCGAAACTTGTTAGGGAATCGCAGTAACTTTAAAGCATATATTTGAAACCTTCTTTAATTTTCTGCAAATACGGTTCTTATGCGAGATTTGATTGAGTGATCTCATTCGAAGGAATCGGTGCTTAAATGGAGTAATTTCCGCTTGAAAAATACAAATCAATGGGCCGCAACATTTCTTTAACATGGTAAATTTCTATAAAATGTGTGTTAATGAAAATTTTGAAAGGGCGTTCCAAGCCGAAAAAATATATCCAGGTAATATAATATACATCCGTTCTATTTGTTCTTTAACATGATCGAGAATCAGTTTCTTGTTAAGTTAATCGAGCATTTGGTTTAGTGCTTGGATCCTTCTTCATCCTTGTACATCAGCACTGAACTAGATGGAAGGAATTTACGATTTATTATTTCCTGCCGAAGCTAATGATCCTTTAACTTTTAACTCTATTTATTTGCCCTTTACATAAAGTGTCAGACTGGACAAACTTAACCCCCAAAGAATACGGTTGCATGGTTAAGGTTCTATTAGGAATATTAGCATATAAACACAGCATATGAAACTTATCAGAATTTACAAGTGAAATATAAGAAATCTAAAAATCCTATCTTCGTATTTCCCGCTTTTTACGTGGAATTTTTCGGTTTTTTTACACTTACACGCGGGACACGCTTTCAGAACCTTTTTTCGATCATTTATATGCAAGCTTTTAATAGGAATCAATGTAAAGCGAAGGAATAGAATTTGTTAGTGTTAGGATTCCACTCAAACCCCCGGAGGAGATATAGGGAGAGATGTGTGTTCTATGCTTCATCGTTCTAAATATACCAGCAGGGCAGATGGTGTAGGGCCGGCCCTCAGTCACACCCCGGCTCTCATACTCTTCGTGTCTATAGCCGGCTCTGGACAGTCTCCTGTCTTGTCGGCTTATTTCTGAGGAAATGGTATCCTTCATATACAAACTAGTTTTATGGAATCGAATAAGGTAGTGTTCAGTTCATGCTATTACTTATATTGAAACTGTTTATTGAGTTTCGTTACTTACAATATGGCACAGATAAATTACTGTTGTAAGACGATGAGTATATAGATTTTAGGTTTTTACAAATATGTATGCTAAATAAACAACTGAATATATTCATGGAAAAAAATTTTTGTTAAATACATATTTATCAAATATTTACAATATGCTTTAATTACATGTTACCATCCCTGATTTTAAATACCCCCAAAAATTAATGAAATTGAGATTTCATTTTTAATTCTTAGTATTGCCTGTTTCGTATTATTCCTTGAGTTTTGATAAATTAATTGACCTTTCAAAGGAACTAGGTAATCATAATATATAATTATAGAATTTATTTTCTCTGAATATTTAAGGCAAGTGATAATTTTCCAATATCTTATTGAGCTTCTATGAGAATGCCGAATCTGAGGAAGTGAAAAAAAAACATGACATTATTTTTTTTATATAATTTTTTTAGTTGAAATTGTGCTAATTTATTCTCTATAATTTACATAAATTATACAATTTATTTAGAGTGATTCCACGTGTGTCCTAAATTGTATGATAGTGATAAGATGCTCATTTCCATAAATATTTGATGACATGTCATATATAAGGGCCCCAGAAGTCAAGGGGTCTAAGTGACATTTTTGAAAAAAAATGAGTCAGATAGAGGAATGAGTTGTGAACACCGTAATCTTGTGGGTGGTAAAGAGATCCAAGTGATTTTCTTGACAGTTGCTGTCGCCTAGCTTGTATTCTCTTCAGGATTGTCACTTTTGTAATATTAAGTACAAAAGGAAATTAAGAGGTCTATGTGCGGATTCTCCAATTCTTTTGCTTATTAATCATAAACCGGCATCTATTATGTATTATCAGTAATAATCAGCTGAGGAACTGAAGATTCGTCTAGTATGATCAGAACTATAAAAATCTAGTTTTCGCTCCATTTCCTCAAAAAATTGAGTGTCTTACTTAAACCCCATGATCTCTGGGGACCTCATATAATTGGCAAATTTTTTTACGTCCTTTTTGATTGCCATTATTAATTACTTATTTTATAGTATACATAATAAAACAAAGTATAGCATTTAAAAACGTTTTTATGTTTTCAATAATTTTTAAATATTCAATGATTCAAAGAATTTAATATTTTGTAAAGTTGTCCTTAACTATAATATTCAATCAAATAGCTTCATTTGAGTTTGACATTATTTTTTGTTTGGCATGCAAAGAAACTGAAGGAAGCAGAACATAAGTGTGAGACGTGTATCACTCTTAGATTCTTTGTTTTCCTTTTTTTAACATCACAATAAACAATAATACTACATACCATTTATAAGATCAGCTGTTCATTACTGTTCAGTACCATTACCAAATTAAACATTAAAAATGTATGTTATAAATCTTGTACTATTGACGTCAATTAACATAAAATTTGTGGAGTGTGAATTAAGAGTACCATTTTCCACATCACATGAATGACCCCTGTTTGTGTTGATCTTGTCTTTAAACAAAAATAACTAGGTTTTTATTGAGTAAAAATAAATAATTTTAGATGAATTTCTCAAAATTCCTTATTATTTCAATAGTTGGCAGAGTAATAAAAAAAACATAGATATTAACAAATTTAGATATTTATTTTTATTAGATATTTATTTATTTTTGATTATTAGTTATTATTTTATTATTTATTGTTGGAGCATAGATATTAATTTAAAATTTTATCCTACAGGTAGTTTTAATGTGAAGTAAGCATGCTAAAAACAAAAACAATATATATTATTTGAAAAAATATATTTTTAACAATCATAATAAAAAATAAATAATTAATAATAATTTGTATTATTTGTTCTACTTAAATAGTACAATAAATAAACAATTACTTTGTAGGACAGTTACCAATAAACATTTAATTTTTCAAGATTCTCCAATTCCCCAATGAATGAATGAATGAATGAATAAGAGCATTTATTTAGCGACAAAAATTTACATGCAAAAACAAACAAGCTTAATGCCTAAGACAATGGGTATAACCCGTCTGCCAGGTTGTAGCTAGTTCTACTAGGATCATGCTAAGCTAAGTACAGCACAAGCAATTACCGATTCTAATCAAAGCAAGCTCTTAATAAACAATATACCAAGCATTAAATAAAATAACAAGCAGTGTAAACAATATACCAAGCATTTAATAAAATAACAAGCAGTGTAAACAATATACCAAGCATTTAATAAAATCACAATCAGTGCTGCCAAATCAAAGAAAAGAACATGCTAAAATCAAACAAATTCTAAAGTTATTAAAATTAAATATATAGTACAATAGAAAAAACTTTAATATATATATATATATATATATATATATATATATATATATATTATATTAACCTACATATGCCGTTGTTCAGAAAATATATAATAAAATAACTAGATAAATAACAACATGCAATTAAAACTATATCACGCTTTCAATCAACAAGAATAACAAAAACAAATTAATAAAGCTATATATTTTAACAGGACATTATCATGCTTTTATTTTATAACTCTTATGAGAAAAATATAAGTTTCATAATGTAAATTTACAAATTAAAAGTTGAAGTAGCCAATTATCTCTTTCCTATAGCTCCATGCTTTCTCTAAATATTTATAGAAGATGCTCCAATTTTTGCCGTTTAAATATTCTATGTACTCACTCTGTGTCAGCTGTCGCTTTCCAAGATAATTATAACGAATATCCCCTAATATTGAACATGATGCAATAAAATGGAAATTATCTTCCCAATTCCCCAATGAAATTAAATGTTAAACATTAAATGAAATACTTTTTATCTGTTAAGCAGGAGTGGGAGAGACGGGAAGAGGCAGTGAAAGAAGCAAAGAGATTAGCCGATGAGATTGGTCGGGAGACTGGAGTGCCCGATGTTCTATCTCTAGAAGTAGCGGCCCTTTCAAGACGATTGAGTGAAGCAAAGGAAGTATCTCCACCTAGTCCACCCGGAGAACCTTTAGAACTTGCCATTCCTCTTAACAAGGCCCAACTACTTAACTCACTCAAAGAGGTAAGTTATATCTTCTTATATAAACACGAATATGAGTGTGTAATTGGATCGTGACAATCGGAAAGGGACCAAGCTACAGAATGAACATTCTCTGATTCAATAAATTATTTTTTTTTTTTTTTCGTTTAATTCTTTTGCACTCAAATTATAAAATATTTTTAAACTATTTTTGTGTTTTAATGAGGTGTAAATTATTAGTTGCCGAGGTGTTAAGAAGTCAAGGAATAGTTGGGATTTCGTTAAGAAACAAAAATCAGATTTTCATAAAAATTTATATTTAGAACGTTTCGGCAAGCCTTTGGCTGCTATCTTCAGCAATGAATCCGGGGCATGAAGGAAGAAAAAAACTAGCAGTTTAGTGACCCTGATGAAAAATGCTTTTTCTATTTATTGCTGTAGAAGGCTATCAAAGAGCTTGCCGAAGCAGTCTAAATATAGATTTTGACAATAATCTGATAGTTGTTTCTTAGCCGAATCCCAACTGTTTCCTGGCTGCTTATTTTAATGTTGTTTGATTTAGATAGAAGACTTTTGAATTACTAAATAGCTGAAAAGAACCAAAGCCTCATTTTATCAAAAAATTGCACTTCTTGATTAATATAATCCAATTAGAGTTTCATTTTATGAGTGTATTTCTTTAAAGTTCAGTGCTTTAGCAAGCAGTTCTTGGAAAAACTCTGAATTCTATTAATTGAGGATAGAATTGACATTTCAAGTAAATGCTTCTAGCACATTATTAATAAGTTATAAAATAAGTTCAAAACCTTACTGAATAATGTTTTAATCAGTTGGTATGGCTTTTGGAATTAATTTTCAATAACTGACAGTTCTTTGTTAAAACTTATATGTTACTTCCTAGCTCTCAAATCTGACAAGTAATTTGTCTTATTTTTTCAATTGATAAAAAAATCCTGTCATATCAAATGCACCAAGGATGAATGTCAGATATTTCAAAAAATAAATGAACAAATACTCCACTCTGTTTATCTTAAATTCCTTAGTTGTCAAGCCCTCAAGGCCACACTCTGGAACATGAAGTATAGCTACAATCACAGTCTAAACTTTAATTTCCATGCCGAAGGATATATCTGTACCTTGGAACAAAAAGAGCCAATGTCCAAACCTCTGAAATTTGAGTGGACTGCACGAGTGACATCAAGGTGTGATAAACAATTGTTAAAGGGGCCAATGTTACAGAAAAATATTCCGTTCCTTAATAACTAACAATGGGAAGGCATTGGCCCTTTTAACAATTAATGTTTATCCCACTCTGATGTCACTCATGCAGTTCACTCAAAGGTTTGGACATTGTCCCATTTTGTTCCAAGGTACAGATATAAACTTAACTTATATTTAAACTAAAGCTGTAGTTTGAAATTTTAATTACGTTTTTATTCAAAATGTCCTTCCTTCCACATAGTTATCAAGCCTGTCTAGCACAAATAGCATAAAGAAAAGGTTAAAATAGTCTATTCTTAATAAATAAACCTACGAGGAACATATTAATTATGTTTTACCATTAAAGACAATTTTATTTTTGTTTATACTTAGTTTACAGTTTTTATATTTTTTGACTGGTTACTAATAGATAAATATTATGATTTTTCCTGTTTAAGGCTATTTTCATAACCTATTTTTAAAATCACTTTCCCCTTTAAATTGGTCTAAAATGCCTAATGAATCAAAGCTGAACAAAAGTGGTGTGAGTCATTAAAAGGGAAGTGCGGAAAGTGGTTTCCACGCAAAGCTCCTACAACATCCAAACAGATTCAGCATTGAGTTTCTCGAGTGAAACTAATCAAAACACCTTGAAGTTGGAACTCTTTTAATTTGACTCAAACATGCAACCCCCCCCCCCCTCATTTGGTTCTTGTCGCAGCTTACTTCCTCACGATTACTCTTCCATTCTTATTGTACCAACTAGATTTGTACTTTTCATTCTAAATCTTTGAAACAGCTCTTTCGGGTCTTACAGGGGCATGCAAGTATACTTTTGTAATATGTGAAAATGTATTAGAATGTATTTATCAGTTACACTTTGTGTGCTTGTATTTGAAAAAATGGGTCTGTAAAAACTACATACAAAACCAGTTTGATCCAATTATTGGTCTAAAATATGTTTACTCCGTAAATTTTGATATATTTTCAACTCATATGAGAAAAAAAGTAGCTTTAAGTGTAGTGTATATGAATGGGCATTTGTGTGTATGTGTCTATATATTAACCTGTGTATATCAGGGGTCAAAAATAATTGTTAACTTTTATTTTAAAAAAGTCTTTTTTAAACTTTTACCTTTATTTTCATTTTTAAAAGTAAAAGTTCAAAAATAACTCTTTAGGCTTAAACTTTTTTCAAAGAAGTTTTTTTTTCTGTTATTTTTCGACTTAAAAAATAAAAGTTTTAAAGTAATTGTTATTAAAATACTTAATAGGAAAAGGTTTAAAGGAATAAATTAAAGCTACCAATGTTTTTTTTTGTTCTGTACCAACAAATATAATTCAGTAAATAAACAAAAATAAATGTTTAAACAAAGATCATTTCACTTATTTTGAAGAATTAATTTAATTTAATAATTTATCTTGTAATTTTATGGAATTTAGATTATATCTATAATCATTTAATATATACTTTAGGGTTGAAAAAGCTCTTTCAACACTTACTTGAGTGGCTGGGCTGCTGGGTGGTGTACTATAGGTGATAGTTGATATAAGTATGGAAGGGTGTATTTTCTTTCTTTCCAGTATTCCAGATATTGTAAACCAACAAAGCTCTAAAATGCTTAATTAAAATTCTGAAAACTTTTATCTCACATGGAAAATAATGAAATTATTACATTACCTTTTATTTTTTTGTACAACATTTTAGGTTCGGCGCTAATAGCAAAATAGTTGATGCGCCGTTAAAAACGAAAAAAAAAAAAAAAAACATTTTAGGAGTTCTTAAATAACTTTTACTCTTAAAACTTTGAATTATAATTTTTTTTTTAACAGTTACTTTTTAACTTATAAAATAAAAGCTTTTTTAATAGTTTAATTTTAACTTTTTTGATAAAAAAAATAACTGTTTCGATTGCTGGTATATATATTCTTCTTGATGATGTTACCAATGTAACAACCATAGGACGTGATATTGCTAAGAAATGATGGTAAAATATGAGGAAATTTGATTGAATATACACTGTTGTGATTCAATAGCTACATATTTATAGGAAGTGCTCTTTAAAAGAGCTTTGAATAGGCTTGTACCCGACTAGGGTTAAAGAGAGAAAAATGTAAAAAAAAAAAAAAGTTAAAAAAAAACAACCCAATATAGTTTAGTTGCTCAACTATATTGGGTTGCTTACTACACAACATACTATTCAACAAAAATGTCAATATTATAAACCTAAGTAAATTAATTATAAAACATGTGAAATAAAGAAAGACCTTTATTTTTGACCTTAATATCTGCATCAGTTAAAAGAATATTTACTTTACTTCTTATATTATATATTTGTATTAAATGAATAAACTTCATTATTTCTCTTTAGAAACTAAATCAAGCTGTAGAAGGGAAAAGCACAACAGAACAACTGCTAGCTCTGAGGGAGAATTTATTAGAACTAGGAAAAACTGATGCTCAGCTGAGTTGTGTAACTGACTGCTCCTCTCCTGATAATGTTTCTATTAGCGATCTCGTTCAGGTAAATATTATTGTTACAAAATTGTTGAACTATATTGCAAACGTTTTTCATCAAAGAATGAGCTATTATATTGCATGCAACTGTATAGCAAAGTCATTATCTTCAAAGTTAATCAGTATTAAAGTACTTTTCTTATTTTGTAAATAAACATTGCATTTCCATTTATTTTATATGTGGTATTATTATTTTTAAAATATCTTTTCTAGCTTTGGGAGAAAGTGTTTAGAGAAACATTCCAAGAATATCACCGCCTATCATCAAAGCTGGTGAAAAGTGAAGATAGTGGAAGTGTTCTAAATCTGTGGCGAGATTATTTGGATCATGTCACTCAGTTCCTTGACTCTCCCCTCCCACACCAGTACCATGAACTTCATGAACAGAATCATCTTTGCCAAGTAATAATAAACTACTTTTCATTTAACAATTCTTTATTTTATTCAAGCAAACAAATAATTTCTAATAAAAAATATTTATTTATTTTCTCTTAGTTATTTTAGCATTATTTAAAGAGAACCATGAAGTTAAATTCACAAATGCTTCGGCTTTCAGTCACAATAAATATTTGTTTACATCATAATGCCAATACAATAATTTTTTCTAGTGATTTTAATTAAAACCTATTTAGAATTTAATTGATTTTTTATTGAGTCGAGTTAATTTTTATTTGACTTTTTTTTTTTTTTTTTTTTTTTTTCTTTTTTTTTACCAACACCATAAACTTCATGAATAGAATTATCTTTGCCAAGCAATAATAAACCAATTTTAATTTAACAATTCCTTGTTTTATTCTAGCAAACAAATAACTTCTAATAAACAATATTTGTGTAAATATAACTCGTCCACTCAACACATAAAGATTCTGACCTGGTTTTAGTGTTCGCTCTCAAAATTTAATAATTTAAAAATTATGGACCTGAAAATGAAATTTTAAATCACAATAGACCTTAACACTCATTATTTTCTCTGTTTCATTCTAAAAAAAAAAAGAAAAAAAATGTAATTTTTAACATATTTATTTATTTACATTACTTTGCAGTTAAGAAAATATATTATATGCTGTCTTTGTGTGGGTAAAATATTTTAAAATACATATAAAATATTAATATGCCTATAATTACACATTTTTCTGATTTACAACAAATAGTAAATAGTTTGAAACTTTAATTTAAAGCAAATATTTTAGCATTATTTAATGGGAACCATGAAGTTCAATTTACAAATGCTTTGACATTTAGTAACAATAAATATTTTTTTACATCTTTATGCCAATACAATAATTTGTTTTCTAGTGATTTTAATTGAAACATATTTAGAATTTAATTGATTTTTCATTGAGTCTAGAGTTAATGTTTATTTGATTTTATATTTTGTAATAATCTTTTTTCATCCAATGTTGTTCTATGAATATTCTTTTATTATAGTTCCTTTTATATTACAAGTTTCTAAGTGATTGTACTTTATTAACATATTAAGTACCTGCTTGTACTTTATTAACATATTAAGTACCTGCTTGTACTTTATTAACATATTAAGTACCTGCTGGCAAGAAATTATAAATTCCATCAAAAGTTTTTTAATTAAAAAAAATCTGAAATATTCTTTAAGAGTTCTTTCTAAAAAGTTTAAATCACACAAAAACTTATTATTTGTTCTCTGCCGTTATAGGTGCATCATACGGTGCTTAGCAGCCAGAGATCTCTCTTGCCCAATGAGGATACAGCGCTTGACAAAGATACCTTACAGCAGTTCAGTCTCTTGACAAACATGCACAATGAAGCATTAGCAAAAATCATGGAAAAACAAACTGAGGTTGGTTATAGAATAATAGTGTTTTTCCCTCATTTCTTAATGTTTAAAGGCCTTAGAAGATAGATATTTTGTTTTTAAGTTTGAATTTTAAATAACAAAAATAAATGAATTTTAGGTGCAGAAACGAATCAGTTTGTGGGACAAGTATCGGCAGAGCCAGGCTGAACTCCTTGATTGGTTAAAGAAAACTGAAAATGAAAGGAATCAATTAAAATTGCGATATATACATTCTAAAACAATTGGAAAGACAATTGCAAAAATTGAGGTACACAATTGCCTAATATTAATTTTATATTGACGAACATATTAACATTAGAATACATTCTTCCCCCATGTATGGACCTGTTTTGGAGTGCACTCAGTACTAAAGATTTTTTCTCGTGTTGGTAGACAGGGATCAAAATTTGGATCAATACATTCGCCGGCCCACCAGATCCTTAATGTGGATCTGCTAAAACGAAAATAAGAATAATGACACCTTTCTATTAGTATATCTTAAGCTCATGAATGAAATACCAGATTACTATGTCCTTTGCTGTATTCTTTTAGCCTGTTAAGTGGACTGATTTTGTTTCTTCTTTTCTTGTGTGAGTGATCTGGCATCACATTTGGTCGGGTTTTTTTATCCAAATATTCACATTTCATGCCCACTGATTTCTAAAAAATACTGGCCATTCAATTTGGAATGTCTAAACTATGTTAGGTTTTGCATTAAAAAAAAAAAAAAAAAAAAAAAAGACTATTTCCAATTTGTTAGGGTAACTTTTACAACCACCAGAATGAGTTTTGTGCTGGGACATCCCTGGTGGCAAAAATTTCATTTCAGGGGTTTTTCTTAAAGTTTCAGAACTACTGCATACTTCACTATTAGAATTCCTTGTCAAACTCATAATAATAATAAAGCATGCACACATAATTGTATCAGATTGTTATTGTCTACCTTGTATTATAGGAGATGCTGAAAAAGATGTCTGAAGGAGAGGATATGGAAATATCACTGAAGGAACAATTGCACATTCTGCTCCCTTTTTGCGATGAGTCAGTTACCTCATCTCTACAGATCGAACATGCCTCTCTTAGCCATCGATTGTCCAATCTTCATGCAGCTCTTCTCACTTGGTAATATATTGTTGAGGATTTTTATCTTAACAAGTTTCTTCAATTTATCTCTTGTCCGAAAGTTGAATGTGATCATTTTCTAAGAACAATTAGTGCGGCAACAAATCTTATTTACTTTTCACTCACAAAAAACAAAACAAAATAAAACAACCCAGTTTTGAGAACGTTTCATTATTCAATTGAGCTATTAAAATCATTACATTAGTACCAATAGCCAGCAGCAATATCCATGTTCAATACACCGGTTCCCGTTGGTTACCGAAGTTGAGCAATGTCAGGCGTGGCCAGTACCTAAATTATTGACTGACCACGTGCTGTAGGCATTATAAAAGGGTGGCAACCTATAGATAGCCCTGCGTCTATAGGTTGCCAATAGCACAAACTCACAATAAAATAAAATAAAAATTAGTACCAATACTTATGCAGAGGGAATTTTATTTAAAGTAGAGTACCATTAATCCGATAATTCACCTAATCCGAACAGTACTAAGGAGAAAAAATAATTTTTATAACATTTTTGAACTGGGAAAAGTAAAGAAAACAATTTTGTCTTGTCGCATGTTTAATGTACTTTTCAGAAACTTGTAATTTTTCAATTTTGCTTTCAAACTAAAAATCCAAAAAAACAGCCTTAGTTAAAATTGAAACACGTTCAAATTTCTTCACATATGTAGAATTCATTTAAAGCATTTTTATAAAACATGGAAAGCAAAGCATTATCTGAGATATGAAGCCAGTGATCTTCTTCTAATGGAACAAATTAAAACGACTTAAACAAGCAATGTTTCACCATTCAAATTAGCCACCCATTGTATTGATTTTACCACCAATCAGTCATACTACAGCATAGTTTAAATTGCAGCTTATTAGAATACATAATTTCTTACATTTAATCAGGGTGTAAAAAAATCATGATTTTTTTTAAAAAATCAAAAAAATCGGATTTATTTGATTTAAATCAGATTTTTTTTTATTTAAATAGGATTTTTTTGATTTAAATTGAATTTTTTTACTAGAACCGGCTTTAAAAAAGAAATCAGACTTTTTAAATGTATCTAGTCTATATAGAGAGCTGGTTATTACCTAGTTGTTCATTATATAAACCTGTAACTAAAATATTTGTTTATTTACAATGCAAATAATAAAATAACTATTCTAAAGTGGTGGGTCTTGAGTGGATAATTTTGGGAGCATAGCAGAATTGACGGATCATATATACAGGGGTTGAAGTTGACCTATATTTTGAAACCGGAATTTCTGTAAATTTAAAGACTTAAATCAACAAAAATCATTAATTTTCGGCGATTAAATTTAAATGTACAGAAACTCTGGTCTCAAAATATATGACAATTTCGACCCCTGTATATATAATGACTTAATTTTCAAATTTTAAAACAACAATTTTAGAAATGAAGCTTTAAAGAAATATTAATTACTCTGGAACAGATGTAATTGTATTTACATATTCTCTTCTGGAATAATATGTAAATACATATTTACAAATATTCTCAAAATACAAATATTCTGGAAATAATGGTCATCCAGATGATTCTCCAATGTGAGATAGGAAAAAATAACCCCCATAGTAACCCCTGCAAAATTGACCTTGAAATTTTATTCAAGGTCAAATTTTTTTTATTGCATATTTCCAAACTGCGAGTCATGAGGAAGAAAAAAGTCAACGGCACCATAGGTCAGAAATGACTCCTTATGGTCAAAGTGACCATTAACAGCATATACGTGGGCCATTCCATTACAATCGTCAAATGGTGGCCGATCTTGATACTTATTTTTTAGTATGTCCTACTAACATTGCCTTACACAAAAATACCTCGTTTGATTGTTTTAAAAAAAGCATCTTCCAGTATAAAATAATGTAAGTATATTGAACAACGGCCCCCACAGCGGCAATCATTGGAGGACCAGAACTTCCTTCGGGAAGAACATCTTCCTTCAGATTTCAGCAAGTTCGGGAGTTGAAGCCCGGGGATCAGGAGCAGAGAGCATTGTTTTGCAGGTGGGCGCTGGACATGTTGGAATGTCATCCAGACTTCCTCCAGCGGGTATTGTGGATGAAAGAAAGTTTGTTTTCCAACGTTACTGTCCACAGCAGGCAATGGACGAGAATAACTTGGGCATTTAAAAGAATTTGGAGAAAGTCTGGCAGCTTGCCTCAGAAATGAAGTCCGAAATATTTAAGCTGGTGAACGGGCACAATTGCTATGGGTGCTGGAATGATAATCTTACTTATTAAGTTTTTTTTTTTAGTTTTTTTAGGAAGAAACTTTTTTTTTCTGCACACGGGCAATTATTCTATCCTCTATTCTAAGAGCGCCTCGAGGACTGGTTGGTTCATGAAATTCGACCTGTGAAATCCCTAATGATTAATTTCAGCGATTGGTTGTAAGCTTATGGCCAGGAGCTCTTGATAAGCTTTGAGAATAACCTCATGAAGACATTTCTGTCAATTGTAAAATGTGCGTTCTGGTCCTCCAATGATTGCCACTGTGAGGGCCGTTCTTCAATATACTTAAATTTTTTTTTATACTGGAAGATGCTTTTTTTAAAAAAATCAAATGAGGTATTTTTGTGTAAGGCAATGTTAGAACATGCTAAAGAAAAAAAATTATCAAAATTGGCCACCATTTGTCGATTGTAATAGAATGGCCCACGTATACGCTGTTAATGGTCATTTTGACCAATAGGAGTCATTTCTGACCTATGGTGCCGTTGACTTTTTTCTTCCTCATGACTCGCAGTTTCGAAATGTGCAATAAAAAAATTTGGCCTTGGAATAGCATTTCATGGTCAATTTTGCGGGGGTTAATATGGGGATTATTTTTTCCGATCTCGCATTGGAGAATCATCTGGATGACCATTATTTTTGTGATACCCTGTGCAAAAGGCATGTTGTTAGTGGATAGCATTAGAATCATACGAGAGTAATAGAGAAAATCCAGGTTTTAGAAGGAGCTACTGGGAATAAATTAAAAATAAAGTGAAAAGACAGTCTAGAATAAACCCCTGGATGGAAAAATATCCACATTATTGGAGATATCCATAGTGGCAAAACGATTAACAGTTTAGTTGAAGCCCACTCTTCAGAGGAGTTGATTGTAGCCTTAAAATACACACCAGAGGCTTTAGTAGATGTTGAAAGATAATTCAGTCGCTTCAAAAGTATACTCAGATCAGGTCGGCATCATTTCACGTTTGAAAATTTTAAAATTCAAGATGTAGCAAACAATCTTCCAAAATAATGTTCATCTTTAAAAATGTTCAACTTTTCCACCTTTTATAATGAGTTCCTAATTTTTATTTATGCTTTATTTTTTAATATTTTAAACAGTTTTAGTCATTTTCTTCTATACTTTTGTTCTTTCCACTAATAATAACACGAGTTCCTACTTATTATTTATGCTTTTCTTTTCAATATTTTATCGTGTTTAAGGTATTTGTTTACTAAATATTTTCAATTTTTTATTACATATTTTATTATAAATAGTTAAATAAATATATATGTAAATATTTTGAATTTTACGTTACATGAACATCCGTTCCCTATTAATCACGTACACTAACAGAAGTATTATTTATTTAAAGCTTTGAACAAAAACCCAGTTTGTCAGCCTTTTCACATCTAATTAGGTAGTTTCTCATTTGACTGTGAACAAAAACAAGGGTTGAAAACATTCTTTCAACCCTTGCAGAAGTTGCCTTTCCTGTCATAAGCTGCTATATTATTAACAGTTCTTTCGAGGAAATACAATATTTTAAGGCCAACAAAGATTTCCACCGATATAAAGCATTCACTTCGCCCACTACCTGTCAATCTCTTTTATCTTAAACTTAAAAGGAGATTTATTTGCAGAATTAAAAACAAAGAAAGGGTCATAAAAGAAACATACTTTTAATAGATAAGAACGGTCAAGTGAGGGTAGGCCCTAGGGACAAAAATAAAGACGAAATGTTGAAATGGCTGAAAAAAGGCAGAACTAGTTAGATTTAAGTTTAAAAAATAAACTAAAGTTAAAAAAATATATAATAATAATGTTTTTTAATAAAATCAATTGGTTTAAATCAATATTTTTTTTTAAAATAAATTGATTTAAATCAATGATTTTTTAAAAAAAATCAAATGATTTTAATCATGATTTAAATCAATTGATTTAAATCGTTGACACCCTGCATTTAATTCTTGACACATCAGGCGCTTAACATGCCTCATAATGTCAATTGATGGCATTATATGATAAACTCTGCTTAATGTAAATTTTCCTTAATTGGAACAGGGTTCCATCCTAGTTAGTTAGGATTAGCAGGACTGTACTGTATTTTGAGTCCTTTTGACTTTTCAGAGAAAAAGAACGTAAACCACTTTACCTCATACCTTTTCATATTCAAAATAAAATATTTTCTTTTCTATTTAATCTTTGAACATAAGAAACTGACATAGTTACTTTATTACACTACATATAGACTCAGTCATCAGTCTAATATATCTCTCTCATGCATAAATATATAATCAAAACACATGAAAAAGGTGGCTACAGTTGTAAAAACATGTTTTTTCCCAGTCCAATATCCTGTGGTTTGTTCTTGTATTACGAACATTTCAGCCTGTGGACATATCGTGTTTCTCGAAGGACTGATTCAATATTAAAAATAAATAAGTTAGAAAAACACACACATACATTGAACTCTGTGTGTTATTTCTTCATAATCCTTTATGGTAACACTGAGAACCATCCATAATGTTTTTATGTCTATAAAATAAGTGGACAACCTTCTAGTTTTATTATTATATTTTATATTTAATTTCAGGAAAGATTATTTATTGAAAGTTAAAAGCAACATTGAAAGTTATGAAAACATTGTTAGCACTATCCAAAATTCCTTGGAAGATATTCAAAACGTCCTGGCAGTGGAAAGCAAAAACTTCCCTGAAGTCCATGGGGAACTACAGCATAAGTTGCAAACTGTTATGGTATTTTTTTTTTTTTTTTTTTTACTTTAGTTTGTTACTTTGTGAATTTATCTTTCATGAACTTTCTTCCATTATCTGTTATTGAAAATGTTCCAGGCTGTTTCAAGTCAGGTAAAAGAACTTTCTAAACAGGTTGACGCTCTGGAAGAGTCTAAAGAAATTCTTAAAGACAGTCTAAGCCCTACTGACATCAAATCAATGGCTCAAAGATGCTGGTTATTTTCACAACAGCAAAATGAATTTGAACATCAACTTTCAATGGCTGAGCAAATAATCAATGACAAACTTCAACTTTCTACTGTTTATGAACAAAGGTTGGTTATTATTTTTCTTTTAGGGCGGTTCCTCCCTCCCTTCATAGGATTCCTAGCAACCTGAAAATTTGCATGAACGTTAGGGACAACATTATAATGGAATTAATGGAAAAACATTTCCCATGAGTGCAAACAATTTTATTCGAGGTCAAAGTTTGCACAAAAAGGTTTTTAGGAATTTTCAGCGAAACGTTTAGTTTTATGGTAAAAATAGTTCAGACAAAAATTGTAGATCGTACAATTATGTACAAAACTTGTCTTCACACTTTTTTTCATTAGATTAACCATTTCTGAGAAAAGGCGATTCCAGAATTATCTTTAGTTTTATTCAACATAATATGCCAGACTCGGCTAGAGGTTTGTCGAGGGAACAATACTTATGCTACCTGGTCCTCTTTCTAAGGTCCTGACAATAAGTACCGTTACAGCCCCAGCCATAAACCTTGCGACACATTTTTACCGATTGCAGGGGGTGCAGCCCTCTCAGCCCCCCTTATATAAGCCCATGTATGTTTTCTTTTATTGATAGAGCTTTACTTTAGAATGAGAGCTGGATTGTTTAATTTCCGCTTCTGTGTAAGTTACTACTGCCGGTTTCCCTGACGCCTTAATATCACTTTCATTCGAGATGTTCGAGAGGAGTTGACAATTTTCACGAGATATGTAAAGAAAAGAAGTTTATTTCTATTCTAAACTTTTCAAATGACGTTAGGGATATGAACCGAACCGCGCTAAGATGATGCAGTTCCTGTGAGTCGGACATTTTTAATAATTCATGTTATTTTATTTCTTGGTAGGCTCTAATGTTGGTAACCAAGTAGCAAAAAAATAGAAATTTATGATTATCATTATTCATTATAAGATGTGTGTGTGTGTGTTTCTGTGTGTATACATGTATGTGAGTTACTCAGATAGATAATATAATACATTTAATTTTCAGATATACACGATTTTTATCATGGATCACCACTATAATTTCAAGACTTTTGTATCTACCAAGTGATGCAAATTCAGCCTTAGCTCTTGTAGAAAGAGATCTACGTGGTGAAATTTCTCTCAAGAAAGGAGAACTGGAATGGCTGACGTCAGTTGGCAAAGAATTAAGAAAAGATGAAGCAGTGGAAAAAGTCAACAGCTCTTGGACAAATCTTCAAGAAACTCTAAATCAAACATCAACTAAACTTACCAAAATAACAAGGGTTCGTATTTGTTGAGCAATTAAACTTTTTACTCTCTCTGAATTTTCATATTATAGTACATTATTTCTATTTAAACATTTTTGTTTAACATGTTCTCATTGAGATTGTGAAACATGTTAGTCTTGTGATTATTCGATCTATAGTACCTCTCCTCTCTTTGTTTTAAAAGTTTTATATGTGTGTATGTATTATATATATATATATATATATATATATATATATATATATATACATACATATATATACATATATATATATATATATATATATATATATATATATATATATATATTCACTCTGACAATTGGCTATTTTGTGTCATAGCCTTGAGGATGGGGTCCAGCCTCAAATTTTGAGCTTAAGAATAAAAATCCTGAACATAAGAATTATAGAAAATACTTAGTGTATTGTATAATTGGCAAATAAAGATATTTAAAAAAAAAAAGAATAAAAAAAGTTTACGTCGTGGAGGTTGTTAAACTGTTTCCAATCGTTCAAAATGTCCCTGATATATGTCTCAAAATATTAATAATAGTTGTATTTTATATTACTCGAAACATTAAACTCTTAAATATTTTTGAGAAATTATAAACATTTTTGAATATTAGCTAACATCAAAATAATTATAATAATAAATTTTGTTTTTATAGAGTATACCTCAACTTGAAGAAGAAATGGACAACTTGAGAATATGGCTACATAAAATTGAATCAAAATTATCTGCCCCGATTGTCCTTAAACATGCCACTAAAAAGTATATTAATGGTCTTGTGAAAGAACATCAGGTTAGAACCAAATATATAATGCTTAGTGTGTATGCTGTTTTATTTTTAAATCAGGAATTATTTTGAATTATGAAAAGTCAAATAAATCCTTGCTGCATCTATCAATCAAACTAACTATTATTGTTATTTTAGACCATTGAAGATGACATTGAGAAGCAAAGTACAAAAATCAAAGATGTCTTGAACTTTTGTGAAAATCTTTTAAATGACTGTGAATCTTGCCATATAACCCTTGATACTGAGGGCATAACACTAGCAATGGCAAATCTGGAAAAGAGGTGTGTATTGCTTTGAACAACTATAATATCTATCCTAACAAGAGGAAGGCCATTTTTTTGTGTTGTTCGATTCTACTAATAATTTCTTTGCTAATTACTGCTAAAGAAACTCACAGTGGCTGAGTTTTTAGTTTTCGGAGTCGACTTTATCTAAGGTTTTGTTTGAATACAGCCTTGATATGTATCCAGTATACTCTAGAAAAAAATAATATAATTAGCTTTAGTTCCAAACATTATTTTCATAAAATAACCATGGCATCCACTGTTGGCATTATAAAAGGGGCAACCTGTAGATAGCCTGGTGTTAATAGCCCAATCGTTGATACACCGTTTAGAAAAATAAAATAAAGATACCCTTTTATAATGTCAACAGCACATGGTTGGTCACCTAACCAGGTACTGGCCATTCCCCACTTTGCTTAACTTTGGTGATCAATGGGAACCGGTGTATTCAACATGGCTATTGCCGTTGGCAGTGTCCTTTTAATATTTTTACTTTTGTATGTAATACTCTCCAGTAGACTGAAATATTGAAAATTTGCTCTTGTTGTTTTATTATATTATTTGAACAATTTATAACGATAATGTGTGTCATATCTGCATGAATACTGTATTTATTATCATTCCCCAACTATTATAGTTGGAAAATGATTAATTATTATTTTAAAATTGAGTTAAGCTTAGCCTAGAATATCACTACAATAAATATTTGGATGTTGAATATTTTTTCTGTATAAATACATATTATTTTTCTGTTGTGAATAATCTATTGCACAAATGATTTTGTTTTCCATTGTTTCAGATGGAAGGATATTTGCTTGAGTTCTTCCGAGAAAAAATCAACTTTATTAAACTTATGGCCTATCCTTGAAAAAGCTCAGGGAATGGCAAAGGACCAGAGAGCTTGGCTTGGTGTTTTAGAAAAGAGAATTGAAGACCTGGAAAAGCAATTACGTGTTTCTTCTCTTGAAGCTTTGCCTAATATTGAATCTGAGATTTTGGTGAGTTATAGTTCATTGGAAAAGAAATAGAGCAGGAAAAATGTTATTAGTTTATGAATGTGAAGATTTCAATTGAGAAATAAATTCTGTGCATTCATAATTAAAACTATGAATATTGAATTCACATTAATAACAAAAAAAATTACTCGAAAACAAATTGTTTATTATTCTAGTGCTTTATGATACACAACATTCTTCGTTTTATTTTCTCATGTCTATATTAATAGTTTTATTGGTATTCCAACATGGGAACTGGTCATGTAAAAAACATTAATTTTCAAGATTGATGCCACAAACAATTAGTGACTGCCCTTGCGATTTATTTTCCAATATTGAAAATGCTATTTGCACTGGCATATCATTCGGAATCCATGGAATCAAAACTTCTTTGTCTTTGTATTTCTTTTTCAAAATTGTGGCTTCAATGACGTTGTTCATTCATTTTTTTCACTGTAAGTCGGGTGCCATTATAAATACGTGGATGGTTTATATTCCACTACATAATTACTACTGATCCAATTTTTCACCAGGTATTTTACCATTGCCAATATCGAGCAGTTGCTTAGAAACAACTTCTATAGATTTGTTGCTTTGCAATTCGACTCTCATGTTCATATTTTAGTTGAGCGTTTTAACGTATTTCCATAAAATTGACCACGTATAATTACCGTTAATGTTTAGCAAAAATCAGCTGCCAATAAAATCATTGCACCGCCTAACCGGTTTTGGTTCTTTTGTAAATCTTGCAACATTCAGTCTAATGCTTCCATAGATTTGTTGTGTACCACCGTGCACTCATACCAATTTATTAATCAACTTTTCTTCATTACTGCACTGGCCATTGCAGAATTTTGCAAAGTGAACTGCTGACTTCTCTAGCAACTTCCGGGAACTTCTTTGGGTCTATGAGAGCAAAAGTGTTAAATACAAAAAGCTATTAAATCTCTTTGGTAGATATTTTTCAGTATTCGGTTATTAATCTTGTATTAACTGCTCATGTAAATCCCATTAAAATTATTAACTTCTGTTTTAGTTTAATGGTTTATTATTTTGTTGTGTTTAGAAACTTGGAGGTGACATGAAAAATGGAGGCTCTGAAGGGTTGAACAGTCTTGACAGCATGTACTTATCATTACATAGGGAATATAAACTCCCAGAGGAAATGCTTAAAGTTCCTGAAGAGCTTTTGAAACAATGGGAGGGCCTACAGGCACGGGCTGAAGCACTGACCAATGAAGCAAGGTCAAAAGGAGCAGATAGGGAGAGGTGGACGAGATCTGCTGCTCGTGCTGTTTCTGCAATGGCAAAAATAGATGCCATATTGACATTAGCAGAAGTTCAGGAATCAACACACCAATTTCAGGTTATTAGTGTTTTTTAATAATTTAATAAAAAAAAAATATATTTTTATGAATGTGTAATATCATACATTTATTGCAATAGACAATTTTTATCTTACCTTTTAATGAATTTTTCTGTTAATACTATTATTCCATCTTCCTATCTCAGGAAGTTTTTATTAAACTAAACTTATATTTATACTTGCATGTAATTCATTTCTCTTATGACCATCTTCTTGTTTTCAGGACATTGAAAAAGAACTTGATGGTGAATCTACAACTCTCCAAGAAGCTGACTTATCTGGCCTGCAAGTCATGAAATGGTGTTGTAAGAGTGATGTTCTTAAAACTCAAGCAACCATAGATGAATATCAAAACCTCTGGAAAGATATTAACGAAAGGCTTAAAAAACTAAAGACTACTAAACTTGAACATCAAGTTCAGGTAAATTATTATTATTGCGTATTCTCATTGATTTTAACAAGTAGAATTTACCTTTATGAAGTTCCTTCAGTCATCCCATGAGAGAGATTTCTTGCTCTTTCTGTGAAACCTTCCACTATTTTCCTGAGTCCCACTTCTAATTAAAAAAAAAAATAAAAATATTGAGGCTCATGGGGTTTCAAGTGAAGTTTTGATTTATTTATTCTCTGGTAAATTGTGAAGTGTTAACATTTTTGGTGGCACAGAAAAATAGGTTGGGTAGTAGATATAGCAAAGTAAATATCTGCTTTACCAGAAACTCTAGAAATAAGCAAGTTTGTCAGTTCAGATTACTCAAGCTTTTATTCTGTTGAATATTTTGTTTTTGTTTAAAGCAGATATTTTAAGTTAAGGATGCTTACAAATACTGTCAACTGACTCACGTGGGTAGAGGCAGTCTATAAAAAAAATAAATAATAAAATAAATAAAAATACTGTCAACATTTCAAAGGTCTACCACCAGCGATGGCTAAGCTTATAGCTGACACAATTACTTAGGAAAGAGAAAGTTTTTTTAAGGGTTGTTCTGGAGTCTCTATGTAGGATACAGAAAAATATCATAAATTTGTTAGGTTTAGGGTTAATGTTTTGCTATAAACAGACAGTACCTTTATTTATTTATAAAAATAAAATTAAATTTAACTAAGGATAAATCTTTCGATCTTTATCACTTAATTTATAGGGACTGAAAACAAAATATACATAATAATCTCTTTAATTTAGTGATCATAATACTTTTGTGTACTCTCATCTAAAAATTTGAATGCCTTAGGTGGAGGATCAATCTGTAGAAGTAAATACTTTAAAATTTGAGACTGACCAATGCACACAAGTTGATACACTTGGCTGGTCTCCTCCAATTGCACGAAAGGAAGCCTTCTGTGAAGAATTATTTAGAACTACGCTAGAACTTGACCAATTGCTTTCAAAGCTATCAGATTTATCACAATTGGAAACCCAGGCTGAAATTGTAAGTTGGATATGTTGATTTTCTTTAAAGAGCCTATTGATACTTAATGTTAGATTTAGATAATCAAGACTATATACAATTTAAATTATTTGGTACAGTTGTAGAAATATCTCAAATTGATAAGAATAAAAAACAATTCAGTTAAATCGCCAAGCAATTACGGAGAATGTTTTTTTAATGTGATTTTTTTTTTTCTTTCACAGAGTAAATGTGTTGGAGAATGTGAATCCAGCTATGAACTTGCCAAACACCTCAGTGAAACATTGTTAGATCAGTGTTCTGCCAGTAGAGAGGAAGCACTTGCTGACCAGGTGCAAAGACTGGGAGAAAGGTTTGATGTCCTCAGGAATCGTGCTCTCTCAAAACAGAATCAAATTCGTGAAACAAGGTAACAATTTCATCAATTGTTTTAATTAACCTGTGCATACTTTGATTTTTTTTTTTTTTTTGTGAGTTCATGTTTTATTCTCTCATTGTGTCCACAGGTCTTCCATTGTGGAATCATACATTATGTTCTGTGAACAGTTGAGTGATGTTACTTAATTATAGAAAAACCTGCATGCCTATATAAATCCATTAGGATAGCTTTGATCACTAGTCTCGTTAGAGAAGAAAGATAATTTAATTTAGAGAAATAGTCACCAAACTGCTTTAAGCTGTAGTATTCGCCCAGATCAGCACTTCTGTAATATGTTCTGCTTTAATGTTGATTCACGCTCCGGCCAGGACACGAATGAAACAATCATGCCAGCATAAATATGGCCATTGCCACGGGCTCCAAATGGTGTAGTGTGAACAAGTCCATTAAAAATGCTGGCGTGATTTTTCAGTGTCCCGCCGAACCCGACATGGTCTAGCGTGAATCAATCTTTATGAGAACTCAAGGAATTGTCACATGTTCAGTTCTTATTTTTTTTTATATATATATATATTTTTTAACGGTGCATCTACACCTTGGCCATTAGCGCCGGGCTATCTACAAGTTGCCACCCTTTTCTAATGCCAACAGCACGTGGTCGGTCACCCATTCAGGTACTGACCACGCCCGACGTTGCTTAACTTCGGTGATCTATGGGAACCGGTGCATTCAACATGGCTATGGCCGGTTTAGTTCTTATTGTCAATTTTATTTATTTATTTATTTTTATTTTTTTTGCATGTACTGACCAAAATTTGAATAATACAGTAAATATAGCTTTGGATTCAATGTGTTGTTAAAGAAAAATTAAGTAATCACTCAATACACCCTAAAAAATATGGTAAACATTGTATTGAATAATGAAAGCCGATTGCTCGAAATGTAAATCTAAGATGCTCTGAAAGTTATCTAATAAGTAGGTACTTAGTAAATAAAAAATATTAGTAGATATTTTGCTTGATAGAAGTGTTTTCTTCTTTAATTTAATTCTTTCTGGAGTTAGAGAGACTCCCATTCCTAAATCAAAGTAATAGAAAATAAATTTTGTAATTGCTCAAAGTTTTTCTTATCCAAACTCAGAGAGCAATTTGACTCCAACGAAATAATACAATACTGCATAGTTTGAAAAAATTGTTTGATGTAAATGCTTCATTTCACCTGAACCAAATTCTAAATAAATTGAGGATCTGACAAATTCCATTAAATATTATTCTTTATTTTATTTGCATGGCTTTTTCTAGTCCTTCAAATTATTTAACACTTATTTTTTACTATAATTGTGTTTGTTCATATAGTCATTACAATCATGCTTTAGAAATTGTACTCACTTATGTTCTTAGAGTACATATGTATGCATTTATCTATTTTATGGCTATTTTATTTTGGTTTTCTTTATTATGTTATTTCAATTAGACATTCAAATTCATCCCAGTTCCTCCTCACAATATTTGGTTTAACATGGTTTAAGTTGATGGCTAGAAACGTGAACTATCAATATATATTTTCTATTAACTCTGAGAATGTGATTTTTTTAAAATCAATCTGATCATTTTCTCACATATAAATATTAAATCAATTATTTAATAAATATAAAAATAAACTGAAAATATTGAATGAACATGTACAAACAGGTTATTGATTTCATCCGTGTGCCTTGTTACACTATAACCATGGATAAGGGATTTTATTGTAAATTTAACTCCTATCATATTAGCATTGAAAGAACAACAGTTTTCCCACCAGCAGGGCCCATTTAACATAAATTAATAAACTTAAAAGTTAATATTTTCTATAACATAGCTGATTATGATGAAATGTATTGCAGCTTAAAGAATTAACTTGCATTGGATTGATCTTCCTCTTTGGATTTTGCTCACATTGTTGCTAGCTTTCATTTTTAGTTAATTATAACCTAGATAAAATAAATGAAAATCTTCAAATAAATGTTTAATTTGCTAAACGTCCCATTTTCATATCGCGATGAAGGAATGCGCAAGGCAGTAACAAATCTACAAATTTATTATTTAAAAAGTCTGTCACGCAGGAGCTGCATAACTAAGCAATTTCCTCAGAATTGGGTAGTGTCGAGTGCATTCCTGAATAATTTGTTTAAAATAACCTATATAGATAAATAAAATAAAAAAATAAATTGTTCTGCTCTTTTGCTTTTATGAGCAGCTGTTTCAATTATTAATTTTGTAATTAATTTCCTTCTAGAGTTTTGTGTATGCGTGGTACTACACTACATAATAAATACACAAAGCTTAACATATTCATCTATTGTTCTTGATGAATTTCGCGAACCTACGTTTGGCGGGAGAATTCAATTCAAACATAGTACAAATTAACACCCTCCCCCCCCCCTTCGAATAGACCGATTTAGTTCATTTTCACAATACTTCTTTCTTATTAGATAGCCAGGACATATACAGAGTTGCTTAACTTAAAAGTTCTCCATTTTTACAAGCACATGTGTTCATCCAGGCCAGGATACGTAATATGTTTTAACAGTGACTTCTAACAGCACTACACTGTATTAGAAGTTTTTCCAATATTCCAGTGTTTTCTTAAGTTCAGATGTTAAATGTATTGAAAGTTGATAAGCATGTTAAATAATAATGAAATAGTAGCCATTGACTATTAGTCAGGTCAAAGCACAGTTGTATTGACTCGGTATTTTGGCTATGACTTTATAATATAATAAAAAGTCCGACTCGCAGGAACTGCAGCATCTTAGCGCGGTTCCGTTCATGTCCCTAGTGCCATTTGATAAGCTTAGAAAAGAAATAAACTTTTCTTTTTTATACATCTCGTGAAAATTGTCAAAATCCTCTCGAACATCTCGAATAAAAGTGATATTAAGGCGTCAGGGACACCGACAGTAGCTAACTTTTACACAGAAGCGGAAATTACAGAATCTGGCTCTCATTCTAAAGCAAAGCTCTATAAATCAATACAAAATATGCCTAATAAAGCCTTTCTAGAGGATACAGAAGCATGGGCGTTTATGAGGGGAGGGGGCTGCAGCCCCTCCCGAAATTTTGAATTGATGATAAAAATTTCTCGTAAAACCCTTAAAAATAAATTAAATAAGATCACTTAGTTCATAAAACATATTTTATTTTACGTGTAATAGCGTTTTAGTTGCTAAAACTATTCCAAGCTCAAAATATTTAGTATTCCATACCCTGGAAATGGTCTCAGCCCCCCCCCCCCCCGAAATTGTTTTTATATATGCCCATGTACAGAAGGATCAAGAAGAAGTACACAAGATTGAGTAGAATACCCTGCCTAATATAGCCTATATAGAATAATATGCCAAATAAAACCTATCTAGTAGATACAAAAGGACAAATAAAAGTCTTGACGAATAACAAGTCAAGAAAAAAAACTTTATTTAACAAAATAAAACAAAGTTTAGTTGCCCAACTACAATAGAATAATATACCTAATTAAGCCTATGGAGTAGACACAAATGGATCAAAAACAAGTCTTGTGGAATATTGTTTTTTTTCTAATTAAATACTTTTTATCAATATTTAGTATATAACCTGTGTTGAAAACTATTGATTGCTAATTGATGAATCGGTTTACAACTAAGTAGTCTTTATGAATATTTAGTATATAACCTTATGTTTGGATCTGAGTTTTTGGGGTGCTCTCCGCCTAGGCTTTGTATTTGTGTCGGCAGATACCTGGGGTATATTTACAGCTCTTAAGGATTAACTCTTAGCAGGTAAATTTCCTGCGGCCCCCTTGTTTCTACGGGCATTGAACCGCCATATTCGCTCATAGTATCTAACCGTTGTGAAGTTTATTTTTTGGATTTAGGACTTAATATACATATGTAGACTAAATCATAGCAAGAAGTAATCCTCCGTCGTCGGTTCATAACTATGTAGACTCGCTAATGTTATCCAATCTTAGACACATCGTATTTAAAATCCACAGCAAAAACACGACATTTCATCAGAATCCCCTGCTGAATAAAACTTATATAGAATAATATGCAAAATAAAGCCTATCTAGTGGATAAAAATAGAGGAAAAAAGCCGTTCGTGGTGGTAGAAAATCTTAAAAGTATTTTGCTCAGAAATCTCCGAAATATTGTCACTAATTTTACGTATCCTGTTTTATAGCCAAATAGATTTATATTCTATAATCAATAAGAAAAACCTACTATCAATAAAAAACTATGGGTAACAGATGAAAATAGGGAATACCAAGAATAATTCTAAAGAACGAAATCAACACCAATACTGTAATCTAGATATTCATACGGCATCTTCGAATTCTAACAAACAAAATATTGATTCTAATTATACGTATCCTGTTTTATTGACAAATACATTTGACTACTATAAGCAATTAAAAACACTAGGGAATATGCCAAAGAACTCGGAGTAGGAGCCTCGACAGTTTCAAGACATTTGAAGGAAATCGACAAATCCAAAACTGACATTTCATACGGTACAGCCTGATATATTTTTAACAATGAATTGTTTTTCTTATTTTAATTAATCTGTTTTATTATCAAATACATTATCCAACTTTAAGCAATTAAAAAATAACAAGGAATAAAAACAAACAAAAAGAACCGTTCGAATAAACGAAATCAGTTACTTCAAAGTTTAAGCACTTATTTCTCCGATTGACATAGCCTAATCAAAAATTGTTTCAGAATCTTTTTTGTAGAACATTTAGTAAGCTTTCGCATGGTAACCCTCCATTTACCAATATTCCTAACCGTCTTCGAGATATTAGGGAATGTATATGAAGTTCCCAAAACATTTCATGTCTGTTAATAAAATATTTTATTCTAATCCTTCCTTAGCTCCAAACGTAACCAAAATTTTAACATATTAGTGTTGATGAAATTCAAACATGCAGAAAATGTTTCAATTGAATCCCATAATTTTAAGTATCAAAATCAAAGACAAAAAGAACAGTTCGAATAAGCGAAATCAATTACTTTAAAGTTTTAAGCACTTATTTCTCCGATTGACATCGCCTAATCAAAACTTTCATTAGAACCTTTTTTGTAGAGCATTTAGTAAGCTTTCTAATGGTATTCTTCCGTTTCCCAAATTCTCAACCTTTTTCGAGATATTAAGGAAAGTATACAAAATACCAAAACTTTTTTATGCCTGTTAATAAAATATTTTATTCTAACCCTTCCTTAACTCCAAACGCAACCAAAATTTCAACATATTAGTTTTAATGAAAGTAGAACATGCAGTAAATGTTTCAACTGAATCCCATGATTCTAAGTACCCAAACCAAAAACGGCATTCAAAAATTATTTTTTTCAGTTTTCTCAAAAACGGTTAAAGCTATCACCTTGGAAATGGTTCCATTCGTTTTCCTAGCCCAAGAAGCCTATAAAAAGAGTACTTACAAGCTTATGAACTCAAAAACGTAAGCGTTACGATTTTTTTGCGCGAATTTCGCCCCAAACGCCATCTTCCAGTGGGCGGATTTTGCTGGTTAACGAACTTGACCTTTCAAATTGGACGAAAGATTTTTGTACCAAATTTCATCAAAATCGGACCATCAGGGAAGCCAGAAATGAGCGAACAGACAAATATATATATATATATATATATATATATATATACAAATTTGAACCACCGTTATTTTCAGTCTCTAGGGGTTCTGAAACGCGAAATTTTCTTGTCGGCACTTCCGGATTGTTTCATTGTATCAACCTTATAAGCGGGGTTCCTCCCTATGGGGGAGGGAGGAACCGCGCTAAAAAGGGGCTTTAATTATACTTAAAATTCAGGGATGGCCCTTCAATTTGTTTATTGTTTTTTGATCTAATGTCCACCTTTGGTGACATGTTGCATATACCCCCAGAACACAATAAAGAAATAAATGATCTTATAAGTACTATATTTTTAGAATTATTAACGATTCAACATTCTTGATAACAACTTCACTTGGAAGTTGTATTCTCACAAATACTTTTCAATCTAAATACCAATAAATATCAATCCATTTTTTTACTTGTATTTGAATCTGTAAAGGAGGGCTTAGTAGAGTTTTTGTTTCCAGCATGAATCTTTGCACACATGAAATACATTTGTTTCTAACAAGAGACAAGATTTTTAAAAACTTCATTGTATATTACTTACAGTGCTCGAGGTCGTCTGACTTGCCCGTTGTGTTCGACCAAAAATTGGCAGCAGCTTGACAATGACCTGTGGAGACTTGAGCAGTGGTTACAATATGCTGAAGGCTCACTCAGATCGCAGCCTTCTAACCCTCCTTCTTCCATCGAACAACTTGAGGATGTTATTCAGGATCAACGGGTAAATTTGATTTGTAGTTAATAAAAAAAATTATGAAAATAATATGTGATTGGTGACTCAAAATAAACGTCCGTTTAAATGAAGTTTATTTTTTTCTGATATCAAATTTCTTTTAACTTTTGAAAAACAGTCTACTTTGTAATTAATAAGGAAAAAAGTGTTCCTTTAAAAAAGAAACTTCCACGTTTAAGGTATCATACATAAAAATAAAAGCATTTACATTAGAAAAGTAGTTTTTCAGAAACCCAGAATTTTTTATTCGATATTAAAACTCTTTAATTTTTAGAAAGCTTTTATTTTCTCAAATAGTATTAATGTTTTAAATATGTTTTGTTTAGTGTCCTTTCAAAGTTTATTTCTTCATAAATAAATAAATTAAGTTATACAAGATAAGCTTGTGTATTCTGAATCAGAGTTTATGTGTTTGATAATCATTATGAGTGTTTTTATTTTACTAATAGATGTGAGAAACACTTTTTATATGAGAATGCTTAACTTTTACAAGCTGTTCTAATAATACCACTTATTTTACTCCTTGTAGGAACTACTATTAGATCTTGATTCACACCGGAGCCTTGTTGTTTCTATGAATATTGTTGGCACTCATCTTGCTGAGCACAGTGATGATGAAGAAAGGGCTAAAGAATTACGAACAAGACTTACCTCTGCGAATATGCAGTGGGAGAGAGTCTGTGAGCTTGCTACTACCTGGCAATCTAAACTCCAGACAGCCCTTCTGCAGGTATTTTAGAAATATTTTTCTTTTACTTCTCTTCTTTCTTTTTTTTTTTTTTTTTTTTAAAAAAATCCCTCAAATTATGAATATTCTTTGTGATTTTATTTGAAATATTGATTCAATGATTGTTATACTTTAGAATGAAGAGTTCCATGATACTGTGTCCGAATTGACTGAATGGCTTGAAAAGACTGAATCTAGTATTCGGCAGGCAGAGCCAATTGATCTTTCAGATCCAACACACCTTATTCAAGCAAAATATAATAAATTCAAGGTAGCTAATTCTTCAAACATATTTAGTGAACACAATTTGTATAGGTATTAGAACTATTAGTGAAACATATACTTTAATAAAAGTTCAAAGTACTTCCTTATCTCAACTTAAACTTACCCAGAAGCAATACACTCAGATTCTTTTGCTTGTTATTAAATTCAAATATGATTATGAAACCATTATTTTTAACTACAATAAAAACAAAATTCTATATTCTCCGCAAACTATCAATCAGCTATAATTTTAGAAGCCACAGCAGACTTCTAAAGCTATAGTAAGCATCAATTTAAATAGAAGAATTCCCTAGGATGAGGTATTGCCACGTAAAATATCTAAGTACAGATGGAATGGTTGGGATTCGGCTAAATAAACCTCAATATGATTTTGTTTTAAAAAAATCTATATTTCGGACGTTTCGGCTACTCATTGGTAGCCTTCGTCAGCTAAAATGACAAAAAAAGAAATTAATACAGAAACAAACAAGAAAAATTTATAATTGTGATAGTTAACAGAACTATAGATACAGTTTAACTTATAACAGAACATATCGTCTTAAAATTCTTAGAATGAGTAGAATGAAAAAGAAAATAGGTACAGAAATTGATTTTAATAGTAATTAGTAACATTAATTGATTTTACAAAGAAATAAGAGAACTATATACCAATGACAAATATAGTAGCTAATAGTAACATTAATTAATTTTACAAAGAAATAAGATACTACATACCAATGGAAATGCCGAGCGGCAGAGGAAGACCAAGGTTGGCAATTAAGTAACCATTGTGAAAGTGTCTAAGGAAAAAAGGAATCTGCAGGGGTATATGTAACTGGAAACAGCAAGAGGTGGGGGAAACGGGCGGTAGGATCAAACAGATGTTTATGACATTTTATGACAGGAAAGGAGAAAAAGGTGTTAATGGAAGGATACCCAAGGGGCAAGGTAAAAATCTAGGTAGGTGGTCGGGCGAGTATTTGGAAAATATTAGCGTACATAGGAGAAATGCCTTGTTGTATCTCCTATGTACGCTAATATTTTCCAAATACTCGCCCGACCACCTACCTAGATTTTTACCTTGCCCCTTGGGTATCCTTCCATTAACACCTTTTTCTCCTTTCCTGTCATAAAATGTCATAAACATCTGTTTGATCCTACCGCCCGTTTCCCCCACCTCTTGCTGTTTCCAGTTACATATACCCCTGCAGATTCCTTTTTTCCTTAGACACTTTCACAATGGTTACTTAATTGCCAACCTTGGTCTTCCTCTGCCGCTCGGCATTTCCATTGGTATGTAGTATCTTATTTCTTTGTAAAATTAATTAATGTTACTATTAGCTACTATATTTGTCATTGGTATATAGTTCTCTTATTTCTTTGTAAAATCAATTAATGTTACTAATTACTATTAAAATCAATTTCTGTACCTATTTTCTTTTTCATTCTACTCATTCTAAGAATTTTAAGACGATATGTTCTGTTATAAGTTAAACTGTATCTATAGTTCTGTTAACTATCACAATTATAAATTTTTCTTGTTTGTTTCTGTATTAATTTCTTTTTTTGTCATTTTAGCTGACGAAGGCTACCAATGAGTAGCCGAAACGTCCGAAATATAGATTTTTTTAAAACAAAATCATATTGAGGTTTATTTAGCCGAATCCCAACCATTCCATCTGTACTTATCACCTCGACGGCTAACTATCTAATCATCATGTAAAATATCTATTAACATTGATGTCACATATGTATATTATCTTGATCTTAAATCTGGTGTTGTGAAAGTAAATTTTACGTATTATCAGATTTAAAAAGACCTGTAGTGCATGTAATGGATGTTGTATTAGTAAGGTTCATGTCTCTGATAATATATTTAATCTTGTGATATTTATTCTTTATACTATATTCAACACTTGAAAGCTTCTTTTGGTCAAGATCACTACTTTGCTTCCTGCAAGGTTGATTATACAATTACAAATCTTCTTGTCCGATCGCCTTCTCGGGGGTTTGAAATAATTGAATTAAGTTGTTAATAACGCACTGCTAAGAACAAGGTTCTTGTATATATGTTGCTCTACATTGGACAAGCAAGAAAAAAGAGGAGCCACAATTGCTTAAGCTTGACTGAATTGGTAGAAGACTCTGGAAAAAGATGTCCTCAACGTGTGACTGAGAAGAGAAGCCATTAAACTTGAAAAAAAAAAGTAAAAACATCCATCAAACAAATACAAAATATTTGTAGGACTAGTATTATACAGACATTTCTATGCAAGTTTTAAATTAAGCACGAACTAAATTAAAATTCAATTGGCTGTACTTTTAGGAGATGCGGGAGGATGTAGAAAGATGTGAAGTACGAGTGAGATCCCTCGAAGAAGCAGCTAGGCAGGTGTTGAATGAGGACAGGGTCATTGAGAGACTAGGAAGGTTGAGATTGAGGCTTACCTCTCTTTCCCGGCTCATTGCCACGTATATCCATCGCCTAGCTGCCACACTCGGACAACAACCTCCTTCAGATCTGTCAACTTTAGATATTCTTTCTCAGCAGGTAAAATTCCCTATTCCGAATTGTGTCAATCATGAAATTTCGAACAAATGATAAAAACAAAAAAAAAATAAAAAATTGCATAATTAACTGTGTGCTTCCATTATTTGGTATTGTAATCAATATATTAGAAATCAGGCGACAGTGGGTATTAAAGAGTAATAAAAAGGTTTTTATTGGGCATTAACTCTGCGACGTCAGCACACTAAGTGTTAATTTGTGACAGTTTGGCATTCTCCAACTAAATAATAATAATAATTTTAATTATAAAACCCCTATTGCCTAATTCCACAAAAGCTGTACATCCCAAAAGAACAAACAATTTTTTATCCAAATGTGCAATAAATATCCTGATTTCAGTTACTAAAACTTATTTTAAAATATATTATTTTTTAAGTTTTATGAATTTATTTTCTTAATCAGCTACATTTAATGGAACTTAATGGAAGAAGTTTGTTTGAGTTTTTTAGAATCTCTAGTACTATTATACTTATTGAAGAAAACGACAGGAGTTGCTCCCCAAAATTGTTTAAAACAATAATTTATATTGGCAGCCTTTTGAACCTATTCAGTTTCATCAGGCATCTGATATTAAGTAGTGTTAAGGTCTAACAATTGAATTGAGGTAATTCAGGTTGAACCTGAATAAGTTCGAAACGTTGCCAATATAAATTAATGTTTTAAACAATTTTGGGGAGAAAATTTATTTTTCTTTCCATTTTCTTCAAGAATCCAGTGATCCTTCTCCACTCTCACCATTCACTTAAATTATACTTATTCAGATATTGATTGAATCAGTTCTATCCTACTGCAGAGAGTCACTCTTTAGACTAGATCTATAATAATAGTTCTTATAGATTCATGATAATCTTTTGAAGTTTAAGATCATTTCATTGAACTTGTATATAACATTGATATAATAAGAATCAATAACATTAAAGGTGTCAATCATTTAATAGAAAAGACAACAGATGCTTACTTATTTTTTAAACATTACCAAGTTTTATAACATTATTTATTTAAAATCCGGCTTCCCTCACTATTGGTGTACTTCCTTTCCTGTGAATGATATTCCGGCTGGTTTTCATCGACTTGACACCAACTAAATGACAACGAATTCGTGGAAGCCGGAGAGGTTTGACAAAATATCACTCCAATGAGAGGAAAGACACCACTGGAGAGAGAAGCTGGTTAGAAAACCAGAAACATTCGCCTCAGCAAAGAAACCAATCATAAGATGACGTTTTGTTTCAAAATTAAAACTTATGTAATGAGGGTTATTTATTTTGAGAATGTCAAAAAATCTTCATTCGTGCAAGATGAGTGTGGTTTTTATTCCAGAGCGATGTTATTCCAGAGGGATGAATGAATATCGCTACTTGTGAGTAGAACACTACATCTAGTTCAGTTGTGCTGAAAAGTTCTTTCAAATATCTGCCCTAATAGATGAAATTATAAAGTCAAAGTGTTTTCCTTCTATAATTTGATTTAGAGAGCTTAGCTCTCTGTGCTAAGCTTTTTTTTATAGGCCTAAGCTTATTATTATAATAGAATAATTTCTAATAATCTATTTGTTATTAAAAACTATATATCTTTCTCTTAAGTTATTACTAGAATATATAAGATGTATAAATAAAGAAGGATCCTTTATTTACTTAATTCTTTAAGAAGTATTCTATGCCTAAATGAAGGAATGCTTTTTCAAATATAGACCAATAAAAAGCTATTTTATGCATTAATGATATTGCTTTTGTACAAGTAATTCATCACCAATGTTCAAACAAATATTTGGTGGTTGGTTGAGGTCTTGGTGTATCCTAGATGTATGTAGAGTAGCAGTGCATCCCTTTAGCCTTCACTTAGATATTTTATGATAGAAATTGCTCCTCTCACACTGTAAAATGATATTTATCATTCCTCTACTAAGATAAATATTGAATTATGTAAAAATACAGTATATTCACTTTTTAGAGCAACACTTGTTATTGATAGATTCACTTTTTTTTTTTTTTTTTTTTTTTTTTTTTTTTTTTTTTTTTTTTTTTTTTTTTTTTTTTTTTTTTTGGAATGGTTTCTATAATTTTGCTTTTTCCCTCCAGCTCTTGGATAATGCACACTCTGGAAGTGAGCAGCCTACAAAGTAAGTTTTTAAATTTTTCCTTAATATTTATAAGCATGTGATATATTTTTGTTATTATAATTATTATGTCTCAATATATGATTAACCTACTTAAATAAGAAATCATTATTTTGTCAATCATTGTTTCTCTACATTTTTACTAGCCTGTCTTCTAGATTAAAGCCAAATGTCTCTTGAAAATTGACCCATCTTCTAAACAGAAAATGTTTTAAACAGTAAAGAAAGGAACAGGTCATTCCTTGAAAATAGTTTAATTTCATGGGTTTCCATCTTCCATTACTGAAATTGGTTGCCATTTAATAACCATTAAACATAGTGTTTTGGGTCAATTATTCATAAATAATTTTATTTTCCCCAAGCATAATGGCTTGTATTTTGATTATACAATACTTTATCCAAATTCGTTTCAAAACAATAATTTTCTCATCAAATGTGACGTTCTTCCTCCCTGTGGCACTCCAAACCGTTACTAAGATGTAGAAACAATGACCTTAACGCCTTTATTGTTGGATTTTGTTGAGAGTAGATTGTCTTTTCATTTAACAGATTAGTCTTTTTCATTTTATTTGAATAATAACATGAGCAATAATTGACAAAATGGAATATGACTCGAGATCGTCATGGAATGGAAACTCTTCCCTTCCCTAAGCTCAGAAGGAACTGTTTAGTGATTATGCATGCAGAGTTTAAAGAAGAAAACACTGCTTGACCTGGCACAGATGAAATTAGAAAATATACAGCTGCTTTTAGTTACAACACCAGTAGACTGCCAATACGTTGGGAATTGTACCACAGTACTCATTAATAACTTAAAATCATCAATTATAAAAATGTATGCCAGCTTTTTATTCCAACAAAGTTGAATTGAAGAATTATGGAAATTGAGGTTTCTGATTTTCTTAAGAATAGCCTATAAATTCTGCAATTTATTATAATGATACTCCTCAGGAAAGTTATTCTTTAAATAATAAACATAATAGCTACTTGAAAAGTTTATTGTTTTTACCATATACAGTGGAGTCTCACTTATACGAAACATTCAGTTATACAAAGAATTTTTTGTTCCCCGGCGAAACTCTATTTAATCCTGTGTAATGAATTATTCACTTATTCAATATTCACTTATACGAAAGCTTATTTGTTCCCCTGGTGTAAATACTATTCAGTTATACGAAGAGACAACAGCTTTTTCACGAAATGTTTACAGGCTTACCCCACCAGTCTCTCTCCCTCACTCATCTCAGTTCTTCCTTGTCATTCTAGTAATCCAGCCATGTTCTATGCACTCTATCTTGTGTGATTTCCTTTGTTTTCGATCTAATAACACGGCACTTGCCAGGGCTTCCTTCCCCTCCACTCTCTCATTTTTCAGATCTCTATACAGTAGAAAGATGTTGATAATAACCCAAATGAAACAAAAATTAAAAATTGAAATACCTTTGTTAATCCTTCCGACTATTATCGGTAAGAGGAAAGGAATTTTGTGATATAAAACTTGGAAATACAATAATGTATAACGTTATCTAACAACAAAATATGTACAAACAATGGAATTGTGACTTCTTTATAAAGAATTTATTTTGTTTGAAAATATACACGAAACATAGTACTATTCACTGTAAGTGAGATTCCACTCTCCATACCATAAATAATTTACTGCATTACCATAAATAATTTTAAATAAAATACAAATAGCCTAAAGAGAAATGGGGAATAATTAATATGGAATGGGGAGCAGAAATATGGTAATCCTCACCAAATACCACTAACAAAAGCCAGATAAAATATATTTTTTTTCTTTAAACAAAACATACTGAAAAGTAGCATTTAATTTTTAATCTAAAAAAAATTAATTAATAGCAAATTGTGTTATCAATTAAAATATTGAATAATAATAAATTCTTTTCATGGAGAAAAACCATAGACAATAGCAATCATGTAAATTATTAATTTGAAATATTAAAAACTTTAATTTGTTGCTATAAAAATTTATTTTTATATGAAAATGAAAAATTACTATTTAAATTTTGTTTTAAGAATAATATTGTTTTGTTTCAGTGGCGACGAGGTTGACACTTCAACTCTAGTTCGTTGCCATAGGTTCCTTGGAAGAGTTATGCGTGCCTCAGTACCAATAAGTGCCTTCCTTCTGCTTCTCCTTGGAGCAGCTTCCTTCATACCTGTTGTGGAACAAGACTTCACGTGTGCCAATTCATTCCTTTATAATATGGCTCCAGTATTAAGATACCCGAATGGACGACCTCCGACATAAACAAATATTTTAACAAGTTATCCTTTTGTATTATAAAATAATGTTGTAAAATTTGTATATTTTTATTTGGCCTTGTTTAAAATTTATTTATATAAAAATTTATATATATATATATATATATATATATATATATATATACATATATATATATATATATATACATATATATATATTGTTATATCCTCTAAGCTCATTTGAAATGGCTTAATCATACCACAGGAAATTGGTAATTGTGCCATTCTTGAATTTTTATTATTATTCACTTTTTGTTTTCTTTAAAATATATTGCCCTGTGATATGGATTGGGTCAATATAGATTTTATATTGATGTTTATTTAGTATAAAGGAATTAGCTTTAAGCATTTAAAATGGTGCCTATTTTCAGAGTAAGATATAAACATAGAACTGTTAAAATAGAGTATTCAAAATATATTGTTTATAAGAGAATAGATATTGTTTAAACTATTTTTAAATTTTTAATCTCATTAAATAAATTATTATACTATTTATGCATTTTCAATGTATTACTTTTTTGTTCCTGAGAATATAATCCTATACAGAAGTGACATGAAATGTACTGAAAAAATAGTACAGAGCTTTAAAGGGTTGCTGACATCAAAGGCTGCTCATAATTTCTTAAGAATAAATTTACATGGATATTTTAGGTAAGTTGTGCTTTAAAAAAATAGTTGCTTGATAACCTCGACTTCATGAACAGCCAATAATTTCAACATTACAGTTTCAGTGATTTATTTGGTTTTAGCCCAGGATGTCTCATTGTGGATAGGACAATATACCATCCTTTGTGAGTATTCTGTTCTCGAAATGAGTATGTGCTTGCTTAGATTGCTAAGAATGCTTATTAATGCCTAATAGATATGCGTAAAGCAACAAAACAGTAATACCAATAATATGATTTATTAATTATAAGTAAAATTCTTAATTACAATAATTACAAAAAAATTGCTTCATTTACCGGCTACTTAGACATCTTGGTTTTTGAAATAGCAGCTCTGTAAAAAAAAAAAAAAAAAACGAATCGCTATTAATAAGTAAAGTTAAACTGTTTTAACAAATGCTTCTATTCTACCAGGGTTATCTTTTTTTTTTTTTTTTTGCATTTAAAAAAATATCACAATCTACAAATCAATTGCATCATGTAATTTGATACAGGTTACTTGCTCACGCCTCAGGTGTCCCCAGTTGTCAGCCGAATACCTTCCTAACCAGGGTTATCAAAATTACAGATTTTAAGATATTCCAGTTTTTGCAAATAAAATTACAACAAAAATAGATCTTCATTCCCCACAATGAAGCACATAATGCTAAATAAATCCAAGTAATTATTTCTGATAGACTAGGACAGCTATGGCACAAGCAAAAAGAGCACTTTTTGCACAAAAAATGTCATTGTACAGAATGCAGTATTTTAGAGGAGTAGATTAAATAATTCTTAAGCACGAAGACTACCAATAAATAGAAGTCATGATATAAACCAGAAGAATGTAAAATAATGAGGGGGGGGGATAGAATTATAAATAGCATTAAAACTCACGGAATATTTGTTTGTTTGCTACCGCTCAGCACAACAAAAGCAGATTGGGTCTCTTTTTGTTTCTGTTGCAGCATCTGCAAAGTGCCTAGAGGAGTATCTGTGGAGCTCATTTGCTTCATAAGCTGTAATAAATGTAATTATTAATTAGAACCAACAATAAAATATAAGAAAATATACTTTTTTATTTCATTTTAGAATTCATCACATCATTAGTGATTTGCAAGTGAAAATATACAAGTTTTGAAGAAAATAATTAACTTAAGCAGTAATAGTACTTGGTAATTTTTTATTTTCTTAAATACTTTTTTAACTATTAAAAAATTATATCCAAAAGTTTTTTGCAGAGATTTATTTTTAAATGGTCCAAAAAGTTCATTTTTCACCTACACTAGAAATCTCTGTTAAAAAGTACCGAACTAATTCCTACTCTTAGTGGCTGGAATGCAATTCCTAAATGAAACAAAATAATTCAACATATTTACGGCTGTTGTTCAAATCAAGTGAGTTCAATTTTCAACCGATCAACTCCCAATTTTAACTGTTAATTTTATACTTTCTTTCTTGTTAACCCCGTCCTCTTGCTTTACTACTTAACTACATTTTTTGATAATTTATCAGCACGTTTCAAAATTGATATTTTGAAATTTAAAGCCACTAATGTTGGGGTTCTAAGAGGGCTCTCAACAAATATTCTTAAAACAGTAGAATGAACAATTCACATTTGTAACATATGAATGGTTAATTTTTAATTTTACCCAGTTCTTTTCAGAAAGACGTCTAGAGACAGTTTTTCAATATTTTTTTGTGATCTAATATTTTTTTTTTTTTTTTTTTTACACTATTATTGTTCAAACAATTTAAGTTGACATCTGATTTAAACAAAAACATGAGATAATTTAAGAGCTTACCCCTTCTTGCTCAGATTTTTTCATTCTTTTCTCCACTTTGTTCTTTCCTGGGCCTTTACCATGGAATTTATGGGAAAGATACCTGCAAAAATTATGAGTATAAACAGTAAATTTAATAATGTAGATAAAATGAAAACCAGTGAGAAAAGAAAAATTATAATAGATGATTGATCAGTTATTTTCTTGCCAGATTAATAAGATAACTTAGAAGAATGTGCTTATGGCGCATCTGTAGCCTCTCATTCAATAGATACAACAATAAGAATGCTTCTCGATAGCCTTTATACAAGATTATAAGACAAACATAACAGATAATAAGTACATAACAAACTTTATGAAAAAGAATAGATCATTAATTTATGAAATACTTAAGGTACACTGTCTGCTATAGAAAAATTATTGCCAACAATAAGTTGAACGACAGTTGTGATAATATAAGAATGATGAGATTAGCAATAAAGAGAACTAATATGTAAATAATGCTTTACCATATCTGAATATAGTCCACACAATTTTAAAGTGAAAAACAGAATGTAACCACTAATTATTACTTTTATATAGGCATATTGACTGCCACGATTTTTCTCAAATGTTCAACTAGTAATATACAATATCTCACAAAGCACTGTTGCAATTCAAAATGCCTAAAAATGTAATTCAAAAGGCTTGACTATCTGTTTGTAACTATATTATAAAGTGACACGTCAAGGTTTAAATTAAAATTTTTTGTCTTGTCTCCAAAATATCCACTACTATTCAATATTAAACTGGATTCTGTAGGTATAATTAACTTTATTTGGAGTGTCGATTCAGGACCTTGGAAGAGTTAAGGGAAAATCAGAAAAATTGACTTTTTTTTTTTTTAATTTTATTTTATGATTCAGAAAGATGTAGGTAACACGATGCTTCGCCTTGTTTCTCTGGTTCGCCTTCAGTTCTCTCACAGTTTCAAGTTAAAGTGAATAGCATCATCATGAAAAATTCGATGTCCTATTTGAAGGGCAAATCCCGGGTCTGAAACGTCCCTCCAAGCATTTTGTTACCCATAAATCACACGTAAAAATTATAATTAAAACATTGAATTTAAATTGCATACTTTTTCAATCAGATTTATGAATCAGCATTCCATAGAGTAAACATTTTCCCTTGCTAACCTGAAGCGCTTCTAGAACTTTAACTTTGATTTCCCAACATCCGGAATTCGCCCTTGCTCTTCCAAGGTCCTGAATTCTTTGAGTGCTGTTGAGAGGCCAAAATTATAAACCAAAGATCCAGGGTTGGGGATAAGAGGCATGAATCAGTGGAAAAGTTCCTTAATTAATAAAAAACAAATTTTTTCAAAACCTCTTCATTTACAATCAGAGTTATATAAGGTTTTGGACCTTTTAATACACAAACATTTTCCACATCCACAAAATCTTTTAGCCTCTTAATCACAAATGACAGTTATCTAAACAAGAAATCTATGTTAGTTATAACCATTTTAGTGGAGTGAATGAACTACAATAAATGGAGTAATTTCACCAGGAAATTATTAAGTTATTTCTGAAAATTGATGGTTTTCTGAATCGAATGCTTATTCTGAGAACAGAAGATAAACATCCTCTTAAAAAAAAAAAAAAAAAAAAAAAATCTTGCATTACTTTAAAGCTAAAATGGCAATAATATATATATATATATATATATATATATATATATATATATATATATATATTTCATATTCTTGTTTTAAACAACTAAAGTGTGAGTAAGCAATGGCACCTAAACAAAAATGTAATATAAAAAATACCGAAATGCTTCTTTAGCAGATAGAATATGTCCATCGTCATCAATGTATTCAAGTTTAATGTTGGGTTTATAACCATCTTTTTCTTTAAATTCAGAAGTGGGGCCCATATATCTCTCTCTTCGACCAAGTTTATCATCTTCTCTGTAAAAGAAAAACAAATTATAACTAAATTACTCTAAATTACTGTTCATTCTACCATCCTTTCCTAGCCAGGATAGGGCTGAAAGTGAAGCCACCAACCCTGGTAAGATCGAATTCACATTCTTATTCAGGGAGTACTCTCACTTTAGCACACACAACCATCAGACCCCCAGCCTAAAGATTACCTAAATGACTATTGTTAATTAATTTGATACAAAGCCTACTAAATTAATCAATTCTTAACCCATAGCGATCCTATCCCGACCTGGGACCGGCATCAACAAGTTGTGAATATAGTCCTGTCGATTTATCCACTGCCTATCCTACTCCTGTCTGTCCATGCCTATTTTTAATAGGTCGTGTTATTCTAGATGATCAGCTGTTCATTTTAATTCCAAAGAGGAAGGAAACATCTCGAAAAGAGATAGGCGCTGTGTGAATCACAGATTACAGAAGTGACTTCTAGTTATTTGTGTTGAACTGGTTGAGTCCTCATAGTGTCGTAGGAATATTTCCGTTAGTATTGAGGAAAAAGTATTAAAAAACACATATACTATTCACAACACACAATACCTAATCCCAAGACTACAAGACACTCACATAACACCTAACATGGTACAAGTTTTGTTCGACATAAAGGACTTATACCCTTCCACACCCGTGAATGAGACATAGCACATTATACGCAACAAACTTACAGAACTATACGACGTACATTACATTAACCAACGGACTGATGTACTGAAAACAGTACTTTCACAGAACTACTTCCAATGCAACGAACAATTTTAAAAACCATAGGACAGACTAGGCATGAGTAACCCGACATCCTCAATACTCCCAAATATTCTTACCACACTATGAGGACTCAACCATTTCAACACTTATGGACAAACACAAGATAAAATTCTACTGCAGATACGTCAACGACACATTACTTACACGATGGACAAAGAGCTGGACAGAACTATAAACTTTCGATCTAACAATAACAAGAACAGAAAACTCGCTTACATACGGCATCTACAGAAAACCAACAACGACCGACACAATCCATTCTTCATCTTTACACCCCACAAAACACAAACTCTCAGCCTTTAGGCACATGATTCACCGCCTCCAGACTACACCTTAGACTCATAAACACTAAAACAAAGAACTATCTACTATATATGACATTGCACACAACAACGGCTATGGACGAAAATCTATCAACAAACTACTAACACAAAACAGCACAGAAAACACACACAGATAAAGGAAGTCACAACACGTTGCATTTTCCCATACACAGGTCCGCTAACATATCAACTCACAAAACTGTTTCACAAAGGACTTAAGACAGCACTAAAAACAGACAACAACTTACATTCAAACCTCACAAGCGATATCCACTTAAAGGGAGTTTACAAAATAACATGCACTTGTGACCACCAACACATCGGACAAACAGGACGCAAACTAGACTAGATGTACAGAACATATACGATCCTTTAGACAGAACAAAGGCGACTCTAACTATGCAAACTACTTACATGAACACACACACGACCCTACCAACATAAACAGCATGACACTACTACACAGACAACAAAAAGGACGTTGACTTGACATATTAGAGAACATGGAAATATACAAAAAACAATATTTTAACGAAAACATTATAAACAAACAACTAAACACTAGCTCTGACACAATATTTAGACCACTACTTAATCGAACAAACAAACAAACTGACACAACACTACTTCCACAAACAAAATGACGACATATTTAATATAGAAATTCAAACTAAGGAAGATAAATTTAAATTTTAACGTCCATTATTATTAACTAAGAATTTTGGGACGGGTTATCTATAGGTTACCGCCCTTTTCTAGCCAGGATAGGGCTGATGCCTTTTCTTTTTTCTAAAGAAAAGCCACCACCCCATCATGGGAATCGAACCTAAAGATAAATAATCCAAATATTTATCTAAGAAAAATAAATAATCCAATGACAACACACAACGGGCTACCTGCTCGACCCTAAGAAGGCAATGACCCATGGCGTCACAACACAACCCGAATGAACACCTGCACAAATAAAGACAAACAAGATTACCTGTTCACCAACGACATAAACAACTCACTTCACCCCAATATAAATACCATGACAAGACAACCCAGACTCAGTACTAACTTAGCACCGGCTTGAGAATGATGAGTTTACGTCGAAAACACTCGCCCACAGTACTCTCACCGATGCCAGTGACGACGAACTCTACCAACAGGTATGACAACAGTACATTTACTGGAGGACTTAACCCTTTAGATTATTTACCTAAATAGTGACTCTTTCTTAAGAAAGCATAATGGATTGATTTATACTGAAAACACAATTAATAATTATTAAAATATTTAAATATTAGCATTTCATTGCAATATATAAAATAAATATAATATCATTAAAAAATTATTTACCCCTGATGAGCCTTGTCATCTATTGAATAATTTTGTGCAGCTAGGTGAGAAATGCGTGAAGCTGACGGTCTACTAACAGATTCTTTTTCAAGATAGCCCTTTGATACAGCTAAACGAAGAGCACCAGCAACACCAGAGCCTAAGTCAGGCTCTGCGTCAAGAATGGGAGCTTCAGTTGGCTTTATTTCAACCACTTTAACATCTGGAAACAATAAATCATTTTTATTTTATTTTTCTGAATATTGCTTTTACTTTTTTGAGTTCTCTCTGACTACAAGGAACCATAAATTCAAAATAGATCAGGCAATATAGGAAAATATTGAAAAAAAGAATCTTTTGGTTGACTATTATAATATATAACATAACATGGTTTAGATATAAACATATAAAGTTAAATTGATGAAAATATTTTCCAATCATCTTCTCTCTGGCAAACAATTGCTTGTTTACTTGTCATATACTTCCACTATGGTTACTTAAGTGTTAACTTTGGTCTTCCTCTGCCTCCTGGCATTTTCATTGCTGACGAAGGCTACCAAAGAGTAGCCGAAACGTCCTGAATATAGATTTTTTACAAAAATCGTATTGAGGTTTCTTTTTAGCCGAATTCCAACTATTCCATGTTTGCTAATTACTTGTTTGTAAACTTGTTTATCTTTGGTACCTTTCCAAGAACAAGCAAGCATTATACACATTTACTATGAAACATTTTGCTCAAGAATAAACTTATTGCCATTTTCTATAAGCTGATATAAGTCAATTTTTTTTTATAACTACTAACTACAACTATTATAATTAGAAAAACATTCTAATTACTAACTATGTCTATGGTTAGACCATTTTATATGACACCATTGGGATCAAAATGAATTAATTACTCATTAATTAAATTCAATGGTAGTGTGAAGAATAACGTTTGTTTTGACTTCCAAGACTGTTGGAGAATTTTTCCCAATCAGAAAACAAATAAATCAAAAAGTAATATTCTGTTTTGCCCTTTATCAAAGGTTCTGTCAACTAGATTTAAATCTCATAAATACAAATATAAGTTATAATTATATATTATATTAATGTGTGAGTTGATTCTTTTATAAACAAATTTTTATACATAAATTACATACCCATTTCAACGTCATTCCAGCCTCCACTTCGAACATCATTCTCTTCAACCTTTTTCTTCTCTTTGCTATCTCTTTCAAAATCCTGAAATTAATAAACATTTAACAGAGATTAGAATATAAAAATAAAGTCCAGTTCGACCAAGAGGTTACAAATGTTGGAAATGTTTTTAGCAAAATATATATAATGTTTTTTATATAATATGTATATGTATAGACTAGAGATGTGGGTTTTTCGGAAAATTTTCCTAGCCACTAAATGTTCGTGGTATTGTAAATTAAACTTTCTTTGCTAGAAACTACAATTAAGCAACACTGTAGTATTTTTATCGACTATATTATATTATGCATAGCACGCCCTTTTGAGTTTTCCCCTTTCAACTAAAGTAATAAGCAAAATTATAATGAACAAAACAAAGAAATGTGATTTATAAGTCTAATCATGTATATAGCTGAAAAGTTAAAATATAATAATTCTTTAAAAACTCTTATGCATATATAATATTTCAGTAATTAATTAAAGAATACCACATTGGACCAAATATTTTATTTGCTAAATTCATGTATGAATATATCCGAAATAAAAACAAAATATATTTTAATGTAACTGCGTATTTCTCTTCTCTACAAAAACATAAAAGGAATTTATATTAATGACACTGACACATTTCATAAAAAAGCTGAATTACCATAAAAAGTCCAACACACAGGAACTGAGTCATAGTAGAGCGGTTCCGTTTGTATCCCTAGAGTCATTAGTAAAGGAATAGAATCTCGAAGAGAAGGAAGTTTAAGGTACCACAACTGTAAACTGACAGTATCCTAAGCAGAAATGACTCTCCCGCATTCTCTATGTTCACGCTATTAAATGCAATTAAAACGTTGGGTAAACTCTGACAAAACCCCCGTTGAAATGAACAAAACTAACAATTTCGAAGATTTAAGCACTTATTTCTCCGATTGACATCGCACCATCAAAAATTACTTTAGAAACGTTTTTTCTAGAGAATGTAGTAACCCTTCGAATGGTTATGTTCCAGTTACCATAATTTTCTAACCGTTTTCAAGATATTAAGGATAACATATGAAGATTCCAAAACTTTTCATGTATGATAATATATATTTTTTTTCTAATACATCATTAACTCCATAAGTAACAAACATTTAAACACCTTAGTATGGATGAATTTCAAACACGTATAAAATATTTCAACTGAGTCTCACAATTCTAAGTACCTAAACCAAAAATGAGTTACAAAAACTGTTTCCATTTTTCTCGAAAACGGTTAGGTATCGCCTTTAAAATGGTTTTATTTGTTTTCCTACATTAGAGAACCTATTAAACGAATACCTGCAAGCATATTAACTCTAAAAAGTCCGTGTTACGAATTTTCCCACACGAATTTCGCTCCAAAACGCATGTTTTGGTCAATGGATTCTAACAGTTAACGAACTTGAGTGTTAAGGCTTCAGCACTTAACACTCCGTGCCAGGGGTCGTGGGTTCGATTTTCAGTATGGGGTGATGGCTTTTCTTTAGTAAAAGAAAAGGCATCAGCCCTATCCTGGCTTGAAAAGGGTGGTAACCTATAGATAACCCGCTCCAAAATTCTCAGTTAATAATAATGGACGTTAAAATTTAAATAAACAAAGATTTTTACAAATATTTTTATCATTATATTTTTAAGTTTTAGTTTTTTAATTAGTTTGTAGTTTGATCGATTTGCATATTTTTAGTGCGGTTACTCCCTCCCTCCATAGGGAGGAAACCCGCTTATGAGGTTGACCTCATGACGTTCATGCTTTTAGTAACTCGTTTTATAGGTTTCTTGACGTAGAAAACGAATGTGAGCATTTTTAAGTGGAACCTGTAACCGTTTTCGAGAAACATTGAAACACCTACTTTTTCAAACTAATTTTCAGTTTGGGTCTTCCAAAACGATTAATTCAGTTGAAACTTGTTCCAGACGTTTGATATTCATCTAATCTATGATAGGTAAATTTTGGTGGTGGAGTTAAGGAAGTACTAGAAATAAAATATTTCATTAGCAGGCATGAAAAGTTTTGGGATTTTCATATATTTTCTAAAATATCTCGACAACGGTTGAGAGATCAAGGTAAGTGGATGGTAACCATTCGAAAGCAAACTAAATTCTCTACAAAAAAGGTTCTGATGTAATTTTTGATGGGGCGATGTCAATCGGAGAAATAAGGGCTTGAAAATTCACAATAACTGCTACTATTCCTTTACTAATAGCACTAGAAATATGAACGGAACTGCACTAAGATGACTCAGTTCCTGTGAGTCAGACTTTTTTTATATAGGTATTATTGTGTTTTGAACTTTAAAAGAATGAAATTCTGTGAGCAAAATATTAATTGTATTTTTAACTGTTAGAAAGGAAAGTATTACATTTCTATTCATATGGCTTAATCAATTCACTTTTTATAGACAGGTGACAAAAACAAATAAATAAATAACATATTGATAAATCTGTCAATGAATTTCAACACTCCCCCTCATTGAATAGATATTTAACACATAAAAATGAACAAAATTAACACATTAGTCCAATCAGGTTGATTAAGATTTTCAATCTTGGTTTGGGAAGTGCCTTCGTAAATAGGTCTGCCAACTGATCTTCTAAAGAGATTGATTTTATCTGTATAATCTCTTCTTAGACCACTTCTCGAACAAAAAAAATGTTTGATATGAATTTGCTTTGTACAACGATGAAACTCTGGGTTCTTGGCAATCTTAATGGCAGCTTCGTTGTCGACAAAAAGCGTGGGGACACTCCTTAAATCTTCAGGAAGCAACTCTTCAAACATCCTTCGTAGCCAAATCATTTCCCGAGCAGCTTCACTGGCAGCCATCAATTCTGCCTCGGTTGTGGAAATAGCCACACAGGTTTGCCATGAACTCATCCATGAAATTGGGCCTCCAGCAAAACGACATTGCTTCATTATAAGTTTCAGGAATCTGTAAATGTTCATTCATAACTAGTGTTGTGTATTCTTTAAGTCTAACTGGTGGTTTCAAATTCTTCCGATTTCTTAATGTCATTCCTGGGTTCCCTTCAACGGATTTTTCCTCAACATCATCAAAACCATGGAAATCTTCATCTGGCTTTTCAAAAGTCTCTTGAGTTCCTTCACATTTAGTTTTACTGTCAGGAGTTTCTTTCGTTTGGTTTTCAGCTGGTGGGTTAATGAATGTAGAAGGCATAAGAGGAACTTCATTAAAGATCACATCCCTGGACCGAATGAGTGTTCCTCTATCAGGAATCCAGATTCTGTAACCTCCATAGTCATATCCAACTAGAATTCCTTTTGTTGCTTTGCGATCCATTTTTTGTTTAGGTGTATGAACAAAGCATTCACAACCGATAATTCTTAAGTTTTTAATATAGGGTTTTTTAGCAAACCATAATTCATAAGGTGTTTTATCTTTGTCACCACTGTTACCTGTCCGATTTAGAATGTAAACTGCACATAAACTTTGTGGAAGGTTGTCACGAGAATGCAGCATGGATCTTGCAGCTTCGACGACAGTACGATTGTCTTTCTCTATAAATCCATTAATTTCTGGGCTATATGGTGCAGTTAATGATTGTTCGATACCATATTTATTGAAAATTGACTTCATTATTTTATTTTCAAACTCACCACCATTGTCAGATATAAAATGTTTAATTTTGTGTCCAGATCTTGATACTTCTTTTAATAATTCTTTAAATTTTTGGCTACCTTCGGACTTCTCTTTAATATAGTAGATAAACCTGTAACAACTAAAATCATCTTTAAACAAAACGTAATAACGATAGCCTGAAAAAGATCTCTCAAATGGCCCACAAACATCTCCGTGAATAATTTCACCAGGAACTGAAGCTCTTGTTTTTGTGCCAAATTGCAATCTATGAGACTTCCCATATTGACATCCCTCACAAATGCTTGTGTCCAAGGGTAATCTAATGTTTAGCTCTCTTTCAATAACCTTTCTAACATGTTGTTTGTTCTGATGAGCCAAACGCTCATGGAAAAGTTGTAAAAGGTTTGGATTAGTGTTAGTAAAATGAATGCTACTGGTGGAACAATTGGTATTTATCCTGTAAAGTCCTCCACATCTGTAGCGATGACCAATTAAGACTGTCCTTCCATTAACATCAAGTTTACATTTTTCGGGGGTGGAAGAAAATCTACTATAAGGATTTTTGTCATGGGCGGCAAGTACAGAAAATAAATTTTTATGCATTCTAGGAACATACTATACGTTAGATAGGTTTATGGTACCTGATGAACGTCCAACTGACACATTCAAAACAACATCTCCAAAACCAATGGCTGGAACTTCTTCACCATTAGCTGTGTTTACTGCACGAAACTCTGAAAATTTGTTCATTGAGAAAAACATATCCTCATTATTACAAATGTGATTAGTAGCCCCATTGTCAATAAACCAATTAACTTTATCTTGTTCGACTGAGAAAACTTCATAATTTAATATAGAAAGCACATTATTATTTACTCTAGGTTGGGAAGTTGATTCTGAAGGAGGACGTGGTCGCCCATCTTTTTTTTTTTTTTTTTTTTTTTTTTTTTTTTTTTTTTTTTTTTTTTTTTTTTTTTTTTTTTCTTTTTTTTACGGCGCATCGACAATTCTTGGCCATTAGCACCGAACCCCATCCTTTTTCCACTTAATACAATTTCTAACTATATGTCCTTCCTTTTTGCAGTAATGACACATAAATGAGGCTTCCTTTTTTCTTTATGTCTCTTATTGACAGCTAAGACCTCCCCTTCATTATTAGATGGTACAGGAGAATTAATTTTTAAAGCCCTTTCATGAGCGCATAATTGACTAGTTAAATTTTCAACAGTGCGATCCCCTTTGGCCATCAATCGCCAGCTTGATTTAAATGCAAAATAATTCGGAGGCAGGGCGTCTAGAATTTTACATACTAACAAAATATCAGGTAAATTTGAGGTTTCATCACCTTCACTCATCTCTCGATTTAAGTTATTCCAAATATTCTTTAATTTAGATAAATGACTGGCCATGTCATCATCATTATTATATGAGTAGGTAAAAAATTGCATGGCTAAATCAAAGGATTTATCCTCCTCAATACCTTCATATAGTCTATGTAATTCTAGCCATACATCCCTAGCAGAATTTAATCTCATTACTTTAGTGAGAGTTTCCTCTGACATATTAGTTGTTAAATAAAGAAGAGCTTTAGTATCGGCAGTTCTAAAGTTCTGAAACTCCTTATCATAATCTGATACCTGTATATCAGAAGCACCTGCTGCTGGCCTGTCTGGAGCAATCAATTTCCCTTGAACCACATCTTCTCCTCCGGGAAAACTCCTCAGAAGGATAAGCATTTTAAACTTCCAAGTTGCCCAATTAACTTTCCCTACTAAATGTCCAATATTAATCCTTAAACTGTCCATGGTTTCGAAAAACTTCGACAATAACTCACAGAACAAAAAAAAGTTCACTTTTAGCGCGTTTTTAAGCTGCTGTGCCCATAACCTATTGTGTTTTGAACTTTAAAAGAATGAAATTCTGTGAGCAAAATATTAATTGTATTTTTAACTGTTAGAAAGGAAAGTATTACATTTCTATTCATATGGCTTAATCAATTCACTTTTTATAGACAGGTGACAAAAACAAATAAATAAATAACATATTGATAAATCTTTCAATGAATTTCAACAGGTATTTAACTTAAGTATGCCTAATGGTTAATAAGTACTTTGTGAAAAGCATCCCAATGTAGTTGGGCAACTAAACTTTTTTTTTTTTTCAAAAACGTTCTTCTCTCTCTGTTCAGAAGAAAAAGCAGAATTTGAAAGGATGGCATTGTCATCGCCTTGTGTTAATCTGTCAATCTATTTGCATCACAATATTTGCATATACGTATAATTTTGTTCCCTTCATGTACATCTACAAAATGTAGAACTACTAATTGTCGACACATTTGGTTTTTTTTTCTGGTTAACCATTATTCCTGACAGAGAGCAGTAAGATTTTTTTTTTTTTTAATTACAATCTGGAGTTATTTAAATGAGGCGACTTTTATTAAATCTGTGGCATCTAGTACAGAGTGGTGGAGCCATCTTCTGGTTTCCGCTACAACCTTGTTTATCAAATATTAAGAGAAATGGGCGAGTCATTTTCTTTTATTATGAAATATAAAAGTGCTCTTTTATTATGAAATAGGGAGAATTGCATTTTTATGAGCTATTACATAAGCAATATGACAATTGTTAGGTAAAACATAATCACATTTAATTTTATCTATGTGGATTAAAAAGTTGAATTATACCTTTGGTTTTTGTTTAAATGGTTCAGAAATTAGCTAATATAAGAGAATATGGATAGCTCATATATGTTCTAGAACAAATTTACCAAAAAACTGCCTTTTGTAAATGGAAAATTTTCCGGAAAAACATAGCTGAAAAATTTTTGGAAAATTTTCCAAATCGGAACATTTCCACCCACATCTCTAGAATAGATAGACACACAAACACATACATACTCAATAACAAGATACATACTTAATATTCATGTAGCTTTCATGGCACTTCTTTAGGGTCCATCAGAACATAACCATTTTTTATCAATATAGTTATAACATTATCTTATTTAACTTATTATTATTAAAAGTCAAATTTAAAATTTATGTTTTTCAGAATATAAAAATCATTGTGTACATACCTTGCATGTGTGGTCTGCTTGTCACTAATGATGGACAGCACATGCAGGATATGATTACAACTGACAAATATATAAATAAACTTCCCTGTTAACGTTTTTTAGATAAACATTCTTTATTTCATAAGATAAATTCTTACCCCCAATATTGGACATTTCTGTCTTTAATTAAGCTATTATGTCTGTCCAAGAACTTGAAAAATTGATAAATAATTATTACCTCCCCCCACTAATCCCCCATTGGATTGGAAATCACCAGCAAAACTATTCACATTTTAAAAAATGTATGCAAATGTATAAAGTAGAGAGACTCACTAAAATAACTGATGGACCTTCTTCTCTATTTCCAGCTAAGCCATAAGTAGGGATATCTCCGAGAGTCCGGCAAAACTCTGCAGTGGAATTGAGTACAATAGCACCTCCACCACCTTCATCAGCAATATCCTCATTTATTTCAGACAAAACTTCTTCTACTTTCTAAAATGAGAAACAAGAAAGCCTTAATTGTCAATACTATTTGATTGCATTATACTGCAAGAGTTACATAGTGTAATAGTATTAAAAAGGACATTACGGGCAATCGAGCGACTAATTTTTCTGGCGGCATCTGTTTCAACCTTCTTGCTTTTTTCAAAGCCAGCTGTAGTTCAGTGTCATCATCCTCTTCAATTTTTACATTCTCAAAAACCATAGGAGTTCCTGTAAATTATATAGAAATGACAAAATAGAAAGTAAGATTGAATGTATTTGATTAAATGTAAATGTAAAGAGCAAAGATGGATGTTGTTGTGACAAAAGATGGATTTTTTTGTTTTCAAAGTACTTAACACCTTGGCTGTGGATGATGCTGCATGTGCATCATCACGAACCACCCCGATGGAGTGGGGGGGTCATAGGAGCTACCGGGCTAGCAGGGAGAAAAAGTTAAAAAGTTTTAGGGATCGGCTACAAACCTCTAGGCTGGTTTATCCGTTCCTCCATCGTCTCAGGGAATGTTTTGAGTGCCTTATTCTGGAATCATTCCAGGCTAAGCTTTCTGTGAATTTTTGCAGGAGTTTCTTCACCACATGTGTGTCATAGTAAAAAAACATGTTTCTGAAGGAAATTATCGGGAATTTCTAATGGGTAAGTTATTTTTTCACATTAACAAACAGATGAAATCATAAAATGGAAAAAAATTTACAATTTTTTGGGTGATTTGGGGTTTAGCATTCCCACAGTCAATGTGTTAACATCCTATTATTATTTAACCAAATATTAAATACCATCTAATCTATAATATGTTAATAGTCCAATAGTTGATACGCCGTTAAACAAAAAAAAAACTACCATTATGTTCAAAATGACATACCTTCTTCCTCATAATCCATAGGTTCTTCCTTAATTCCATCTTTTATCTTCTCATCTACTTTCACACCATTTGAAATTTCAGTCCCATTTTCATTTGAGGATGAATTATTTACCAAGGCTAACAAATCATCAGCTTTGAGAGTTCGTGGTTTTATTTTTCTCTAAAAAAAATTTATAGATATTAATAATTCTCATATATTTTATCCATCACAAAATGTTCTACAGAAAATTATGATGTTTGAAAACAATCACAGATGGCAATGAGGCCGGTCTCCACTAAAAAGTATGACAACAATGTAATATCGTAACCTAAACGTATGCCGGCCTCTCGAGACATCCATTCAAATATAGGAAGCAGACCTTAAACTGCTCTCCATTCTTAATCATTCAGCTTGGAAGATAGAAGATGATGTGGAAATATGAATTTCTGGAAGTAAGCATGGCTCAATAGGAGCCATGCCATAGGAGGACAAGCTGTGAAATTTTAATTTAGAAGCCATAGACTATTTTAATAGAAGATAAATCTAAGAACTTTCCTTAGTTCATAAATAATTGAAAATCAACTTCTAGAGAAGAATCCTGTCAGTCCAGGCAACGAACAGTTATAGATAGAAATTTTTGGAAAAAAATTTTTGACTTCGTAACTTTGGGCTGGATAGGAGGTGAACATATCAAAAGTCCCCGCCCATAGCCTTTGTGTCGGGGGATTTAGAAGGTCCGATTTTTCGGGGTTTCACTTATATCTCGGAAACCCTGTGTCCTAGCGACATGACTATTCTATAACAAATGAAAGCTGATTAAATTTGCTACAAGTTCTACTCAAAAAGGGGCGAGGTTAGCTCAGTGGTAGAGCACTGGACTAATAAGTTGGAGGACCTGAGCTCAAATCCCGAGTAAACACTAAAGATTTTTTCTTCTAGTGTCTTCGATCATGGGTTGAATTCGGCCTCCCTGACCGTCCCTAGGCCAACCCAGCCTTTAATTAATTTAATAATGGGTACCTTGGTTGCTAATGACTCTAGCAGTCGAAGCAGCCATGGGGAAAATCAGGCGGCCGGATCATAGTACTGACTACACTATCTCCCTAGTGTGCTGTATGATCATGAATCAGGCACCTCAATAGTATCTGCCCCTCAGGGCCCTCGAGGCCTGTTATGGGACTGATTTTTTTTTCTACTCAAAAAAGTTTTTAGAGATATCTTTAGTTTTTGAAATATCCGCTCTTGAAAGTCTGTCATTTTGGGGAAAAACACTTTTGCCGCACATTTTTTCCCCTTTTTGACCGGATAACTCTTCAACGATGAACCCAAAAAATAAATAACGGTTATAGGGTTTTAGAGTATTGCATTCCCTTCAATAATATATATTACTTTGCTATTTTATGTATTTTCCTTCAAACATAAAAACAATTTCAGTGTTCATCGTGAAATCTGAAATTTGGCGACTAATAGTCCAGGCAACTAAGAGTTATAGATGGAAATTTTTGGAACAAAATTTTTGACTTCGTAACTTTGTTTGGGCTGGATAGGAGGTGAACATATCAAATGTCCCCGCCCGTAGCCTTTGTGCCGAGGGGGAGGGGGGTAGAAGGTCCCATTTTTCAGGGATTCGCTTATACCTCGGTAACCATGCGTCCTAGCGACATGACCATTCTATAACAAATGAAAACTGATTAAATATCCTACAAGTTCAACTCAATAATGTTTTTCGAGATATCTTTAGTTTTCGAAATATCCGCTCTTGAATGTCTGTCATTTTGGGAAAAAACACATTTTTGGTCTTTTTTGGATTACTCTTTAACGAACAAACCCAAAAAATAAATGCCGTTTATAGGGTTGTAGAGCATTACATTCACTTCAAGAATATATATAACTTTACTATTTTATGTATTGTCCTTCAAACGTTAAAACTGTTTTAGTGTTCATCGTTATATCTGGCGACAACTGTCGACCAATGAATCATTCAATTTCTCACAATTTCCAGTCAATGTATTCTCCAAAATATGCTGCGTTATGTAAATATAGTGAGTACAGGTCGTATAAATAGCACAAAATATATAATTTTGGGCCCGCTGACCAGTTATTTACACTCAATTAAATAAGATCTTGTCCTTATATTGGCAATGGCTTTCCTAAGGCCATGTGAGTGCGTTTGAAAGAAAATACATAAAATAGTAAAGTAATATAAGTGTAAAAAGTGTGTTTTTCCCAAAATGACAATCTTTTAATGGTGGATATCTCGAAAACTAATAATATCTCGAAAAACTTTATTGAGTTGAACTTGTTGCATATTCAATCAAATTTTTTTTTGTTATAGAATGGTCATGTTGCTAGAACGCAGGGTTTCTGAGGAATAAGTGAAAACCCAAAAAATGGGACCTTCTAACCCCCCCCCCTCCCCCCAGCACAAAGGCTACGGGCAGGGCTTTTGATATGTTCACCTCCTATCCAGCCCAAACAATGCTACGAAGTCAAAAATTTTGTTCCAAAATATCCATCGTTTTGTTTTTTACGGTGCATCAACAAATCTTGGCTATTAGTGCTGACATCCAGGGTGCAGCCAGGAATTTTCTCAGCGAGCCCTGAGATGAGAAAATTTCTGGTGCCGGTGGGGATCGAACCCACCATCTCCCGCTTATGAATCTAGCCCGCTAGCCACTAGACCACGGGAGACCCCTCTATAGCTGTTTTTAAGCATTCGTTGATTGGACTGTGTAGAGGTAGTTTTTGGTTAGCCAAAATTTGACTAACAAAATTAAGAACAGAAATATGTTTATATGATAATAATTTGCTTGAGTCTTCAAGAAGGCAACCGCTACTAGGGTTGGACTTGCATGGGAACATTGCTACTTTCAGGTATGTGTTATGCTCACTATTTAGCATAAGTGGCGTTTGTTCACTAGCTTATCCTGAAGCTGTTGAGCCTGTTTTCACAGTTAGTACTACCAATTTTTTTTTTTTTTTTTTTATGGATATACCTCTGAATCTTAATCTTAAGCTAAATAGTTCCCAGTCAAACCACAAAGTAGATACACATTTTTAGATTTAATTAAGAACAAACAAATAGATACCTTTTTTTTGGGTTTGTTGAATTTCACCATTTCTTCTTGTGAGTAATATTCAGATGCAATTTTGGGAGCAGGTATATTTAATGTTTCAAGGGTCATTTTTGCTTTTTGTTTCAATTTAGCTTTCACTGATTCTCTAAGTATCTCAGAATTTTCCATTCCTAAAACGTAACAAAAATTGTATGATTAATATTTGATTTTTTAATTATAAAAGAAACATTAAAATCGTCCTATGAAACTTAAGGACAGAAAGCACCGCCACAGGATTTTAAATTTAAGTCCTAAAGTAAAAAAGTTAACTAACCATGTCAGGAATCACACCAAATCAAAACTAAAGCATTAACTTGTAAAGCGTAACATAAACCTAGTAGTCTATTTGTAAGAAATCCAACAATAGAATACAATACACAAGGTTCAATTCAAACCTTGTAAGTCAAATAATACAAATTAAAAATAGAAGCACCCGAACGACCAGTATTTACTCACTGCTAAAGACCTACAAATAAATAAAAAGCAATTCACAATCATATACGTCAAGAGAACAGAGAACAAGATGTGACTAACAAGTCTGACAATTGGACATACATGCCTCACTCATTCACACTTATTTACGAAACATGACAAGGCAAGGTGCAATACATGCAACGTTACTTTGACTGTGTAACATCTATTAACAGACTGCATGAAAAGAGACAATCTACAGGCACCACAGGCCTTTAGCGAGCTGTTATCAGATAAGAGCCCACATATTGCTACCATACTAACATACTTAAAGACCACGAATACATACAAGTTATAGCTATATTACAAGTAACACACAATTACAATCAAAGCCAAAATTTCTGATCTCAAAATAATTTTAGAGCTGTTAATCTATTTTTTACGAGTATATTTTTCTTTAGGTTAGATCTTAATTATTATTTTATAAATTGTTATTATTATTTCAATTATACCATTATTTTATTACTTGTTATTTAGTATTTATTTCATTTTGTATGTATTTTTATGAACATGAACAATTAATGTTATTTATGATTTTAATACAACAACATAATACAATTATTTCCTTATTATTTTTATTATTAATTTTCTTTGAGCAGATTACCCTTGTTGTTGGAGCTCTTCAAGCAAATAAAATAAAAAAGAAAAATAGAAGCAGAATTTTGAAACATTTTTGGGTTTTGAAGCCCACTGCGATGAGTAGTTGATCATGCCTGTGATAAGTGTAAGCTGAAGCTATTTACAAAGGGCCCATGGTTTTAAAAGAAGTACAAAAGTTCTCACTTTTTTTCACTTTTGTTTGATTTCTTGTGAAGCGCAGACATGTTTCAATAGACAAACAAAAATGCATTATTTCTCAATGTTTAATGTTAAATATTCCACATTAAACATTCTTTTTAGCTGTAATTCATTGAGAGGAGATCAGCGACGGTTGGTGATGCGAAGGTAGAATTTGCCAGGGTTCGGTCATGGTATCTTAATAAAACTACATTTTTTATAGGAAAATGAGTTTTATTTTTTGTCAAAGCAGTAAGCTTAGCACTTACTACAGATTTCATGATGGAAATGTTTGACCATAATCATGTGTATGCGGATTTGAAAACAAGTAACAAAATTTGTTTGTTCTTATTTTGCTTGAATTTGCTGAAAATCATGCTTCCAGACCACTGAAATCATTTCTAGTTAGTTAAGATCGAGCAAAGAATATGATTTTAGCAACGAATTACGGAACAAGGAATTATAAGACGACTGCAGTCACCATCATATACAGGTTCGGGTCAGAAGATCTCAACTTATTACAATGAACTCAAACTTTTTTTTAGAACTCAATCCTAAGCTGAAAACTGTCTGCAAAATTACATTGGTGTGTAAGCTCTCTTGGCTCTAACCTATATTTTTATTTTTTTGGGTTAAAATAATTATTCATGGAAAAAAAATGGTTTTAATTCTCTGTAAAGAAATGAAACAATGTACAGAGGAATAGAAGATATTGTACTGCCTTCCTTGTCGTCAAACCGATCAAATAGGCACAATCCAAAGCAAAGTCACGTAGAAAGCATATAAACCCTCACTACTAATGCACTCAAAGGCAACCTACAAAATGCACCAGAAATTAATAATTTTATTTTTTTTAAAAAATGACCTTACCTGTACAATCCTACATATAGTAGAATTTGTTACATGAGTGGCCTAGTGTTCAAAAATGAAAAGAGACTTAAAACTCACACTGCTAAAAAACATTTTCAAGAAGCCAATCGCAATACTCTAAGGAGTATCTTAAGAACTTCAAATGGAGATAAGCGAAAGAAAAGCATACAGAAAAAATTCAAAATCATAGTCTAAAATTAGAAATTTTGAAGTGGAGCGACATTTTTAAGAATATCTTCAGGAAAACTATTTTTTTTTTTTTTCGTGCTCATCGACATCGGGGCCATTAATGCCGACATCCAAGGTGCAGAGAGAAATGTACTCAGCAAGCCATGAGATGAGAAAATTGTTGCCGCCAGTGGGAATCGAACCCACTATCTCCCATATGAGAGTCCAAGGGGTTGCCACGGGGAGACCCCATAGGAAAACTAGTTGTATCCACATCAAAAACAGTTAAAAATATCTCTTAAAAATGGTTTCATTCATTTGCCTACACTAAAAAATCTACAAGCCTATTAAAGTAAATCGTAAGCGCTACTATTTTTTCTCACAAATTACACCCAAAAATCGTGTTCTGGCGGACAAATTCTGCTGGTTACGAAAATGACTTGGTTACTTGACCAACAAAGTACTTTTGTATCAATCGATTTTGTCACAATCGAACCATTATTGAGCTTGCTAAAGCGACAGACATAAACCATCAGTATTTATCAAGACCTATAAGGTCTGAAACGTGGATATTTCTGATTTCCACCTCCGGATTCCATCATAAGGTCGATGTAATAAATGGCAGGGTGGAAACCCGCTACAAGCTGAAAGTTCTACTTCCTTTTATTGTTTATGGATTTTAGTGAAGCAAATAAAAATCATTACTAACCTATAGTGAATTTCAATTTCTTCGCTCCTTCAATTTCTTCATCATACTTTGTGAGTACTCCTTCCGGTTCCACATCCATTTCACCAGAGTCAACACCATTGTAATTATATGGCTTCTGCTTTTTATTCTCTAAATTCTGTTTCAAATAAATCCCAAAATGAGTTCATACAGAAATACATTTGAAATATACAATATAAAAATACATCTATATTCGAAGTTCTACCAGATGGTATTTGCCATATCAAAGGAATAATTAAACATATTAAAATACTAACATAACAAAAAATAATTTCCCAGATTAGTATACCCCTACTTATAATTTTTGTTATTGGAGAAGGGGGGGGAATAGACCATTTCATTTTTTTGATGAGTTATTTTTCTTGTTTTTATTTTTGTTTCATTATTTCGTTCAACGGCTAATCTTATTACATGCTATGCTGATATTGAGCAAGTAGCCAAAATTGTGAGGTGCAAACAAAATGAATACGTTATAATGCAATTAGACTCTTGTTTTCAATGTTTTATATATGTCATAATTAGAATTTTTAATTTTCTTTAGGATCCTTTTATTTTCAAGATATTTTTTATTTTATTTTACATATTTGATTAATTACATAATTAGATGTATAATTGGATTTGTATCGCTCCCCATCATATCAAATACTTGGTAACTATATTTGAAATAATTATTCTTCATGCCCAAGGGGTCTTTGTACAAAAGCATAAAAACTTACAGGGAGCACGCTTCTGAATGTATCATATTTTATAAAGAACTGTTAAACATAAAGTGATTATCGTATTAAGGTACACAAAATACACTCTAAAAATTGATGCCTTAATGCAAGTTTTTGTTTATTTTGTTCCATAGTTTAATTATTTAAATGAATAACTGAACATTATTTAATAAAAACAAGTTTTAATAACAATATATTGAAGTAGAGGTAAAATATTTTCTACCCCCCCCCCCCTCCAACACAAATATAAAAATGTATTGTACATTTTTCAGTGAACATTTTATATTCTAAAATGTATATATAAAAAAAGGAAACATTTATGCAGATTGTTTCAAAAGCAAATCTGCATAACTTTTTTTATACTTGGCATAAATACCTTCTTGTATCGCTCCTCATCGAGTATGTTAACATTCACGAGGCTATCATTTTCTTCATCCAAAACTCCTTTATCTTTTAATGTTAAAATTACATCTTTCCCTTCACTGATGGCAGTCTAAAAAAGGAAACAATTAATAAGTATGTACTACTCAATCAAATAAATTACAAAAACTACACATTTACTAACAATATCATGTTCCACGGTCAACCCTTTTAGGTGAGCTGATGTATATGATGCTTTTTTCTCTGCTTTAATTTCTTCATTTATAAGCTCTTCGATCCCAAATACTTCATCCATTTCATCTAGTTCTTTAGCCTGAAAGACACCAGAATTAAAAATATATCATACTGAAATTTTGAAAATGCGGAAACAATTTGATTCGAATCAATACCTTCTGCTGCGCTTTAAGTCTTTCGTCATGAAGCACTCTTGTTTTCTTGACCCATGAAGATGCATCTTCTTCATCACTTTCCTCGCCCAACCCTTTAACAGTTTTTAGTTTCTTTTCTATTTCTCTTTTTTCCCTTCGTTCAATTATTTTATTTTTGATCTTCTCAGCTTGCTTTTTTGCTGTAATGTCCTCTGAAAGAAATGCTTGTTAGAGTCTGTAAACCTTGACGAAGGGACAAACAAAATAACTGTCGATAAAAAAAAAAAATTACCTGCAGGTTTATGAACAAATTCTTTCTCACCACCTGATGATACTACCCCATCTTCACTTACTTCAGTTTTTAAGGCTAGAGGTTTAAGACCTAGTTTTGCTCTCAAAGCATTTGTTTCCTCGATCGAAAGGCTGTTATCCCCACCACCAGAAGTCTGAGGAGGAGGAGATGCCACCGTGATTTCAGGGGGAGGCGGAGGAGGAGGAGGTGATGATGAGATTTTAGGTGGTGCTGGTGGTAATGGAGAATCTTCCTTAACATGTTTAGGCGATGACGATACATAGATAACATCGTCTGTAACAAGCAAAAGATTAAATTAAAACAATAAAAATTAATTTAGTAAATAAACATTAAACTACTTACATTTAAATTTTAACGTTCACTTATATTTGACTCAGAATTTTAGGACGGGTTATCTATTGGTCGCCACCCTTTTCTAGTCAGGATAGGGCTGATGTTTTTTTTTTTCAAAGAAAAGCCACCACTCCTAGTGGGAATCGATCCCATGACTCTTGGCACGGAGTGTTAAGTGCTCACGCCTTAACACTCATGGCGACCGGGCCTCCGGTGTATTATTAAATATATTTTTCTATGACTACTTACAAAGGGTAATAAAAAAATATAAGTAAATGAATAAATATATATAATTACTTGTATAGCTTTTGTATCCAGAGAGTTTTTTTTTTTTTTTTATGTAATGAAAATGTTAACATATTTTGCAAGAATCCCATAGTGCTTTTTCAGACTTGCCATTATTCTTATGTGACTTTTTTAAAAAAAATATTTTCTTAAAATCATGTTGTTGTCCAATCACCTTAGAAAATAAAAAAAATGATTGGCATAAATCTGAAAAAGCAGGATTGTTCCCTTGACAACAACCGAGGACGACACAAGTAGCCTGACGAAGTCGGAGATGGACCCGACGAAATATTGTGATGAAGAGAGGAGCAACACCGCTAGAGAAAGAAGCCGTTCCACACAAACAATATATCTGATATATAAAATTCTCGTGTCACAGTGTTTGTGGTCGAACTCCTCCGAAATGGCTTGACCGATTTTTATGAAATTTTGTGTGTATACTCGGTAGGTCTGAGAATAGATCGTAAACTATTTTTCATGCCCTTAAGTGATAAGGGTGATCCACCCCAAAAATTTTTTTGTATACATTTTTTTAGACAAAATTTGTTTTCTTTTAACTTTTTTATGATTTGGAATTAAAAAATACATACGACCCTAAATTTTCACTATTCTATCACCAAACCCCATTTTTTAATAGATATTAGTACATCAATAATTTTCAACCCTTCAAGATCTATAACAGATCAATTATCACTCGATCATTTATTCACGCCAATCATCTACCGATGTCACTTCTCACCCAGTAAACAAACATTCCCTAGAGGCGTTGAACAGGACATTGAAGGTCATAAAAAACAACAACAAACTATTTTGCGGCACTCTGTTACTCCTTTCAGTTGATTTCAGACAAACACTTCCCGTCATTCAACGTTCAATGTATGTTGATGAGATCAACGCTTGCTTAATATCATTGCCACTGTGGCGTAATGTTGAAAAAGTACAACTAAAAGTAAATATGCGCGTTCAAATGCTTCAAGATCCATCCGCTGAAACATTCTCAAAACAGCTGTTAGATATCGGCGATGGAAAAGTTGGTGTACATGAAAATACTGTATGCATAAAATTACCGACTGATTTCTGCACAATCATTAATTCGCAAAATAATCTCATTGACCAGATATTTCCCGAAGCTCACAAACAATGCATGAATCATGAGTGGCTGGCAGTAAGAGCAATTTTGGCAGACGTGAACGGAAAAAATGTGGTCGTGAATGATTTGAATATCAAGATACAAGAGTTCTTGCCAGGGGACTTGATGTCATACAAATCTATCAATACAGTTAGCGATACCAACGAAGCTGTAAATTATCCAACAGAGTTTTTGAACTCTGCCAGGGATGCCACAACACCATTCAATACTGAAGGTTGGATCTCCGGTTATTTTACTTTGTAATTTTAACCCACCACGGCTGTGCAATGGTACTCGATTAGTGATTAACAAATTAATGAAAAACGTTTCCGAAGCAGGAATTTTGAATGGCAAGTTCCAAGGCGAAAATGTACTGTTACCAAGAATCCCTATTATTCCCAAAGACGTGCCAATTGCATTTAAACGCGTACTATTTCCAATTAGATTGGCATTCGCAAAGACAATCAATAAGTCGCCAGGCCAAAAGATGTATTTTTGTGGCTTAGATTTGGGCACACTGCTTTTGTTTTATTGTCATAATTAGTGATAGAGATATAATTTTAAATATATTAGTTAAGATATCAATGTAGAATGAATTAAAAAAAATGGATGTTTGGTGTTTTGTTATTTTTATAGGCCATCGTTCACAGCGCTCTATTCTCCTTTTAGTTATAGACCACATCCCCACATACTTACAATAACATAGCTAATTTTTATTTGACTACCAAAATAAGCACTAGAAATAATTTAAAGGAAAACAACGTTTGCCAAGTCAGCTAGTATATATGTATATGTATATGTATATGTATGTATGTATGTATATATATATATATATATATATATATATATATATATATATATATATATATATATATATACATATAAACAATTGTTAAAGGAATAATATGCCTTATTGATCTGACATGTCATAGGAACAGAAAAGAATTACAAAAAAAGGGTTGTAGTCAACATTTATGTGTATATATATATATATACATATATATGCATATATATATATATATATATATATATATATATATATATATATATATATATAAATGTTGATTACAAGCCCTTTTTTATCATTCTTTTCTGTTCCTATAACATGCCAGATCAATAAAACATATTATTCCTTTAAAAATTGTTTGTATTTTCTTCCCAGGTCCATTTTAGGCCTAGATCCATGTGGGCACATAATGGTCCAGATTGAGGAGGAGAGCTCTTAGCCTATTTGTATCTCTGGACTTAGCCAAAGGGTTTAGGTTCACTTGGATGCTGGGCACAGAAAGGAGCAGTTGATACGCCAAATTCAAAATAAATAAAATTATCTCCCCATGTTACAAGACCTTACTTAGCTCAATTTCAAACGTCTTCTCTGATATAAACATTATATTATTATATTTATTTTTTCCTTCAGAGCATTTAAATTTTTCTAATTCTGGAGGCAATCTCATTTAACACTGTAAAGGAAGAGCTTGTGACCACATAGTTAAAAAAATAAATACCCACTGTTCCCCGTGGAACCAAACGATAAGAGCATACTTTCTTTTATTCTAAAATCGTGAAGCAGGAATTGTAAAAACTTAGTTATTTGTATTCTACAAGATAGCTTTCGTTTCGTTAGGTATAAATACACTAAAAGAATTTGAAAGATTCCTTAAATAAAGAGAATTATACTCTTCCTCCATTCCAGATAGCACAATGAACAAGATTATTGACAATGAACAACCACATTTATTGACAAAGCAAAATAAAAAAATATCATGCTTTGAATTAAGCCAATGAGTTTTATGTATATTTCCAAGAGAATGACTCGATATATTCCTAGATGTCTCAATTTCTTTGAAGGTTGAAGGGTGAACCCTCTTAAAAGTATTGAAACATATACTTATATCTATAATTTTTTAAACATTTAAAAAGAGAGAAAACAAGTTATTAATTTCATTATTTGTTTGTACCATCGACAATAGAGGACAAAAAAACAAAACAAAAACAGACATTTTAGATTTCATGAATCTTAAAAATTCTTAAATATTTTAAAGGAGAAAATTGTCTCCTTTTCCATTAAACTGAATAATTTTACTAGAGGCAGAAAAAAAACATTTGGCGCATTGGAACCAAAACCAACTATTTTGACTAAGTTTGACCTCAAAAGTTTAATAATGTGAGAATATTATATAAAAGGGTTTTATTTAAGATAAATGCGCAGATAGACTATGTTTCACAGACTTTAGCAAGTAGAAACTTATGAAAACAATAAATGTCACGCTTATTACGATTTCATAATATAAACCATCAGAAATTATATTTTAAACAGTTATAAATATTTTCAAATGAAGTTATGACATTTTAAGTTAATTAAAACTCATTGAGAATCAACTAGATTATGTCAATAGTGAAAAGGATCAAACCTTAAGCTTAAAATTTCAAATCAATAATGACAGTTGATCTTGACTGAAGAGAAACCTACCTGGAGCACCACTGTGGATAAGTCAGACTCCCAATCTCTTGCTTTGTCTGAAAAACGGACAAAACTGCAGGTAGTATTATTAATTTGGACTATTTAACTGTTGACGTTTAAGTACCATGTGCCTTACCTTGTATCAGCTTGTAGACAAAAAAAGTAAAAAAAAAGGAAAATATATAGTAATAAGAGAAATTGGACAAGGAAGAAAGATATGTGTTGAAGCATGAAGAAACACATTAAGATATAAAGTGGTGATTCTAGTCAGTTTTTAAAAAATAATTAGAAAAGAGGATTGATCTTAGTCCTTAAAACAAAACAAAATACCTACCATCCGATATTGAAGATACATCACTTCTACTTTTTTTAGGTTTTTCCCTTTTCTTTTCTTTGTGGTGTTTTTTATGATGTTTTCTTCTCTCCTTATCACAGGGTGAACGGGATTTACTGCGATGCTTTCTTTTCTTTGATTCTTTCTTGTGCTTTTTACCCATAATAGCGAAAATTATGTGAAATAACAAGCAACAAAAACCTACTCGGTGGTTATAAAATCATAATGAGGTTACTAAGTGTTTACTCCAAAACATTTAGTCGCGTTGAAAAAAAAATTTAAATTTTAAAAATCTACATTCAATATATGCTGGTATAATCGCACAATTCTTTTGAGACAACCATTTAAAATGAGATTCTATGTCAAAAACTTAATTCCCGTCAACACTGTAGCCCATAATATGCGCATTCTATGCTCGCACCTATTTAAAATCAATGACAAATTTAATTTCAAGTACATTTAATATCCATCGATCTCTTATCTAGGCACACCGTGGTGCGCTAGGCCTACGCACGCAGTGTGTATATTCCACGAAGTATTAGAGCTGAATTTTAGTCTCTCATAACTTTGAACCAGGTAAAAATAAACTTCGCAGGCCCCTGAATCCCTCCCCCCTCCGATAACATTATCAAAAACTATTAATGGAATCATTAAAAACTGACATTTCTCTGAAAATAAAATTTAAAAAAAAATTGAGGAGGTGTGGTGCAAAACTCGTTCGTTTCATTTTAAAAAATATTGAGATGGCAGTGGATTCTAAAAGACATTTTCATGTTCTTTCAACATATGTATGTTATGGGTTTGGAGCAAAACTTGTTATTTCTTATGGATTTTAACTATAAAAAGTAGCGGTTTGTTGCAGAACTGGGTCGTTTCATATCCCATTGTGTTTTAAAACACAATGGTAATAACGCTTCGTTCCTCGTTTCGAAGCAAAACTGTGGTTCCTATGGTTGGTGCCAAGGCATTTCTTGATACTTCCACGTACTAACTTCAAAATATTAAAAAAAATAAAAATAAAAATACTCCATTGGCGGCCAATCTCCTCGAGGAAGAAGAGAAGGATGAGACTATAAAACTGTTAAGTATGGGCTATAAAAATGTTAAGGAAAGCGGTGAAAAGTTGTTTACAGTCCCTACATTTTGTGGGGTCCCATTATACTAGAGGGAGGAGTGCCAGAAGATATCTCCCTAGTGACTGCACGGCCCAAAAACTTTGGAAAGCTTATAACCAATCCAGAAATGTATGCCAAATATTTGCTCATCGTGAAAGTTTTTAAATACGATTCAATATATGCTTCAAGTCGCCAGCCACAAATGCCTGACCGGAGTATATCCGCCTGAAAGCCCAGATTTCAGTTATGGCATCTGAAAGAGTAAAAGAGAATATCATGGTTATAGCAGCAATTCATACAAAAAGGCAAAAGCTTTTTACGGTTTGCTAAAAAAAAGAACAGGACTCGGCTGTGCTCAAAATTTCTCTTGATTGCCAGAAAAATCAAGTCCTGCCTCGTGTTCCTGACCAAGCTGCTTATTATAGCAGGCAATTATACCTCTATAGTTTTACCATCTGCGAAGGTCATTCCACCAATGTTCACAACACCAAATCAGTTTTCATCTAACCAAGGCTAGAAAGTGAAAGTATCCTATGAAATATCTTCAATCTTATACCACCACTTTAAAGGTAAAGACCTCTCAGACATCAAATTATTCTGCAATGGCTGCCCTGGCCAGAATAAAAACATTTCTGTGGTAGGTATGTTATGCAAGCTTCTTAATGAAACTAGCAATTGCCAAAAAGTGTCTATTACGTTTCCTGTCGTTGGCCACTCTTTCCTTCCCGCTGATCGTGTCTTCGGTCGCATCGAAAAGAAAATTTAAAAAATGGATAAAATCCCAGATCCTCCGGAATGCTTCGATTTATTTTCTGAGTTTGGAACCGTTTGACGAGGCAGGGAAGAGGTGACTGGAAAACAGTTTTTTTCATCTGTCCTGAAAACTCCAGCTCAGCTCCATTTCAAATTTGCGCCTTCCAAGCCAATCCTTTTTAGTCTTGCGTTGATGTGAGGAGAAGTAAATTATAGGTGTGACGTAGGAGTAGCAAAAGGGATATTAAAGAAAGAAAACCGATTAAACCACAGCCTTTAGCAAACCAAGTGAGTATTAAACCAAAGAAACTGAAAGACGTCCATAATCTACTCAGGGCCGCCACATCTCAGAGCCGGGCCCGGGACCAAATCACAGGCCCCCAGTTCTCAGTCTTCCCCACTTCAGAGCCAGAATGAAAATATTGTACTTTGCTATAGGACTTTGGCCATTTTAAAATTATTTTCATCTTGAGTTTTGAGCAAAATGAGAATAAAAGCCGACAATCGGTGCTGCAAAGGTCACTTTCGGTACTTTTTTTTGAATTAGCGAGGATCGGCCCGGGCCCGGGACAACTGTACCCGGTTGCCCCCCCCCCCATGTGGCGGCCCTGAATCTACTGAGAAAGCATGTTGGTGACGAGTGGAGGTCCAATGATTCATTAAAGTATTACACCACAGATGAGAGAATCGGCGAACAACAGGATTATGAAGTCGCTATTATTGAAGAAGACGATGGCCTTAGGACCTAGTCTTTTTGTAAAATATTACCGAATTTATTAATAAAATGGCTGTGAACCTAAATAAATATTACTCATTAAAAAAAAAAAAAAGCGCTTTTGTTTTCTTCACTTCACGTTATTATCCTTATTGGAAGAGCAACTTTTAGAGTGCGAATTAAAACTAGTTCGGTCTAGTTTGGTGTGCAGCAAAAGCCTTGTCTTTAAATATTTTGCTGCACAACTTTCTCATTTCATACTAAGTTACCTTTAAATCATTATTTTTTATTTTAATTTTTTTTTTTTTTTTTTTCATTCTAAGCTTACTTCTACAGGGTAGCTGTACCTATCTAAGGCAAAAGAAAACGTTTTTATCGGAGCACACTACAAGACTGGTAAGTTTTTTGTTTCCTAAAAAAACGTGCTCCTGTTGAAGGAACGAGTTTTACACCTCACCTGCTCATATGTAATTGAAAGGAGTAGGTATATAACTTTGTTATTTCAAATTATAATGCGAGTAAAAAATTACGCCGGGCCCCTGATCAATTGTTCATTTTGCTCCCCCCTCTCGGAAGTCCTGCAGGTATTATACTATAGCCCTTTCAGTAATTAATTTAGATGGAATAGTTCTAACCCCTTATGCGCGACATTCTGAGGAAAATATTCCTGATGGTTCCGCCATTTGCTTTTCCATTACAATGAACAAACTCACTGATTTTGTCTAGTTTAGGACCAGGGAAGGCTTTGAGAGGTCGGGCACGGGAGATAGTGTTTAATATTACCAATACTTAGCCGAAGCTAAGGCTTAAAACAATTTAAGCTGTGACCTGTTATATTCCCCATGCAACACATTGGCGGTAAAAATGCTCTCTGTTATATCCTTATCACTGGGTTTAAAACGTTTTAGTCTTAGCTTTGGCTAAGTATATGTAAATATTAAACACTATCTAACTTGCCTGACCTCTCAAAGCCTTCCCCAGTTTTAAAGAGACATAATCAGTTTTTATGTTTCACATACAGTGGCTTTGTTCCTTGATATGGGAGTATGCAAATGTTGGAACCATGGGGAATATTTCCCTCAAAATTTCGTGCATGTGGAAAAAGTATTAACACATTGGTACCAGATCATGTTGCTGGGCTAGGCCTCTTTATGAGAACGATCCCCTCTATATTACTTAAATGAAATATTTTTCTGCCCCTGCTTTCTTTCTACCTGTTAGTATGTCCTGTGCAGCAAACCTACCATTAGTAGTTCTACAAATATTTACTGTTTTGTAATAAATCTTGTAGATAATGGATTACACATGGGATATATTCAAAACCCAAACTCGGCAATGGTTAATCTCTATGCTGCATTACCCAGATCAGTTGGGGTGACATGAAACGCAATTAACAGAAAGATTGTCATCAATGCAAAAAAATGGAGGTCGGAGAATTTTTTTTCCCAGATTTCTTAGACCATTCAGGCTTATAAGCCTCCCATGCTTAAGGCAGTATCACATTTCCTTATTTGATAAATAATGTTTAATTGTTTAGCAACTTTTGTAAAATTGCTATTTATTTTCCAAGTTGTTTAATATCTTTTTTCTATTGTAAATAACGGGGGTTTCCGTGTCAAATCAACAGTGATTTTTTTTTACCATCTCAGATTTAAATGAAATTTGGTGAGGAGGTAGCCTTTGTATAGACTAAGAAAAATACCAAAAATTATTGAAAAATATCAACTGATTTGGAAATTACAGCTATGTAATATTTCAAAAAAAGCCGGTACCTGAAATGTTTGAATTGCTATTGTGGCTCTTAGTTTTAAGCTAGAGAGCTGGGATAATATATATTTTTAAGTGTATTTGAGAACTTATTCCTAAAGTTCTATGATGGGATTCCAATGGGTTAACCATTTATTAATTTTTTTTTTTTTTTTTTTTTTTTTTTAAGACGCTAATATTTTGGACGATATACAAAACATAATCATATATGTATATGTTATGTACTTGCAATTGCAATACAAGATTAGTGAACTTTAAAATGCTTACACATAATCTTTTTTTATTAAATAAAATTGGTTGAGTAATCAGAAATCATAATTATAATAGTAGCGAGTCGGGCGTTGTCGTGGTGCAACATCCAGTCGGCTGCGATGTCTTTTCGGACCCGATTGACCCTTCATTTGAGTCTCTTGAGCACTTCCACGTAGAACTTCGAGTTGACGGTTTGTCCAGGAGTCACATTGACAGTGTTTGTCGAAGTTGAAGGTCTTCCAGCATGGTCTTCATCGACGACTTCTTCTCGGCCCTCCGAAAAAGCCTTGTGCCACCGAAACCACTTCTTGCTAAAGTATTATCTGGGTAAGCCTGCTTCATCATATGAAACGACGTCTGTCGCAGATTTACTGAGTTTCACACAGAATTTAATCGCTGACCTCTGCTCTAACAAACCTGTCGTCCTAACCTATATGGTGTTGCATGTCATAAGAATGTTCTTACAAAGAGCTTCAAAATAACCCCCCTCCTAGCTCTCTAGATTAAATATAAGAGCCACAATAGCAATTCAAAAATTTCAGGTACCAGTATTTTTTGAAATTTTACATAGCTATAATTTCCAAATAATTTGATATTTTTCAATAATTTTTTGTATTTTTCTTAGTCTATACAAAGGGTACCTCCTCACCAAATTTCATCAATTTCTGAGATAGTGAGAATGAAAATGTTCGTTTTTTGTGTTGGTTTGACCTGGAATGACCCTAACCCTTTTATCAATTTATGTTCATATAAAACATTTCCATGAAATATAAGGCATTTTTTTATTAGATTATTTTACCTAACCTTTTTAAAATGCATGAACTTCAAGAAAATATATAATTTACGTCTTAGTGTTAATATAAATAATACTCAGAAAATATGGCCCATTAAAGCTATCATTATATAACAAGAAAAAACAACACACATAGTATAAATACAAATAGAAGCAAACTGTAGATAAATGTGCAATTCTACTTGCTTGTATTACTCTGAGCCATAGCTAATGCACTTAGACAGGATTACATTATATAAAAAAATCATCTAGACCGCCATTTAACAATTAATAATAAGACAAACATGAACAAAACATTTAAGTATAGACAAATAAATGACAAAATATTTTGTGTAATGCGGGTTATTGTAAGCAAGATAGTCCATGAGACAGGATATGTTCAGGAAACGTTCCTCTCCCCCGATCATCGATAAAGTGCCCGGCAACTGGTTTATACCAGTCCGGCACCTATGCTAAGAAGTTTGATATTTCATGAAAACAGAAGAAGGCGATAAAGACAGAAATATGACTGTCTACCTACTGCTGTATGCTCCCTTATGGATTTATTTGTGAGAGTTTCTAAATACTAATAAATTCCTGCTACATTTAAGTGAATTTGTCACGATGGATTCAGAAACTGGTTCATTTTTTAGGGCAAACCATCTTCATTTAATACATTCAAAATAAGCAAGTAACAATGCATTAAAATATTCAGGTAACTAGTTTATTTTTTCATTGGAAGAGGGGAAAATAATAATTAACAAGTATTTTCGAATACTTTTTCTCATTCATATACCTGCGCTTAACAATAGGTAAATAAAATGTAGTGTAAAAATGTTTGGTATGCCTGGTTTAGGCTTTCTAATTGAATGAAAGAAGAGTATAAAAACTAGTTATGAATTTCATAATTTTATTATAAGAAAATTGTACGAAGTTAACACATTAGATTTATCATTTATCATCAATGTACGTCTCAGGTATTCAAAATGATTGACACTTCCATGAAAATAGCCTGAAAATATGTGGTGTAAAAAGCAAAATACCTGGAATTTAGATATTAAATACAAAAATCATTGTTGAATATTTTCCACAGAAGGTATTAATAAATTCCATTTAATGAGATTAATTATAAATGAATGTATAAAAAATTCATAATTATTTACATGAAATAAGACCTATAATACTATAAAACAATAAATGAAATAAAAATAATGTAGCATAGAAGACATTAATACTAAGAACCTATGACAGGAAATTTTATTTACATAAACAAATTCATATCAGCTTTACAAAAAGTAAACAAATAATTTAGAGAATTTTTTTTTTTTTTTTCAGGCTGTCCATTGTAACACAAACTTTTTATATTTCACTGATTAACGTGTTTCACTGTAGAATGAACACTGGAGTCCACTTAAACGAACACAAGTGAGTGACACATAGAAGATTCTTTCATCTATTCCGTTGCTGCCATCGCTCTTGCTTGTGCCCTGACTCGTTTCTCATATTCAATACGATTTTGGCTAAAAATCAAACCAAACCAATTATTTAAATGTAAAAAAAAAAAAAAAAAAAAAAAAAAAAAAAAAAAAAAAAAAAAAAAAAAAAAATACAAAAATAATGAATAAGAAGATCAATATAATCTGAATTGAATGTTTAATTAGCATTAAGTTTTCATCAAATCATACTGAATATTTTAAAAATAACCCTCAGAGTGCTGAGAAATTGATCTGGCCTACCGATCCCTGAGTGCGGTAAGCCCGCAAAGGAATACTTGCCCCAGTTGTGGCATACTTTTCTGAGCATCGTTCATTTATTTTCCCATGCTCCCTTTAGATTTGTAAAAAATATTACTCTTTTTTGAAATTAAAAAAATTCACATTAATATATTAATTGAAAATTTACATGAGTTCCCCCTTTGTTTCGAACAATGCAATTTTTTACACATTATTTTTAATTTAATAATTTTTTAATGGTACTCTTTGAAAAAAAGAATTGAGTAGGTTAAAAAGCATTCCCTGCAAAATATTTCAATGACATTCTTGGAAACAAAAGAAAGGAAAGATCTAAAGAACTACAGAGAAGGACAAGGTGCAGTCCGATATATGAAGGTCCTTGCTTGTCTCCCAGCCAGATAAAAAAGGCATCTACATGAATCTTAGTGGTGAAACAGAGAAATACTAAAACTCCCATAGATAGAACCAAAAACAAAACTTGTCTAAAAGTCATCCGCATCCAAGGCTAAAACTCATAACAACAAGAACTGGTGTACAAGTCAATAGCACGAGGGGCACGGTTCACTCGACTTGTGCAGCAATCAACCGCACTCAACATCAAACAAGTGCATTACCTGAACCAGTAATAAGCTATACACAACACCAAGTAATGTCAATACATCTTGTAAATACTTTTATATTGTATAAAGTGAAAATATGGAAAAAAATAAATAAATATATAAAACAAGTAGGGATGAAAACAGTTATTTTTTTTTTTTTTTTTTTTATCAAAAAAGTTAGAATTTAACTTTTATAGAAAAACTTTTATTTTATAAAATTAAAAAAAACATTTATTTAACAGTTTTAAAAGTAAAAGTTATTTAAGAACTCTTAAAATAAAGTACATGAAAAAGTTAATGCAATAATTTTTTTTTTTTTAAATCTGAAATAAAAGTTTTGAGTATTTTAATCAAGAATTTTAGGGTTTCCATGGTTTAAAAATAAGTGAAATGTTCTTTGTTTAAAACTTTATTTTTGTTTATTTACTGAAATATATTTGTTGATACAAAACATTAGTAGCTTTTCTTCCTTTAAACTTTTTCCTATTAAGTATTTTAATAACAATTACTTCAAAACTTTTATTTTTTAGGTTGAAAAAGAACAGTAAAAAAACTTTTGAAAAAAAGTTATTTTCGTACTTTTATCTTTTTTAATGAAAATAAAAGTAAAAGTTAAAAAAATACTTTTTAAAAATAAAAGTCAACAACTATTTTCGACCCCTGAAAACAAGTAATACAAAGATCAACAAGTGATATAAAGATCAGGAGTAAAAAATAATTTAAAATACAGATTAAAGGGACTTGCCTATAAATTGTGTAGGCTTCAGCCTGTGCTGGGTCTTTAATATTCGGTTCATTTAGAAGATCTTGGATGCCAAGAAGAATCTGTTTTATTGTAATTGCTGGGCGCCAGTCTTTTTCCTCATCAAGAAGAGACAAACAAACAGTACCTAGAACACAATTAAAAATAAGTCAAATCTGCTTTTAACTAGCTTCATAAAATTCTCATGTATCAACAAGAAGGCTGTTTTTATCAATTACAAATAAATGCACATTGTTATATAAATAATTAAATTTATATTATAACATTAATATAAGGTAACGCTAAGAGAGAAGGTAACGTTGAGTCCAAGTTTTTTCGTTTTGACATTACATCAAAATGAGTTAGATAAAAGATGAAAACCTTCCTGTATTTTTTCATTTTCATAACTACAATATTTTTTTTATTTTTGCAATTTATTCAAATTTCTAAAGGTGTATGAGCCAAATGAGCATTTGATTTGGATTCAACGTACCTAATTACATACAAAAAAATTACTCAATCCTGATCTATAAACATTTTTTTATGTGTGCCACTGTTATCAGAACACCCATAAGTTTCAACCAATGAGCCTTATATGATGAAAACTCTTTATCCTTACTTTAAGAGGAATATTTATCCTAGTATACTAAGCATTTAAAGCAAATTTACTCCCTTTTCAGATTTTTTAATATTGCTCAGAATCATTTCTCTTATGTCATAAAAGTTTGCATATATGTATACATCACATTCTGTCATTACTACGACTATTGTAATAATCAGCTCATCACTTAATGTTTTAATTTTGAGTCAAAACTGCAAATATAACGTGTTGTTTCATAGTACACAGATGGGAATAATAAGAATTTGAAGAGAAAAGATTATTTTATGACCTTTGAAAAGGTAGTAATCTTAATCTTTAGAGAAATATTTGTAGTTGTTGTGATTAACTGAATGTTGGCTGAAAAAAAAGATACTCAGTTTTGGAATTTTCTATTTTTTCTTGGGAAATGACATTGTCCTACTGCACAAACTGGCTAAAAGAGCCTACATGGCTTCTACTTTTAACCCTTCAAAGATGGGAAAAATAAGTTTTGTTTCTTTGTAATTCTCGTTTATCAGTCAATAAACGTAAGGGATATTAAAATTGTTATATACACTCACACACACACACACATATATATATATACAATTAAAATCCTGTGTAATAAAATGTTAAGAGACAGAAAAAGAATATGCCATTTTACAGTTTTAATATAACTTATCATCTTACCCCATACCCTTCAGTGATGCTACTTTTTCTATAAGAAGAGTTATTTCTACAAAGTAAATTTAAAATAATTAGAATTAGTAGACCTTATTCTCACCTGAAGGATAAACATTTGGATGAAATAAGGGAGGTTCAAATT